>CM066330.1:184773072-185397391 GCA_033807585.1 Hydrophis major | reverse complement strand
TCCTTTTATAGAATCTTGTCACTGAATAGCTTTACAGAAACTCGTATCTGATCTTTCCGAAGTACGAAAATAAGACTCCAGTATTTCACACTATCCCTCAAAACATTTGAGTGTGATCCACATGCCCCTCCAAAAATGTGTCATCAGATGATCATTTTTAAGGAGATGTAAACAGGAACTGATTAAACATATTAGGGAGTGCCCACTCAGGGAATTTAATTTAGCTGCAAATAAAACCGTATCACATTTCATTTTTATCTTCGTCATACGGCACCCATTTGTTCTGGTCACACATCCATTTGGCATGTGGTCTTCAACAAATCACTCCCTTGTTAAGTGCAGATCACCATTAAAAAAGCTGCACATTCCCGTGTTACAGAAACACCAACTTTTTGACAAATATCCTTTCCATCAGGAAATCATAATTTTAGCCTCAATTTCCCTACATTAGGCTCAGCAATGTATAGAATTATCTTCAAATCTTTTGGGATTGTTCCTCAATTGATTAAACCAGAGAGGAAGGTATCTTTAATAGCCAAATCTTATCTATCATGCATAGATGAGCAAAACTGCTGTGGCCTGACATAGGTAGCTACTGAAAAGAGCCCCCTTAAAGCTGTCAGGCAAGCGCTGGGACAGGCCGGAAGTGCGAAATTCAGGAACAAGAAGACACTGTTCAAAGGCTGCTTTGAAGAAGGACAGCAAGTACCACCAGCTAATCCAGCTCCGCCACAGGAAAAAAAATAATTGTTCATTATGCCTCTTAAATATACTGCTTCCTTTTTTAAATTAGGAAACATTTATTTAGCTATGCCTACAAGGGGTAATTTATTTTATAAACCGATCCAGGCTGTTATTTCTGGAAATAAAGATAATGTAGCAAGTGAACATTTAAAGTTTTTGAAGCAGTTTAAGATTCTGAGTGTAAATGTTTGCTTCTGGCTTCCCCCTAAGCAATGAAGTATAAATAGCAGCAATTATAAAGTTGCTGGGGAAAAAAAGATTGCCTTCTCCACAGTAATTTATAGTTTATTCATAAAATATCAATTCATTTTATGTATCTAATTGAAATAGAAAACAAAAGTAATGATTTGTTTCCAGTTCTCCTAGATCAGGCAGGACACTCTTCAATCAATCCAAAAGCTACAGAAAACTGGGGCCAGTCTACAAGTGATAGGCCAGAATCCATTTTGAAGAGAGTTAACTTCCACATTTTACCAAATAGTCTTCTTTAAAACTAAAAAAAGAGTGCAAACTGAAATGTTTGAGCGTGCACGCACACACAATTCACATACATATCTCCTCATTCTTGAGCAGTATTTTTCAAACCTGTGGACTTCAACTCCCAGAATTCCTCAGCCAGCATGCTACCTGAGGAATTCTGGAGGTTGAAGTCGTACACCCTACATATGTCAAGTTTTTTTTAAACCATATAACAATCTAACAGTTGAGCAGATAGTAGATCTTAAATGATTTCTGTAGATTTTTTGCACCCTGCTTAGGCCTATCTTAGCATGCATATTCTGCCTTTACACCTGACATAAATCATCCGTGTAACGCAGCCACAAGTAACTTCAATCAGCAGCTTTAGGCATACAAACATGGAAGAGGAGACAAAAATAACTTTAGTGGGAATGAAGAGAAGCAATATTCAAAGGCCTTTCATTAGATATAGAGATCAAACTTAGGAAGTTTATTATCATTAAAAGTGTTTTTTCCTAGTTGGAAAATACCATTTAAGTATGGCATGTTTTGAAAGGACTATCCTTTTTATGAACCAAAAGATTGTTTAAGGGGGGTCTGCAAAGATTCGGTATGTATCCTGTATACGCATCCTGCATAAATGATGGCAGAGAAATGGCTTTTAAAACCAAAAGACAAGGCGAATTCCTTTCTCATCCCACCAGTTTTTACCGTTTTTTCCCAATCAACACACATTCACCCGTAGCTCAGCATGAAATTGTGGTGGAGCAAACTAAATGGGTAATTTAAATTTTATTATGCTTCATCAGGCACATCCAGTTTGTTCAGGGGAAGAGCAAGAAATTTGAAAAAGAGGCTGAGAATCAAGGAAAACTGAAAGTTTCTTCTGAATTATTTAATGAGGGTGTTTGTAAGCCTGAAAAATCAAGTCTGATAAATTCTAGAACGTTTGCATAGGGATGACTACATAAGACAATGAAACTGAACTGCAACAGCTGTTTATACCTTAGAAGCTCATAAAAATGTTACCCTCACACCAATATTCAGGGTTTTCTACTTCAGATACAGTGGAATGCTGCTTTGTTTCTCTTCCAAATGTGTCCTCTACACAATAAACTTCTATGACAGTGAGACCAGGAAGGAATAATCTGTGGCACTAGTATTTCCTTCCATTTGCAGGGAATCTGAAATTTGGAGAACACCCAGTTGTGTGAGCAACAGTTGCTGTAGTACACACCTATTTTCCAACTCCAAGGACCAGCCTCAGATAGCCCAGGATTATCCAGGTGTCTAGCAGCAGAGGAGAAGCAAAGCATAAATAGCACAAATGGGCATTTTTCTATTATTTACTTCCACCCTGTAGCTAAGCCTTTGCCATTGACAGGAACAACTACTGAGGACCTCATAAACTGCAACAGTATTTCACTATTTATCTAGATTACTACTGATCTTCAGAGGAATTTAACCTCACCCTTACAATTTAACCTCACCCTTAAACCAGGAACCTTTATAGTTTCTTCTACAGATTGAAGCAACGCAGTTTAAAAAAAGTTAATTTCTCTCACTGGCCATTAAAAAGCAATGCATTTTTAAACACTTAGCAACAATCAGCTGTTTGTCAAGACAACTATTTTGTAACACAACTATTCAACCAGCATTCTGAAAATGTGTAAGGTAATAGTACAAAAAATGCCTGAAAGCACCAGGTTCAAATTTCTCATCTAGTCGTGATCTCATTGTGACTTTAGACGAATTGTTCTCAAGTCTACAGCTTCACAGTATTGTTTTTAGGAATATGAGGAGAAAATAGTAATAAGGATCACTGCTTAGAGTCCTTTATCAGAAGATTAATACTCAGTTCATCCCAGGTCCAACCATAAGACATCTTCCTAAACCTCAATTGCAAAACTTTTGTAGCAGCCTAAGAGTGAATCAAGAAAGCTTAGCATACGCAATACAATTTATTCAAAATCTTTAAAAGTTTGCCTTAAAGAACAACATTCTATCACAAGTTGACCAAATGAATAAATAATTTATCTTGAACAGCATAAATAAATAAAGCTGCCCTCTTTGGATTTCCAAGTATAGATCAGGAAGCATTTGAATAGGACAGTTGTGAATGTATGCATTCTGAAATAAATGCCACTGAATTTAATGAACCCACCTGAGTTGACATTTTTCAATAGACTGCTAAATCATTCTTGATCCTAATAGAATTATCACCAGGGCTTAGCAATAATAAATGGTTTCAAGTGGACAAATTTAGATTGCCAGCTCAACTTTCCACAACTGCCCTCCCCTGAGCCAAGGACAGGAAGGCATGGCCTTAAAGGGGAAGAAGGAAGACTGTCTCAAAGTAGGTATCATCCAATAGAATTCAACCCCACCACCCTCTCTTATGGGAAAGCGAGTACCATGTGACTCATCTGGCATTTCTCCAGCAGCAAATCACAAAACTCCCGGCAGAAGAGGCACCTCCATTCATAAAAAGAGTGGCTGTCTGCCACAGAAGTTTGAAACAGGTATTTGTTCTACCCGTTCTTCTTTTTTTTGCAAAGGGGGGGTGGGAACCTCTTCAGCTGCTTATTCGAAACGCGGCACGAAACGCGGAAACGCCACTAGATTTTAACAAACACTGACAGGGGTAGAGCTATATATATAAACCTTCTTTCGGCAGGAAGGGCCGCTTTTGCCACACATTCTAATCCAGTTCTTCCTACAAACTGGGATAATATGGATTTGTCATTGGCAAAACACTCCGGAGGCGCACTTCATCCCATTTCTCCCACCGGACAACAAGTTGCACAAGGGCCACTTCCACAACCAACCAACACCCCACCCCCCTCCGCTTCGCCGTCTTTACGTTTCTCTTCAACCCGGCGACCTAGTCCCCGGCCCCTCTCTCTCCGCCTGCAAGAGAAAGGGCCACCCACTACTCACGGCAGTCTGCTTCGTCACTGTTATCCAAGCAATCGTCGTCCTCGTCACATTTCCAAATGGAAGGGATGCACCGCTCGTTCCGGCACTGAAACTGGTTCTCTTCGCACTCCTTCCCGGAGCCTGCGAGAGGCGAGAGAGAGAGAGAGAGAGAGGAACCAATAGGGCATTTTGAATTTCACGGGAAAACAAAGATGCAAGAAAAGAAGAGGAAAAAACGCGTGCACGCACATACACACGAGCGCGCGGAGCCCGCTGATCTCTCGCAGTTCCTTTCTTAGCCGGCAGCCCTCAAACGCGCTAGGCCACGATTCTCGCTTTCCTCACAAAACGCACAAAAGGCTATTTGCGAGGCAGCGTCTCTTCTCCTCCCGTTCCCCTCTCAAAGAACGCGCCGTTCTTCCCTGGGTAGATTACTTTTAGGGAGGTGCGACCGACCCTATCCTTGGATGAGGAGGAGCTCGGCAAAGAGCAGGTGGACAACAAAGGATCGTTCTTAGCCAAGAAAGGCGCAGAAAAGATGCGGGGTCTCTTCCCTCTCTCGTTTCCTCTCCCCCCCCCCGCAAGAACACTACCACACATTCGGGTATTGCTCATATAAAGAGAGGGGAAGGGAGACGATGGCAAGCTGCCGCACATTTATTCCTCTCCTTCCTGGTTGCATTTAAACCGGGGCAGGGGCGGGAGAAGAGGAACGGAGAATGAATGGCGAATGAAAACCGCTTTGGTCACGGATGGTGGTCGCAAGTGAGACCCGTCTATCTTAAAGATACTCTCTCCAGGAGCCCCGTGTGGCACCCTACCAATTATTCCGGGACGTTTAGGATGGATCTTCCCACACACGCGGGGCTCTAGGCGACACCAAGCCACACAATAGCTCTGGTCTCGCCTGTTTACACACATACGCACACCCTCTACTTGGATAACACAACCGGGGCGGATCGCGCAACGCCAACCCCGCCGCACACTACCGAGCCGGCACTGGCGAACGCGTGGCGCGCACGCTTGCCCGGCAGTTCCGAAGCCCGAGCCGCCCGGTCCTTCCCCCTTTCGCAGCCCGGACCCACCTCTGGCGCTGTGGAGCTTGATCAGGAGCAGATGCAAGAGCAGCAGCCTGGTAAGAGCTGGCCGATACATCGCGCGTTTTTTTCCCTCGGCTGGCTCTCGACCCCCCGACGCCGTTGCTCGCATACAGCCCCCACGCGCGCTACCTTTGCAGACTGTTAACTGCGGGCGGATGTTTCCTCCGCCGTGTGTGCATTTCAATCCGACTGGTGACGCTCCCCCACAGGGCGGGATTTCAGCAGCCAGCGAGCCAGACCTGGGCATGCCCACCCCCATAGGCGACCTGGAGGCGGGACCATGTAGCCCGAGCACGGGAAGCGGGACCGCGAGTCTGGGAGTCGAGGCTAATTAACCAAAGCCTAATCCCGAAAAGATCAAATCAGATTCGAGTTGACTAAACAGTTTACAAGACTGTGAGCAGATGGATTGCACAGCCAATTTTGAAGAGGGGTAGTGGTAGTGGAGCCCTCTTTGAAGCTTCCAGAGTCGGCTGTCTGCAACATTCGCACATTTCTTTTGCATAGTGGACTGGATATCTGTCATGTTTCAATCCTGAATGTGTCCGGAAAAATCGAGACATCCAGTAATTCTTCATTAAACACAATTAGGGAGTAAGATAGGATCCCTATCCATTGCCATTTCTGGAAGCAAACAGGAAAGGTTGCAAGGTGAAGTGGGCTGCAAACAAATGTAATAAATAAAATAAAGCAAACATAAAATCAAAGCTCAGTACATGGCTTTTTTATTTAAAAAATGTTTTATTCCATCACTGAAAGTGTTGTGTCCGCGAAATGATGGCAGGAGTCGGTGACTTCAAATCATGCTCTTTATTTGAGGTTGGAACCGAACTGGGGCAAAGGGAAAAAGATCGCGGCTTTTATTCTTTTAGCCGCTGCGGCCGTGGCCAATGGCACCGCTTTGAATCTCCCGTGATCCGAATGGACCAATCGCGGGAGATTCTTAGCGAGCCAATTGGCGCGGCTCGCCTGACCAATCAGAGTGCCCCGCGCTTTGGCCAATCAAAGCGCGGGGATCTCAAGAATGCTAATAAGGACAGAACACCCCTCCCCTCTTGGTTCAGTCCTTACGTCGCGTAGTCACGTAAGGCGGGGCTCCGTCTGGGCCTACTTGACCTGCGCAGCTCAGTCGTAGGTTGGATCCCGGCCGGTTCGGTCGGGATCTCTGCTGCTCCTGCTGCCGTCATGGGAACCGGCTGGTCGATCAGGCCGGGCCGCTCTCCGTAGCTCCCTCCTGGGCCTCCCGGGTTGGTTGAGCTGCGGGTTTCGCCGCTCCCGCTCGGTCTTCCCGGGTCGGTCGAGCTGGTCTGGCTGTCTCTTCCTGGCGAGGGGTCGTGATAGCTGCTTTCCGGTAAGTACGGCTGGTTTATTTTTCTTTGGTTTTGGTTCCCTGGGTATTCCCTCCCCCCTTGGTTTGTGTTGTGGGGGTTGGTTTCGGCTGTCTGTGCGTCGGCGGTTTCTTGGTTGGTAGTCCTCGACCTTAGTTGGTCGATGTGGCGTTTCCACGCTCGTCCGTCTGCTGTTTGTAGCCGGTACGAGTGTGGGCCTGTTATTTGTGTGATGACGGCTGGTATCCATAGTGGGTCTCCCGTCAGGTTTCTCGCGTATACGGGGTCACTGGGTGCGAAGGTTCGGTGTTTGCTGTTTGAGTCTGGGGGCTTCTCCGGGTTATACGTGGGGTGTAACCTGTCGAGTGGAGACCTTAGTTTCCTGCCCATTAATAGTTCGGCAGGGCTCTTATTGGTTGTGGTATTTGGGGTTATGTGTTGGGTGAAGAGTTGTTTGTTAATTTTCTCCTGGATCTCCCCGTGGTCTATTTTCCGGATGGTCTTTTTAGTGAATTGGACCATCCGTTCCGCCCTACCGTTCGCCGCCGGGTGCACCGGTGCTGTCAGCGCGTGGCGGATGCCCCTTTCCGCTAGAAATTTTTCAAATTCCAGCGAGGTGAATTGGGGCCCGTTGTCGGAAATGACGACGTCTGGGAGGCCGTGTGTTGCAAAGAGTTTGCAGAGTTCCTTCATCACGGACTCCGTGGTTGTCGTCTTCATGTTGCTTACCTCCAGCCAGTTGGAGTAAGCGTCAACTGTTATGAGGAAGGTGTGTCCTTTTGTGGGCCTGGCGAAGTCTATGTGAATCCTAGACCAAGGTCCCCTTGGGGTTTCCCACTCTAGGACGGGTGCTGTGGGTGGGCTTGGCCTAGTTTCCTGGCATCGTTGGCACCTTGCTACCCAGGCCTCAATTTGTTTGTCCATCCCTGGCCACCAAGCGTAACTTCTGGCCAGGGCTTTAGTCCTAACGATGCCAGGGTGCCCCTCGTGTAGCAGTTCCAGTACCTTCCCTTGTAGCTTTTCTGGAATGACCACCCTGTCCCCCCATAGTATGCACCCTTTTAATAGCGAGAGTTCCGTTTGGCGGTTTCGGAACATTTTGACGGACTCGTCGTCCCTTTCCGGCCACCCTTTCTCTACCCAATGCAACACCCGCGCCAGACGTTTGTCTTTATTAGTCTCTCGGGCAATGTCTGACGCGGTTATGGGCAAGTTGGGTAGAGTCTCTATGCTGAGGGTGGTCGTCGTGGGTGCTGGGTTGGTGTCAGGTTCTGGTAGTGGCGAGCGGCTTAAGGCGTCTGCATGGGAGATTGTCTTACCCGGTCTGTGTATGAGTCCTTAGTTGTAGGCTGCCAGGAACTCGGACCACCTTGTCATTCGGGGAGACAGAATGTTCGGGGTGGCCCGGTTTCCTGCAAGGATTCCCAGCAGCGGTTTGGAATCCTTGCAGGAAATCGGGCCACCCCGAACATTCTGTCTGTGGTCGGTTATGATGGTGAAAGTCCGGCCGTAGAGATACTCGTGGAATCGTTTTACGGCGGCAACGATAGCCAGAGCCTCTTTTTCCAGCTGGCTATAGTTCCGCTCCGGTTTAGTGAGGGTCCTTGAAAAGAACGCGATGGGCGCTTCTTTTCCGTCGGGGAGGGTATGGCTGAGGACAGCGCCGACGCCGAAGGGTGATGCGTCGCATGTGACGGCCAGAGGTAGGGTCTCGTTGTACTGTATGAGGACGGCGTCCGAAGTGAGGAGGTCCTTTGTTCTTTGGAAGGCGGCTTGCTCGCGTTTCCCCCAAGTCCAGGTTGCCGCCTTGTCCAGGATCCTATGCAAGGGCTCCGCCACCGTCGCCTTTTGGGGCAGGAAAACATTGTAAAAGTTAAGTAGCCCCAGGAATGCCTATAGTTCCGTCTTGGACTTGGGTGTGGGGGCTTCTTTGATCGCCTTGATTTTTTTGTTTGTGGGGTGAATGCCATGACAGTCTAGGAGGTATCCTAGGAATTCGACTCATTCCGTGCATAGCTGGCATTTCTCCCTCTTGACCTTTAGCCCGGTCTCTTTAAATTTGGTTAGGACCTCCCTTAGGCGACCCTCTAGTTCGGCTTGGTTGGCTGCCGACACTAGGACGTCGTCGAAGTAAGGTACCACCCCCTTGATGCCCTGCAGTAGTCTTTCCATTAGGCTTTGGAATATTCCCGGTGCCACGCTGACTCCGAATTGGAGTCGGTTGCATTTGAATGCCCCCCGGTGGGTGACTATAGTTTGCACTTCTGCCATTTGCTCATCGACTGGCAACTGTTGGTAAGCCTGGGCGAGGTCGAGCTTGGCGAAAACCTTGCCCCCTCCCAGTGAGTGCAGTAGGTGTTGCACTACTGGGACGGGGTAGGCGCTTTGTTGTAGCGCGCCATTTAGGGTGGCCTTATAGTCCCCACAAATCCTCACCGACCCATCGGGCTTGATCGGGGTGACTATGGAGGTCTCCCACCGGGTGTGGTCTATGGGCTGTAGGACCCCTTGCTTGACGAGCTTGTCAATTTGCTCGTCTATCTTGGGTTTAAGTACGAATGGCACCCGCCTTGGTTTCAGGCGTTTTGGGGGGACGTTTGGGTCTCGGTTGAAAGATATAAGGGGCCCTCGGTACTTGCCTAGGTTTCCGTCGAAGACCTCTTGGAATTCCCTGGCCAGTTGCTGCTCCCAGCTGTCGTCGGTGACGTGGTCGACTCCCGTGAGTGCGATGTTGAGCGGGGCGAACCATTGCAGTCCCAGTAGGCTTGGGCAGTCGCAGTCGACGATTGTCAGGGGAAGTCTTTTGGTGGGCCCTTTATATGTTACGTTGAAGTGTCCGGTTCCGACTACCGGGATGCGGTTTCCCTGGTAGTCCTTTACGATGAGTCTCTGGCTGTCTAGGTTCCTCCTTTGGATGGTAGGCACCAAGCGCTTTATTTCATGCCATGCTATCATGGAGAGGTAGGACCCGGAGTCCACCTCCATTTTGCATGGTTCGCCCTCGATGCCTACCTCCACATGGACCTTCCGGGCGTCATTGGTTGTGGCGTGGCCGATGGTGACCGTCTGATGGGTCTCCTCTCTTCGCCGGTTATCGCTGCCTCGTAGGGATCGTCCGTTCCACTCCCATCTGTTGTCCGAGGGGCGATCTCTGGTCCGGGGTGGTGTGCTCTCTCTCCTCCGTTCGCTCTGGTCCCATCGGGCCGGGCTGTGGTTCTTTTTAAGGCGGCAGACGCGGGCGATGTGACCCTTCTTGTCACCATGCCGGCAGATTGACTCGAAAAACCAGCATTCGGACCTGGGGTGGTCGCCTCCGCAACCGGCACAGTTGGTCCTTGACTTACGACCCCACCGATTCCGTGGGTCACGGCCTGTCTGGAGGCGATGAATTTCCTCATCATTATCGGAAGTGCCCGATGCCGAGTGGAAATCGCCCTGGTGGGTGATTGTCTCGGGTTGGGCCTCGGCCAACCTTGCAGGGTTGTTGTTCCCTCTGCGGTCCCCAGCGTTCGGTCGGCGCATGCGGTCGGCGGATGTTCGGGTTGCTTCGGCGGCTGCGGCTGCGGTGAAGGTGTCTGCTAGGCTGATGTTGCCCTTGGCCATCAGCTGGCTCTGGAGGACGGGGTCCCACAAACCGAGCACGATTTGGTCTCGCAGGGCGTCATTCAGGTTGTCGAATTCGCAGAGCCCCCCTAGGCGCCGCAGCTCGCCGACGAAGTCGCTGAAGCTCTCACCTGACCTCTGGTGCCGACGGTAGAATTCGTTGCATCGGATCAGAATGGGTACCTCTGGGGCGTAGTGCCGCCGAAGTATGGGTTTGAGGACGTCCCAGTCCATCGTGGTCGCATCGGCGGGTTTGGCAAGCGCCTTGGCCATCTTGAAGACCTCGGTCCCGCAGTGGGTCAGGAAGACGGCGCGCTTCATGGGACCGGTGGCATCCTTCAGGTCGCTGCACTCGAGGAACATGCGGAATCGGTCGGAGTACGATTCCCAGTCCTCGGTGGCGGGGTTGAAGGGTGCTGGGGGTGCGATTTTCGCCATCGCGGTGGTTCATCTGGCTTCCGTCGGACACGTGGTTCGGTTCAGGGCCTGAATCCCACCTTCGTCGCCAGTGTTGTGTCCGCGAAATGATGCCAGGAGTCAGTGACTTCAAATCATGCTCTTTATTTGAGGTTGGAACCGAAATGGGGCAAAGGGAAAAAGATCGCGGCTTTTATTCTTTTAGCCGCTGCGGCCGCGGCCAATGGCACCGCTTTGAATCTCCCGCGATCCGAATGGACCAATCGTGGGAGATTCTTAGCGAGCCAATCGGCGCGGCTCGCCTGACCAATCAGAGTGCCCCGCGCTTTGGCCAATCAAAGCGCGGGGATCTCAAGAATGCTAATAAGGACAGAACAGAAAGCACCTTATTGAGCTATCAAATACCAAGGAGACAATTTTGTAATGTATAAGATTTTGGTTGTTTGTATGTATCAAATTATAATGTATAATAATGCATTTCATATACTTGTATATTTTATTATATAGTTACCATGTATTCTGTTTGTCATGAAAAATTTGGACTCCCTTCATGTAAAATTATGGCTTAATTCATAAACCCAATTATGGCATTATTAACCAGGAATTCAAATTTGGCCTCACAGATGAAACTAGAACCTTGCTAGCCAGATGTGAAAAATCTATGGCAGAACATCTATGGTGTTCCTATCTATTTCAAACATTTCAAAGAGGACAATATTTTGTTTTTATGGGAAAACAAGGCTCCTAAATCTTAACTAAAATTAATTATCTCATGCTTTTTCTGGCACACAGTTCCAATTTAGGAGAATTGCCATCTTTTTAAAATTGCAAATAAAACCTCCTGTCAACATTTGCCACTTTAACAAATGAGTGTTTGGGGATATGCATGGTAACGTCTGATTATTAAATGTAATTTTGATACCATTTTTACTGCTGCAAATGTGATGGCAATATGTCAGAAAGTTTTAAACATTCTTGCTTTCAGGTTACATTTGTTAGGGAGGGAAGCAAAGTGAGTGGCTTAGGAGCAAGAAGTAGCAGAGTTTAGAGGGAATAATGAACTTACTGTCTAGACCAGGGGCGTCACGGCATTGTCATGTGACATACTGGGACTTTTTTCCCCTTTGCTAAACCAGGCGTAGGCACGGCCAGGTTTGTTGAGTATCTCAGACCCTTGGCCCCAGTTTCAAATAGCATATATATAGTCCAGTTGGGCAGCTAACCCAGAGTTGGCACTTTCCCTTTGTCCCATAGCTCTGACAAATACTAAATTCTAATTGCAGCCAGAAGGAGACATTGCATCATTGTTATCATATCCTAAGGGAAGATGAAGCTTTGTATTCCAACCACATAATTAGAAAGACCAAAACATAATACTTAAATATTCTGAGATCTCTTGTCTGTGTTGATAATTGATTGGATGAGGCCAAACAATTGTTTTGTGTTTATATTTTGCATTTTATGTATTTTATTTATTTTATTATGAGCTTGCTAGATTTATGTATATGAGATGGATGGCTCTATAGGTCAAAGAAATAAAGAATTATTTCAACCTGAGACCTATCATCTCCTGACTTTCCATAGATTTCTTTTCTTTTGCTGTTTGTTCAAAGTCCATTCATGCTTCACCTTCATCCTTCACTTCAATTCTGTTTTTGTTCTTGCATATTCTAACAACATGGCACAGATACAAATTTATCAAAATCCCTTGTTGTGTAATACAGTGTCCAGCATTAAATACAAATCAGTTGTGTTGTATTTATTAATACAGAAACCAAAGCAACTATATAGCTTTAAAAAAACTTTTCCAAAGAGTAAGATGCTTGTTTACATTGTTCTGAATATACAGTGAAATATGTTACCACTAAATGCCTTGCAGCATTTAGCATGTCCATTGATTCATTCATTCAATTATTCATTTGAGACCAACTGCAGAAAGATGGGACACCTAACAATATAAATAAATAATACAAATACATGAAACATATAAAGAATAGAAACAAGATAAATAGGAGCAAAATAAGACAGAACACAGCCAAGCTGGAAAAGGAAAAAGGAAAAACAAAATAACAAATCTGGTTGACAACAGAAGAAAAACCCACATAAAACCAATATCCAGCCAGGGCTGCAGCTGCCCCAGTACTCATTTCCTAAATTCCTTCTTTATTAAACAACTTAATAATAGTTGCCTTACTGAGTTAGACATTTTGGAGAGTCAAGCTTGCAAGTACTAAGTACATAAAAAAGAGCAGTACATTTATAGCGTCATGACAGTTGTTAAGGTTTCACTTGCTGTGGCTTTCTAAGATGGATGGTTCACTTTGCTCACTGCTAATTACTGCGCAATTATCTAAATCGATGAAAGAAACCTCATTGTCATGACACTCTTTGTGCTTACCCATGTTTCTCAGACCTGTCCTTCTGGATGCCCATGAAGGCCAGTTGAATTCCAAGGTATTTCCAAGGTAAAACATAAACCCATATGATTAAAAATGATTACCATACTTACTGTGGAAAATAGAATTGAATAGAAAATAGAATAGAATAAAGAATGGAATAGAATAGAATAGAATGGAATAGAAAATAGAATAGAGTAGAATTGAATAGAAAATAGAATAGAGAATAGATTGGAATGGAATGGAATGGAATAGAATAGAATAGAATAGAATAGAATAGAATAGAATAGAATAGAATAGAATAGAATAGAATCACACTCTCCGAACCAGTAGAGAAACATTTTGAAACCCACCCCTGCTGACACCGTAATGTTACCTAGCCATAAACCATAGTTGGCCATCCTGTCCCAATGGCCTCTTTTTGTGATACTCAGGATCATCTCTTTGGCCCTTATTTCTGAAAATTGCCAGTGTAGTTTCCCAGCATTTTTAGTTGGAAAAAGATGGGCGTGCTAATATAAACCCTAAATTGATACATCATTTTAAAAAAGGAAAGAAAATCCTAATCTTCCACCCCAACCTCAGCATTGGTCCCATGTGTGATGCTATCCTTAGGGTCCCCAAACATATTTATTACGGTCTTTGGCTACTAAAAAGGGGACTCATCTTACCTTTAATTGTGGTCTTAACTAAACCCTGAATGATGGCCCCAGCTATTTCCATGTCTTCATTACTTTTTTGCTTTGATTACTGGACTCCAAAAAAACCTGTTCAGTTAGTTGGATGCTGCAATTTGTGTGGCACTTCACTTCTCAGCTCTAAGCATCCTACAATATAACAAAACAAATATAATAAAATAAACATAAAAGTGACAAATACTAAATCAATACATAGTATTGAGAATAATACTCTCTTTTATAAATTCAGGGAGTCTCCTGCAATCCCCCATTCTGATGTAAAGTAAAAATATAACTATAACAGTAATTTGTCAAAAAGTTTTATGCATTACATTCTGATCTGGAGTGTTCTGTTCAAATTAACAGTTTAATTTTAAATAACTGAAGGGAAAATTGGTTTGGCTCTTGGTTGCCTCACAACTAATCAAAAATCAAGAGGGAAAAAGACTGAAGAGGATAAAAGGATGAAAAAGTCTTGCAGATATGTTGATTTTCTGGTCTAGCTGACATATTGTTATATCTCCCTGCTTGCCCACCAGTTAATTTCATTAAATATTATCTCAAATTACAAAACTGACATACCCATAAGGGTGTATTATTACATTGTGACTTCAAGCATTATGATGGCATAATCGTTTTGATGGTTGTATCATCCTGACATCCCAATTACAAAATTCTCATTTGCTAAGCCAATTGCAAGGTATCCAATATGAGCAATTTAAAGAACAACTCCTGGCATTTTAACTTGGAAAAAAAAAATGAGAGGAATGTCATTTCAAAGCTTTATTAAAAAATTAGCCTAGATGGCACTTCTATAACAATTTCAGAAGTTACCACTGTCAGTGTGCTTTAAATTACAGACAAATTATTCTTGGGAGAATCAACGTTGCCAGAATGTCCTCAGCCTCAAAGTAACACAAAAAAGCCAAATGAAGCTTTTGAAGAACTAGTTATCAGTAGTGTATGGCTCTCCTGCTGCACACCCTTCGATTGCACATACAAAGTCATCCAAGTGACAAGGAATCCATACAAAAACAACTTTGAAAATAAGCTGTACTTCTTTTGCTGACTCTGTGGCTCTGCTTATGGTAGACTTTAAGACTTTTGAAGAAAAAAGACTGCTGCTCAACAGTATTTTCTAGCAAGAATCCATGTTCAAATAGATCACTGAAGGCATCTGAATGCATTCTCTATGATGCATAGTAGAACTTCTTTTTCTTACTCATTGCTGCTTATTGGCTATGATTCCTGGGAATTGGGAAGTTATAATTCCATAGGTCTTAAGTGTATCAAGTCTGGGGAAAATTGCTTTGAAGATGTTTATATTAATGGTCTCATCCTCATACCTCTCAAACTTCCCTAGTAATATTTTTTTAAAGCCATGTCCTCATGACCTTGCCTTTGTCTCATTCCTAGCCTATATCCTAAAGACATCTTTAGTTATTCCATGTCTCAATTAGCGTTTTTTCTTCTGCTTGCTATGTGCATAGCATTGTGTCCCTCCTTAGCAACATAGTTGATGACAAGATTAGGAGTTGGGATATGCCTAGCTCCTGTTGACCATTTCTTATGTCTGTACTCCTTTATGAAGTTTAGCACTGTTTTTGAAAGAGTCTGGGACCTCCTTAGAATTTCAGCTCCATAGAACTAAGATAACTGTCACCAATGAGAACTTTACAGGTTATCTGTTCCTTTGGGTTTTTGTGTGGCAACTTTTGTGTGGCACCTACTGTAATGGCATGTGGGAATCACCTTAGGAGACAGGACAGGAGGAAAATCCACAGGCTAGACAGCAGTCAGATAAATGAAATTTCAGTCCAAAAGCACCTCAGATGAAACTTTCTAGTTTTGAGGAAAGTAAATCTGAGGAACAGGAGGGGTACTTTCAGACTTGCAAGATTCTATTAATATAACCTTAAAATAAAAAGGCAGCTAGTACGCCTGGTTGTATTTCTTATCTGGACTACCTTGCAAAGCTAACATCAATCTTACTTGTGTGAAATCTCTAACTCCCCTCACTTTCACAGTCCAAGAAGCTAGGGAAAGTTCCTTCTGAAACATTCTCTGGATGTTGCTTAGTCTATGGCTCTTCATCCTGTCTTCCAAGGTCATTCCCATGTAGCTTTACATACTCTGATGCCATTTTCTGAAATACAGTCCAATCCATTTTGAGAATTCTATGGGCTGCTTCCAGATTGTGCAATCATTGTCATTCCTTTTGCACGAGAAGATAAGAACAGAACTTGCATGTTACCTATGACTCTCTCATCATCTGTCTTCCACCCACACCTGCAACCTTTCAGGCAAGACTTTTTAGAAATAGGTTAAATGTTGGAAATTGTATTATTAATTTTGTGGATATTCTTCTTGTTAATTCTTCCTTGCTTCCTTTCTATTTCCTTTGTCAATATATAGTTTCTGGACTTTTTGATTATACTTCTATGTAAAATTAATGTTACTAATTTATAATATTAATAAAAAATTCCTGAAGTATTTTTATCTAATGATTCTTGTAAATTAAGTAATTTTAATTTGTATTAGTCATTCAAAAGCATTTTTAACCAAACAGCTAATACTAAACATTTATAGCATTTATTTTTGTCTAAAGATATTAGGGGCTTTTCCCAAATCATTATTAAAATGCTGTTATTTTAGTGTAGAACCTCATAAGCACTCAGAGGACAGAATTTCTTTCTTTCCTTTGAATGAAACTGTATTATAAATGCTGATTTTGATTCATACTGAAAACTCTTAGAAACAAGCACACTGTATAGAAGTTACCAAAAAATGACAATCATATTTTCTTTTGAACTAGAGAAACAATGATCAAGGCTGTTACACACTATGTCAAATCCTGTTTGAAGTTTATTTAAAATTCCTTATTGTATTTAATTTAAAGGCTGGTCCGAATCTAAATTAATGCTCCTTTTCTCTTTAAGAAAAAAAGTGGCTGTATGGAAGTGCTAATATTAATGTGGGAAGTTGGTTTAATAAATATCAGCAGATTCTCCATGTAACCCAGTACTGTGAATTGTGACTGGAAGCATACAGTGTATAAAACCTGAGAATCTTAACATACAAAGCATATTTCAATAGTGAATGATCATCCTTCTATGTCAACGTAAATGCTCCTTATTGACTAAATTACTAATATTTGATTATGATAGAATGAAATGCTTTTTTTCTAGGCCAAAGATCAGAAACAAGATTTAAGTGATATTCAGAGAGCCACACTTCCCAAAGCTAGGGCAAAACCTTTTGCCCAAATACAAAAAAAGAGGTAAGCTCTTCAGACAAAGAATTTGAGAATGATGTAAATTGTACAATATTTATTTTTGTTGTCGTTTCATTCATTTCCATATCATTGATATGTATTTTTTTTTTTAAATGCAAGCAACTGCAGGTAATCCTCAAGTTATGTTGGCAACTAGGGCCAAAATTTCCATTACTAAATAATATGATTGTAAAGCATGATATCACATGATTGCATCATTTAGCAATGGCAATTCCAGCAGTTCTGGTTGCTGTGGTAATGCAGGACATAGGATTGTTAAACCAGAAGAGACAGGAGTCCCATGCAAGGAGCCCAAATGGGTGGGGGATGCCATAAGGAGATGCCACAGAGGACTGAGGGAGATGCTGCAATGTGTGGGTGGGCTGGCAAGGTTGCAGGCAAGCTGGCAAGGACCACAGGTGAGCCCTAGGAAGCATGGGCTAGTCAAAAGTCGCCATGAGCAAGTGCTCAGTGGAGTGTGGGTTAGCAGGGGTGTATGTGCTATGGAGTATGAGATCCCTGGGATATCATACTCTGTAGTGGGGCTCCTCCTGTGGAAAAGTATTGGGAGTGACTTAGAGGAGTGATTTGTAGCATTCCCTATTGACTTCCTCATTGATTTCTCTTGTGGGAAGCTGAGAAAGAAGTCACAAATGACAATAACTTGACCGCAACTCATTGCAATGTTGCAAATGCAATTTGGGGACCCAAGCTGACAGTGATGGCTGCAACTTTTTGGACTGGTCTTAAGTCTCCCTTGTTGAGCATTGTCCTAATTTTGAATGGTCACTGCTGTGACTTGAGGATCACCTGTAGATAAATCAGTGAAACTTTCAAAACTAAAATGCATATTTGAAATAACTTCTGCTCATTAAGTAAATTTTGGAACAAATATACTTATTTAGCAATTAATTTATATGGCTTCCCATCTCCTTTCTTTGTTTCTGGCCGACTTACAATAAAACACATTAAAAAAAACATAATTCAAAATATATAAACAGACAGCAGCAAGGAATAATAAAAAAAAAAGCCACCATTAACACAATCATGACACAGGCTCCATCTCACATCTATCTCTCATACTGTAATAGTATGTGGGAACAACCTTGGAAGACAGGAGGAAGAGCCACAGCCTAGCCAATAGTCTGATAATGAAACCTAAGTATGAAGGAGGAGTGGGAGTGGAGAAAAAGTCTTTGAAGAGACCCTCCTTAATTTTCAGGACAATAAAAGTAAGAGAGGGGACAGATATTTTCAGATTTGCAAGATTAAGTTACTGTAGCTGTTAAGTTTGAGAATGGGTGAGGAGGAATGGAGACAAGCCTCTGAACGGTGAACTTCAGCTCTTTATTTACATAGTGACTTCTCAATAAAACAACAGTAACCCTCGCCTTATATAGGCAACCCTTGTAACATTTTAACCAATAACAGGCTAGGAACGCTAGCTTTTATGACCAATAGGAACTCTCTGTTAAGGGCCAATCAGATTCCCCGGAACGGGCCAATCCGGTACGGCCGCTTAACAGCCAATCAGAAGTGCAGGGCCAGAACCCTGCACTTACTCCAAGCTCACACTTTATTACTTATATACATACACAACACCCCTTCCCCCTGGTTCCTTAGTCCAAGTCATAGTCCCTTAAATAGGACGGTTGTTTTTTCAGTCTTTTGGATTTCCTTTGTATTGGCTGGTTGCAATCTAGCTGAGGTAGATCGCCGCTTGGTGGTGGGGCTGCCTCTGGTTCAGAGTTCACTTCCAAGTCATTGCCCACATTTTCCGCAATTCCCTGAGGCGCAAACGTTTCTCCCTCCAGCTCCGCTTCTTGAGTTACATTTAAATCGTCGTTTCCTTCGAGCGGGTTCTCTAGGATTTCCACATCTTCCGTACCTCCCCCCCCTCAGTTTGGTCGTAGGGGAGTTGCAGACTGGCTGCTGCAAGTCGTGACTGTAATTGGTCGATATGCCGTTTCCAAAGTTTATTGTCAAGGCATTGCACAAGGTAGGATCTGGGGCCGGTTACACATACTACTGTCGCTTCCACCCACAATGGGTTACCTGATAGGTTTTTAGCATATACCAAGTCTCCTACCTGGAAGGTGCGACAGCAGCCTCTGGATCCTAGTGGTTTCTCCGGTTCATAAGCAGGGTGCAACCGGTTGAAGTGGGAGCGGAGCCTTCGTCCCATAAGCAGTTCAGCGGGAGTTCTGCCAGTGACGCTATGTGGGGTGATGTGTTGCAAGAAGAGGATTTGATTGACCTTGTCGTCAATGTTGTCGTAGTCTGCCTTTAGCAAGGTTCTCTTCACAAATTGGACCATGTGTTCTGCTCGGCCATTGGTCGCAGGATGCGCAGGCGAGGTGAGCGCATGGCGGATGCCGCGATCAGCAAGACACTGCTCAAACACTAGTGCAGTAAACTGTGGCCCGTTATCGGACACCAGGACGTCTGGTAGTCCGTGGGTTGCAAAGAGTCTGTTGAGAACCTTGATGACTGCCTCGGAGGTCGTAGTCGTCATACGATGAATTTCGAGCCAATTTGAGTAGGCATCGACTGTAAGCAGAAAGGTGTGGCCCTTGGTTGGTCCTGCGAAATTCAGGTGAACTTGGGACCAGGGTCCGCAAGGTGTCTCCCATTCAGTAGGCATCGCTTTTGGTGGGGCGTTGCTGACTTCTTGGCACTGGGGGCAAGCTTTAACCCACTGTTCGATTTGCTTGTCAATGCCCGGCCACCATGCCTAGCTTCGCGCAAGGGCTTTCATTCGCACAATGCCGGGGTGGTTTTATGGAGCCGCTCTGGAATAACAACTCTATCGCCCCAGATGATACAGCCCTTCTGGGAGAAGAGTTCAGTCTGCCTAGACTTGAACGGTGTGAAGTCATCTGATACTTGGTCCAATGGCCATCCGCGTTCTTCCCAACCCAGGACTCGTGCTAGGGTGTGGTCGCGCTTGGTTTCTCTCGCGATGTCTCGTGCAGTCAGTGGCGGCGAGTTGAGTGCCTCGATTTGCAACGTGGTTAGTATTGGTGCTGGATCGTCGAGAGTCTCTGGAAGTGGTGCTCGGCTCAATGCGTCGGCATGGGGAATGGCTTTCCCCAGCCGATACTGCAACCGATAATTATAAGCAGCTAAGAATTCTGACCATCGGGTCATCCTAGGGGATAATATGTAGGGAGTCGGCTTATCTCCGGCTATTATCCCTAGCAATGGTTTGTGGTCAGTCACAATGGTAAAAACCCTCCCATACACGTATTCGTGAAATCTTTTCACAGCTGAGACGATTGCGAGGGCTTCTTTATCAATTTGTCCATAGTTCCGCTCTGTTTTCGACAGAGTCTTTGAAAAATATGCAACAGGGGCTTCCTTCCCATTAGGCAGCACGTGGCTCAAAATGGCGCCCACCCCAAAAGGCGATGCATCACAGGTTATAACTAACGGCAAAGTTTCGTTATACTGCATGAGTACAGAGTCAGATGTGAGCAGTTTTTTTAACATTTCGGAACGCCTGTTCTTCTCGGTGACCCCATAACCACATTGCTTTTTTATCTAACAATCGGTGTAACGGTTCAGCGACGGTTGCTTTGTGCGGTAAAAATACATTATAGAAATTGATGAGGCCTAGGACCGCCTGGAGATCGGCCTTGCTTCGTGGCCTGGGAGCGTTTTTGATCGCCTTTAACTTACTCTCGGTAGGGTGAATGCCCTGGCTATCAATCAGGTACCCCAGAAACTCAACACTGTCAGTACATAATTTACATTTGTTTTTTTTAACCCTAAGACCGGCTTCTTGGAATTTTTTTAGGACTGATTTTAACCGGTCTTGTAAAAAAATTTTTGTAGGGGCTGCTATTAAAACATCATCAAAATAAGGGACCACGCCCTTAATTCCTTGCAATAACCTTTCCCTAAGGTCTGGAAGATCCCCGGGGCTACACTAACTCCGAATTGCAGCCGGGTACATTTAAAGGCACTGCGGTGCGTCACAATAGTTTGGGCCTGTGCCGTTTTTTCATCTACTGGTAATTGTTGATATGCTTGAGCTAAATCCAATTTAGCAAAAACTTTCCCGCCCCCCAGGGAATGGAGGAGGTGCTGCACCACCGGAACTGGATATGCGTTCTGCTGCAGGGCGTGGTTCAAGGTGGCCCGGTAGTCCCCACAAATTCGGATTGACCCGTCTGGCTTGATGGATGTTACAATAGGGGTTTCCCAAGGGGAGTGATCGATGGGCTTCATCACCCCCTGAGCTATCAGTTTGTCGAGTTGTTCGTCGATTTTCAGTTTTAAAGCGAACGGAACTTGACGGGGTTTCAAACGAATGGGAGCTATTTTTGGATCTAAGCTGAATGAGATCGGGGTCCCTTTGTACTTGCCTAAGCTGTCCGCGAAGACGTCCCCAAACTCAGATATAAGGTCTTCCTCCCAGTCACAACCACCGACTTGGTTTACGCCAGCCACTTCAATGCTGAGTGGCGCGAACCATTGGAGGCCCAGTAGGCTAGGCCTATCTCTATCGATGACCGTTAAAGGTAAGTACGCTGTGTGCTTCTTGAAGGAGACTCGGACTCAGCAGGACCCGACGACAGGGATTCGATTCCCCTGGTAGTCCTTGAGGATGAGGCGTTGGAACCGTAGATCTTGGCATTGAATTGTGGGGATGAGTTGCTTGAGTGTCTTCCACAACACCATCGAGAGGGACGATCCCGAGTCAACTTCCATGAGGCAAGGCTGGTTTTCGATGGCTACTGTGACTCGAATTTTCTTAGTGTCCAAGGTTGAGGCGTGACCGATAGTGATAGTATGGTGAGCCTCTTCTCTCTGCAAAGCTCGATTTCTGTAGGAGTGGTTTACTGGTTCTTGCCTTATAGGACGGTTTCCTGTCGATTGGCGATAGTTAGTCCCTTTTGAGGCCTGGCTGGGTCATGGTAAGCTGCAGCAGACTTGTCCGATGTGACCTCGTTTCCCGCACTTGTGGCAGAGTGCGTCGCGGAATTTGCATTCGGATCTGGCATGGTTGGCTCCACAACCAGCACAAGGGCGTAAGGGCTTCGGGTGAGGGTCCCGGTCGGACCGCAGTCGATGGACCCCCTCTTCGTCGCTGTCTGACGACGAAGAGAGGTCTTCGTGGTGCGTTGTCGCCAGCTGTCCTTCTGACTTGGATAAAATGTCGCTTGTCGGTGGAGGTACCGTAACGCGGTTGCGGTGTAGTTGTGCAGCCGACTTCTTGGTCACCTCTGCTGCCGTGGCTTCGGCGATGGCGTCGGCAAGGCTGATGTCTCCTTTTGCCATCAGCTTGCTTTGCACGCCTGGTGCATCTAATCCCAGGACTAAGCGATCTCGTAGTGCCTCTTCTAAATCGGCGAATTCGCAGAGGCCTCCCAAATTTCAGAGGTCTGCCATGAAATCGGCCACGCTTTCTCCCTTTCGCTGGTTCCTCTGGAAAAACTCGTGCCGTCTCACCAGCGTAGGCACAGTTGGGGCGTAATGACCTTGCAGGAGAGGTTCGAGGTCGTTCCAATCCATCGCCTTTGCTTCTCGGGGTTTGGCTAGTGCTTTGGCCATCTTAAATACAGTTGGACCTCAATGCGTTAGGAACACCGCCCGTTTCTTTCCTGGTGTGGCGTCCTTCAAATTGTTTGTCTCTAGGAACATTTGGAAGCGATCCATGTAGGACTCCCAGTCCTCTTGGGTTGGATTGAATGGAGCGGGTGGTACGATGCCACCGGACATGGTTCCGTTGTTGGCGTCGTCTGTCACGTGCTCAGTGTTCTTCGAAGTTTCGTTGGTTCAGATGTCTCCAAATCCCATCCTCATCGCCAGTGTTAAGTTTGAAAATGGGTGAGGAGGAATGGAGACAAGCCTCTGAACGGTGAACTTCAGCTCTTTATTTACATAGTGACTTATCAATAAAACCACAGTAACCCTCGCCTTATATAGGCAACCCTTGTAACATTTTAACCAATAACAGGCTAGGAATGCTAGCTTTTATGACCAATAGAAACTCTCTGTTAAGGGCCAATCGGATTCCCTGGAACGGGCCAATCCGGTACAGCCGCTTAACAGCCAATCAGAAGTGCAGGGCCAGAACCCCGCACCTACTTCAAGCTCACACTTTATTACTTATATACATACACAACAGTAACTTTACAGCAAAGGTATTAACTATTAGTACTCCTGGGTACTAATAGTACTCTCTGAATTACCTCAAAAGACTGAGAGGGGCCGAGGCTTGGATACAAAACCAAGTTTTCAAGGCCTTACAAAAGGCCAGCAGCTGCCACATCATATCTTGGCAGAAGAACCAACATTGTCTATTCAAGTTTAAAGAAAAGGATTTTCAATATATGTGTGCCCTGTGATTTATTTATTGATCAATTTGTCATAGTTATATGGCCACCGTCTCACAAAACATGACTCTGGATGGCTTAGAGTAAAAAAAAGCCCCATAAAATAGCAATAAAAACAATTAAAATAATATATATAATTAAAAGGCAAGGAGAGATTAGGTCTTACAGACAATGGAGCCATCTTATTACCGTAGTTTGTGATTATGGTTTAGCATGATCTTAATACTAAAGCCAGAATTATCATGGTCAAGAGGGAAATTTGGATGGTCCAGTCAGGGATGGAAGTCAATGAAATATTCCTTTATTCCTGAATCAGCACATTCTCAACATTCACATACTTGCTTTTTATTATCTTCTGATAGAAAATATGCCATGAAGTATACATTTAAGATCAAGGTAAGTATTATTGACTTTTCTGATAGTTGAAGTCCCCTGACATTATGCTTTTATCTTCTTCCACAGATGAACAAAGAGAAAGTGGAAATGCCACTGTTGCACAGGGGCAGTTGGATCAATGTGTGGTCTTCTTTTCTTTGAAGCCATGCAGATAGCTAATTTCTTTTTGTTAGAGCAACATAAACAAGTTATAACAAAGGAGCTATACCACTATTTACCAGAAAACAAGGCTAAAGGGAATAGGAGATGAGAAAATTGCTATTCAAACAAATTTGCAGGCTTCTTGACCTGAAGCCACCCTTATCTCAACAGAACTTGTAGATGTATATCACTGTACTGTATTTAGCTCTGAATAGACAAATCTTGCCAAGACAATTCCAGAAACATGACTTCTGCCTAAGCCAACATAAAATCTCCCTCTGCCTTAAGGATATGTATTTATCAAATGAGAAATCAAATTAAGTGAATTTTTAGTTTGTATTGGAATTATTTCTCCTTACTTCTGCCTGTAACTGGTTTTTCTCATGAAACAGGCTCCTGAGAGGAAACCTGTCCAAATACAAAAGAACCATCTGGTAGATTTGTGTTTGTTCAAATTTCATTTCCCTAACATGGAGTTTACAAAACACAGACAGAATTCACGTTCTGGATCTTTCACCTCTGTCAAATTAGATTGCTTAAGAGGATTCAGGAGGAAAGTATCTAGATTAAATCCTAAAAAAAACAGAGGAACTGAGTGGAGCGGCTTAATAATTGGGGAGGAAGAAGAACATATTTGGCTGTACAATGTCATCTGTGTTTCAGTGAACATTTGCAGTCAACTAACTTTATGAAATGGAAAGATGTGTTGTGAAGAATGACCTTTTGGAAAAGAAAGGTTTGAGCTGGTACTAGGGTGTTACTGGGGAGTCAATGAAAGCACTGGAAATAAAAGAGCATCTGGAAGGCGGTATAAAGCAGATATTTCTTGTCTCTGAACAGGTACTTCACAAATCATTCAGAGCTTTCTGCATAATTTGAGCTAAAACCTTGACCATTTTAGGTATAGAGAAGGTCTGAGAATTATAATCCAAATATTTTGAATTACAATTTCTACCAGGTCAAGGAAGAGGTTAGAGATATTTTGGAGTACAATGAAGGCTTCCCTTCTTCTGGCCAAGACAATAATCTTTGCAATTTGGTTTGTGATTTCCTTCTTTAATAAACGGTCTTTAATAATACTATGAAAAATAAAAATGAAAGCACAATTTATTTAAAGAGTGTTCCTTTCACCAGCCAACATTGGTTTCATTCAGCAATATGTGAAGTCACATAAGATATTATCTTAATTGTCAACAATTCAATCAGTGGTGGGATTCAAATTTTTTTACTGCCGGTTCTGTGGCCGTGGCTTGGTGGGTGTGACAGGGGAAGGATACTGTAAAATCTCCAGTCAGAGGTGGTATTTGCTAGTTCTCCAAACTACTCAAAATTTCCGCTACCTGTTCTCCAGAACTGGTCAGAACCTGCTGAATACCACCTCTGAGTTCAATGTTAACCTGTCATTCTGCATAAGGACTTCTGCACTCAGTGACTATGCTTTAACTATTTTTTCTTTTATTATTTTAAAGATGGTATCCTATTTTGAGATCCACCAGTTTGGGGAGGATTATAAGGATTCTAATAATATATGAATATGAATAGTCTTTATTTAGGAAGCACAATTGGGACTGGCAACTCAGACCCAAAGCAATTGATAACTAAAACAGTCACTGAATGAGGCTTACCTATACATTAAACTGAAATCCATTTTGAAGTAGTGGTTTGGACATAAGCTGGAAACCAGCAAATTGAGAGCTCTAATCCTGCCTTAGCCATTAAGCCATTTCAGTGACTTTGGGTTGGTCACTCTCTAGGAAGGAGACAGTGTCAAACCACTTTTTCTTCTCAGGAAAACTGCAGGGACTTGACCAGGACTCAACATTGACTTCAAGCAAAAAGACAAAAAACTTCATAAAATAGTGATATAATAAACAAATTGTACAATAAAATCAGGTAGGGAAATCAAGTAGGTTAAGACTTGATTTCTTATATTTCTTACAGCATTTTGTACACACTGGTTTTATAAATAATGTTTTCACCTGCTTATAGTGCTAGCATAATTAACTTATGTCTAGAATAAAATCCCTCCTTTGTTTTAACTACTAGCTGTGTGTGTCTGTATCAACTCCAATTCTAATCTACTCTCTGACTAATCTTTTACTAAGGCAGAATAAAGATCAGCTTTGTAAACAGAACAAATTTAGGCTGGCCACCTCATGGACTGGAGCAAACCATGTTAAACTAGCTGTGTAGGTATGCCCAATGACTGATTTCACAGAACATTTGTACACACTTCAATATTCAGTATGCACTTCAGTTTTAGACAATGACTTCTTTGCGAAGATTTTAAAAACTCAAGCTTGGCAGGCAGAATACAGTACCAATTTTAAGAATTCAATTAAAACATATTTTTCAAATGTTTACATGCTGCCTGTTCTACTATGCATCACCAAGTGATTTCCAATGTAATACTGTTGAAATTCTTACCGTACTTTCTGAGGAGACCAAATGAGAAGGTGCTGAATATTACTAAAGATTCCAAATTCAAATAATTAAGTCAATCTAGTCATGGGATTGTATGTGACTTTTGAAAAATATTCTAACAATGCTAGCTACAGCTTTTCCAACCCATACGGTAAACAATCAAAATAACCAGTGCTAACTATGCTGGAGAAAATTCTTATCTGAAAGCAAGAAAGGAGAGAAATTTTACTAGACTGTCTATTTTTGCATCCCAGAAACAACAGTAAATATAAAGACAGATAACTTTTGTGTTTGTGTCTGTTCAGCTGCAATACTCACATCAGTGATGAAACACCTACAACTACTGAAGGCAAGCCATTCCACTGATTAATTGTTCTCACTGTCAGGAAATGTCTCCTTAGTTCCAAGTTGCTTCTCCTTGATTGGTTTCCACCCATTGCTTCTTGTCCTGCCTTTAGGTACTTTGGAGAATAACTTGCTCCCTCTTCTTTGTAGCAGCCTCTCAGATATTGGAACACTGCTATCATGTCACCCCTAGTCCTTCTTTTCACTAGACAAATCCAATTTGTGCAACCATTCTTCATATGTTTTAACCTCCACCCTCCTAATTGTCTTTGTTGCTCTTCTTTGCACTCTTTCCAGAGTCTCAGCATCTTTTTATATTGAGGTGATCAAAACTGGATGCAGCATATGGTCTTCCCAAGACTTATAAAGTGGTATTAACACTTCAAGTTATCTTGATTCTATCCCTCTGTTAATGCAGCCTGACTTTTTTGGCTAGCTCCTATTTAAGTGATTGTCCACAAGGAGTCCAAGATCTCTCTCACAGCTACTGCTATTGAGTCAAGTTTTATCAAATTTGTATCGGTACATTTGATTTTTTGCTTTAAGTGTAAAATCTCACTTTTCTCTACATTGCATTTCATTTTGTTAGATAGGGCCTAGTATTCAAGTCTGTCGAGAATCATCTGGATCTTGAGCCTATTTTCTGGGGTTTTGGCTATTCCTGCCAGCTTGGTGTCATCAAAAATTTGATGACTTCTCCTTCTATTCTTTCATCCAAATAGTTTATGAAGATGTTGAAGAGTACTGGGCCTAAAATGGAACCTTAGGGTATTCTACTGCTTATTTCCCTGCATGTGGATGTAGTTCCATTAAGGATTACATCTTGAATATGGTTTGTAAATCAGTTACAAATCCATCTGGTGGTGATGCTGTCTATCCCATATTTTTCTAGCTTACCAAGAAAGAAGTTGCTGTTTACTTTGTCAGATGCCTTACTGAAATCCAAGTATACTATGTCCACAGCATTTCTGCTAATTTAGTCACTTTAAATAAGATTTGTTTGGCCTGATCTGTTTTTGACAAACCCATATTGACTTCTAATTATAACTTTATTTGCTTCTAGGTCTTCACAAGTTATTGTTTGATTTTCTTTTCCAGGCTCTTCACAAGTATTGATGTCAGGCTGATTAGTTTATAGTTTCTTGGATCTATTTTCTTTCCCTTTTTTGAAGAAGGGAACTACATCAGCTCTTTTCTTTTCTTTTTCTTGTTCTCCATTATTTCTTTTCTATCTGGTTTATGCTTTGACACAGGATACACCATTCTTGTTGTGTATGCATAAAGATTAATAAAGTGTGAGCTTGGAGTAAGTGCAGGGTTCTGGCCCTGCACTTCTGATTGGCTGTTAAGCGGCCGGACCGGATTGGCCCGTCCCGGGGAATCCGATTGGCCCTTAACAGAGAGTTCCTATTGGTTATAAGAGCTAGCGCTCCTAGCTCGTTATTGGTTAAAAGTTACAGGGTTTGCCTATATAAGGCAGGTTTAACTGCTATTAAAATGAGGAAGTCACAATGTAAATAAAGAGCTGAAGTTCAACGTTCAGAGGCTTGTCTCCATTCTTTCTCGCCCATGCTAAAAACGTAACAGTGGCGACGAGGATGGGATATGGAAATATCTGAACCAACGAAACTTCGAAGAACACCGAGCACGTGACAGACGACGCCAACAACGGAACCATGTCCGGCAGCATCGTACCACCCGCTCCGTTCGATCCAGTACAGGAGGACTGGGAGTTCTACATGGATTGCTTCCAAATGTTCTTAGAAACCAAAAACTTAAAGGACGCCACACCAGGAAAGAAACGGGAGGTGTTCCTAACACATTGCGGTCCAACTGTATTTAAGATGGCTAAAGCATTAGCCAAACCCCGAGAAGTGAAGGCCATGGATTGGGACGACCTCGAACCTCTCTTATGAGATCACTACGCCCCGACCGTGCCTACGCTCGTGAGACGCCATGAGTTTTATCAGAGGAGCCAGCGAAAGGGAGAAAGCGTGGCCGACTTCATAGCAGATCTCCGAAATCTGGGAGGCCTCTGCAGATTCACCGATTTAGAAGAAGCACTAAGAGATCGCATAGTTCTGGGACTAGGTGCACCAGGCGTCCAAAGCAAGCTGATGGCGAAGGGCGACATCAGCCTTGCCGACGCCATCGCCGATGCTACTGCAGCAGAAGCAACCAGGAAGTCGGCTGCACAGGTACGCCGAAACCGCGCTTCAGTACCACCACTGGCCAGCGACATCTCACCTAGTTCAGAAGAGCAGCTTGCGACAACGCACCACGAGGACCTCTCTTCGTCGTCAGACAGTGACGAAGAAGGGGTCCATCGACTGTGGTCCAACCAGGACCAACACCCGAAGCCCTTACGCCCTTGCACTGGCTGTGGAACCAACCATGCCAGGTCCGAATGCAAATTCCGCAACGCACTCTGCCATGAGTGTGGGAAACGAGGCCACATCGGACGGGTGTGCCGCAGCTTGCCAGGACCCAGCCAGGCCTCAAAAGGGGCTAACTATCGCCAATCGACAGGAAACCGTCCTGTAAGGCGAGAACCAGTAAACCACTCCTACAGAAATCGAGCTTTGCAGAGAGAAGAGGCTCACCCTACTATCACTATTGGTCACGCCTCAGCCTTGGACACTAAGAAAATCCGAGTCACGGTAGCCATCGAGAACCAGCCTTGCCACATGGAGGTCGACGTGGGATCGTCCCTCTCGATGGTGTCCTGGAAGACACTCAAGCAACTCATCCCCACGATTCAACGCCAAGATCTCCGCTCCCAACGCCTCATCCTCAAGGACTACCAACGGAATCGAATCCCCGTCGTCGGTTCCTGCCGAGTCCGAGTCTCCTTCAAGAAGCACACAGCATACTTACCTTTAACGGTCATCGATAGAGATAGGCCTAGTTTACTAGGCCTCCAATGGTTCGCGCCACTCGGCATTGAAGTGGCCGGCATAAACCAAGTCAGTGGTGGTGACTGGGAGGAAGACCTTATCTCTGAGTTCAGGGACGTCTTCGTGGACAGCTTAGATGAGTACAAGGAGACCCCGATTTCATTCAGTCTAGATCCAAAAATAGCTCCCATTCGCCTAAAGCCCCGTCAAGTTCCGTTTGCCTTAAAATCGAAAATCGACGAACAACTTGACAAACTGATAGCTCAGGGGGTGTTAGAGCCCATCGATCACTCCCCTTGGGAAACCCCTATTGTAACACCCATTAAGCCAGACGGGTCAATCCGAATTTGTGGGGACTACCGGGCTACTTTGAACCACGCCCTGAAGCAGAACGCATATCCAGTTCCAGTGGTGCAGCATCTCCTCCATTCCCTGGGGGGCGGGAAAGTCTTTGCTAAATTAGATTTAGCTCAGGCATATCAGCAATTACCCGTAGATGAAAAAACGGCACAGGCCCAAACTATTGTGACGCAATTTGGAGTTAGTGTAGCCCCGGGGATTTTTCAGAGCCTTATGGAAAGGTTATTGCAAGGAATTAAGGGCGTGGTCCCCTATTTTGACGATGTATTAATTGCAGCCCCTACAAAAAAAATCTTACAGGACCGGTTAAAATTAGTCCTAAAAAAATTCCAAGAGGCCGGTCTTAGGGTTAAAAAAAACAAATGTAAATTGTGTACTGACAGTGTTGAGTTTTTAGGGTACCCGATTGATAGCCAGGGCATTCACCCAACCAAAAGTAAACTAAAAGCGATAAAAAATGCTCCCAGGCCACGAAACAAGGCCGATCTCCAGGTGTTCCTAGGCCTCATCAATTTTTATAATGTATTTTTGCCGCACAAAGCAACGGTCGCTGAACCGTTACACCGGTTGTTAGATAAAAAAGCAAATTGGCTATGGGGTTACCGGGAAGAACAGGCGTTCCGAAATGTTAAAAAACTGCTCACTTCTGACTCTGTACTGACTCATAACGAGACTTTGCCGTTAGTTATAACTTGTGATGCATCGCCTTTCGGGGTCAGCACCATTTTGAGCCACGTACTGCCGAATGGGAACGAAGCCCCTGTTGCATATTTCTCAAAGACACTTTCAAAAACTGAGTGAAACTGTGGACAAATCGATAAAGAAGCCCTCGCAATTGTCTCAGCTGTGAAAAGATTCCACGAATACGTGTATGGCTGGGCTTTTACTATTGTGACTGACCACAAACCATTATTGGGGATAATAGCCGGAGATAAGCCAACTCCCTACATATTATCCCCTAGGATGACCCGATGGTCAGAATTCTTAGCTGCTTATAACTATCAGCTACAATACTGGCCGGGGAAAGCCATTCCCCATGCCGACGCATTGAGCCGAGCACCACTTCCAGAGACTCTCGACGATCCTGCACCAATGGTAACCACGTTGCAAATCGAGGCACTCAACTCGCCGCCACTAACCGCCCGAGATATCGCGAGAGAAACCAAGCGCGACCACACCCTAGCACGAGTCCTAAGCTGGGTAGAACGCGGATGGCCATTGGACCAGTTATCAGATGACTTCACACCATTCAAGACTCGACAAACCGAGCTCTTCTCCCAGAAAGGCTGTGTCATTTGGGGCGATAGAGTCATTATCCCAGAACGACTCCAGAAAGCGCTGCTGAGAACCTTGCACGATGGCCACCCCGGCATTGTGCGAATGAAAGCCCTTGCGCGAAGCTACGCATGGTGGCCGGGCATTGACAAGCAAATCGAACAGTGGGTTAAAGCTTGTCCCAAATGCCAAGAAGTCAGCAACGCCCCACCAAAAGCCATGCCTACTGAATGGGAAACACCACGTGGACCCTGGTCCCGAATTCACTTGGACTTCGCGGGGCCAACCAAAGGCCACACCTTCCTGCTTACCATCGACGCCTACTTGAATTGGCTCAAAATCCATCGCATGACGACTACGACCTCCGAGGCGGTTATCAAAATCTTAAAGAGACTCTTTGCAACCCACGGATTACCAGACGTCCTGGTATCCGATAATGGCCCTCATTTTACCACACTAGCGTTCGAGCAGTACCTCGCTGACCGCAGCATTCGCCATGCGCTCACCTCGCCTGCGCACCCTGTGACCAATGGCAAAGCAGAATGCACGTTTCAATTTGTGAAGAAAACCTTGCAGAAGGTAGACTACGACAACATTGACGACAAGGTCAATCAAATCCTCTTCTTGCAATGCATCGCCCCACATAGCGTCACCAACAAAACTCCCGCTGAACTGCTAATGGGACGAAAACTCCGCTCCCACCTCGAACGGTTGCACCCAGCTTACGAACTGGAGAAACCACTAGGATCCAGCGGCCGCTGTCGCATCTTCCAGGTAGGAGACTTGGTATATGCTAAAAACCTATCGGGTGACCCGTTGTGGGTGGAAGCGACAGTAGTATGTATAACCGGCCCCAGATCCTACCTTGTACAATGCCTTGACAATAAACTTTGGAAACGTCATATCGATCAATTACGATCGTGGCTTCTAGCGGTCAGTCCGGAAACCCCCTATGACCAAACTGAGGGGGGGGAAGGTACGGAAGAAGATGAAGTCCTAGAAAACCCGTTTGAAGGAAACGACGGTTTGATACAAACTCAGGAAGCGGAGCCGGAGGGAGAAACGGTTGCACCTCAGGGAATTGCAGAGAATGTGGGCAACGATGTAGAAGTGAACTTTGACCCAGAAACAGCCCCACTGCCAAACAACGATCTACCTCAGCATGATTGCAACCAGCCGATACAACGGAAATCAAAGAGACTAATAAAACAACCATCCTACCTAAGGGACTATGTAACTGCGCCCTGCAAATAAGAAGCCAGGGGGAAGGGGTGTTGTGTACGCATAAAGATTAATAAAGTGTGAGCTTGGAGTAAGTGCAGGGTTCTGGCCCTGCACTTCTGATTGGCTGTTAAGCGGCCGGACCGGATTGGCCCGTCCCGGGGAATCCGATTGGCCCTTAACAGAGAGTTCCTATTGGTTATAAGAGCTAGCGCTCCTAGCTCGTTATTGGTTAAAAGTTATAGGGTTTGCCTATATAAGGCAGGTTTAACTGCTATTAAAATGAGGAAGTCACAATGTAAATAAAGAGCTGAAGTTCACTGTTCAGAGGCTTGTCTCCATTCTTTCGCCCATGCTCAAAACATAACAATTCTCTTTAGAAAATTCTTAATGTTTAAAAACTTCTCTTTGAATATAATTCAATTACATTGGAGAAACTCACTTGGCCTATTGTTTCGGTAAAATCTTGGTAACCTGGAACCCTAAGCAAAGAAGTGTGTTCAACATTTGAGAACACATTGTGGATGATAAAAATTTCCACTTTGGTCATATCATCTCACTGAATCCCAGCCCAATGGCTACAAATCTGTGAACCTGAGTTAGAGAAGCAATGGCACGAACAATTTTAAGTTCCTTTTATAGAATGTCAAACTCTGATGAATTTGAATGAGAGAAGAGTATTAGAGTTACTCTACTTTGGGAGCTATAATGTATAATAGAGTGTATGAAGTCTCTGTATCTCTGCTTTGGGACTTTTGTGCTATCCTGAGCTCACATTGACCCACTATCTGAAATTAAATAAAACAAATGGCTTAAAGCTGTGAAATGCATCCCAAACCAACAAACAAAAAAGTGTTTTGTGTATTTTGTACTGCACAGGGAGAGTACTCCAGTTTTTCTTACTGCTAGAAACAGAAGCTGTATCCTAAGTATACTCTTTCCATCTATTCCTGCTCCTCCCATTCCTCTTCCTTTTCCTCTTCCACCTCTTCCTCCTCCTCTTCCTCCTCCCACTGCTCCCTCCCCCCCCCAGATTGTCTTAGAGTTAAAAGCTGGAAACTATAAAGTGTTGGACAACTGGACTGACACTTGTTTTAGTAAAAAAATATTTAAAAAAAAAAATATCCAAACCACCAGCAAGACAAAGAGGGGGGAAAAAAAAATCAAAGATTGCTTTATTTCAACATGGGGGACTTAACTTAAATATATTTTTATGCCCAGACAAAATGCCATGGTATTTCCTAAAGCATAAAAATTAATGCAACCAAAGCAATTGATTAAATTTCAGTTGTTATCTGCCAGGTAGGTTACTGAAAAACCCTGAAAAGCTAAAATACCTCTTGCATTAGACCATTGGTATTTAAATGGATAGAAATTGCTCTGGATGAAAAATTAGCATAACACAACAACAACAAAGGGCTTTACAAAGAATTACAATGAAGGAAAACATTTCTTCAAGTCTGATTGCCATTTATTGCTTACATTACCAATGGCTTTCCTTCCACTATACAAATTTTGTTAATGAAGTTGAATATAGATATTTAAAGATCCAATCTGGGTTAGTCACCAGAAGCAGAGATTTAGTCTTCTGAATTTTTGGACTTGTGTCAACTATAAAGTAGTCAACTGAAAAGCCACACACAATAGGCACCATATAAATACTGCACACAGAATAGTGCAAAGCATACACACTTGGGTGGAAAGAAGTTCCCTGCGGAAGGGCTCCAGCACGGGTCCAAAAGCTCAGAAGACTAAACCTTTGGTCCCAGAGACTGACCTAGATTGAATCCTGCAACATTATCCTGGGAATTTCTGTACATCTCCTGAAGATCATGCATTTATAATGTATTAGATTAATATCTCACTTTTCATCAGGAGCTCAAAATAAAATACATAGCATTCCTACTACTTTTCCCTAAAATAACTCTGTGAAGTAGGTTGGGCTAAGAGAGAGTGACTGACCCAAAGTCACCCAATGCACTTCTTCGGTTGAGCATTGTCTAGACTTGACTCTCCCTTCTTCTAGTCCAACTCCTTAACCACTGCAACACACTATTGTTTGTTTATTTTATTGATTTTTGTCTTGCTTTTATTTTCTCCAATAAAAAAGCAAAAGGAAAGATAACAAATGCCACCAAGAACATCTTTCAAGTTTTTGGAAACTTTTGATCGGACTAAATGCAACCAAAAGCAAGGAAGGGCAGAATAACCCTGTATTAAAATTACACCAAATCAAATGATTTCAGACTCTTCTCAGTTACAACCTGTCACTCAGTTACAATTTGTCACTTAAAGCTGCATACTTTAATCTTCACAATTATTTCTTTTCAGGGGTGGGATTCAAATTTTTTAACAACTGGTTTTGTGGGCATGGCTTAGTTGGTGGGCATGGTTTGGTGGTCATGTGACTGGCTGGACAACTCAACATCACTCACATCAAGGCACACATCTCCTCACCTGGCCTCTCATGACTGTGAGGATGCTGCAACAGTTGTAAGTGTGAAAAATTGTCATAAGTTACTTTTTTCAGTGCCATTGTAACTTTGAATGGTCACTCCACACAAGCAAAGTACCAACAAAGGAGGGGAAAAAACTCCAGAGAAGTTCCTGAGATAGGAAGTCTAGTCCTGCTAAGAATGTAATAAGGGTTAATGGAGAGGCAGTTTCTGTAAGCAACACCAGAATGTTTCCTTTCTGCCTTCCTTACAGGATTAGGCCAGTAATTTCTTCTAACAACCAGTTCTCCGAACTGCTTAGAATGTTAACAACCGGTTCTAGCGAATAGGTGCAAGCTGGTAGATTCCCACCCCTCCCTCTTTCCTTTATGATCATAGCAAGTTCTTAAACAATGTGTAGTAGAAAAGCTGTTTTATTTCCAAGAGTGCTGGCAGTAAGAAACTGTTGGGCCCTGTTGGAGTATAGATTGAATTTTGATAATGAGACTCATAAATATTTTATCCTGTGGAAAAATTCTACTCAGACAATAGCTGGTAAAACATTCTGTTGGAAAGTTTGAGCAGAAGCCGGGATTATGACTTTTAAACAAATTATTATATAATGAGTGGTTTAAGAATGTCTCTCAACTTTTCTTTCTTTCTTTCTTTCTTTCTTTCTTTCTTTCTTTCTTTCTTTCTTTCTCTCTCTCTTTCTCTCTCTCTCTCTCTCTCTCCCTCTCCCTCCCTCCCTCCCTCCCTCCCTCCCTCCCTCTTTCTTTCTTTCTTTCTTTCTTTCTTTCTTTCTTTCTTTCTTTCTTTCTTTCTTTCTTTCTTTCTTTCTTTCTTTCTTTCTTTCTGGACAAAGACCCAATCATGACTTCAATTTGAATGTAGCCTTCCTGGTAGTAGTATTTTCAACTTAAACATGTTTCAATGAGTCAGATTTCAGACATTTTTGCTGCTTCAAAAGCACCTGACATTCTCTCTTATTTGATGGAATATGTGACAGAAGTAAAATCCATAACATATATGTATCAAAAACTTAAGAATATTTTCAGGGAGGACATTTCTGGAATATTCCAAACATGGATTAAAAAACTGGAATCTCCAATATTGCCCCCTTAATGGCATCATATCCTTTAAAACAGGGGTCGCCAACCTTTCGGACCTCAAGGACCACCAAACTCATAATTTTAGATCCCAGGGACTACTAACTGGTTCTGTGGATGTGGCCTAATTTGTGGGGGTGGCTTGGTAGTCATGTGACTGGCTGGGCATGGCTTGTATGTAAATATTATAAATATTTATATAAATATTATTTTTTTTATTAAAAAAGAGCAACTTTTACCCAAAATCAGGCAAAGCAGGCAGATTGAGTTGCTCACAGAATCACAGATTCATTCAGAGATCTATCTATCTGCCATTGGCTACTCAGTCTGTCACATAAAATTTGCTCACAAGCAAACTCATAAAATTTGCTAGCAAGCAAACTCATAAAATTAACTCACAACACACCATGCATGTAAATATTCATTTTTTATTTAAAAAAAGAGCAACTTTTACCCAAAATCAGGCAAAGCAGGCAGGCAGGCAGATTGAGTTGCTCACAGAATCACAGATTCATTCAGAAATCTATCTATCTGCCATTGGCTACCTGAGTCTATCACATAAAAATTGCTTGCAAGCAAACTCATAAAATTAATTCACAACACACCATGTATGTAAATATTGAATTTTTTATTAAAAAAAGCAACTTTTATCCAAAATCAGACAAAGCAGGCAGATTGAGTTGCTCACAGAATCATTCAATGATCTATCAAACTTATAACTTTAGATCCCAGGGACTGCTTCTGTGGGCGTGCCCTAATTTGTGGGTGTGGCTTGGTGGTCATGCGATTGGCTGGGCATGGCTTGTATGTAAATATTATAAATATTTATTTAAATATTGAATTTTTTATAAAAAAGAGCAACTTTTACCCAAAATCAGGCAAAGCAGGCAGGCAGATTGAGTTGCTCACAGAATCACAGATTCATTCAGAAATCTATCTATCTGCCATTGGCTAGCTCAGTCTGTCACATAAAATTTGCTTGCAAGCAAACATAAAATTTGCTAGCAAGCAAACTCATAAAATTTGCTAGCAAGCAAACTCATAAAATTTGCTAGCAAGCAAACTCATAAAATTAACTCACAACACACCATGCATGTAAATATTGAATTTTTTATGAAAAAAAGCAACTTTTACCCAAAATCAGGCAAAGCAGGCAGATTGAGTTGCTCACAGAATCATTCAGTGATCTATCTATCTGCCATTGGCTAGCTCAGTCTCTCAAATTTGCTTGATGTGAGTCTGCACTGAATTTGCTTTTAAGCAAACCTTCAGTCCTAAGGGAGGTTTTGCTGTGCTTAGCTAGAAAACAAGAAATCTAACCATTTCCTGCTTCCTAGCTAATCTAAATTTCCCGGCACAGAAGAACAGATGATGGTTGGAAAAAGGAAAAACAGCAATTTAGCAGGCAAGTTTGCTGGATAAGAAGTTAGTGGGCGGGGAGGGTTCCTATGGGCCTTGTGTTTTTGTGCAGCCTGGATTAATTGCTTTGGGGGGGTGCTCTTGGGGTGAGATTTCTCTGCGGCCCACCAAAATTTTCTCACGGCCCACCAGTGGGCCGCAGGCGACCGCTACTTTAAAATGTTTAAATGGAATTGTTAAGTCCGCCGTCAGAAACAGACTCGGGAGCCAGTGACCAGTTCAGCTCTTTATTTAAGTCCCGAGATCGGCTAGGGCTTCAGGAGGTCGGCAGCAGCTTATATTCCCTGGCCGCGGCGGCCACAACCAATGGCACCACTTCGAATCTCCTGTGATTAGTTTCCACCAATTGCGGGGATTCGCGGCGGGCCAATCAGTGCGGCTCGCTCGGCCAATCAGGTTGCCGTGCACTTTGACCAATCACAATGCGGGGTTTACAAGTATGCAAATGGATCGTACAGAAACCCCTCCCCTCTTGGCATGGTCCTACGTGACGTAGTCCTGTAAGTAGGCGGGGCTCCGTACTTGCCTACTTGACCTGCGCAGGTTAGTTGATGCTTGGCTCTTGGCCGGTTTGGTCAGGTTCTCTATTGCTCTCTGCCTCGTCGCTGGAACCGTCTGGAAAGATGAGCCGGGCCTTTTGTCACAGCTCCCTCCCAGTCTACCCGGGCTGGTCGAGCTGCTGGCGTTGCCGGTCCCGCCCGGTCTTTCTGGGCTGGTTGAGCTGGCCTGGCTGTTCCTTCCTGCTGAGGCTTCGAGCTGTCTGTCTGTTTCTGTCTCTGTTGGTAAGTATTCCTGGTTTCTTTCTGATTGGGTTTGCTTCCCGGGACTTTTCCTCCCCTCTTGGTCAGTGCTGTGGTGGCTTCGTTCTCTTTCTGGGTATGTATTTCTGTCTGTTTGCGTGTCGGTTGTGTTTTCCGTGGTTGTTCTCGATCTTATTTGATCGATGTGTTATTTCCATGCTCATCCGTCGGTTGTTTGTAGCTGGTATGAGCGGGGACCTGTGGCCTGAGTTATTGTTGCTGGTATCCAGAGGGGGTCCCCTTTAAGGTTTTTTGTGTATACCGCGTCTCCTGGTGTGAATGTTTGGTACCTGCTTGATGAGTAGGTGGGTTTTTCGGGGTTATACGTGGGGTTCAGCCTATCCAAGGGGGACCTTAGTTTCCTCCCCATTAGTAGTTCTGCGGGGCTCTTGTTGGTCGTTGTGTTTGGTGTTATGTGTTGGATAAAAAGTAGTTTATTTATTTTTTCTTGCATGTACCCTGTTTCGATTTTTTGAATTGTTTTTTTTGTGAATTGGACCATTTGTTCCGCCCTACTGTTCGCCGCCGGATGTGCCGGCGCTGTTAGGGCGTGCCGTATTCCCCATTCCGCTAGGAATTTCTCGAATTCCAGTGCGGTGAACTGTGGTCCGTTATCTGATACTATTACGTCCGGGAGGCTGTGGGTTGCGAATAGTCTATTGAGTTCTCTGATGACGGCCTCGTTGGTGGTCATTCTCATGTCGCTTACCTCCAGCCAATTGGAGTAAGCATCTACCGTTATGAGAAATGTGTGTCCTTTTGTGGGTCCTGCGAAGTCTATGTGTATCCTGGACCATGGTCCCCTGGGGGTTTCCCATTCCAGGATTGGGGCAGCGGGTGGGCTTGGCCTGGATTCCTGGCATCGTTTACAGCTTGCCACCCAGGCTTCGATTTGCTTGTCCATCCCTGGCCACCATGCGTAGCTTCTGGCCAGGGCTTTCGATCTGACAATGCCCGGGTGCCCCTCATGTAACAAGTCCAAGAACCTTTTTTGTAATATTTCTGGAATTAGCACCCTGTCCCCCATAGTATACAACCCTTTTGCTTGGAAAGTTCCATTTTCTTGTTTTTAAAACGTCCTGAATGTCTCGTCAACGTCTTTTTCCGGCCAACCCTTCTCCGCCCATTGTAATACCCGTGCCAGACGTTTGTCTTTATTAGTTTCGAGGGCAATGTCTGACGCGGTTAGGGGGAGGTTGGGTATGGCCTCAATGCTCAGGGTGGATGTTGTGGGTGCTGGGTCGGCGTCCAGGTTGGGTCTGCGTGTGTGATCATTTTGCCAGGTCGGTGGGTCAGCCGGTAACTGTAGGCGACGAGGAACTCAGACCACCTTATCATTCTTGGGGATAGAATGTTCGGGGTGGTCTTGTTTCCTGCCAGGATGCCCAACAGCGGTTTGTGGTCTGTGATGATGGTGAATGTTCTGCCGTAGAGGTACTCGTGGAACCTTTTGACGGCGGCGATGATTGCCAGGGCTTTCTTGTTGAGTTGGCTATAGTTCCTTTCTGGCTTCGACAAGGTTCTCGAGTAAAAAGCGATGGGTGCTTCGTTTCCGTTGGGGAGTGTGTGGCTGAGGATCGCCCCGATCCCGAACAGTGAAGCATCGCACATGACTATCAACAGGAGGTTCTCATTGTATTGGATGAGGACAGCATCCGATGTGAGTAGGTCCTTGGTTTGGTTGAAGGTGGCTTCCTCTCGTTTCCCCCAGGTCCAGGTGGCTGTTTTATTGAGCAGCCTAAGCAACGGTTCTGCCGCGGTCATCTTTTGGGGTAGGAAAACACTGTAGAAGTTAATCAGCCCAAGAAAAGCCTGCAATTCCATTTTGTTCCTCAGTCTGGGGGCTTCTTTGATGGCTCTGGTTTTTTTCTCAGTTGGGTGAATGCCGTGCCGGTCTAGGAGATATCCTAGGAACTCGACCCTCTCTGTGTGCAGCTGGCATTTTTCTTTTTTGACTTTTAACCCAGCCTCTTTGAATTTCATTAGTACCTCCCTCAGGCAACCCTCCAGTTTTTTTTGGTTGGCTGCTGACACCAGTACGTCATCGAAGTAGGGCACCACCCCCTTGATTCCTTGCAGGAGTCTCTCCATGAGGCTCTGGAAAATTCCTGGGGCCACGCTGACTCCAAACTGGAGTCTCTTACAGTGAAAAGCCCCCTGGTGGGTTACTATGGTCTGCGCCTTGGCAGATTCTGTGTCAACCGGCAATTGTTGGTAGGCTTGTGCCAGGTCGAGCTTTGCAAAAACCTTGCCTTCCTCCAGTGAATGTAGGAGGTGCTGCACTACTGGGATGGGGTAGGCACTTTGTTGTAAGGCGCAGTTTAGGGTGGCCTTATAGTTCCCACAGATTCTCACCGACCCATCGGGCTTGATGGGTGACTATGGGGGTCTCCCACCAGGCGTGATCGGTTGGCTCTAGGACTCCCTGCTTGATAAGCTTGTCTATTTGCTCATCGATCTTGGGCCGGAGTGCGAAAGGTACCCGCCGTGGTTTGAGGCGTATCGGTGGAACGCTGGGGTCTAGACTGAAGGAAATAGGGGGCCCTCGGTACTTGCCTAGGGTGCCGTGAACACTTCCTGGAAGTCCCTTGCGAGTTGCTCTTCCCAGACTGCCTCTTCGACATGGTCGATGCCCGTCACTTCGATCCTGAGCAGCGCGAACCACTGTAGTCTCAAAAGGCTGGGGCGGTCTCTATCCACGACCGTCAGGGGAAGCCTTGCTGTGCGCCCCTTGAAGGTTACTTCAAAGTGTCCTGTTCCGACTACCGGGATGCGGTTCCCTTGGTAGTCTTTGAGGATTAACTTCTGGCTTTCCAGCCTCCTCTTGTGGATTGCGGGCACCAGGCGCTTGATTTCCCGCCATGCAACCATGGAGAGGTAGGACCCAGAGTCCACCTCCATCTTGCATGGCTTGCCCTCGATGCCCACTTCCACGTATACCTTTCGGGCGTCTGTGCTTGATGAATGGCCGATGACAACCGTCTGGTGGGTTTCCTCATTCTGCCGGTTCTCACCGTTCCGTCAGCCCCGTCCGTCCCGGTTCCAACGACTCTCGGTTTGGTGGTCCCTGGGTCTGGGGGGGATGCTGTCTCGTCTCCGGTCATGGTTGTCTCGTTGTCTGGGGCTGTAGGCTTTCTTGAGCCAGCAGACTCGGGTGAGGTGGCCTCTCTTGTCACAGTGTCGGCAGATCGTGTCGAAAAACTGGCACTCCGATCACAGGTGGTCGCCTCCGCACCCGGCACAGTTGGGTCCCAACTTATGACTCCGTCGATCGCACCGGTCTCGTTCTGTTTGGAGTCGATGGATGTCCTCCTCATCGTCCGTGGTGTTGGAGGCGGAGTTGAGGTCGAGGTCACCATGGTGGGTGGTGGTGGTCGCCCAGCGGCTTGCTTCTGGGGGCATCTCAACCGTCGTGGCCACCTCGGAGGTCATGGCTCGATCCCCGGTATCTGATCTCCACATTCGGGCCGCGGATTTTTGGGTTGCTTCGGCTGTGGTGGCCTCGGCAAGGGCGTCGGTGAGGGAGATGTTGCCCTTGGCCATCAGCCAGCTTTGTAAGACCAGGTCCCTGGGCCCAAGGACAACGCGGTCTCATAGGGCCTCATCCATGTCTGTGAAACCGCACATGCGACCTAGATTTCTTAGGTCTGCCACGAAATCGCTGATGCTATCACCCGGCTTCTGGTCCCGTCGGTAGAAGTTGTGCCACCTGATGAGAATGGGCACGGGGGGGGGGCATAGTGGCTTCGGAGCAGCGGCTCGAGGTCGGCCCAGTCCATCTCCTTCACGTCCTCAGGTTTCACAAGGGCTTTCGCCATCTTAAACACTGCGGGGCCGCAGTGTGTCAGGAAAACAGCCCTTTTTTTCTGCCCATTTGCGTCCTTGAGGTTGCTACTCTCTAGGAACATCAGGAACTGATCAATGTATGATTCCCAGTCCTCAGTAGCTTGGTTAAAGGGTGCGGGCAGTGCGAGGCCGGCCATCTCATCGGTCTGGTTCCCTCGGGACCATGTGCTTGGTAGGTATTGGTGGGTATCAGTCCCGGGATCCCACCTTCATCGCCAGTGTTAAGTCCACCGTCGGAAACAGACTCGGGAGCCAGTGACCAGTTCAGCTCTTTATTTAAGTCCCGAGATCGGCTTGGGCTTCAGGAGGTCGGCAGCGGCTTATATTCCCTGGCTGCGGTGGCCGCGGCCAATGGCACCGCTTCGAATCTCCCGCAATTAGTTTCCACCAATCGCGGGGATTCGCGGCGGGCCAATCAGTGCAGCTCGCTTGGCCAATCAGGTTGCCGTGTGCTTTGACCAATCACAACGCGGGGTTTACAAGTATGCAAATGGATCATACAGAACAGGAATCAGTAGACAATAAGGTTAAAGTTGATTCATCAAAAAAATATCCATTTATAGTATTTTGGACTCCCCCAAAAGTGTACCTGAAAGGATGGGCATCAGAATTGTTTGTGGGAGGAGCTGACCAAGCCCAAAACTGGTTTATTCATTTCACTTGGTACAATAATTATCACACAGAGATGGGTGGAAACATATTTAGAACTTTATTTCTGGGTGGAAGTAAAGAGTTCATGTTTGGGGCGAGAGTTGCAAACCACACACACACACACACACACACACACACACATGCATGGATGCACACACATGCACGGATGCACACACATATACATACACACATACACACACACAAAATGCCTGCACAACAGATATTTAGATGATGGTTGTGGTGGAGATGAGAGTGATATCCATTCAGTTTTGTTTGATTCATAGTGACTCTATTGGCCAGTCTCTCCACATCTTCTGATCTTGCACTACTTCTTTGAGTTGTTCTAAGCTCTGGCTGGTGTCAGCTTTGATGGTGTTCTTTGCCACCATGTTCTTTGCCAGCCTGGTTTCCTTTTACATCAATTCTTCCAAACATACAGTAGAACCTCTGGTCACGACCATAATTCATTCCATACCTTTGATTGCAACCCAATTTGGTCGTGACCTGAACCTAATTTTGGAAATTTGGCGCTTACAAAAAAAAATGGCATGGAAGGAGAAATCAGCTGAAGGAAAAAAAAAATGTGAATTTTTTGGTCAGAACCCAATTTCGTTGTAGTCAGAAGTGTTTGTGACCAGAGGTTCTACTGTAATTGCTTTCTCCAGTGAATTCTCCCACATGACATAGTCAAAATAAGTGAGATGCAGTTTTGTGGTTTTAGGTATTTATAAACTCTACAAATTAGCAGTTTTGATTGATTGAAGACATTTACCTCACAACACACTTTAACTTTTGGTAGGCTCTTCTCTGAGCAGATTTTCCTAACTCTTATAGGAGGGCCTAATGACTATGGTAGCTATTCCCTCCACTCCCAACTTCAAACAACTTCTTTTAGTATGGTGACATCAGACATGTAAAATCATTGAGAGTTCATTGCCCCAGTCATGTGAAATTGTTACATTTTTAAATATTTGAATGTAAATAAGTAAATTTACCAGAAAATCTTTAGATGTTAAAGATATTAATGTAACATTGAATTATATACCCATGTTCTGGAATCTATTTATCAGGAATTATAGTTGTATTCAGCATGGAGAGAAAGTGTGGCTGAGAAAACTGGAAAAGTGGCATTATTGCAGATGTTAAGGTTTATGATTCCTGAAATGTATAATTTGTATTGGAAAAGGCAATATTTTCTACAAATCAAGGGATGAAGCAATATGTACTATTTTGGTAGAGAATTTGTGAGATTTTATGGTATTTATTAGTAAAACAGTGACAGCTGATAAGTTTAATACACAAGGTGATTTTTTTTTAGTTTGGTACAAAAAACTGTGCGTATTTTCCTACTGGTTTCATTTTCTACAACCAATGTAAACTGGCAATATGACGCAAAGTTCCATAGACAGCAACGGTAAGACTAAACACTGGAATCTAAAGTAGAGGTTCTTACATATAGTGCTGCAAATTTTTGAAGATATGAAAACTAGATTAGTCCTTTATAAATAAGCTTAGCAACAGAGAATAAGTTACTTCAATAGTTGTGGTGCTCCAACACTGAAGGTTTTTAAGAAGAGATTGGATAACTATTTGTCTGAAATTGTATTCTGCTGGAATAGGGGTTTGGACTAGAAAAACTCCATGATCCCTTAATCTATGCTGTTCTGCTCATTATCAGTTTCTCCCTGTTGCTATTTTTCCATTTTAATGCAATTTTAGAACTTATTTATATAGTGTGGCTTTGATCAAGAAACTTCATAGTATTACATTAGAGTCACGATTCCCATATTACCTTTGACATTCAAGATGCTCTTTATCGATACTTGTCCCTTGTTAATTAAACACTAACTTGAGTTTAATTGAGCTCATGTGTTCTACTTTCTTTTGCAGAGGTGAAGGTGAGCTGAGAGTAGAGGTGACCCTTCCAAAGCTGATATTTTTTTTCTCTGAGAAATTAATTACAATTTTTTTTCTTTTCTGAAGCATACCCCCACTAAGTGATCTCAGGGCTGCATTTAATATTGCACCATGACTCTACAAAGTAATAGGGCTTTCATTGATTTTTCTTGTTGCTCTCAAGAGAAATGAACTACTATACAAGACAAACAGTACACTAACAAACTGTAGATCCATGCTGTGGACCATTCTGGACTTCAGGATGAACTACTAAAGATATGCTAAGTAACTGAGTGTTACAAGACATGAAAACATTTAAAATGAATTCGGAAATCTGCTTGTTTATGATTACAAGCCTTCTATCTATTATTGAATCTTTTAGATAAATTTTTGGGCAAAGTCCACAAAAGGAGCCACAAATCTATGATCAATCGGTAAATGCTTATTCCAGAATCCTGGGAATCTTAACTAAAATAAAAGAACAACCTGACTGAGTTTGAAATGTGCTTCCAAAGGTGGAGAAATAATCAACACACACATAATTTTATGAAAAAAGTGACTGCTTAAATACCCAGGAATTGGGGCTTTTCACACTCACTCAACTGATACCTGGTGGGCATATTGGTTTTGTTCTTATTCCTGTTCTTATCAAATTTTATCAACCTAGGATCATTATATGAGATAGAGAACTATTTAAAATTTTCAAATAAACAAATAATAATCAGCAGTGAAGTTTGCAATTCCACTGCTCATAATATACATTTGACTAGCTAGCAATATAACTAATATTATATTGATGTCTCTTCTTCCTATGTTTCTCATAAGTCAAAATGCTGTGCATATTCTGTATTGGAATATAATACACGAGTGTGGGATAGTTGTTAGGGCAGAAATGAGCAACTATGGACCTTTTACAACCTGTGGACAACCCAGAATTCCTTAGCTAGTCATGCTGGCTCAGAAAATATGGGAGTTCAAGCCCACAGGTTGTAAAGGGACCATCATTCTCCACCCCTGGGCTAGTTAGTACCTGATTAAGGCCAAGAAAATATAGATTCCAATCCTCTGTCAGAAAAGAAAGTTCACTGAGTGACATTAAGCCAGTCAATTTTTCTGAACTCAAACTACTTCACAAGGTGATGGATCTTTGGAAAAATCAGAAAATACTATCTAGGCTGCCTAGAAAGAAAGGTAGAATATAAATCTAAAAAAATAATAATATTTGCCAAACAAAATACAGGAAGTCATCTGTTTGAGATAGCACATATACAGAAAAATCAGTAGGTAAGCATTTATTTTTAATGAACCTCTTGCTAATTGTGATGAATCTCAATATGGGGCATTTAAATTAACATATAAATTATGAAATAATATCAACAATAAATTATGAAAGTCCCAGGGAACACAAAATCATAAGGAAGAAAAACTCACACTGGCAGCCTTGAGACTTTCCTTCACATGCTCTTGTTTCGTATTACTTTAAATGAACTACAATTTGCTTACAGAAAATATCATCCACATCTTCTCCTTGGTTGAGTGATCAGTAATGAGCATAAACAGTGGTACACTTAATTTTTGTTCTAATTATTTTAATCCACATACTCTCAAAGGTGCTTCAAAGTGAACACTCTGGATTTCAGGAGTGCCGTGAATGCTTTTTAAAATTTAGTGGCATTTTTCTTTCTTTTCTATTCTGCCTCATTTGAACAAGTTGTATCATTCAGCTGCTGAGTTGCCTGCATGAGAATTATCCACCGGGCTGCAATTATTTCTATTAAGTCATACTTGCTTTCCTATGGTAGCAATTTAAGCTCATCTTTAATCTTTTCCATACTCTGAGTGTTAATGGATAATGAAGGTTGTGAATGTTATGAGTCAATATTCATCCTGATGTTATTTTGAGTGATACTATATATTAATTTACTATTATTATATTTTAGCATGTAAACAGCAAATCCCCTTCAGAACAACAATTTGTTAATAAAAAGTTTGAGAGATTCCCCAGAGTATAATAATTGGTTATAACCATGATCATAGATAGCATGAAAAATAGATCCCCAATCTGGATTTAGTACAGTATTAAGAAGTCATTCGCAACATGGCCCAGCTGATAATATTCTTGTTAAATAATTTTATTTATTCACTGTGCCCAGTGAGGCATGGCATGCTTGTCAACTTCCTTTGAATGAAAATTGGAAATGAGACATACTCTTCATGCAAGCTTAACTGAGCATCAATCAGCTATGCATACTACCAAATCAATATATTTTCTATGCTCTTGTTTTTGATAACAAAGTTGAGTGGATATGAATTGTGAAGCTAATTTTATCTAATTTGGCTTTAGTGTCATGCCAACAAAGTACTGCTTCATCGAATCCCCACTGTAATTGAGTCTAAGGTTCAATAGAATATTAAAGAATATGTTGTGAATTAATAAAAGTGCTTGAAAAATGGTTTCCGGTTTCGCGTGGCTTCGGGGCAGCAGGAATTTGTGACTGCTCGCGATTCCTGCTGTGCTAGCCGCCGAGGTACCCCCGATCCAGATGGGTCAGGGGGATATGGCTGCCCTGTAGGGACAGCTGAAGAGAGAGGGGAGTCGGACAGGGGGTTGGGGGTGTCGCAGACCCCCTCCTCCTCCGGAAAAACCCCTTTTTCCCAAGGCGGTGGAGCGGCGGTCAGCAATGGTCGCCACGAAGAAGCCAGCAACCGGGTAAGATTGCGCTGGAGGAAGTAAGAAGAGTGAGAGTGCTGTCTGAGCCGGGTCAAGTAACATCTTTCAAATTGGTTGGAACTGAGTTTGAGTTGCTGGAGGATACATTGTATCCCTAAGAAGATCGAAAGCGGCGGAGAAGCTGTTAAAGGGAACTTTTTTTTTTTCTTCACTCCCCCACCCCATGGAAAAAGCAGATATGTTTGGACATATTGGACATTGAAAGTGAATTATTCTGAAAGTTGAAGCTAAGGGACAAAAGGGTTTCTGGACATTGAAAAACTTAAGAAATTGGAAAACCCTTATTAGAGGTATGGATTTCTGATTATTTAAAGTTGATATTGCAAGTGGGAAGGGAGAGAAAAAAAAATTGGAGCAGAAGCTGAAAAAGGAGGAGATTGCCTAGAATCCCAAAGAAAGGTATATGGTAATTGGACCTCTTTGATTAAACATTAACCCCAGAAAGAGAAAGAGAAGAAGGAAGAAAAGTATTAATTTTTGGAATTTTTTTTTGAATTATTTTTGATTAAAAATATTTGTGGTTGTTTTGGGAAAAGTTTCTTTTTTCATGATGGCATCGCTTGTGGATGAACTAAAGACTGAATATCAAAAATATAAAAAGGAAGATACTTTGGGCACTTTGTTTCAATTCTTAGAAATGGCGTTATGTACTTATGAAAAATTGACTACGCAGCAGAAGGACTGGGACAAAGAAGAAGAGGAAGAAGAAGCCATCTTTGATGAACAATGGGTTCTTTCCGGGGAGGAGGAGAAAAAGGATAAGAAAAAGGGGATTTTAAGAATTATAAAAACAACCAAAGAAGAGAAAAATGAGCGGAAAGGTGGAGGCAAGGTTAGAGAGCAAAGGAAAGGGAGTAAGAAAAGGGAGGAGGAAAGACAAAGGGGTAAAAAGGGCAAGGAGAAGAATAAACAAGAGAGAAAGGGGGGGAGGAGAAGCCTCAATGGGTAGAAGCAAGATCTAAAGAAAAAAAGTTTATTCAGAGACAATGGGTGAATTTAATTGAGGATAAAAGAGGGATTCTGGAGGGTACATAAGATTGTGTTTTTTATATGTGTATTTAGAGTATAAAAAAATAAAAGTGCTTGAATAAAGATTATTGAGAGCTTGGAGTAAAGTGCAGGGTTCTGGCCCTGCACTTCTGATTGGCCAATAATAGCGACATTGGATTGGTCCGTTCAGGAGAATCTGATTGGCTATTAACGAGCCTCTTCCATTGGTTAACGGAGCTAGCGCTCCCTGTTTTCATTGGTTAAATACTCAAGAGCTTGCCTATATAAAGGTGGTCGTTGTGGCCATTGAGCTGAGCTGTTACACCATGTTAATAAAGAGTTTGAAGTTCACTGTTCACCGGCTCATCTCCTTAGCGCCGTGCGCAGAACTTAACACTGGCGACGAGGGTGGGATGTGGAGATGTCAGAGCTGACTGAACAACGAAGAACGATAACAGAGCACGTGGCTGAAACACACCAACGGCGGAACCATATCCGGCAGCGTCATACCACCCGCTCCATTCGACCTGGCACAAGAAGACTGGGAATCATGTATGGATCGCTTCCAGATGTTTCTGGAGACCAACAATTTGAAGGATGCCACTACCGGAAAGAAACGGGCGGTATTCCTAACTCATTGTGGGCCGACCGTATTCAAGATGGCCAAGGCACTAGCGAAACCGGCAGAAGTAAAGTCTATGGACTGGGACGTCCTCGAACCACTGCTAAGGGCTCACTATGCACCGACCGTGCCAACGCTCGTGAGAAAGCATGAATTTTACCAAAGAACTCAGCGGAAGGGCGAAAGTGTTGCTTATTTCATAGCAGATCTCCGGAATCTGGGAGGCCTATGCAGGTTTGCCGACCTCGAAGAAGCCCTGAGAGACCAAATAATTCTGGGATTAGATGCTCCACACACCCAAAGCAAGTTGATGGCGAAAGGCGACATCAGCCTTGCTGATGCCATTACTGAAGCTACTGCGGCAGAAGCAACCAGGAAGTCGGCTGCCCAAATGCGCTGCACCCACGCCCCGCTTCGCCAACTCGCCCGCGAAGTTTCACCCCACTCAGAAGAACAGGCTACGACAGCCCACCACGAGGACCTTGAATCGTCATCAGAAAGCGATGAAGAAGAGGTCCACCGGCTTTGGTCCGAATGAGACCAATGCCAGAGATCGCAGTACCAATGCGCTGGTTGTGGGGCAAGCCACCCCTGATCAGAATGCAAATTCCTCGACGCGCTCTGCCATGTGTGTGGTAAAAGAGGCCATATCGGATGGGTCTGTAGAAACAAGCTAGGACCTAGCCAGCCCTCGAGGGGGGCTAACTATCGCCAACCGACAGGAAGCTGTCCTGTAAAGTGAGAACCCTTGAACCACCAATGGAACAACCACTCCTACAGAAACAAAACCCTAAACCACTCAACGAAGCGAGAAGAGGCTCACCAAACTATCACGATCGGTCACGCCTCATCTCTTGATGCCAAGAAGATCTGAGTGAAAGTGGCCATTGAAAACCAGCCCTGCCTGATGGAAGTCAATTCAGGATCGTCCCTCTCGATGGTTTCCTGGAAGACCCTCAAGCAGCTCATCCCTACTGTCCAGAGGCAAGACCTCAGATTCCAAAGACTCATACTCAAAGACTATCAAGGAAATCGAATTCCAGTCGTTGGATCCAGCTGAGTCCATGTATCGTTTAAGAATCGTACAGCATTCCTACCCCTGACTGTAATCGACAGGGATCGGCCTAGTTTGTTAGGCCTCCAATGGTTCGCTCTACTCGGAATTGAAGTAGCCAGCATTCACCGAACCTGCAGCAGCGACTGGGAAGAGGACCTCGTCCAAGAATTCCAGGACGTCTTTGCAAAAAAACTAGGCAAGTACAAGGGGACCCCGATATCATTTAACCTCAATTCCAAAATAGCTCCCATCCGCCTTAAGCCTCGTCGAGTTCCATTTGCCCTTAAATCAAAGATTGACGAGCAGCTTGATAAATTAATAGCCCAGGGTGTGTTAGAACCAACCGATCACTCTCCATGGGAAACCCCAATCGTGACACCCATCAAGCCGGATGGATCGATAAGAATTTGTGGGGACTACCAAGCCACCCTGAACCACGCCCTTCAACAAAACGCTTACCCGGTACCGGTGGTGCAACACCTCCTCCATTCCCTGGGGAGTGGAAAAGTCTTCGCTAAACTAGACTTAGCCCAGGCATACCAACAACTGCCTGTAGACAAAAAAAACAGCAGAGGCCCAAACGATCGTTACGCACCGAGGTGCGTTTAAATGTAACCGACTCCAGTTCGGAGAGAGCGTAGCCCCAGGAATCTTTCAAAGTTTGATGGAAAGACTATTACAAGGGATAAAAGGCGTTGTCCCATATTTTGATGATGTGTTAATCGCTTCCCCGACTCGAGAAATACTAAGGGATTGCCTGGGATTGGTTCTCCAGAGATTTAAAGACTCAGGTCTCAAAGTTAAAAAAAACAAGTGTCAACTATGTACGGATCGTGTAGAATTTTTAGGATATTTAGTTGATAGTCAAGGCATTCACCCCACTGATAGCAAGCTTAGGGCAATCAAAAACGCCCCAAAACAAGGCCGACCTCCAGGCTTTTCTAGGCCTTATCAATTTTTATAACATTTTCCTGCCTCACAAAGGAACCCCTACATCGTTTGTTGGACAAAAAAGCAACCTGGGTATGGGGACACAGAGAGGAGCAGGTGTTTTGACAAGTGAAAAATTTATTGACTTCTGATGCTGTTTTGATGCAGTATAATGAGACTTTGCCTTTAACGATCACGTGTGATGCATCACCATTCGGAGTGGGCACCATTTTGAGCCACATTTTGCCAAACAGTAGTGAAGCCCCTGTTGCCTATTTTTCAAAGACGCTATCAAAAGCAGAATGTAATTGCAGTCAAATTGATAAAGAGGCCCTTGCTATTGTGTCTGTTGTTAAGAGATTTCATGAATATGTGTATGGCCAAGTCTTTACTATAGTGACTGACCACAAACCTTTGCTGGGAATAATAGCGGGAGATAGGCCAATCCCTTATATATTATCTCCCAGAATGACTCGCTGGTCAGAATTCTTGGCTGCATATAATTATAAGTTGCAACACCGCCCGGGGAAGGCTATTCCCCACGCCGACGCATTGAGCCATGCACCACTTCTGGAGACCGTTGACGACCCCTCTCCGACCATCACAACACTGCAGATCGAGACACTTCAAACACCGCCACTAACAGCCCGAGATATCGCGATTGAAACGAAACGCGACCCCATTTTGGCACGAGTCCTCAGATAGGTCGAGCGCGGATGGCCATTGGACCAGATACCTCACGATTACGTCCCATTCAAAAATTGACAAATGGAACTGTTTTCCCAGAAGGGCTGCATTATCTGGGGTGATAGAGTCGTTGTCCCAGAGCGGTTACGACGAGCGATACTAAGAACCTTGCACGATGGCCACCCCGGCATCGTGCGCATGAAAGCCCTCGCACAAAGCTACGCGTGGTGGCCGGGTATCGACAAGCAGATTGAAGCCTGGGTAAAAGCTTGTCACAAATGCCAGGAAGTTAGCAACGCCCCTCCGAAAGCAACCCTGACAGAATGGGAAACACCGAGGGGACCATGGTCCCGTATTCATTTGGACTTTGCGGGACCTACCAAAGGACACACATTTTTATTAATGGTGGATGCCTACTCGAACTGGCTGGAAATCCATGAGATGAGAAATACAACAACCGAATCAGTCATCAGGAAACTAGACAGATTATCTGCAACACACGGATTACCAGACGTTCTGGTATCCGACAACGGGCCCCAATTTACTGCGCTGTCCTTTGAACAGTACCCGGCGGACTGCAGTATTCACCATGTGCTGACTTCGCCGGCACATCCTGCAGCCAACGGAAGGGCCGAGCGCATGGTACAATTCGTCAAGAAAACCTTGCATAAAATGGACTGTGGCGATATCGAAGACAAGATTAACCGGATACTCCTTTTGCAGCATATCACTCCACACAGTGTCACCAACAAAACTCCGGCCGAGTTATTGATGGGGCGGAAGCTCCGCTCCCACCTCGACCGTCTACACCCATCATATGAACCTGAAAAACCACACGAATCCAGTGGGAAATAACTTCCAGGTAGGCGACTTGGTTTTCGCTAGGAACTTTTCGGGCAATCCGTTGTGGGTCAAGGCAACTGTAATCCAAGTAACCGGCCCCAGATCGTACCGCATGAAATGTTGCGACGATAGAATATGGAAGTGTCATATTGATCAGGCATATTCAAGGCTGCAGTCGGGGATCTCCGAGTCCCCCGACTTCCCAACTGAGGGGGGAGGAGATGCCGAGGAAGCTGAATTTGAAATGGCAGAAAGCATAAGCGGAAGAAATGACTGCTCAGAGGCAACACGTGAAGAAGGATTGGGGATGGGGGTAAGCTTGCCCCAAGGAGATGCCGAGAACATTAGCGGCAACGAAAATTTGGATACAGAACTGGAGACACCCTGTTCACCAGATAATGTCTTACCCCAACAAGACTGTAGCCAAATACCGAGAGGACAACGTAAATCAAATAGACAATCAAAACAACCTGCCTACCTCAAAGACTACGTGATCGCGCCCCTTAAATGGAACCCGGGGGGAAGGGGTGTTGTGAATTAATAAAAGTGCTTGAATAAAGATTATTGAGAGCTTGGAGTAAAGTGCAGGGTTCTGGCCCTGCACTTCTGATTGGCCGATAATAGCGACATTGGATTGGTCCATTCAGGAGAATCTGATTGGCTATTAAGGAGACTCTTCCATTGGTTAACAGAGCTAGCGCTCCCTGTGTTTTCATTGGTTAAATACTCAAGAGCTTGCCTATATAAAGGGGGCCGTTGTGGCCGTTGAGCTGAGCTGTTACACCATGTTAATAAAGAGTTTGAAGTTCACTGTTCACCGGCTCGTCTCCTTCTTAGCACCATGCGCAGAACATAACAGAATACATATATTAATTGGGGTAGTTTAAAGGAAGAAAACTATCAAAAAAAGAATCAGATAATATCACAAATTGCCAGCTCCCTGCACAGAGCTTATAACTTTTTAGCTCAAGGTTTATGAGATACAAATTTGTGTTTGTTAAAATAATAATGACTACTATTTACTTGATTCCTTTCTCCAACGCACACATCATTTAAGAGAATAGAAATGAGGCTTTTATAGTTAATTCTTTTTCCAAACTCCCACACAACAGAAGGTTGTAACACATATATTTATAACAACATTACTGAGGCCAACAAACAAAGAAATGAGAGAGTATAAAACATTCAACAATGGTGATATAAAAATAACCCTCGTCAAGCCACATTTACAGGTCAATTAATGACCACATCGATGTAATTGGGAAGACAATGATGAGACAAAGAACTGAGTAGGAAGTTGCAAAGCAACAGCCATGTTTATAAAGCTACTTCCACCTTTTATTAACTGCTGAGTGACAAGCAGCCCACAGACTTATGATTTCAATGAGACTAAATTATAAACAGAATGCTTTAATAAAGCTAATTATGCCTACAAAAGGAACCTCATCTGGGATGTGATAAAAGATTACTGTAATGGTGGATAGAGTTTTTAATTGTAGTAATGGATAAATCAAACACAATCATCCATCCTGCAAAAATTGTTCTAATCTTTCAGATTTAGCAAGAAAAAAAAATCTGAGAAAAGAAACCAGGACATTGGAGACCCCATCCCCACTCCCAAATTTGTTTATGCATAACACATGCAATTCACATAAATTAACCTGGCCTTGATATAAATATTGTCGGGGGTCAATGAACCTCACACAGGCCTGTATGAATGCTGTATTCACAACAATATATGGAGGAGAGCCATATACTGAGTATGACTTTGTGGGGAAGTTAGATTCCCACCACTCCTTTTGACACATTCAGAATACTCGTATGGTTAATTTTCTGAGGTATTGCAGGGTTTATTCATGGATACCATTATACATACCTTTGAAAAGTATTATTCAGACCTCAGCTTCCAAATATGTACATTCATCTAGAGTTGTAATGCATTATTCTACTGCAAGAACCTCACTTGTGGAAATCAGAACAATTTTAAAATACAATTGGAACTCAATCCTTTCAATATCCATGTTTGCTTTCCAATGCTTAGCAGTCATTTGTGCATCAAGTGGTCAGGTGTGATAGGTTTTAGTGGTCTTTAGAACAGGAATACAAAAATATGAGGAATAATAGCCTTCTGGCATTGACAGCAAAATTTGTATGTATGAATGCATTGAGGACTGTTTGAAAATTTATTGCTGATGCCAAAAATAAATTATTCTGGAATCACAACAGAATAATTGCAATCTCCAATTATATAATTCCTAAGATTAGTTTTGAAAATGTGACTTAGAACCTTTCTGAAGTAATCACTGTTGTGTGCTAATTAAAAATTTAACCACTGTGTGCCTGTTTTTTAACTTATTAATTTTTAAACACTATGGTATTACTACAAAAGACCGTACATATCAAACAATATTATTTTTATTGTTTTACAATTGTGCCATAGGCTATTTTATTAATCTATCAGAAATGTTTTGACTGTATTGATTCTTTCTTTTTTTACTACAAAATTCGCTTTATACAAAAGAGATATCACCCATCTTCGGATATTAACAGAAAACAAGTAAATATGTGAAACAGAACTATTGTAAAAAAATAGTACTAACAAACATACTTAGAATGTTTTATGTCACAGATTAAGTGACTGAGCCATGGTGATACAAAATCATTATAAAATTTGTTTTAATTGATTTTTTGCAAATGTAAACTGTCTCTTGTCCCATAATTTAAAACCGGATTACAATTAGTTCCAGAACACAGCAAAACAGAAATAGAAAAGGGAGTTACAATAGTAATGAACTATGAAGAACAGGGATTGCAACAACAATAAATTATGAGGAAAATTATGCACAAAAACTGGTAAACCAACCGACACACTGTTTGTATATTTATGAAAGAAAGCTGGATGTTTTTATGTTTTGTTTGTTTGTTTGTTTTTAAAAACTAATAAAATTGTTTTCAAAAAAAAAATTATGAGGAAAATGCTATGATTCAAACCAAGGAAGCAAGAAAGGAGAATATGGGAGACATTTGGAAAGATACTATGAATATATGTCTATATCAAATAACTGCACACATTATATACTGTGACCAGATACACCTAAGAGACAACTTTGCCTCCCAAAAAGTAGAGAAGGGAACTTGAGGGCTGAGGACTGAGAGGGTCAGCCAAACTGGACTTAATTTTCACGATTAGAGATGAAATGACAGAAGGAACCTTGGAGGGGTGACTGGCCATATACTGGAATTCAACATTAGGCAAGCCTAAGCAATAGAACAAAGTCAAGCTAGAATCTTGGACTTTAAGAGAACTGATTTCAATAAAGTTAGAAAGAGCTTGGGAAGGATTCCATCAGTGAGAATCCTCAAGGAGAAAACAACCCAAGAAGCTTGGGAAACAAGTATAAAAAAACCGGGAAGACGGGCACATAACTAAGAATATCAGCAAATAGGAAATAGCCCAAACCTGCAAAGATGAGGTCAGGAAAACTAAGATTCAAAATGCACTAAGATTGCAACAAAAGTGAAAAATAACAAAAAGGCTTCTTTGAACATGTAAAAAGCAAGGGAAAAAAGGACAAGGAAACAATTGGTCCTGTTATGAACTAATAAAGGCATTTAATAAAGTTTTAACAACCTTAAGAAAAATGCAGGGTTCTAATCCTGCACTTCTGATTGGCTGATAATAGCGATATCGGATTGGTCCTTTCTGGGAAATCTGATTGGCTGTTAACGGGCCAACTCTCATTGGTTCAAGGGTTAACACTTCCATGTTTCTCATTGGCTAATAGGTCAGCAGCCTACCCTATAAAAGGGTTTTTCTCTGTTCAGCATGATTAATAAAGAGTTGAAGTTCACTGTTCACTGCCTCGTCTCCGTTCCTTGCACCCATGTGCAGAACTTAACACTGGCGACGAAGGTGGGATGCGGAGACATCAGAGCTAACTGAACACTACAGAGCACCAAACAGAGCACGTGGCTGAAGGCGCATCGACAGCGGAAACCATGTCCGGTGGTGCCATATCACCCGCTCCATTTGACCCGGCACAAGAAGACTGGGACTCGTACATAGACCGGTTCCAGATGTTTCTGGAGACCAACAACTTGAAGGATGCCACAATGGGAAAAAAGCAAGCAGTGTTCCTGACCCATTGCGGGCCTGCTGTCTTTAAGATGGCCAAGGCACTAGCGAAACCGGCTGAGGTGTAATCCATGGACTGGGACATCCTCGCACCCCTTCTACGGGCCCACTATGCACCTGCCGTACCAATGCTTGTTTGAAGACATGAGTTTTACCAAAGGGACCAATGGAAAGGAGAGAGCGTTGCAGATTTCATCATGGATCTCTGGAAACTGGGAGGCCTCTGTGGGTTCGCAGACCTCGAAGAAGCTCTGAGAGACTGAATAGTTCTGGGATTAGATGACCAGACAACACAGAGCAAGATCATGGCCAAAGGGGACATCGATCTTGCTGATGTCATCAAAGACGCTACTGCAGCAGAAGCAACCAGGAGGTCGGCTGCCCGAATGCGCCGCACCAACGCACCGCTCCGTCAACTCGCCAGCGATACCTCACCTTGCCTAGAGAGGCACACAACAGCGACCCACCACGAGGACCTCGAATCGCCATCAGAAAGTGATGAGGAGGAGGTCAACCGGCTCCGGTCTGAACGTGACCAATACAGCCAGCGGAATATAACACTACCACACCAATGCGCGGGTTGTGGGGCAAACCACCCGCGATCAGACTGCAAATTCCTCGACGCACTCTGCCATTCCTGTGGGAAAAGAGGCCACATCAGGAAGGTCTGTAGAAGCAAGCAAGGATCCAGCCCAATTCAGAGGGGAAACAACTACCGCCAGACCACAGGGAATCGTCCTGTGAGTTGGGAACATTTGAACCGCCAATGGAACAACCACTCTTGCAGAAATAAAACACTGGCCACTTCAACAAGACGGGAAGAGGCACACCAAACCATTACAATTGGTCACACTTCATCATTAGATGCAAAGAAGATCCGAGTGAAGGTTGCCATCGAAAACCAGCCTTGCGTGATGGAAGTCAACTCAGGATCATCCCTCTCGATGGTTTCCTGGAAGACCCTTAAACAATTAATCCTTGCTGTCCGGCATCAAGACCTCAGAGCCCAAAGAATTATACTCAAAGATTATCAGGGGAACCGAATTCCGGTCGTTGGATCCAGCCAAGTCAAAGTATCATTCAAAAATCGTACTGCGTCGTTACCATTGACTGTCATCGACCGCGACCGGCCTAGTTTGTTAGGCCTTCAATGGTTCGCTCCACTCGGGTTCGAGGTAGCCGGCATTCACCAAACCAGAAGTGACAACTGGGAGGAGGCCCTTGTCCAGGAATTCCAGGACGTCTTTGCAGACAAACTAGGCGAGTACAAGGGGATCCCGATATCATTTAACCTTAACCCTGAAGTAGCCCCCATCCACCTTAAGCCTCGTCGGGTACCTTTTGCCCTTAAACTAAAGATTGACGAGCAGCTCGATAAATTAATAGCCCAGGGTGTTTTAGAACCAACTGACCATGCCCGTTGGGAAACCCCAATCATAACACCCATCAAACCGGATGGATCGTTAAGGATTTGTGGGACTACCGGGCCACCCTTAATCACGCCCTTCAACAGAATGCTTACCCGGTGTCGGTCGTGCAACACCTTCTCCATTCCCTGGGGGGCGGAAAAGTCTTCGCTAAATTGGATTTAGCACAGGCGTACCAACAACTGCCTGTAGATAAAAAATTTGCGGAGGCACAGACGATCGTTACGCACTGAGGTGCCTTTAAATGCAACCGACTCCAATTCGGAGTGAGCGTAGCCCCAGGGATTTTTCAAAGTCTGATGGAGAGACTCTTGCAAGGGATCAAGGGGGTTGTGCCATACTTTGATGACGTTTTAATTGCTGCCCCGAATAGAGAAATACTAGAAAAGCGTCTTAAAATGGTTCTCCAGAAATTTAAAGACTCCAGCCTAAAGGTTAAAAAAAATAAATGTCAACTGTGTACAGATAAAGTAGAGTTCCTGGGGTACCTAATCGATAAGCAAGGCATTCACCCCACTAATAGCAAACTAAAAGCAATCAAAAACGCACCTAGACTCAGGAATAAGACTGACCTCCAAGCTTTCTTGGGGCTCATTAACTTTTACAACATCTTCTTGCCCCAGAAAGTGACTGTGGCTGAGCCCCTACATAGACTTCTCGACAAAAAAGCCACTTGGGTCTGGGGACACTGAGAGGAGCACGCATTCCGACAAGTGGAAAACTTACTATCCTCAGATGCTGTTTTAATGCAGTACAACGAGACTTTGCCTTTAACAATTACATGTGACGCATCACCATTTGGAGTAGGAGCCTTTTTGAGTCATGTGTTACCAAATGGTAGTGAGGCCCCTATTGCCTATTTTTCAAGGACCTTATCGAAGGCTGAACGTAACTATAGCCAAATTGACAAAGAGGCTCTTGCTGTTGTATCTGTTGTGAAACGGTTTCATGAATATGTATATGGACGAGTTTTTACTATTATTACTGATCACAAACCTTTGCTAGGGATTATAGCGGGAGACAAGCCAACCCCCTATATATTGTCACCTAGAATGACTCGCTGGTCGGAGTTCTTAGCTGCATACAAGTATAAATTACAACACTGCCCGGGGAAAGCCATTCCCCACGCTGATGCATTGAGCCTTGCCCCACTTCCGGAAACCGTTGACGACCCAGCTCCGACCCTTACGACACTCCAGATTGAAACACTACATTCACCGCTGCTAACAGCCAGAGACATCGCTATCGAAACGAAATGAGATCCTGTCCTGGCACGAGTTCTCAGCTGGGTTGAATGAGGATGGCCAGTAGGACAAACCCCTGACGACTTCACCCCTTTCAGAAACCGGCAAACAGAACTTTTTTCACAAAAAGGCTGCATCCTATGGGGAGACAGAGTCGTCGTCCCAGAGCGGTTACAATGAGCAGTATTGAAAACATTGCATGACGGTCACTCTGGCATCGTGCGTATGAAAGCGCTCGCACAAAGCTACGTGTGGTGGCCAGGCATCAACAAGCAGATCGAAGCCTGAGTAAAGACTTGTCTAAAATGCCAAGAAGTCAGCAATGCCCCACCTAGAGCAACTCCAACGTAGTGGGAAACCCCCCGGGGGCCATGGTCCCGCATCCACGTTGACTTTGTGGGACCTACTAAGGGACATACCTTCCTCCTAACAGTGGATGCCTATTCCAACTGGCTCGAGATCCACAAAATGAGCTACAACCGATTCCATCATCCAAAAATTGAATAGGCTATTCGCAACGCAAGGGCTGCCAGACGTTCTGGTCTCCGACAATGGACCCCAGTTCACCGCCCTGGCGTTTGAACAATACTTAGCGGACCGGGGTATCTGCCATGCGCTAACTTCGCTGGCGCACCCTGAGACTAATGGCAGGGCCGAGCGCATGGTCCAATTTGTTAAAAAAAAACTCTCCACAAAATGGACTGTGGGGACATTGACGACAAACTAAACAGAATACTCCTACTCCAACACATCACCCCGCACAGCGTCATCAACAAGACTCCAGCTGAACTGTTGATGGGACGCAAGCTCCGTTCCCACCTCGACCGGCTCCACCCGTCCTATGAGCCAGAGAAACCCTGTGGATCTAGCGGAAAATGCTGTGAGTTCATGGTAGGCGACTTAGTTTTCGCTAAAACCTTTCCAGCGAACCATTATGGGTCAAAGCAACCGTAACTCAAACCACCGGGCCCAGATCGTACCGTGTGCAAACATGGGACAGAAAAATGTGGAAACGCCATGAAGATCAGCTTCGCTCTAGGCTACAACCCAGTTCCCGCGACTCCTGTGACTCTCAAACTGAGGGGGGAGGGGATGTTGAAGAAACCGATTTCGAGATGGTGGAAAGCAGAATCGAAGGAAGTCAGCAACCAGGCACAATACATGAAGAAGAATCAGGGAGAGGGTTGGCCACAGAGGAATACCTCAACAGAGGCGAGCTCGCAGAGATCGGAAGACAACAACGATAGAATTAGTGGCACCAAGTCATCCAGTGAGGATGCGGAACCGCCTGTATCAGATACATCAAAAAACGTCCCGCCGAAACCGGACTACAGACAGGAACCGGTGGGACAGCGCAAATCTAATAGACAGTTAAAACAACCTGCATATCTATGGGATTACGTCACCGCACCCCTCAAACGGAACCTAGAGGGAAGGGGTGTTATGAACTAATAAAGACGTTTAATAAAGTTTTAACAACCTTAAGAAAAATGCAGGGTTCTAATCCTGCATTTCTGATTGGCCGATAATAGCGATATCAGATTGGTCCTTTCTGGGAAATCTGATTGGTTGTTAAAGGGCCAACTCTCATTGGTTCAACACTTCCATGTTTCTCATTGGCTAATAGGTCAGCAGCCTACCCTATAAAAGGGCTGCTGCTGCCCTAGGGTTTTGCTCTGTTCAGCATGATTAATAAAGAGTTGAAGTTCACTGTTCACTGCCTCATCTCCATTCCTTGCACCCATGCGTAGAACTTAACAGGTCCATTAATGGGAGAAAAGGGGAAGAAGGTGATGAGCAGAAGGGAGAAAGCAGAACTTAAAATTTATGAGGAAAATGCTATGATTCAAACCAAGGAAGCAAGAAAAGAGAATATGGGAGACATTTGGAAAGATACTATGAATATATGTCTATATCAAATAACTGCACACATTATATGCTGTGACCAGATATACCTAACAGACAACTTTGCCTCCCAAAAAGCAGAGAAGGGAACTTGAGGGCTGAGGACTGAGAGGGTCAGCCATACTGGACTTAATTTTCACTATTAGAGATGAAATGCCTCTGTCTTTACACATACACACAAACAGCCCAGCCTATCAAAAACAGTACCATAAGATTAGGAATACAAGTTAGAATAGGCAAGAAAATGGTTGGTATGTTTTTCCAATATATTCTGAAGAACTTAAATTTGCTTTTGTATTTTGTATCAGTAAATGTCGTTTTCCAGAACAGATTTCATTAAAAAATTTCACAATTGGCTGATCTGAGCTGGTTCGTTTTTCATGGTATTTTGGTTAAAAAGCTATATAGAGAAGCCTCCATAGGTATATCTCTAAGCTAAAATAGACAGTCATTATTAGCTCCATTATATACTGGAAAAGCCTCTCATTGTCCAGCTGGAGCTATTGGTCAGTCAGTCAGACTCGTATTCAGAAGATACACAGATTGAAGTTCCAAATGTCACCTGGTTAATGGCATTAAGTCTGCTCTTCCCTCAAACCATGAATGGAAAATTTGTATTGGCTTTGCTCATTTGCCACAACTGTTTTAGAATAAGAAGACAAGGGAAAAAATAGCTAGATCCTTTCTGTTTCATCATCTATCTGAAACTCTGGCTGTTATTATAACAGAAAGAACTATCTTCTGTAGCTTATTTTCAAGTCATTTTTCCTCATTTTGGTTCTTTGATAGTACGTATCAAAGAGCATTCCAGCTTGGGCTACTAAAAGGAAGACTAAGCGCCTCCCTAAATAGAAAGCTCACTTACTAATGAAACTCCTGTATATTCATGAAAGACCATCCGTGCAGAAGCCTTTCTGATAGAAAGCTGCAATCATTTTCGTCCAAAGCACTTTTCTCACTAAATTACAGCTGATTGCTATTTGATTGCATAAAAGAAAGAGAATACCAAACATACCTCAATAAATTCTAATTCTCTTGAAAAGCCCAGTCCCACTATTCTTATAAGCAGTGGTGGGATACAAATTTTTTTACTACCGGTTCTGTGGATGTGGCTTGATGGGCATGGCAAGGGAAGGATACTGTAAAATTTCCAGTCAGAGGTGGTATTTGCCGGTTCTCAGAACAACTCAAAATTTCCGCTACCAGTTCTCCAGAACTGGCCAGAACCTGCTGAATACCACCTCTGCTTATAAGGGATAAATATGTTTTCCATGGCAATTGGGCCTGTGAGTAATGTTTCACACTAGGGAATAAGTAGGTCTAGGATAAAATTATATTTTGTTTAGAATTTACAATTTCCCCCCTATTTTCCTCCCCAAAAATTAAGCCTGATCACATAGTTTTGTAGTGAAGCATGGATATTAACGATTTTTGGAAATTAGGGCTACAGTTAGGCTTCCTTGATATAATTTTCTCCAAAGCAAAAATATAAAGCAAGTTCTCAAATTTAAATTAAGAAAACTAACCTATATGATGTACGCACTTGAAATAAGAAGTTTTAAAACTTAAGAAATCAAAATTAAATATTTCTTTTTTTAGTGGGAAAAGTCTTTTGAAAGACTTTTGATTCCTTTCAACTCCAGAAATCTAGACATGCAGCTATTTCCCACAAAATATGTAATATATAAACAACAAAATGCCATTGTCTCATGCTCAGCTAGAAAATACCAGTTATTTTCTTAACAAAATAGTCTTCCCCTTGATATATCTTGTTCTTCTTTTCATGTAAATTCATCCTAGCTAACTTTCCTGGAGCTATAAGAGCAAGTGATTTATTTTTAAATGAAAGCATAAATTCACTCTCATTATGGTAAAACAAAGTGGAACCTAAGCGTATATCATTAACAAATGTCTATGCCTTACAATCCATTTTAGTATATGTGAGACAGTTTTCTCTCAATCTTGATTTTCTTGCTGGATTAACAGTATGTCTAAATACTCTTGTAGCTACACACAAAAACAGTTACTTTTCTGGAAGTGGGAAGAATGATATTCTGTATTTGAATAAAATCTGAATATATATACAGTATTTCTCTAATTAAATCAATAGGGAAATCATGTAGGAAAATGTTATTTCAACATTTATCGAGTTCAATTCCTTAACAATCTATTACCTGCATTGGATTATAACTCCCATCAATCTCATATAAGCAATTGATAGAAACTGTAATTCTACATTTCTAGAAAATATTAGATAAGGAACAGCTGACTTATTGAAATGCCTCCTCCTGATACTACCACATTCATGTCAGAAGTACCTACTTGGAACTTCCAGATTGAAAGGATTATCTGATGACATCACCATTGATCAGGGGGTGCCTGAAGGAGTTCCTTTCATGTCCCTGTTATTTTTCCCACCAAAATGGTACCTATTTATATATTCGCATTTGCAAGTCGATCTCTCAATGGTTTTCATACTCAGCATCCTAGCCACATGAGCCACTGTGACCCTATTCCTCTTGGTAATGTGATTGGACACCAAACTAATGTTGTAGATGTCAGTTGCATGTGTTTTCAAGAATGGGATAGATATGGTGTCAATGGGGTTAACATGCATATACTGTATATCAATATGTGCACGTATCCACTCATTTATGTGATAATAACTTATTAGCCAGTGATACACACAACTCTGAAATGGTTCACACATACCTAAACAATAAATTAGAATATTTGGTGCATTAGTTTGTCCTCTATTTCTTCTCCAATGCAAGAACATTAGCATTAGTTACATTTTCTGCTAACCTCAGTTTGACATTTGTCCAGGCTGGATAAATTTGGCTTTTTATAAGCCAGTATTACAATGTATAGTCTGATCTTGGATTTCTGGATGAAATGAAGTATATCTTGCCTGGTTCCGATAACATAACAAATTCTGGTTACTTGAAAAAAGTATTCAGCTTATTTAAACATCAGAATATCTTAAATGCTTTCAATTTCCTCTTTGTTGCCAGCATTACAGGAAAAAAGTAGAAGAAAAAGACAAATCCACAAAAACCATGTATCACTAAATTATGCTACTATAATATTAAATGGCACACAGGCAGCATTAAACAATGCTTTAGAATCACTTCTCTGTGTGGTCATTGCTAACAACAGGCAACCTGCTGTTTCAAGATATTTGAAAATTCAAATCCCATGATATCTTCCCACTAGCCTTGATGGCTGAATGATGAATATTAAAGTTGACAATAACTAGAGGTAACTAACTGCATAAAATTGGTAAGTTCTTGCATTACTGCTGCGATAATCGTTAAATTATATATAATGGACCACTGTTAGTTCTGCCACAGCAGTCTTTGATGTCCCAGGCTAGAATTTGATAGATCATAGCATAAGGGTAATCACTGTTCCCTCAAGCCAATAATGAGGATTGCATAGAGAATCACCTATATCTATCATATTATCAGGCCATAAGTAGATTACTGTACTTCTGTTTGGTTTCTGCTCTGTATGCAGATAAACCAACAATGTTCATCCTCCGTTTACACTTCCCAAAGGAACTATTTGCTTCATACATTGCTTGAAGGTTAAATACAAGATACTACAAATCTGCCATTATTGGGAAAATGAATCATACTAGCAAGTTTCTTTATCTGACACTCAAGATTCTTTTAAGCTCGAAAACTAGAGAGATTTCCCTGGCATTTGTCACAGGCAAAAGTTCAACTACTTTCTCTAATTCTAATAGACATTTTTGCCTCTTTCAAGGTTCTGTCTCTATCAGTATTGGAGAAGCAATTGCCCTTGTTTCAGTCAAAGAGCAATTTTCAGGTGAAGGGCTCAACAATCCCAAATTCCATCATCTAGTTTCAATTCCTACTTGTCTAGTTGTACATAATATTGTCCCTTTGTCATTTCCTGCCAATGAAAGTGTCTAGCAGAGAAAACAAGTGAGGTCCTTGTCTTGCTAGAGGTCAAACTGTTAATGCTACTTTCCTTGAAAACACTTTCATCAGCAATTTTACAGGAGTCCCTAGCAAGATACCTAAATGCTTTGCTGGATTCATCTGAGACTCCCCACAAAAGAGAGAGGGGGGGAGGGAGGGAGGAACGGAGGAGGGAGAGAGAAGTTCAGATGTTTATTATGAAATAATTATCCAGGGCAAAGTTTCAGCCAAGAAATTTTTTAAATTGTATTTGATTTTTTTTTCATGAACTTGCACAGCATAACTTGCTTATCTTATACCTTCTGTTTAAAAAGCAATTTCATACTTCATGCTTTACTTGGCATATGAACTACATTGGTGTACCTTTTGGTGTTTTCCATTGTAAGCACAAATGTAAATCAGAAGAAAATTTAACTCATGAAGCTATGAATATCCATAATTCCTTGGAATGTATTATTACTTCTAAGTCTAACAAAAGCAAATGTTCTACACATACTCACAGTCTTCCAACTAGAGAACTGTCCATGGTACTAGAACAGATGATAACCTCTTTTTAATCCCGATCAACTAAAATATTATGCTATATAATGGAAGTTTGGAGGGAAAATATAACAAGATTTCAAAGAAAAAATGCTCAGAAATCTAAAGAAAAAAGAGCACACACACACACACACATTGTACTGAATTTATGTTAAAGGAGCTTCTCTGGACACAGAAGAAGTGATTGAAAGTTTTGCTATTAGCTAGAGAATTGATGACCATCAGTATGTTACAGCATTATGATCTAAACACCTTCAGTCAGAAACAGCTATAAAGTATTATACCTGCTTAAAAGTTATAATTTTCTTGTGATGTTTTCAATCTTCCTCCTCTAGTATTTATACTCCTTTATCCTTGTGAAATTTGCTAGATTAGTTTCTAAGTTTAGATCAGACCTGCGTTATGAATTATTTTATGAAAAGAAATATGGAAAAGCTGGAATTATTATTTCTATTATTAATAATTTATAGTCTCTTGAAAATGCCAAGGAAGACTTTGAACAGGAATGTTCTAGATAATTGTTTTATTTTTACAATCCAGTATCTGTTCTGCCTGAAAGCCTTAACTTTGTTTCAGATTTTTTAAAATAAGCACTTACCACTATACTGTATCTGTTATGAATTCCAAACTATATTTGGAAAATCCTTAAAGGAATTGATAGAAAACTGAAGAAAATCATAGTTCAACTTTGGGGATTTAATATCTATAAACAAGAATCTGAAGTCTAAGATAAACCAACCTTGTTGTATTTTATATTTTAATTTTCAATCCTTTGATTTGGTTTTTAAAAATTGTATTATTATTCTCTCTATCCCACATCAATTCCAGAATTTGAGTTAATATAGAAAATAGGAATGCATGCCATCCAAGTGCCAAGGAATATAACTTCAATTTTTAAAATCTTTTTAACAATAAAATAGACCATCCAGAATAAACAATACACAAAAGGCACACAAAGAGTGTTTAATATAAATGCTTTTATATGGAAGAACATGGAGAGAAATGGAAAATGATCTGATTGTATTATGTTAATTAGATGGAGAAGATGCTGGAGAAGATCTGAACATCCGTAAAGTTTTTTAATCTAGTACCATATAAAATCTCAAAAGTCTTTTGTGTTATTTGCTGCATTCATAGCATTGCCAGCTACACAAGGATTCTATTCAATTCTTTTTCCTCTCTCCAAGATAATGAAAACACCACATCCATTATATATAAAGGACCTATGAATTCGGCACGTATACTCATATGCACACAGATATGGCAGGATCTCCAATGTTGTAAAAAGAAAAGCTTGTGGACTGAACAGGCAGATAAAAGGCAGATGAAACAGACTACATAGAAAGAAAGAAAAAAACCCACCACCAAACTGATATACACATGAAAAATGTGAAATTTCAAAAGAAAAATAAATGAAAGTGTGAATGCCAGAACCAGTTAACTATTGTTTTTTTCTTTCACATATGTATTGTCATTAGATGTTGGGTCTATTTGATTGTTAGATAGATTTCCACATTTGGGATATTTGTTTATTAATATAGCCTTTTTGTTTAATATAGATGGGAAAGTTTTTGTAGACCCATTACCTAAGGGGAGCAGAATATATTGGATATTTTTTATTTATGTTTCAGTATCGAGCTGGGTGGATTTTTAATGTTTAATATTAAATCTATTTGATGTCTAGGATTTTTTTCTTTTTTCTTTTTTACTTGTACATAAGATTTTTTTCTTTTTGTTGTTAGTGTTGGATGTTCATTTTTCTGTTTTTCCGTTTTGTATTTTCTTTTTGTTGATAAAGGAAAATAAATACTTTTTTTAAAAAGGAAGTGTTTGTGCTGCAACCAATGTAATATAATATCATCTTGCAATAAGACCCTGGAAAATGTACGCATTGACTATTGTTAAAAAGATAGCCCTCTTGGGAACATATTTGGCAAGATATGAAAAACCCAAGATGTGTTGAGGGTAATTCAGTTCTACAAGGAACAGTAGAGATGATGACCTGCTCTTGTCATTGGAGGACAAGATTTTCTTTTACAGAATTATAAGAGTGTAGCAGCCTCTGGGCAATATGCAGCACAGTAGAAAGCTGGACAAACAAACTACAGGCCCTTAAGAGTACTGGAAGCTCTAAATCAGAAAAAGTGACATAGCAACTTTTCCAACGAATCTATTTTATTAACAGCAATAAGCTTTTGTGAGCTGCAGCTCACTTTATGAGATGCTCAGGGATTGTTGGCATAAAGTCTGAAGACAGAGTCCTGAATCTTGATATTCTGGTCTGATTATTCCAATGCTTGAAGCACTGGGATATTCAAGGCTGTTGCAGTTCACAAAAATGTATACCTTTTACTAAAATGTGTTTGTAAGAAGAGGTGTTATCAGACTGCGCTTTATTTTTGTTATCCTAGACCCGTGATGGCGAACCTATGGCATGTGTGCCACAGGTGGCATGCAGACCCATTTGTCCTGGCATGCAAGCTGCAGGCAAACTTAACTCACTGCGCATGTGCATGCCTCACAGCTGATTTTTGGCCACTTTGAGGCCTTTTTTTTGCCCCCCCAAAAGCTTGAGGAAGGCTTCTGCAGGCTTCTACAAGCTTTGTTGGCTGAAATCTAGCCCCATTTCATCACTTCCAGTTTTTTTGCAAAAAACAGGAAGTGATGAAATGGGGCTAGATTTCGGCCTACAAAGCTTGTAGAAGCCTGCAGAAGCCTTCCTCAAGCTTTTGGGAGGCCAAAAAAGGCCTCAAACTGGCCAAAAATCAGCTGTGAGGCGCAGTGCAGATAAGGGGGCGGCGGGGGTGGTGTGGTGTGAGTGGGGGATTGTGTGCGCATGCGTAGGGGATATGGGGAGGTGGATTGCCTTCTGGGTGCTGGCACACTAGTGCAAGTGTGCAAGCGCGCACACAATTTTTGGCACAGGAGCCCAAAATGGTTAACAACCACTGTCCTAGACTCCCCTCCAACAATAGAAACACTAACTGTATAGGTAGCCCTTAACTTACAACCGTTTGTTTTGTGACCATTCAAAGTTACAGCAGCACTGAAAAAGTGACTTATGACCAAGGGTGGGATTCTGCCGGTTCGAACCTGTTCGGGCAAACCCCTTGCTCCGAAGATCAGCTGTCTCTGAACAGGTTTGCTGTGATGATCATGGGACCCACCTGCCCGCCCCTGCGCAGTACTGACCTTTCTCGTCCCAGCTGATTAGCGCGGAAGAGCAGATTGCCACTCCTCAGCTGCGTTAATCCCCTGAAGTCACATTTTAGGTAAGGACTTTTGCATTGTGCATGAACACCAAACCAGTTGTTATATCGGCAACAACCCACCCCTACTTATGACTGTTTTTCATACTTACGACTATTGCAACATCCCCATGTTCATGTGATTAAAATTCAGAAGCTTGGCAATTGACTCATATTTATGACAGTTGCCCTGTCATGTGATCACTTTTTGTGATCTTTCGATAAGCGAAGTCAATGGGGGAGCCAGATTCACTTAACAACCATGTTACTAACTTAACACCTGCAGTGATTCCCTTAGCAACTGTGTCAAGAAATGTTGTAAAATGGAACAAAATTCACTTAACAAGTGTCTCATGTAGCAAGAAGAAATTTTGGGCTCCATTGTGCTTGTAAGTTGAGCACTGCCTATACTGGCTCTAATGGAGGCTGGTATTGTTTTCATCCTGATGCTATTATTATCATGAGAGAAGAAGATGGCAGAAGAATACAAACAGCCCTGATTTTGAAGCTTCCATTTTAAATCCTTCCCTCTCTTTGAAAGTATTTGCAACTAACCCTGCAAACAAAATCTTCTTTAAAAACAACAACAGCCCCAGAGTCTTAGCAAATTAACAGCTTTTAATCAGTATGCCTAGAACAATGAAGCTGCTTCTTCAATATTTCAGCAGCCCTAAGTTCTAAACAGCATTTATGACAAGCATATAATCACACAAGGAACAAGACAAATTGCGAGTCATCCAGGCTCATCCATATTTAAGCGAGTGTGCTCAAACGCAAGCATGGCTTTGGGAAAAGCCGGGACAATATTCAGCAAGCTGCTGATAGAAGGCAGACAAGACTGCTGGCAGAGGTGTCAGGGAGAAATGGAGAACGCAAACATGCCAGCTCACAGCAAAGATCCATCTGCGAATGCAAATAGACTTGGCTCCAAAAGCAAACTATCTGGAAGATAATGAAGTCTCAAATTGCCACATTTCATTATAGTGAAGGGACATTGTCTTAACTGTACGATAAGCTGCACACAAAAAAAGAAAGAAAGAAAGAAAGAAAAGAACACAACAAAAAGGGAGAGAAGAAGTATATAGCCTGCTTGAAAAAATAGAAAGTCATACTGTAGTTGGAGAATAGTTTTATTATCACGGTGGATAGTCTGGATTCCTTAGCCTAATTTCATGCACCCCTTCCTTTAGTGTAACGAGCTGTTACAAGAAAGGAAAAACACATCTTTGGTGATAACAAGAGATTTGGAAAAGAGAAAGAGAAAAGAGAAAGAAGAGGAGATGAACAGAAGGTGAAGAGGTGTAAAGTTTGAGAATAGGTGTCCTCAGCTATTCTAACTCTGTTTTACCCATTACTTATTTTATCTATATCTCTCATAGATTAGCTATGAGGAAATTTGAATTGGAATTAAATTTGCTTTCTTTAGTCACACTAAAATGTGACCAAAAAAAATTAGAATGAGATCAACTATTTTTTAATACCAAAATGGACACTCTATAGGCCTCAATACTATTTCTCAGAACTGAATTTCCTAACGTATATTCAGCCATTTATTCTCTTCACAAAATCTAGGAGGTAAATTTCAGATCAAGATGACCCTGAGATACACTGGCAAACTGTGCTGCTCTTGGACTTCAATTATACAGATTTTAAAAGATTATATGATGCAAGCTAAAATGATTTAAAGCTGTATATACTTTGTTCTTTGTTCTCAAGCAACTTAAATTGGGATGGGAGGGAATAGACTTTTTTTTACAACATTAAAGCAACATTATTTGTTAAGATTTTAAATAAAAGATTTAGTATAATTTTAGTTACGGTGATTGATCCAATTAATCACATTTCTATGCTGAAATAGGTGTCCTGCAGAAAAGAAAAATAACTATTTTAGAAAGATTGCATTGTTACAGGTTATTTTTAAACAAATCAAAATAAATTAAATGTCTAAAGCACACCTGGTCCCAGGAGAGAAGAATCAGAGAAGAGTAAGGGACAAGGTGAAATATTGTGACAACGCTGTCCTGGATGATGCGGTCATTAGTGGCACGTTCACCATTAATCACCATGAATCAGTCTCCTCCACTCTCTTCTCTCAGCATCACTTAGCACATTGATAGCCATCTCTGTTGTTATTTCTGCTCACTCCAGGAGGAATATGATGTTTACTGCCCACTAAAAAGGGTATAGTACTTCATAATAACTGATTGATTATCATTATGACTTTGTACATCCTTATTTTTATTTATTTATTTATTTATATTTTATTTGTTATTTATTTATTTTATCTTATTTTATAAGATAAAAATTCATCGCAGCTGACTTACTGCAGGACAATTTTATTTTTATTTTATTTATTTATTTATTTTGATTTGTCAATCACTTACAAGATAATAGGTATAAGTATATATATAGTTATGAATACATGAAATGGGTACATATAAGAAAAATAAAAGAAACAATAGGACAGGGACGGTAGCCACATTGATGCGCTTATGCACGCCTTCTACAGACCTCTTAGGAAAGGGGTGAGGTCAATAGTAGACAGTCTAAGGTTAAAGTTTTTGGGGTTTGGGGAAGAAACCACAGAGTCAGGTAGAGTATTCCAGACATTGGCCACTCTGTTGCTGAAGTCGTATTTCCTGCAATCACGTTTGGTGAGGTTTACTTTGAGTTTGTATCTATTGTGTGCTCTTGTATTGTTATGGTTAAAGCTGAAGTATTCATTGATATTGCTGCAAAACAATTCAACACGAGATAATTCAAGACAGAGACAAGTAGAACTGAAGCTCAATCTAGCCTCAAGGACTTCTAAGTTGAAAAGGTTCAAAGCTAAAGCAAGACAAGGTCTGTTGCAAGTCATTGTTCCTTTTTTATGTTATCCATCATTGAATTGTCCTGCAGTTAGTTGTCCTGTGGTAAGTTGGCCAGGGCCACTTGGCTGGGGTGAGTCATCTGGGGCTACAGCGAGTCATCTGGGGCAAGTTGTATCTTGTTTTCAAAACTATCATGCCACAGTGACTATTAAGGCTTTAATGGGGATGTGAATGTAGACCATTTCCCTTCTGTTAAGAACTAAGCAAACTCGTTAGCTTGCGATTCTAGTAGTTTTCTTTCCATGACAGATTCGTAGCCTGCACTTCTGATTGGTCCGTTGACAGTGGATCGTGATTGGTCAGTTTTGGCTGATCGGATTGGCTGATAGCGGGTCGCTGCTCATTGGATGCTCTCAGCACGGCAAACTCAAATCATTGGGTGTTGTGACAGCAGCCAGCTCTATAAAAGGAGCTGCTGCTGCCCTAGCTTTTCACTCTGTTCTGAAGTCACTAATAAAGAGTTGGAGTCACTATTCGATGCCTCGTCTCCGTTCCTTGTGCCCACTCTCCCAGATCTAACACTGGCAACGAGGATGGGAGACGAGAGAGCTGAATGAACACTCATTGAACGCAAACAGAGCACGTGGCTGAGAGCGCACCAATCGCGGCAGAATGACCAGCGGCGCCATACCACCCACTCCATTTGACCCGGCTAACGAAGACTGGGACTCATATATGGACAGGTTTCAGATGTTCCTGGAAACCAACAACCTGAAGGATGCTATGCCTGGCAAGAAACGAGCTGTATTCCTGACCCATTGCGGGCCCGCTGTTTTTAAGATGGCAAAGGCACTTGCAAAACCAGCTGAAGTCAAGACGATGGACTGGGACAATCTCACCCCAATCCTCCAGGCTCATTATGCCCCAGCGGTGCCAACACTCATCAGGAGACACAAGTTTTACCAGAGGAACCAACAGGAAAGCGAAAGTGTTGGAGACTTCATCGCAGACCTCAGAAACCTGGGGGGACTCTATGGTTTCGCAAACCTCGAAGAAGCCATGAGAGATCAAATCGTTCTTGGTCTAAAAGACCCCACAACCCAGAGCAAGATTATGGCAAAGGGGGATATCGCCCTCGTGGATGTCATCGCCAATGCTACTGCAGCAAAGCAACCAGGAGGTCGGCAGCTCGAATGCGCCGAGTGAACGCACCGCACTGCCAACTCGCCAGTGACCCTGTGGCCCTTTCCGAGAGGCACGCAGCGACTACCCACCATGAAGATCTTGAATCCTCCTCAGAAAGCGAAGAAGAGGAGGTCAACAGACTTAGGTCAGACTGAAATCAGCGAGATCAACGGACTCGTAAGCCCTTGTATCAGTGTGCTGGATGTGGGGGAAACCACCCAAGATCAGACTGCAAATTCCTAGACGCCCTCTGCCACTCCTGTGGAAAGAGGGGCCACATTGCAAAACTCTGTAGAGGCAAGTGAGGGTCCAGCCCAAACCGAAGAGAAAATAATTTCCAGCAGACAACAGGCACCCCACCAGTAAATTGGGACTGCCCAAGCAACCAATGGAACTACTACTACAGAAATGGAGCGCCAGCCACTTCTACCAGACGAGAAGAGGCACACCAAACCATCACCATCGGCCACGCTTCATCCCTTGATGCAAGAAAGATCCAAGTAAAGGTTGTCATTTAGAACCGTCATGTGTTATGGAAGTTGACTCTGGGTCCTCCCTATCAATGGTCTCCTGGAAAACCCTCAAACAGCTGATCCCTGACATCTGTCGCCAGGATCTCAGCCCTCAGAGAATTATATTGAAGGACTATCAAGGAAACAGGATCCCGGTCGCCGGCTCCAGCCATGTCCAAGTCTCCTTCAAAGATCACACCGCAACTCTACCACTTACAGTCATCGATAAAAATCGACCCAGTTGGTTCGCGCCACTTGGAATCGAACTGGCGGGCATCAACCAAACCGAAAGCGATGACTGGGAAGAGGCTCTCATCCAAGAATTCCAGGAAGTGTTCACCAAGAAGCTAGGCAAGTACAAGGGATCCCCCATATCGTTTAACCTCTGCCCAGATATTGCGCCCATTCGCCTTAAGCCCCGTCGAGTGCCTTTTGCACTCAAACCAAAGCTGGATGAACAATTGGACAAATTGATCGCCCAAGGCGTGTTGGAACCAATTGACCATGCCCAATGGGAGACCCCAATAGTAACCCCCATAAAGCCTGACGGATCTCTGAGAATTTGTGGGGATTACAAGGCCACCCTAAACCACGCACTTCAGCAGAGCGCTTACCCGTGCCTGTGGTCCAACACCTACTGCACTCCCTTGGGGGCGGGAAAATATTCGCAAAATTGGACCTAGCCCAGGCATACCAGCAGCTGCCTGTAGATGCAGAGACCGCAGAAGCCCAAACTATAGTCACGCACAGAGGGACATTTAAGTGTAATAGACTCCAGTTCGGAGTGAGCGTGGCACTTGGCATCTTCCAGAGTCTGATGGAGAGATTGCTACAAGGCATAAAAGGGGTCGTGCCATATTTCGATGATGTCTTGATAGCTGCCCCCACTAGAAGTATACTAGAAAAGCGGCTAAGAATGGTCCTCCAAAAATTTAAAGACGCTGAAGGTCAACAAGGACAAGTGCCAACTATGTACAGAGAGGGTTGAATTCCTTGGTTACCTTCTTGACAAACAGGGAATTCACCCTACTGAGAAAAAATTGGCTGCAATCAAAAACGCCCCAAGACCTAAGAACAAAACAGATCTTCAAGCCTTCCTGGGACTCATTAACTTTTATAACATCTTCCTATCCCAGAAGGCGACTGTTGCTGAACCCCTGCATAGGCTCCTCGATAAGAAGGCTTCCTGGTTTTGGGGACATCGAGAAGAGCGAGCTTTTCAGCAAGTTAAAGACCTTTTAACATCCGATGCTGTATTGATACAATATAACGAGACTTTACCCTTAAACATAATCTGTGACGCCTCACCATTTGGAGTAGGAGCCATCCTGAGCCATGTCCTGCCAAACGGCATTGAGGCACCCATTGCATTTTTTTCGAGAACTTTATCTAAAACTGAGAGAAACTATAGCCAACTAGATAAAGAGGCTCTCGCTATTGTGGCTGCGATCAAACGATTCCATGAGTACGTGTATGGAAAGTCCTTTTCTATAATCACCGATCACAAACCATTACTGGGCATCTTGGCGGGGGATAAACCAACTCCCCATATCTTATCACCAAGAATGACATGTTGGTCAGAGTTTTTAGCCGCATACAACTATCAACTGCAACACCGACCGGGGAAAGCCATTCCCCACGCTGACGCCCTGAGCTGCTCACTGCTACCAGAAGTCATAGACGACCCAGCTCCAACCCTAGCTGTACTACAGATCAAGACACTCCCTTCACCACCGCTGACTGCACAAGACATCACATCTGAAACAAGGAAAGACCCTTGTTTAGCACGAGTCCTAAGCTGGGTAGAAAGAGGTTGGCCTGACAACGAACTCAACGACACCTTCAAGCCTTTCAAGCACAGGCAGACAGAACTTTTCACCCAAAAGGGATGTGTGACTCTGGGGAGACAGAGTCGTCATCCCAGAAAGACTACGGCATAAAGTCCTAAAACTATTGCACTATGGACATCCGGGCATCGTGCGGATGAAGGCACTAGCAAGGAGCTACACTTGGTGGCCAGGTATAGATAAGCAAATAGAGACTTGGATGGCCACCTGCAACAAGTGTCAGGAAACACTCTCAGCCCCACTGAAAGCACCACCAACTGAATGGGAAGCACCCCGAGGTCCCTGGTCCTGTATCCACATCAATTTTGTGGGACCCACCAAAGGGCATACATTTCTCATAACAGTGGATGCCTATTCCAACTGGCTTGAGGTCCACAAAATGAAGAACACCACCACAGAGGCAGCCGTAAAAAAATTAAACAGATTATTTGCCACACACAGTTTGCCAGACGTCTTGGTTTCAGACAATGGCCCACAGTTCACCGCCTTGGCATTTGAACAGTACCTAGCAGACTGGGGGATACGCCATGCCAACATCGCTGGCTCACTCTGCGGCCAATGGTAGGGCTGAACGAATGGGCCAGTTCATAAAGAAAACCTTACACAAGATGGAACAAGGAAACATCCACGATAAGGTAACCAGGATGCTTCTCCTCCAACATATCACTCCAAACAGCACCACAAACAAAACCCCAGCCGAACTCCTGATGGGCCGGAAACTTCGCTCACATCTTGACCGTCTACACCCTGCCTACATGCCGGAAAAGCCTCTGGGTTCCAGTAGCAAGTATCGCACATTCAAGGTAGGCGACCCGGTGTTTGCAAAAAACCTTACCGGTGACCCTTTGTGGGTCCCCGCTACCATAACACAACTTCCTACCATTTGCAAATGGGAGACTGTGGAAGCACCACATCAACCAGTTACGTTCCAGGCTGGCACCTACCCCTTTCACAAGCCCTGAACTCCAAACCGGGGGAGGAAGGGAAATCGAGGGGGCCAAAAATGAACTAGTACCTGATCCAGTACGCGAGACTCAGCGGCCAGCGCAACCAAGCCTGGAGTGTTCACCTTCCGAAGAGGAGCCAGGACAGTTGGTCATCTCACCGCGTAGCAGCACGGCGGCATCAGCAATTCCAGAGAATCCAGATGGCAGCCTTGACGGGAGTAGAGATGACAACCCCGAGTCACCCAACGGAGAAGTCGGATCACTGCTACCGCTGAGTCTAACAAACAACCCACCAGAACCAGAGTCCAGCCAAAGACTGATGGAGCAACGTAGATCAGGTAGGCAGGTGAAACAACCTGCCTACCTGCGGGAATACATCACCACACCCTTGAGATGGAACCTAGGGGGGAGGGGTGTTACAAACTAAGCAAACTCGTTAGCTTGTGATTCTAGTAGTTTTCTTTCCATGACAGGTTCGTAGCCTGCACTTCTGATTGGTCCGTTGACAGCGGATCGTGATTGGTCAGTTTTGGCTGATCGGATTGGCTGATAGCGGGTCGCTGCTCATTGGACGCTCTCAGCACGGCAAACTCAAATCATTGGGTATTGTGACAGCAGCCAGCTCTATAAAAGGAGCTGCTGCCGCCCTAGTATTTTGCTCTGTTCTGAAGTCACTAATAAAGAGTTGGAGTCACTATTCGATGCCTCGTCTCCGTTCCTTGCGCCCACTCTCCCAGATTTAGCACCTTCCATCTACTTTTCTACTTTCCAGTTTCTCAAACTTCAAAGCAGTTTGAATCTGGCCTGTGTTTGTTCTCATTCTGCTGATCTCAAAACACATAACACAGACCACGTACAGGGAACACCATAAGCCAATGAATATTCACATTCCAGATGATCCCTGGGAGAAAACAAAGGTGTGAGGTCCTACCAATGGAAACAGACTGCCCCAAAATGCCTTCAGAAAGAAAGTAGCAGCTTTCCAGAGATTAAAATAAGCCAGAGCAGAATCTGGTATAAATCACCTCAGCCACAGAAAACAGACAACGCCATGAGAGCAATCATAATCCTAAAAGAGTTAAAAACACCAGCCGGGAAGTGCCCTAGGGACCCCATTTCCAAACACTGCCGTATTTTGGAACTGCATTTTCAACTTTAAAAATAAATATGAGGAAAAATATCAATTTGCCAGCTGCTGTGGCAGAGGACTTTGAATTGCATATCTATCTTAATAGATGCAGAACCAGTTTGCATTCAGTACTGACAATTTCAAGGAAACTTGAGGGAGTGAGAATGAAAAAACAAAACAAACAGACAAAAAACCCAGTTGTTATTAATGGGACATACCGAGAGATTGTAAATAAATAGAGATTGCAACTTGGATATGAAACCTTTAATTTTAGAGCCCCTTTGACATAGCGATTGACTCTACATGAATGCCTGAGGTAAAGAGCATTTTATTGCTAGAAGTAGCACTTCACTTGACACTGATTTTATAATGCATTTTTGTAATAGTCCTCTGCATGCTAATAGGTTTGAGAATTCCCACTGATGATGGAGGACAGGGAAGGGGAAAAGAAGGAATATAGTTGCAATATGCAGGGTTCCTTCTTACACACAGCTCTTTTGAAGTAGTCATCTATTTTCGTGCTTCATAATTCCAAAACTTCTTAGAATATGATAATTGGGAATTATGGAAATTGTAATGTACCATAACTGGAAAGAACCAAGTTGAGGAAAGCTATATTAGCATTCCGTACGTATAATTTGCTTTGCTTTTAGTATTATAAAGCAAGACTACAGCATTAGCAATTAAAAAATTAATTATAATTGAAATTATGTGATTTTCTTCTTGCATAGACTTAACGAAAGAATCACCTAGTAGGGGAGATGAACGACACAAAAATTTAACAAATAAATATACTAATTTGAATGCTATGCTCAGTGCACAACCTCTGACAGGTGAAAAACCTAAAGTACTTGGTAGAATTTTAATGTAAAAGTTCCCAATTAAGTAAAGTACAAAAGTATAGAGGAAATTTCATCTGGTCATCCTCTCTGTCTAGAGTAGCTGTATAAGCAATCTTTCATATAATGATGCCATTCAAGCCCCATTAAACTGTCTTAGGCATCTTGGAATATAAATGAACCAGGAATAAATTGTTGGTAGCGTTAAATGCAGTTTTAACTGTAACATCAATACCATGGTTCCTTTACACCACATCTTTCTACATATTAACGTTTGCCTTAATTAGTCATTATCTTAAACTGGTGTCCTTCAAGAAAAAGAATAAAGGGCATTTTTAGATAATCTACCTACCTTACATATAGGTAAAAAAACAATCTAAATTAAAATAGCTACAATAAATAGGTTGGCATGTACTTTTGGGGATGAAGGTGGTTTCAGTTTTTCACATGTTTATCTTTTAGACCATGTAAATTTTTATGTTACAGATTGTGCTTTTGCATATCTAAGATCAGAAGCCTTTAGGAATGGGAATGGTATAACTCTTACCACTTTTATCACATTTCAAGGCACAAAGTGTTAACTTTTCTGAAATCCAAGGGTAAATATTTGCATTTAAGTGTATGTAACACTTTGTCCCCTATTTTGTTCTTTCGTTTTTGCTAATGGTTTATCGGATCCTCAATTTTTAGGCACGACAATCTTTTTCCTGATCTTGTTGGAATGATGGGGAAGAATCACATTTCCCTCATAACCAGATTAATGGCTTTAATGTCAATGAAAACACTGCAGTATCAATAGGTAAATGGAATGAGAATGAGACTGTCATAGTTGGACTGAATCCAAGATACTGGAAACTAAATAAATAAAGATCTTGGTTTTTAGCATTCTCTGAAAGGAAACAATATTCTGATGAGTGAAATAAAAACTATCTCTCAACTTTATGGAAATGCAGGGAAAATATTTATTTTGATAATGAAAGAGGATGGCATTTCAGAAATCTATTTTCCATTTAAGGTAGCTAATCATTTTTTTAAATGTTGCTACAGTTCTATGGTGCTTATTATAGGAAAAAAAACCCCTTAAAGTATTGTTACCCTTCCCAACTGCAGCTGAATAGTTTATTCAATGTTACTTTTGAGTGAATAATTCAAGTAGAAAAATTACCTGATTTATTTATTGATTGATTTATCCACCTATATCATATTTCTATGTTGCTGCAATTAAAATTATATTATAATCAATAGCTTACATAGAAAAGATCCAATTAAAAACACCCAATATAAAAGAGAAAAATACAACAGTCCAACAAGACATTTAAACAAAAACAAAAATATTGCAACCTCAGCTTAGGGAAAGCCTCTCCAAAATGGTTCAGCAGAGATGGACTTAGTCTGATCTCCACAGGGAGGCTATTGCATGATAAAAATAATATATGTAGCATTTAACTTTCATTATGGAAATAGTTTTCAGCCCATAGCAAGCCATCCAGAAAAGAGCCGTGCCAGAATACAGTATTGGAAAATAGCCACAGTGTCATTTTCTTCCCTTCAGTAGAGATGGAAAGATCCTTCTGGTTAAAAAACTCCTGTGTAAATATAGGACTTTATTCAGCGTAATGATTTTTAAACAACAGTGCCAGTTCTGCCAACTTCATCTGTATTAACTGATTTCCATGTAAGATAAAGCAAATATAAAAATTAATATGTTACTCACAGATCTTCCATTTTGCTAGGTCAATTAATATGTCACTCACAGATCTTCCACACTGCTTTCTTAAATATGCACCTATGTTATGCTGTTGTCTTTTGTTAGGATCATGCATTTCAGAATTACATTGCAAGAGTCTTCTTAACTGAAATTGGATTATTAGTCCATCAAAAATGCACTAATATTTTTCTCCTTTTCCTTTATTCTGTGGGCCTGCAAAAACTAAAATAAAAATTAAAAATCCAATTTCATTTTGTTACTTTATTCAATTTACAGTTATTGACAAAATGAGCAAATTCAGTTCTACATTGGCCTAATTTGGGAAGATTCAGGGGTGTAATCAGAATAGGATCAAATGAATGAGCCAATGAATGAATCAAATAAAAATCTTCCTAATTCTTTAAAGCATATGTTATACTTTAGAAACTATGAAGGACAATAACTTGCACTATGTATTCTGAAATAAAATGAAAGATACCTAATCTACCGAAAACAATAGAAACACAAGCAGGTAGAGTTTATCATGGCAGAAAGTATTATTGTAACAGTGGATGAGACAGCAAGAAAAAAGAAAATAGCAATTATGCAATAACAACAAAAAGCCCTCTACAAACCAGGACATCAGGGAGAATGAATCCCATTTTCAAAATTGCAAACCATATGTCTCAACAAAAACCTACAAATATCAATAAAATCTATCTACAAAATCTATCAAACTATATGGCTATACAAAAATCAATGCAAACCTACACTCAAAGCTTCAGTGATGATTTACTAGGGCAGTTTGATGTTATCGTCTTGGAAATTTCCCACAAAAACATAGTAAGAGAAAAGTACCTCTTTTAACCTAGCAATATACTATAAAAATAATAGGAAGGCACTTAACTTACTATTCTGAAAATCTTCAGGAACCTTCTCAATTTACAGTTTGCACCTGGATGAAGCTAACTAAAGTTCAATGGCACTGAACAGGGTTTGTGTTATGGATTAAACATAGCAGCGATACAACCGAAACAGCTTCGCCTTAAAACAGGCTTGTAATCCTGCAAATCTCATTGGCCCGTGAATAGCGAGTCGTGATTGGTCAGGTTTGGCCAGTCTGATTGGCTATTAACGGAACCCCCTGATTGGATGCTTGTAGAAGCGATAGACTCAGTTCATTGGTCGTTTGACGGCAGCAAGCCCTATAAAAGAGCTACTGCTGCCCAGGTTTTGCGCTCCGTTCTTCTTGTTAAATAAAGAGTTGAAGTCATAGACCGATGTCTCGTCTCCGTTCTTGCGCCCATGCCCAGAACTTAACACTTTGGATATTGTCTTCTTATGATGCCGTGGTGACTTCTTGTTTGACTCCTTCCCTAGTTCTGCCAGTCTCTCTCCTACAATATATTAGCCAATATTCTATGCATTATGGTCAAATAATCTAACAAGATAAGCAAATCCACCTTAAAAATTCACTGAACTTAAAAGCTTGATTTTGCAAAAAAAAAAAAAAATCCAATGATTTCTCTGTTTGAAACCTGTCATATTTTAACCCATTAGGCCAGACATTTCCCTTCAAATTGTATCCTTCCTTCCTCTCCTTCCATCTATCCATTTATGTATTTTTTGTATTTTAAAAAATCTTGAAATAGCTTACAACAATTACAATAGCACAGAAGAGAAACTATGTTCAAACACATAAAAATTATTCATAAAAATATTTTCAGAAGCTATTGGCTGGGAAAGGCCAAAATAAAAACATACTTTTTAAACAAATGTGACAGAAGCCCACCACAACACTTTTCCACATGCAGGGCCATTAAAGAGAAAATAGGCCTCACATTACTACCAATTGGACACCTGTAAGCTATAGTGTAGACATGGAAATTAATTTTATTTCTGACAAGGTATATGCATTATCCCCATTTGATGGACAAAAGTTATGATATAAACATGGAAATATTAATTTTTGCTTATGTTTTGAAGACATATGCTCTCCTAAAAGGCATTTGGGAGTGGCGGTAGTAGGATGAGAAGATAACAATGCAAACTAATAGATGTTTCATAAAAAATAAGCCTCGCTGAGTCAATAGAATGTACTCTGAAATAAGAGTGTCATAGAACCAGGAAAAAAAGGCTTTAGACAAGGTTTTCAGCTTTGTTCGGGTATTTTCCCATGTCATTATAGTTGTGCTTTTAAAGTTGTAGCAACGTTTCGGCTAAATCTCATCTGCCATCATCAGGCTTCTGTATTGTGTTTGTCTGTGAGTCAGACCTTTATAGCACAACTACAATGACATGGAAGAATGCCATACATGTAAGTACTTAAGAATATACTTAAGTATATGTATATGTAAGTACTTAAGAATATACTTAAGTACTTAAGCGAAAACTTAAGAATATATATATTTCTTAAGTTTTCGCGGGTACTTACATGTATGGTATTCAGCTTTGTTCGGGTATTTTCCCACGTCATAGTAGTGGTGCTTTTAAAGTTGTAGCAACGTTTCAGCAGAATCTCATCTGCCATCATCAGGCTTCTCTATAGTGTTCGTCTATGAGTTAGACTTTTACAGTGGTTTCAGATTTAAATTTGGGGCGGCCTATTGCTGTGCCAGAATGGTTTTTTCTTCATCCTGATTGGTTGAGAGTCTTGGTCTGTGTTTATTGGTCTTGGAGTTTGCTGTGTTCTTCTAATATCTTCTGCCTGTTTTTTTGGCTCTTTTTGTATCTTGATTGGCTGGCAACATTGTGTTACTTTATTGGAGACCTTTAGTGGTCTTCAGCCTAACTAAATTAAGGAAGCCTTCAGCCTAACTAAATTATATACAGATGAAGCTGATAAAATAAGACACTAAGTTACCAACATCCTATGCACAAGCAAACCACCCAAAAGCAACTTGCAGCAAAATGAAATTAAAGCGCTACAAACCCTGAAAAGAGACAGCAGCATAATCATCCTCCCAGCAGATAAAGGGAATGCCACTGTAGTAATGGACAGAAAAGACTACGAAACAAAATTGACAGACCTACTCCAAGACTCTACATACCAACCCATAAACACAGACCCAACCACATATCTGGAAAAATTAACCAAGAAGAAAATTATAACCAGCCACATAAGCAAAGAGATCCAACACATGATCATACCCAGAGAGAAATCTTCCAGATGCCCCAAACTATACGGCCTCCCAAAAATACACAAAGAAGGCATACCTCTCAGACCCATAGTCAGCTCCAGAGGAGCACCACTACAAAACCTAGCTAAACACCTAGCAAAAGAGCTACAGCCCCATGCTGAAACAGCAGCTTCTCATGTACAAAACTCATACCACTTCTTGGAAATGATCAAAGATCTACACATAGAGCAAGAAGATCTGCTTGTAAGTTTTGACGTGGTTTCATTATTCACTCAAGTCCCGATTAAAGAGACTCTCGAAATCATCAAAAATAAATACCAACCAGCTAAACACTTCATGGAACTAACAGAACACTGCTTAACCAACACATATTTCATATACAAAGGACAAAGATACAAACAAATTGAAGGAGCCCCCATGGGATCACCACTGTCACCTGTCATTGCAAACTTGTTCATGGAAGAATTCGAATCCAGAGCCCTGGCCAATGCCATCCTCAAACCCAAACTATGGTTAAGATATATCGATGACACATTTGTGATTTGGCCCCATGGACAAGAAAACCTAAACAATTTCCTAACACACCTAAACAGCGCACACCCCAAAATCAAGTTCACCATGGAAACAGAAACAAACAAACAACTACCATTCCTAGATGTACTAATCTACAAGAAAACAGATGGCACACTAGGACACACCATATACCAGAAGAAAACACACACCAACCGCTACCTCAACGCCCAATCCCACCACCACCCAGCACAGATAAACTCCGTGGCTAAAACACTAATTACTAGAACCAAACGCCTGGCAGACAAGACACACATTAAGACTGAACTATGCACCCTGACTAAAATATTGACAGCCAACGGCTTCCACAAAAGCAAAATCACCAACTTGATCCACAAAAACACACTGAGACATAATAGAGACCCAGAAGATGAACAGACCCATGGAACAGCTGTCCTGCCCTACATAAGAGGCACTACAGACAAAATTAGTAAGATACTATACAGACACCACATCAAGACTGCCTTCAAAACAGACAGAAAAATAACAGCCATCCTCAGAAACCTCAAAGACAAAATTGACCTGGAAAACCAAGGCATATACGAAGTCCCCTGTGCATCATGCCCGGCCACATACATTGGACAGACCAATAGAAGAATAAGCACCCACCTGGATGAACACAAAAATGCAGTCAAAAAGCTGGAACACACTTCCTCACTAGTCCAACACATGGAAGCCACAGGTCATAGCATCAACTTCAATGGCACCAAAACCCTAGCCACTATAGAAAATCCCAGCCACAGAATCATCAGAGAAGCCATAGAGATTGAAAAAAAGACCAGAAAGCATGAACAGAAGAGATGATTCCACCAGGCTGTCAATCATTTGGAAGCCTGCACTCACAAACAAAAAAAATCTCCACACCACAAGCCAGGCAAACACCTGGGCACAAACAGATCCCCCCTGATACCTCCAGCTCAAACACACCCCAATCAGGCACCCAGATGAAACCCAGCTTCCTAACTAATGATTGCCGTCCATTTACCTGAAGCCAAGCTGCACTAAAGGCCTCCAATAAAGTAACACAATGTTGCCAGCCAATCAAGATACAAAAAAAGCCAAAAAAACAGACAGAAGATATTAGAAGCAGAACACAGCAAACTCCAAGACCAATAAACACAGACCAAGACTCTCAACCAATCAGGATGAAGAAAAAACCATTCTGGCACAGCAATAGGCTGCCCCAAATTTAAATCTGAAACCACTGTAAAAGTCTAACTCACAGACAAACACTATACAGAAGCCTGATGATGGCAGATGAGATTCTGCTGAAATGTTGCTACAACTTTAAAAGCACCACTACTATGATGTGGGAAAATACCCGAACAAAGCTAAATGCCATACATATATATATATACATATATACATATGTACATACATATATATATGGTATTCAGCAGCTTTGTTCAGGTATTTTCCCACGTCATTACAGTGTGCTTTTAAAGTTGTAGCAACGTTTTTTGGTCTTGGAGTAAACACAGACCAAGACTCCCAACCAATCAGGATGAAGAAAATACCATTCTGGCACAGCAATAGGCTGCCCCAAATTTAAAACTGAAACAACTGTAGAAGTCTGACTCACAGACGAACACAATACAGAAGCCTGATGATGGCAGATGAGATTCTGCCGAAACGTTGTTACAACTTTAAAAGCACAACTATAATGACATGGGAAAATACCTGAACAAAGCTGAATACCATACATGTAAGTACCCGCGATAACTTAAGAAAACAAACACACACACACACACACACACATTTTTTTCTTTCTCTGTAAAGAGAGAAAACTTCCTCCACTTGTAGAAATAGCTCTTCCTCAAATGGACACCCCAGTTGCACATATTCAAAATATCCCTACATTATTCAACTTGTTCAGGTGAGAACAATGCAAAACATTATTAGTAAAAGTATTGTAGCCTCTGTCATTTTCCAGGATCTGTCTCCAGCCTTAGTAGATAAGGGCCCTTTCTTATGAACCTAACTGCATGATTAATTGGGTGGCTGGCCTCAATGCGATGTGAAATAAATGTCATTTTTACTAATAAATGTCAGCACTCTGTACCAGATAATAAATACAGGGCACTTTAGTAAATGGCTTGCAAAATGCAATGACAATCCATTCTGTTTGATGAATATTTTCCCATTCTTTACAGTGAGATGCCGTGATATGTTTTTGCTCATTTTATGGTCTATTGTAGGAATTATGTTAATAAATAAAAGCCAGCCAGACCAGATAAATTCATAATCAAATGCACATTATTTGGCAGCTCCCCTCTTTATGTTAAAAAAAGTCTGTAATGGAACTGTCAACTGGGAAGGTTTCTTCCTTGCTGAGTTTATTATTCATTGTTACGAGATTGCAATTTTGCTAAAAGCTCACTGCTTTAATTTTCTTTCCACTACTAATATTGGATAAATATTGTTCCCATAGTCTTTCCAGCCTAATAGAATAATGGGAGGAGGAAGGAAATATATATGAAAAGAGAAACTGTTTCTCAGTCCACCAGAAAGGTAACTTTTCAACAACTAAACAGAACAGGAGCTCCTTTGCTTTGATTGGAAAAACCAGCAAAGATGAAGTCAAAACATGGATCAGATCTGGCTGGAGACTATGAAGACAAAAAAATATGGGACTAAAGTCTTCTGATACAGGTAGTCCTCGACTTACATCCATTTGTTTAGTGATTATTCAAAGTTAAAATGGCACTGAAAAAAGTGACTGATGACTTTTCTTCACGCTTACGATCATTGCAGCATCCCATGGTCATGTGATCAAAATGGGACCTTGGCTTCTGGCATTTATTTATGAGTTGAAGTGTCCCAGGGTCATCTTTTGGAACCTTCTGGCAAGCAAAATCAATGGGGAAGCCAAATTCACTTAACAACCATGTTGCTTAGCAATGGCAATTTTGGGCTCAGTTGTGGTCATAAGTCAAAGACTATTGTGGCCCACCAGCAGCCAGCAGAGCTGGCAGCAGACTCGGACAGTGAGGAGGTTGGGGAGGAACATGGGCAAGTCCTGGAGTCGAGGGAAGGTCTGATGAATGCTCTGTGTCGGAGGCAGAGATGGAACCAGGGCTATCTGACAGTTATCAGCTGCCTTCAGAGTCAGAGATCAGTGGGGCAGAAGAACAGCTGGAGCCTGTTCCCAGTGTGCACATGTGCAGATCTGCCTGGAGAAGGGAACAGTTAAGGAATAAGGATCAACTCAGTAGTAAAGGCAAAGGTAGATTGTGAATGGCCCCTCACATAGGGAATAAAGAGGAGCAAAAGGGAATTACAGAAAATGCCACAGAAAAAGGATATTAAATTGAAGCTGGATGTAATTAAACATAAAATGGAATTAATAGAGAAAGAAGAATTGGCACAGAAAATCAGAAACTCTAAACAGAATTATTTTGAAGATGCAAATAAACCAGGTAGATGGCTAGCATATAAATTGAGAAAAGAGAAGGAATCAAGAAAAATATTGAAGTTAATAGATGAACAAGGCCAAGTTTGTTATGGGAATAAGGAGAAAAAAGAAATTATTCGAGATTTTTATGGGCAACTATATAAACAAGAGAATATTGATGAGGAAAAAGTCAAACAGTATTTCCAGGAAGCTAATTTACCAAAGATACCTAAAGAGACTGAAGAAATGCTAGAAAGCAATATAACAATGATGGAACTAAATGAAGCATTTAAGAGACAAAATAATGGGAAAGCACCGGGTCCAGATGGGCTTCTAGCAGAATTCTATAAAACATTTCAAGAATCATTGAGCATCCCACTGTTAGAAGTTAAAAAAGATGATATCCAAAACATGGTCAGAGGCTTACATTACACTTATACCGAAGGAAGAGACTGACCCACTGCAAATTAAGAATTATAGACCTATTTCTTTATTGAATGCAGACTATAAAATCTTTGCTTCAATCTTAGCAGAAAGACTTAAAAAATATTTAAATAATTTTATTCACCCAGATCAAAATGGATTTCTGCCAAAGAGACAAATTAGAGACAATATGAGAGTAATCTTGGACACTTTGGAATACTATGAGGCTCATCCTGAAAAGCAAATGGCTTTGATATTCCTAGATGCTCAAAAAGCATTTGACAACGTGAACTGGAGATTTATGTTATTATTATTGGAGCAGATGGGTTTTGCTAAAAAATTTATTCAAGCAATAGAAGCCATATATAATAAACAGACAGCAAGGGTAATGATGGAGGGGGAACTTACAGATTTTATTAATATAAGGAAAGGCACAAGACAAGGATGCCCCCTATCTCCTTCGCTATTTGTGTTGACCTTGGAAGTGTTGAAAGAAATATTAGGGATGATAAAAGCATAAAAGGAATGAAAATTAAGAAGGAAGAATTTAAGCTACAAGCTTTTGCTGATGATTTAGCTTTTATTTTGGAAGACCCGCTAGAAACAGCTCCAAAGTTATTGGAAAGGATAGAGACATATGGAGAGGTGGCTGGTTTGGAAATAAATAAAGATAAAACAAAGATTTTGACAAAGAATATGCTATTGAGACAGAGAGAAGAACTGGCAGATCTTTTGAAAATTCAAGTTACAAATAAGGTTAAGTATCTGGGGATATATTTGACAACAAGATGTAGCACATTAAAGGAGAATAATTATATTAAACTTAAACAACAGATAACTACAGATTTGAAGAAGTGGGAAAACTTGCAATTGTCATTAATAGGGAGAATTTCAACAATTAAGATGAATATTTTACCTAGAATTTTATTTTTGTTTTAAACAATACCAATTAGGCTTGGAAAAGACTATTTTGAAGATTTAAATAAAATTATGTTGAAGTTTATATGGCAAGGTAAAAAAGCGAGAATAAAGCTAAAGCTTTTGCAAGATGCTAGAATTTGAGGAGGTTTTGGCTTGCCTAATTGGGAATTGTACTATCAAGCTGCAAGTTTGATGTGGGTCAAAGAATGGATAACATTAAGGAAACATAGGTTGTTGACATTAGAAGGGCATGACTTGCTGTTGGGCTGGCATGCTTTTTTATGGTATAAGGGAACTAAAACACAGGGTTATTTTAGAAGACATTATGTACGGGAGTCTTTGTGGTTAAATTGGGAGAAGATAAAAAGACAATATTATTTGAAAATTCCAGTTTGGTTATCGACCATTGAAGCATTTTCCTATCCTATAATCTACAAGAAGGAACAAACAGTTAGATATGGGGAACTTTTGGATGAAAAGGGTGAACTTAAATCGATCCAAAACTTAGAGGAACAAGGTATAAGGATGAATTGGTTTTCATATGCACAAATACATTCAAGGTATGATGAAGATTCTAAAACGGAGGGATTCTATGATAAGCAGACTGATTTAGATAAGATCTTGATGGGTACTGATGAGAAGGTGATTAAAAAATTATATGATTATTTACTGGGAATGAAATTAGAGGAAGAACAAGTCAAAGAAACTATGATTGTTTGGGGGAAGAATTTTGGATATGGGATTGATTTAGAGAAATGGCAGAAATTGTGGTCTCAAAATTATAAAATGACAATGTCAACAGCATATAAAGAAAACTTGTATAAGATGTTTTACAGGTGGCACTTTCCTCCGACAAGAATAGCAAGAATGTTTAAGAACAAATCTGAAAAATGCTGGAAATGTCATCAGATACCCGGCTCGTATTACCATATGTGGTGGACTTGTGAGGATGCTAGAAAATATTGGACTATAATTCACATGTGGTTGGAAAAAATGACAGAGAAACATATAGACTTGAAACCAGAGATCTTCTTTTTGGGAATTTTACCTGATATATATAGTAAAGATTTGAAATACTTGATTGTAAATGTAGTAACAACGGCCAGGATTGTATTTGCTAAAAATTGGAAGAATGAGAAAATACCATTACAGGAAGAAATTATTAAGAAAATATTGGAATGTGCTGAGATGAGCAGATTGACATTTGAAATTAGAGAGCAAGAGGATAAACAATTTTATGAAATTTGGGATCTTTTTTATAAATGGCTAGATGATAAAATACGATAATAGAATATTTTAGATAGTAAGAAATATCTTTATCTTGCTATTTTGCTATTATTTTGTTATTTGATATTATATTTATAAAGGGTTTTTTTAGGATTGATTTGGTATGATTATATGATTTGTTGAATAATCTGGTTAAAGTATTGTTTAGCTCATAAAGCATGAATGATTAAAAGTATAGTCAAATTTTTTTTTATTTTTTTTAGTGATTATAGGATATATAAGTTTGCATTGATAATATGAGTTGTTATGTAACATAATTGTAACTGGGACTACAGAATGAATGCACAAAAATGATGAACCAACTGACACACTGGATGTACATACGAGAGTTGAATGTTTTAATGTTTTGTTTGTCTTGTTTGTTTGTAGAAAATTAATAAAATTTTCTTTAAAAAAAAAAAGAGGAGCAAAAGGGGAGCAGTGTTTGCAGGAGACAATTAGTTCATTTAATTCAATGGTTCCCAAACTTTTTCAGTCCACTGCCCCCTTGATGCTACAAACTCAACCTTGGTGCCCCCCACCCAGGGGTGGGATTCAAATTTCTGTAAGCGTGGCCTAATTTGAGAGTGTGGCTTGCTGGTCACGTGACAGGCTGGCATGGCTTGCTGGTCACATGACTAGGTAGGTGTGGTTTGGTGGTCATGTGACTGGGTAGGTGTGGCCAGGTGACTGGCAAACCAAATACAAGTGGTCCTCACTTAATGGCTGGTTATTTAGCAAGTGTTCTAATTTATCACTGGCCTCCCCAAACCTACTTGACCTGTTTTTGGAGTGTTGACAACCATGCACACACATACACACACATTCCCTTCCAACCCTGCTGGAGCAGGTCATTGGACTAGAATTGGCAAAGCATCTCTGATTAGATTCCAGTAGTGAGTAGAATCTAATCAGAGATGCTTTGCCGATTCTTGTTGATTTATTTAATTTGTATTTCTTCATTTTATATTTCTGAATTGCATTGACATGTGTGTCCCTTATTGTGCACAACACAGAAGCTTTTGTGATTCTTTGCAGCAAAAATTACCAACCTGTGGCTTTGCTCTACTTTTCAAACATGCAGCCACTGCCACGTTCTAGGTGCCAGCCCCGCAGGTCCACCCATTGAGCCCACTGCATCGGAGGGACCTGCCCAAGCAAGTCCAAGTGGAGCAATGCACCAAGTCAATGGGGTGAGCCTGAGAGAGGGAAAGAGAAAAGAAAGAAAGAGAGAAAGAGAGAAGGAAGAAAAGAAAGAGAAAAGGGAAAGAAAAAAAGGGACAAAGAAAGGGGGAGATGGAAGGAAGGGACAGAAAGAAAAAGAAATAAAGGAGGGAGGGAGAGAGGGAGGAGAAAGATAATGAGATATTTATTCTAATCCAATCACCTGCTCCATCAGGGTTAGAAGGAAACGTGTGTGTGTGTTCTTGTAATTTACCAGTACATTTTGGGTTTGCCTTCTTCAGAATTGGCACTGTAATACATTGGGGAAAAGTAATTTTTTAAGGTGGAGATTTGGTCCAATGGATCGTGTTTAAAGTCTCAACAAAATGTGAGAGCTTCCTGATAGTCTTGACCATGTTTTATTCACAACACTTTTAATAGAAGCCAAAGATGTTTCAATGTGATACATTCATTTCAATCTAAGGCACCAGGTCTCCCTCTCCCCGCCTCTCTCTCTCCCCCCTCTCTCTCCCTCCCAGACTGGCTTTGCTCTATTTTCCCGATCTGCCTACGGTGCCGGTGCTTTGAACATGGATGGATGGATGGAGAGAGAGAGAGGGGGGTAGGTAGGTAGATAGGTGGGTAGGTAGGCAGGAAGGCAGGCAGACCTTTTAGATGAATGTATGGATAGATAGGTAGGTAGATAGGCAGGCAAGCAGGCAGGCAGGCAGACAGACAGACAGACTGTGACAGCGGCGGCACTGTGGCAAAGTAGAGCAAAGCCAGAGTTCAACACGCCAGCTTCGTACGCTCACCCCATTGAGCCCCTTGCACCGCTCTGGTGCAACAGTCAATGGAATGAGCCTGTGGTGCCAGCACCTCAAATGCCCCCCTGCCACCTCTTAGTGTCCCCAAGAGGGTCGGCAGGGGGGCGCTAAGAGGCAGCAGGGGGGCATTTGAGGCGCCGGCCCTGCAGGCTCACCCCATTGACTGTTGCACTGCTCCAGAGCTGGCACCTCAAATGCAACAGCATGTTGGGAAAGTAAAGCAAAGCTGCCGCCACCATGGGTTTTGTTGGGACAAGGAGTCTGCTTCATGATTTTCTGAAGTCTAGGTCAGAACAAAGACTGTCTATATTTTGAGAGAAGCTATTGGGTGGGGGTTGCAAAATTGTTGATCCTCCCTCTCCCTCCTGGTCACATGACCTAGAACTAAGTGCATGCAGCCAGCTCTGTTTTCCTGGTGCCACATATACACTGAAACAAGTGTATTCCTCTAGGCAAGGTAGGAAAGGTAGGAGAGAAGCTCACCCAAATAGGCCCAAGTCATATGCATCAGTTTTATAAGACTCTTGAACACATAACATACACAAACCGCATCTGAAACACAAAAAGAGAAGACACATATGTGCCAATTCTAATTAATCTCTTAACAGAATGTCTGCCCATGCACATACATGCGTTTGTGCACATTTCTTTAATTCACAGAGGAAAACACAGATGCCTACTACAGCCACTGCTGAAAAGAAACAGGCTGAAAAGAATTCTGCAGAGCTTCCTTACTTTGATTATTCTTCCTAACCCATCACAATGTTGGAAGGTTAAGAAATTATGTAAAAGGTCTCAGGACTCTGTCTTTTTCTGAGAGCTAAACAAAATTAGGCTAGAAGCCTTGCTCTGCTAACTTTCTCTACAATTGTTTTAATTTTAAAACCTAGAATAAACTGAATTTACAAACTCAATCCGACAACAACATCTCAGCAACTAAATTGTGCCAGAAAAGTCCAGAGATAATACAGCAAGAAAGAGTTGTGGCATACATATGCATTCATGCAACTGTTTTCATTAACAACTAAGTGTGTCCTTATGCACAAGGACATAAACATAAGAATGTAAGAATTTGCAGCATCAGATCAAAGGTCCATTTAGTCCAAATCTGGGTTTACACACTGGGCAACTACATGCTTATGGAAGACTCCCATTCTGCACATATTTTTAACAACTGGAGGGATTATATAGCCATCAATGCTGATAGTTATCAATAACCTTATCATCTATGAATTTGTATAATATATTTTGGGAGCTAATGCTACATCTTTAGATTTTAAAATATACTGATGTACTGGATGAAACTGAACAGATTTCCTTGTATTTGTCTTGCAATCTTCTACTGTCATTTACTTAAGAATTCAACCATATTGTCACCAACAATATTTATAAACATGCGTAAGACAGGATAGCAATTCAATGCAATGCTTTGAAAATGGAAATATTTTATGGAAGGGATTTAGAAATGAGTAACCTTACCTAAATTATTTACTTTAAATATAAAGGATAATATTGTTCAGCAGCAGCATATCATCATCATCATTATTCTGTGGTGGTGCAGTGGTTAGAATTCAATATTGCAGGCTAACTCTGCCCACTGCCAGGAGTTCAGTCCTGACTGGCTCAAGTTTGACTTAGCCTTCCATCCTTCTGAGGTCAGTAAAACGAGGACCCAGATTATTGGGGGCAATATACTGTTGTTGTAAACTGCTCAGAGAGTGCTCTATCTCTTTAGACTGTGGAGTAGTAAATAAGTCTAAGTGCTATTGCTATTGCTACTCAAAACTTTAAACTAATCTGTAAATGCTACTGGAAGGTCTACTGGTGAATCATTCAACACATGCATGTCTGAAGCCTAGAATATTTTTTTCAAACATCCATTGATTCTGGAGCTTTGGACTAAAGTGACAAAGCCAGCTGCAGAGAGAATTGATTGCTGGTTATTTATAAGATATAAGCAAAATTAAAATATTCAGCTAAAATTTAAAATTTAATACAGACAGAGAAAGATAAGTACAAATGTTATATACCCAAGGTTGTACTTGTCAACAAATGAGTTATTATTGAGAAGGCTGGTATACGCTGACTATGTAAAAACATATATGCGTACATAGATACAGAAATGCATGCATGCATGCATATAGGATTATGATGTTTCAAGCATCCAACAAAGAAGGTTATTTGTTAGATGAAAAGAAGCATAACTCTGAATTTACAATCTTGGACTGATTGCACATATTCATTGTCTGCTTATGAATTGAGTCTCTATTGATATAATGAAAAGATTTATCAATACAGTATTGTCCTGTGGTGAATTATTTCTCTCTGTCTCTGTGTACTACTGTGTACATTTATTTTATTTTATTTTTTTAATTTTAATTTTTGTATTTTTTCATTCTTTATTCTAAATATTAAAACCATAAAATAAAATAAAAAAGAGCTGTAAGCATGCCTGCAATGCTGTTGTAAATAAAAAGGCTGCATTTATTTGAAGACTGGAAGACTGCCTTCCAACTGAGTATGTATGAAATTTGGAAATGTATCTCTTAAATTATTTACTTTAAGTTTAAAACTGTTTGAAAACTTGTTGCTTGTGTTTCCTAGCAAAATGGTAAAATGCATCACATTATGCTCTAAACCTAGCATAATTTGTCAAACACCTGCTGAGCTGAAGCTGAATTTTGGGTTAAAGAAAAGATGCCAACATCAACCCCCAACTGCAATGAAAATTCATTTGGCCCACATTTTTCAGTTTGGTTGTGAGATTCCAGACATTTCATATAATTGCATTCAGTTCAGTTGGGGAACATTTTTTTTTTGAGCTTGCTGATGTTTGAGACAGAGGAGCCACTGGAAGGAGCTTCTGTGCATAGCATCCTGCTGTGATATCCCAAACATATAGAACTATCTTTCCAGTGGCATGAGGGGGGGCTCTCCTACATAGTTTCTAAAGCAGGGGTGTCAAACTCACATCACCACGGTGGTGTTACATGATGTATCAGGCCTTTCCCGCCCTTTGCTAACTCGGGCATGGGCATGGGTGTGACGCATCCAGCCTGCGGGACGGGAGATTGACAGCCCTGCTCTAAAGCAAGGGCATGGCAACTTTACAACCCATGGACTTTGACTCCCAGAATTCCTGAGCCAGCGTGGGAATTCTGGGAGCTGAAGTCCACAGGTCATAAAGTCGCCCACCCCTGCTCTAGACTTATTGATTGCCTACTGTGTAGAAGCAGATCCTGTTTTACATTGTCTGTGGCTTCTGATTTATCAATCGCTTGCCTGAGCTGAAGGGAAGAAAGAAAAGGTAGTTTGAGTAAATGGGTTAGAAAAAGTGGCTTGTGACAACGGATTCAAGTAATCGTTAGGTGTGTGTGCACACACACGTCCGCATACTCAGGAACACATAGGTAGATACATACACTGGCTTGCCTAAGAGAAAAACAAAGGATCTGATTTATTAATCATTCTGGCAGAGCTTCTAAGTTTGAAGAGCAGTGCCACTAGGGGCAACTAATTCCTAATGCCAGGAATTCATTTTATTTTTCCTTCTTAGATTTCCAGAGAGGCTCCAGAGGCAAAATTTTGGAGATACTTGTCTGTTTTCATTAGCCATGTTTTATCATGGTTATGTTTACTGACAATAAGTAATCTGATTTCATAGTTCAGTTATTTATTTCTTTTGCTATAATAGATGGTCCGAGGGTGACCTCCCACCCTTAAATTTATTGGTGAGCCTCTAGCACTAGACATTACACAGGATGCAGTATTTCTACTTTTAAGTACATGGGTGCTGGGCAGTACAGTGAGATAAAAGAGCTGAGGAAAATCTTTGATTTTAAATTTCTGGATTGTCATAGCCAACCTTTCCTCAGGAAAATTCTAGAAATTTGTTTGCCAGGAACACCTCTCCTTGGCAGTTAATAACAACTAGTTTCTGTCCAACTATAAAATTAAAATGGAAGAAATTGGAAGAAAAGATAACTGTATTAGTTCAGAAATCTATAATTAACAAAGTAATGTATCCATTATGTATCATGGATGATAATGATTTAAAAAGTGTATCTATAAAATCCTATCTTGAGAAAAAATGAATGTACATAGAACTCAATGTGGATGTTGTACCTAACCTTTCTGGCAATTTTTTTAAAAAATAATCTCCATGCCTCCCGCTTAAGTGATTGATTTAATAAGCATTAAATTCAAAAATCTAGTTAGTTTTAAAAATTCATATGCTTTAACTGATGCTTCATGAATATTTACAGATAAATTTCTTTCTCAGCTGGTGGTTAATCCATCAGTTGAGATACCAGGTGATAGAAATATATTATGTGTAATAGAATTAAAAGAAGGATTTTCATATCTTAATGGACAGAAGTAACCTGCTGTTGTTTTTTAACAATACATTTAATGTCAGATTTTAAAAAATAGTTTTAGAATGGAAAAAACCCTTCAACTAAAACAGGCCAGACTTGATAGCACTCAGAATGGTGCAAAGAGAGAAATTGCTGAAGGAAAAGGGTTAAATTTTCTGTTCTTCCCCCAATGTTAATTCCAATTGCCATTTTAAAAGTAATTTCTCATGTAATAGAGAGGTAATCAGAAACTGTTACATGTATTAGTATATAATATATAATAAATTAGCTGATTTAAAAAAAATAAAACTAGACATATCTTTCTGAATAATACTGTAGAAATTTATTTATTTTTATTTTGTTTAAGTTTTTATTTGAATCTAACTAATAGAGGAAATAAAATATCAGAAAATGTATTGTCCTTTAATATTGGAAACCCCGGAGACAAATTTCTTGTGTGTCCAATCACACTTGGCCAATTCTGTTCTGTTTTGTTCAGTTCTATTCTTACAAGTTACATGATATTAAATAGCAATAACAACAGCACTTAGACTTATATATCACTTCACAGTGCTTTACAGATCTCTCTAAGCAGTTAACAGAGTCAGCATATTGTCCCCAACAATTTGGGTCCTCATTTTACCCACCTCGGAAGGATAGAAGGCTGAGTCAACCTTGAGCCTGGTGAGATTTGATCTGCCAAATGGCTGGCAGTAGGTGATCAGCAAAAGTAGCCTGCAGTACTGCATTCTAACCATTGCGTCACCACTGCTCTTAGCATATGTTAGATAATACATACATGGCACAACATACATTGTAAGAGCTGAGACTGGCAGCAGGTACCACACTACCTAGGGCAGAGGAAATCATTGTATAAGCATATTGCAATCTCCCAAAACCACTGGGAAATTGGCCATTTCTCTGGTTACTCAGAAGGATTAGAGGGAAAATGTTGTAAACTGCCCAAAGTCACTTAGGTGAGATGGGCAGCGCAGAAATCAATCAATCAATTAATTCAGTACATAAATAATAAATATGAATGAATGAATGAATTCAGTCTTACTTCTCTTTGCATTGTAGTATATAATGGGCAATTTACCTGTTGTGTTTAAGGCTTTGTTCTTATCTGCAATAAAGAGTCTATCTAGTTATGTCAAAGAATCTTCTGTTTAGTCAACCAAATCATGAATAAGGAGTTAAATGATAGGAGAGCTGTGAATTACTGACAGGCCGTAGGGTGAAGCTTCCTATATTATGATTTATATCATAATATTTGTCAACTTAAATAACACTGCACTTTGTTTCCCAAGCCATTGAAGCAATGCCAAAATCTGATCAAGCTAGAGATAAGGTTTGTGAGATGAAAAAGTAATGAAAAAGAATAAATCAAGATTTCAACATTGTTGTGAATGAATAAATGTGTAATAAAGTTATCTTGAGCTTGAAGTCAAGTGCAGGGTTCTGGCCCTGCACTTCTGATTGGCTGTTAAATGTCGAGATCAGATTGGTCTGTTCAGGAGAATTTGATTGGCCATTAACAAGGCGTTCTCATTGGCCAACGGAGCTAGCGCTCCCAGGTTTTCATTGGTTGAATAGTTAATAAGTTGCCTATACAAGGAAGGCTGTAGCAGCCATCCAGTTTGAACTGTCACACCATGTAAATAAAGAGTTTGAAGTTCACCGTTTCACCGGCTCGTCTCCATTATTCACACCCATGCTCCAAACTTAACACTGGCGACGAGGATGGGATTTGGAGACGTCGGAGCTGACTGAACAACGAAGGAGATAACCGAGCACGTGGCTGAAAATGCACAACGGCAGAACCATGTCCGACGGCGTCATACCACCCGCTCCGTTCGACCCAGCGCAAGAAGACTGGGAGTCCTACATGGATTGTTTCCAAATGTTCTTGGAAACCAATAATTTGAAGGATGCCACGACCGGGAAGAAATGGGCGGTATTCCTAACGCATTGCGGGCCGACCGTATTCAAAATGGCCAAGGCCCTAGCAAAACCGGCTGAAGTGAAGGCTATGGACTGGGACGTCCTCAAATCCCTACTGAGGGCCCACTATGCACCGACCGTACCAACGCTTGTAAGGCGGCATGAGTTCTACCAAAGAAACCAGCGGAAAGGAGAGAGCATTGCCAATTTCGTCGCAGACCTCCGAAACCTGGGAGGCCTCTGCGGGTTTGCCGATCTGGAAGAGGCTTTGAGAGATCGAATAGTTCTGGGATTAGATGCACTAAACATGCAGAGTAAGCTGATGGCGAAAGGCGACATCAGCCTTGCCGATGCCATCGCTGATGCTACGGCAGCAGAAGCAACCAGGAAGTCGGCTGCCCAACTGCGCCGCAACCACGCTCCGGTACACCAACCAACCGGCGACATTTTACCCAAGTCAGAAGGACAGCTCTTGACGGCCCACCACGAGGACCTCTCTTCGTCATCAGACAGCGATGAAGAAGAGGTCCATCGACCGCCGTCCAATCGGGACCATTACCTGAAGTCCCAACACCCATGCGCTGGCTGTGGGGCCAACCATTCCAGGTCCGAATGCAAATTCCGCGACGCACTCTGCCATGAGTGCGGGAAACGAGGCCACATCGGACGGGTCTGTAGAAGCCTCCTAGGACCCAGCCAGACCTCGAAGGGGGCTAACTATCGCCAATCGACAGGAAACCGTTCTGTAAGGCGAGAACCAGTAAACCACTCCTACAGAAACCGACCCATGAATCGCCCCACGAAGCGAGAAGAGGCTCACCAAACTATCACTATCGGTCACGCCTCTTCCTTGGATGCCAAGAAAATCTGAATTAAAGTGGCCATCAAAAACCAGCCCTGCCAAATGGAAGTCGACTCGGGATCGTCTCTCTCAATGGTTTCCTGGAAGACCCTCAAGCAACTCATCCCTACTATCCGGCGCCAAGACGTCCGTTCCCAAAGACTCATACTTAAAGACTATCAGGGGAATAGGATTCCAGTCGTAGGATCCAGTCGAGTCCAGGTCTCGTTCAAAAACTGCACAGCGTACTTATCCCTGACTGTGATCGACAAGGACCGGCCTAGCCTGTTAGGCCTCCAATGGTTCGCGCCACTCGGCATTGAAGTGGCAGGCATTAACCGAATCGGCAGCAGTGACTGGGAGGAGGACCTCGTCCATGAATTCAGGGACGTCTTCGCAGAAAAGCCAGGCGAGTACAAGGGGACCTCGATATCATTTAACCTTAATCCAAAAATAGCCTTAAGCCTCGTCGAGTTCCATTTGCCCTAAAACTGAAAATCGATGAACAGCTTGATAAGTTAATAGCCCAGGGAGTGTTAGAGCCAACCAATCACGGATGGTTCGATTAGAATTTGTGGGGGACTACCGAGCCACCCTGAACCACGTCCTGCAGCAAAATGCATATCCGGTGCTGGTCGTGCAGCACCTCCTCCATTCCATGGGGGGCGGAAAAGTCTTCGCTAAACTAGACTTAGCTCAGGCATATCAGCAACTGCCACTTGATGAAAAATGGCACAGGCATAGACGATCGTTACGCACCGAGGTGCCTTTAAATGTACACGGCTCCAGTTTGGAGTGAGTGTAGCCCTGGGGATCTTCCAGAGCCTGATGGAAAGACTATTACAAGGGATTAAAGGCGTTGTCCGCTACTTTGACGATGTGTTAATCGCTGCCCCTACTTCAAAAATTTTACAGGATCGCTTAAAATTGGTTCTCCAGAAATTCAAAGATGCAGGTCTTAAAGTGAAGAAAAATAAGTGTAAGCTGTGTACAGATCGTGTTGAATTTTTAGGGTATTTAATTGACAGTCAGGGCATTCACCCTTCCGATAGCAAATTGAGAGCAATAAAAAATGCTCCCAGACCCCGGAATAAGGCCGACCTCCAGGCGTTTCTAGGCCTTATCAATTTTTATAACATATTCCTGCCGCACAAAGCGACTGTCGCTGAACCTTTACATCGTTTACTGGACAAAAAAGCAATTTGGATATGAGGTCATAGAGAAGAGCAGGCGTTCCTTAATGTAAAAAAACTACTGACTTCTGACGCTGTACTAATGCAGTACAATGAGACCTTGCCGTTAACTATCACGTGTGATGCATCGCCTTTCGGAGTGGGCGCCATTTTGAGCCACGTATTGCCTAACGGTAGCGAAGCCCCTGTTGCCTATTTTTCAAAGACGCTTTCAAAAACTGAGCGAAATTATAGCCAGATTGATAAAGAAGCCCTTGCAATTGTGTCTGCTGTTAAAAGATTTCATGAGTACGTGTATGGCCGGGCTTTTACTATAGTGACGGACCACAAACCTTTGCTGGGAATAATAGCCGGAGATAAACTGACTCCCTATATATTATCTCCCAGAATGACTCGCTGGTCAGAATTCTTGGCTGCTTATAATTATCGGCTGCAATACCGCCCAGGAAAGGCCATTCCCCACGCAGACGCATTGAGCCGAGCACTGCTTCCAGAGACTATTGATGACCCTGGGCTTACAGTGACAACGTTGCAGATCGAGGCGCTTCGTACACCGCCATTAACCGCCCGTGATATCGCGAGAGAAACAAAACGTGACCCCGCCTTAGCACGAGTCCTCAGTTGGGTAGAACGCAGATGGCCATTGGACCAAGTACCAGATGACTTCGCACCATTCAAAAGTCGACAAACAGAGTTGTTTTCTCAAAAGGGTTGTATCATCTGGGGCGATAGAGTCATTATCCCAGAGCAACTCCAACAAGCAGTACTGAGAACCTTGCACGATGGCCACCCCGGCATCGTGCGCATGAAAGCCCTCGCACGAAGCTACGCGTGGTGGCCAGGCATCGACAAGCAAATCGAGACTTGGGTCAAAGCTTGTCATAGATGCCAGGAAGTAAGCAACGCCCCACCAAAGGCAATCCCAACCGAATGGGAGACACCGCGGGGACCCTGGTCCCATATCCATCTGGACTTTGCTGGGCCAACCAAAGGCCACATCTTCTTGTTAACCGTCGATGCCTACTCGAACTGGCTCGAAATCCACCGAATGAGGAACACGACAACCGAAGCGATCATTAAGAAACTGGAGAGACTGTTTGCAACCCAGGGATTACTAGATGTTCTGGTATCCGACAACGGGCCCCAATTTACCGTGCTGTCCTTTGAACAGTACCTGGCGGACCACGGTATTCGACATGTGCTGACTTCACTTGCACATCCTGCGGCCAACGGAAGGGCCGAGCGCATGGTACAATTCGTCAAGAAAATGCTACAAAAAGTGGACTATGATAACATCAAAGAAAAGATAAACCGAATCCTCTTTTTACAGCATATCACTCCGCACAGCGTCACCAACAAAACTCTCGCCGAGCTGCTAATGGGACGGAAGCTCCGCTCCCACCTCGACCGGTTACACCCAGCGTACAAACCGGAGAAACCACACGGATCCAGCGGCCGATGCCGTACCTTCCAGGTAGGCGACTTGGTGTTCGCTAAAAATTTATTGGGCGATACGTTGTGGGTAGAAGCCACTGTGGTCCGTGTAACTGACCCAAGATCATACCTAGTACAATGCCATGATGATAGACTATGGAAGTGCCATATCGATCAACTACGATCAAGGCTGCAGTCAGGGATCTCTAAGTCCCCTGATAACCAAACTGAGGGGGGGAGGGAAATACAGAGGAAGATGAACTGCAATTAGCAGAAAACCTTTTTGAAGGCAACAGAACGGAAACACGAGAAGAGGAATCAGGGATGGGAGTGAGCTCACCTCAGGGTGATACCGAAGATGTTGGTGACAACGAAAACTCGAACTCAGAGTCAGAGACACCCCTTTCGCCAAACAACGCTTTACCTCAACAAGAGTGCAGCCAAATACCGGGTGCACAATGAAAATCAAATAGACTAACAAAACAACCGTCCTACCTCAAGGACTACGTAACCGCACCCCATAAACGGAACCCGGGGGGAAGGGGTATTGTGAATGAATAAATGTGTAATAAAGTTTTCTTGAGCTTGAAGTCAAGTGCAGGGTTCTGGCCCTGCACTTCTGATTGGCTGTTATATGGCGAGATCAGATTGGTCCGTTCAGGAGAATCTGATTGGCCATTAACGAGCCATTCTCATTGGTCAACGGAGCTAGTGCTCCCAGGTTTTCATTGGTTGAATAGTTAATAAGTTGCCTATATAAGGAAGGCTGTAGCAGCCATCCAGTTTGAGCTGTCACACCATGTAAATAACGAGTTTGAAGTTCACCGTTTCACCGGCTCGTCTCCATTATTTGCACCCATGCTCCAAACTTAACAAACATTTTGTCAAATGGAGCCTGAATAGTGTATGTCTGCCGGAACTGGAATGCAAAAAATCTGGCTAAGCATTACATCAGGGGTATCAAACTCACGTTTGTCACAGCAGCATCACATGACATATTGGGACTTTTTTCCTCTTCGCTAAACCACATGGGTGTAACTAGCACATGACGCATCCAGCCCACAGGCCGGGAGTTTAACAGCCCTGCATTAAATGATTAGCAAATAGAACAGGGGTGTCCAACCTTGGCAACTTTAAGACTTGTGGACTTCAACTCCCAGAGTGCTGGCTGAGGAACTCTGGGAGTTGCAGTCCACAAGTCTTAAAGTTGCCAAGGTTGGACACCCCTGAAATAGAAAGTTCTCACTGCTTCCATCTATTGACTGTCCAAATTTTTTCTTGATAGCCCTAGAGAAGAAGTCTGAGATTCTAAAAAGTTGCTCTTAGGCAGAGTATGAACTATGAGGAAAAAGGGATTGTTACAGAATGATAGAGAAGAAGTTCCCAATCTTGTCAACTTTAAGATGTGTGGACTTCAACTCCCAGAATTCATATCTGGCTGGGGAATTCTGGGAGCTGAAATCCATCTTAAAGTTGCCAAGACTGTGATAGAGAATGTGAATTCAGAAGAGGGAAAACTGTTCATTAAACTTCCATCTAATTTTATCCTTCTTCTCATCTTCCTCACACAAAGATACATGTTGGCTTTTCAGCAGGATTCACGCGCCCACTCCTGATTTACAGGCCTCTTCCATATACAGCTTGTGCTGCTGCATTGCCACATTTTCATGATCAAACCAGTCTTGAATAAGTCTAGGAGCGAATATGATTACAGATAGTCTTCCACATATGACCACAACTGAGCCGAAAATTTCAGTTGCTAAGCAAGACACAATTTTGCCCCATTTTATGATCTTTCTTGCCACAGTTGTTTTAAGCAATACACTACAGTTAAGTAAATGATGCAGTTGTTAAGTGAATCTGGATTCCCCATTGACCTTACTTGTCAGAAGGTCCCAAATGGTGATCACATGACCCCAGGAAACTACAACCATCATAAATACATGCCAGTTGCTAGGTGAATTTTGATCACGTGACCATGTGGATGCAATGATCATAAGGGTGAAAACCGACCGTAAGTCATTTTAATCAGTGCCGTTGTGTCTTCGAATGGTCCCTAAATGTATGATTGTAAGTCAAGGACTCCCTATAAATTCTGGCTTCTATTGATGTAGATGAAGACCACTGATGGTATCATTTCAGCATTTTTATCTGGAATTAAAGAGGTCACGAGATCCCTTTTGCGACCTTCTGATGATCAAAGTCAATGGGGAAGCCCGCTTCACTTAACAACCATGTTACTAACTTAACAAAATGTAGTGGTACGCTTAACAATTGCAGCAAGAAAAGTTGTAAAATGGGGCAAAACGCACTGAACAACTGTCTTGTTGAAATCTGGGGCTTAATTGTGGCCATAAGTCAAAGACTACCTGTACTTTCAGAGGATAGTATGGATAGATTTGACCAGAATCCTCAAACTTGGCAACTTTAAGACTTGTGGACTTTAACTCAATTCAGATGTATGAAGTTGAAGTCCACAAGTCTTAAAGTTGCCAAGTTTGAAGACCTCTGGACTTGACTGTCAGTTGTATACCTTAACAGCAGCAATGATGCGTGTAGATCAGTAGGATTCTCAAGGTCTGAGAAGGGAAGGAGCTGGTCGAGTGGAAGATGATTTATAATGTTATGTCCATAACTTTATGACTTTGCATTCTCACAAAGAAGATGCAGATAATCTTTGAAAAGCAGATGAATACCACTTAACTACAAAACTCAAATAATTCTTTTGAACATAACAGTTAAGTTAATTTCTTCGGGTAACCATGCTGGTGGTGTCAGCGTAAATAATTTTAATTCCCAAATTAATTTTAGCTTCAGCCATTCTTTGTGCTTAGTAGAGAAATGTAGCCTCAGAGGTACACTTCAATGAATTGCCAAGACACAAAATACAATTCTCAGCACTTTCTACATTTGCTAGTAAGCTCTTTTTTTTTTTTTCCCCATAGGCAGACTTTTGGCAGAAAATACTTTGTGAGAATGTAATTCCCTCTCTCTTTGCCAACAATTAATTCTAAATACAGAGCAAATTGTTTAATCTTTGCAGACATGTTTGTTTGAACACAAGAGACCAAGCTAGTTTTATTTTAGATCCCTTGAAATTTCTGCATTTTTTAAAATCTCACCTTTACTTTTATAGATAACTCAATATTCCTTCCACCTTCTATTTTCCCAATAACAACAATCCTATAGGAGAATGATTGGGCCAGAGTTACTTAGCTGACTTTGTGGGACTAGAATTCACAATTTTAATCATATGGGATATGTAAATTTTTTTCTAGTATGTTGTGTTGTACATGATTGTAACTAAGTCCATTATACACTGACTAAGTCTCTATTATACACTTTGCAGAAATGTATAAATTAAGGCACCAGATTTGCCAAATCCAGATGACCATTAGATGACAGCAAAGAAATACAGGGGGGCCCTAACTTTGTTGCCATCTTTTCGTGGAGTATAGTCCAAGTAACTATGAATATGTGTGCACACATGGACATATTTGTAGTACTGTAGAACAAATTCAGTCTACATACTCTTGATAAAATATAGTTTGGTTCACTTTGATTCAGTAATAAGTATATTAATGAACATGGTTTAAAAAATGATGAAGGATCCCTTCAGGTTTTACTCATCTCCATTTCATGGCCATTGAGCCAGAGCTGTCTGAAGACATTTCTGTGGTCATATGGCCCAGTGGTCTGTGAGAAAATTTTGGTGGTCCACAGAGAAATGTCACCCCCAAAGCACCCCGCAAAGCAATTAATTCAGGCTGCATGGGAACACAAGGCTGTGCCGCCCACATGGCCCGTGAGAACACAAGGCTTGCGTCACTTGCATTGCGAACATGAGGTAGTGAGGGGAAAGGGGAAAGGGCAGAGGGGGGGAACTTGCCCCATGCGCCTGGCATGGCCACCAGGCTGCTTCTTTCTTCTTCTGCTTTTGGCTGCACGTAAGGAAAGCAGCAAAAGTCTTTATTTCTCTCCCCCAAACTCTGCTAGAAATGAGTCTTTGGGACTCTGCAAGGCATCCTGCTCCAAGAGGCTGCGCCAGTGAAACAAGTCTCACAAAGACTCATTTCTGGTGGAGTTTGGGGGAGAGAAAAAAGACTTCTGCTGCTTCTGCTGCTTTCCTTGCATGAAGCCAAAAGTAAGTCTCTCTCTCTCTCTCTCTCTCCCTCCCCCAAGGTTCCCAAATACAGAATTATTTTGATAGGTAGGAAAACATGGTAGGGAATTTTCCTGCAGACTTTTTTTTTTATTTTCCCAGGGTCTCTGGTCCGCGAGATTTAAAATTATGCATTTGGTGGTCCCTGAGGTCCAACAGATTGGTGACCCCTGATATGGCCAACATGACATCATAGAGTGCAGTTACCTTCCCACTGAAGTACTACCTATTTGTCTACTCAAATGTCATGCTTTTGAACTGCTAGGGCATCAACTGGGGCAAGGATGTGAACTCACTCCATTACGTGGCATTTGGGTCTCGAATCTGGGCTACCAGCTTAGCTGTCAACTCATAAATCATTCCTATGCCTGTTTCCGAGTTGCCATAAAAAGGAGGGGGGGAAAGGCCTGAGGGAGCAGTGTGGCAGATGAAGGCCAGAAGCACATTCCACGCTTATATTGTGGAGATTGTAGCCTAGGCTACTGGAACTTCTGCCCACGAAAATTTAATTAGGGCAATTGTCGGAACATTAGCAACTTAACTGCTGAGCCACCGAGCCACCCTAATGAAAATAGTGGTATTTCTGAATAAACTGATCCCATTTGCCCTGGTTTTTATACGCATATGATGTTGTACAATACAGGTTAAGGGTCATGAATGTGACCAAAGTATCATAAGTTTGCTAACATTACTTTAACTTTGCTCTTAACTCATGAGAACTTTAATGTTTATAAACATTACATTACATCAGTGGTGGGATTCAAATTTTTTTACTACCGGTTCTATAGGCGTGGTTTGGTGGCCGTGGCAGGGGGAAGGATACTGTAAAACCTCCAGTCAGAGGTGGTATTTGCCAGTTCTCTGAACTACCCAAAATTTCTACTACTGGTTCTCCAGAACCTGCTGAATACCACCTCTGCATTACATCCTCAACTAACAACAGTAATTGGGGCTGGGAAAGCAGTTGCTAAGCGATGCAGATGTTGACATATGAAATGTGGCCTCGCATGACCATGCTGACTAATGACAGCAGTTCCATTTGGGGCCTTCTGCTGTCTTCCCCGTTGATTTTGCTTGCCAGAAGCCAACAATGATGCGGTTCCCAGAATTTTAGATTGTTTAGCTGTTCTTTCAGTCCCCAGAGCTGTTGTTTGGGGAAAATTGATCTACAGCATTTATCTCATTTGTTCACACAATTGTATCTTGTAAATGTAAGGGGATTACTGTGATGGTTATGTTGAAAGGCTGTCAAAATGCCTTTCTTCTGAGGATTCGATTTTCCTGCTGGGAGAGCTCTGGTGCAAGGATACAGACAACTGCTTGAAAGCTGGATCTTTTTATTTTTCAGGAAGGCGAGAGATAGCAAGAAGTCTGTGTTCCTGGGCTAGCTACCTTTGTATGGTAAATCCCTGATTTTTATACTTTTTTCTAATTTTGTGTGTGAGTGCTTGTGTTTGTATTTCTTAATTTTTTAAATCCTGTCAGGGGTTGTCTTCATTTCTGCTGGAGGGTAAACTCCACGGGGTGCAGAAGGCAAACTTTGCAGGGTGGTTTGACTGGATTATCGGTTTTGTCCTAATCTTTTTTAGCTTAATGGTTTCTTATTTTTTTTTTTTTTTTGTGGCAATCTCCTGTCTGTCTCCTTTGCAATGTATTTTGTGTCTTTTGTCTGTTTGTTTTGCTGATTTGGCATGTCTTGTGTTTGTAAGGGTTTTCTTTTCTTGTTTCCCTAGTTTTCTTAATTATTTGGGCTTTTGTCTAAGGGGCTTCTTTAATACCTTTTATTTGATTTCTTTTCCTATACAAGTTTGTTTTATGGCTGGCTTGATGTTCCCTTTGGGCTTTTCCTGCTTGGGTGACACCACTGTCCTCGTGAAGTTCCCTTTCCACAGTTAGAAACAGTAACAGCCTATGAAAGAGAACATGAATACTGTAAAAGACTCATTTCAATAGCCGATGAGTTCTTATGTATTTCATACTCTTTGTAGAACCCCTTCCAATTAAGAACATTAGCAATAGCGGGGAAGCTTGGAGCTCACAGTTTTAGTCTCACATAATTTAAGAATAGAAGCTTAACCTATTCACTACCTCTGGTGACCTCATTAATTAAGAATTAAAGCTCCTGCTGTATCAAAGGCTTTATCTTAGTGTCCTTTCTTGTTAATTTAGCCATTTAGTAAGCATCAGCCTGTGCTCGATTGCTTTCACAAACAAAAGGGCCTGGATTCAACCCACACACACATACACACCCCCTGTATTTAGAAATGTGCAGAGTAAAAACCAAAAGAGGCATGAATAAGATCTTCTCAAAGAAACCAATCAATGGATGATCCAGCGTTTGGTTTAAGGGTTTGCAAAGTCATGTATAAATAAGTACGTCTAATAGATCTCATTAGTCTCATGGAGGCATTTGTTTGCGACTTGGGGGGTGGCATATTTACAGGCAAGTGGCTTTCATTTTTCATATATTTGAAAGAAATATCTGAAAGCATTTTTAGTTTATACCACAATCTACAACCGAGAGAGAGAGAGAGAGAGAGAGAGAGAGAGAATAATAGATGACCAATAGATAAATAAATAAAATTTGCTCTAATATTACAATCACATAGGGTATTTTCTTTTATTTATTTGATTTATTCTTGCAAAAATATCTTTCCAGAAACTCCATATTTTCCTGTAGGTCTTTTGTTCTTGAAATTGACCAGACAACTCCTTGTTTATAATTCCTAGAAATCAAATTTTCACTGAAAAAACGTAAGCTCAATTTTTTTTATTATTTATTATATAAATAAATTATTATTAAATTAAATTGTTATTTAAATTCTTTGTTTTGAATCTGGTACTTTTCAGGTAATCTGTAATAATCATGTTTAAAAAAATGCAGTTGTTGACTTGTACAAGGCAAAGCAATTTTGTAACTCACTATATCAAAAATTTAACAACTTCCCAGGAGCTTTTGTTCATCTTTGATTACAAGATAAATTATAATGAATTTGACAAGTAGCAGTTTATACCTACCTGATATGGATATATAACTTCAAGCCTACAGATTTTACAGGTCTGAAATATAGCAAAAGATAGACCACAGCTCTACAGAAATATACAGTATTTAATCTCCCACAATTTATCCAGAGGTATAATTGTGTAGGTTTTGTGTAGATTTAGTTTTGTGTAGATATTAAGGCACCAGGCTAGAAATCAGAAGACTATGAGTTCTAATCCTATCTTATACACAAATACAATTGGGTGATCTTGAGCCAGCCACTCTCAACTCTATGAAGAAAGCAATGGTCCTGTTAAGTCACATGCAGACCTGCACGCATGCGCCTACACACCTACACATTAAAATACAGTAGAAAATGAACACTTATAGATATATACAGTATATGCATTGGGGAAATATATTATTTTTCTGTTTTCTTGCTTAATTTTGCATCCTGCTTTGCATATCCTGTTTAAATTCAAGGCGGTAAAGACCTACACTACAGTAACTGTCAAATAGGCCAGGAATAGTAGCACTGAGTGAAAACATACCAGAAAATGAAAATGTTTAAATATAAGTCTTTCATTAAAATGGAAAACTTATATTGAAATGGAAAAACCTTATATTTACAAGGTTATGTATAAATACTGTGTTCTTCTGGCATCGGGAATATAAGACATAAAAACTAGCTGTAAATTTAAGCACAAATTGAACACTGATTATGCTTGTCAAGTGGAAATGAGCATTTGTTTTTTGCATCACTGCCAAAGACATTAAATGTCTACCACTCTTGAACCAGATTCATTCTTCAATTGACATCTTTTTGCCGACAGCTTGCAGATGCCAGAGTAATCTGAATAGAAACGAAACTGTTTTGTGGGGTTTTTTTGAAGTTACAGCCAACTGGAAGAAAAGTAATGGACGTAAGATGCAAAGCTACACAAAATAATGTTTCGTCTACACTTCTTTCTCTTCTCTGTCTCATTTGATTATTTTGCTAAGAAAGACTTTACCACTGTTTGGCTCCTTTATATATCTTCTTTATCTTCTGGTCCTACAGATGAAGCACCAAATAGTACTTTATTGGCATTTGCATAATTTGATATCAAGCTTTATCCAGTGGTGGAATTCAATTTTTTTTTTACTACCAGCTTGTTGGGCATGGCAGGGAAAGGATACTGCAAAATCTCCATTCCCACCCCATTTCTTGGGGAAGGTTACTGCAAAATCCCATTCCCTCCCCACCCCACTAACCTGCTTTCCAGTTCTGTTCTCCTGTGCAGGGCAACAAAAGAAGACCCATCCTATTAGCAGAGAAGGGGGGAGGCAGAGAATAGATGGGGGCAGGGCCAGTCAGAGGTGATATTTGCCAGTTCTCCGAATTACACAAAATTTCCTCTACCAGTTCTCCAGAACTGGTCAGAACCTGCTGAATACCACTTTTAGCCTTATCCCATGCAACCTTTTTTAGAGCATTTCTTTGCTCTGGCTGCCACAATTTGCCAGCTTCAAGACAGAGAGGTAGTTGATAGGAATGGGCACCAGAGCTTCTAGCTGCAGTGCAAAGGCCTGGAAACAGAGGCGAGCAAGCAGGCCCCTCTTGACACAAAAGTAAGTGAGCAGAAAGGAATTGTACCTGCAGGCATTACAGAGCAGCCAAGCTGTCGGGCTGCCACTTGTGAGCCACCAGCAAATCGGAAGCAGGCCTGTAAGAATGATTTCCAGGGCAGGAACAGAGTTATCATTGTTATGAACTAATAAAGGCGTTTAATAAAGTTTTAACAACCTTAAGAAAAAGCAGGGTTCTAATCCTGCACTTCTGATTGGCCAATAATAGCGATATTGGATTGGTCCTTTCTGGGACATCTGATTGGCTGTTAATGGGCCAACTCTCACTGGTTCAATGGTTTAACACTTCCATGTTTCTCATTGGCTAATAGGTCAGCAGCCAACCCTATATAAGGGCTGCTGCTGCCCTAGGGTTTCGCTCTGTTCAGTATGCCTAATAAAGAGTTGAAGTTCACTGTCACTGTCTCATCTCCGCTCCTTGCACCCATGCGCAGAACTTAACACTGGCGACGAAGGTGGGATGCGGAGACATCAGAGCTGACTAAGCACCAAACAGAGCACGTGGCTGAAGGCGCATCGACAACGGAAACCATGTCCAGCGGCGCCATACCACCCGCTCCATTTGACCCGGCACAAGAAGACTGGGACTCGTACATAGACCAGTTCCAGATGTTTCTGGAGACCAACAACTTGAAGGACACCACTACGGGAAAAAAGCGAGCAATGTTCCTGACCCATTGCGGGCCTGCCGTCTTTAAGATGGCCAAGGCAATAGCAAAACCAGCTGAGGTGAAATCCATGGACTGGGACGTCCTCGCGCCCCTTCTACAGGCCCATTATGCACCTGCTGTACCAACGCTTGTCCAAAGACATGAGTTTTACCAGAGGGACCAATGGAAAGGAGAGAGCATCGCGGATTTCATCGCAGACCTCCGGACCCTGGGAGGCCTCTGTGAGTTTGCAGACCTCGAAGAAGCTCTGAGAGACCGAATAGTTCTGGGATTAGATGACCCAGCAGCGCAGAGCAAGATCATGGCCAAAGGGGACATCGATCTTGCCGATGCCATCAAAGACGCTATTGCCGCAGAAGCAACCAGGAAGTCGGCCGCCTGAATGCGCCGCACCACGCACCACTCCGTCAACTCACCAGCAATACCTCGCCTCGCCTAGAGAGGCACACAACAGCAACCCACCACGAGGACCTCGAATCGCCATCAGAAAGTGATGAGGAGGAGGTCAACTGGCTCTGGTCCGAACGCGACCAACGCAACCAGCTGAATCGAAGACAATTGCACCAATGTGCGGGTTGTGGGGCAAACCACCCGCGATCAGACTGCAAATTCCTCAACGCGCTCTGCCATTCTTGTGGAAAAAGAGGCCATATCAGGAAGGTCTGTAGAAGCAAGCAAGGATCCAGCCCAATTCAGAGGGAAAACAACTACCGCCAGACCACAAGGAATCGTCCTGTGAGTCAGGAACACTTGAACCACCAATGTAACAACCACTCCTACAGAAATAAAACACTGGCCACTTCAGCGAGACGGGAAGAGGCACACCAAACCATTACAATTGGTCACGCTTCATCGTTAGATGCGAAGAAGATCCAAGTGAGGGTCGCCATCGAAAACCAACCTTGCGTGATGGAAGTCGACTCAGGATCGTCCCTCTCAATGGTTTCCTGGAAGACCCTTAAACAATTGATCCCTGCCATCCGGCGTCAAGACCTCAGAGCTCAAAGAATTATACTCAAAGATTACCAGGGAAACTGAATAGCGTTCGTCGGCTCCAGCCAAGTCAAAGTATCATTCAAAAATCGTACTGCATCGTTACTGCTGACCGTCGTCGACCACGACTGGCCTAGTTTGCTAGGCCTTCAATGGTTCGCCCCACTCGGGATCGAGGTAGCTGGCATTCATCAAACCAGAAGCGACGACTGGAAGGAGGCCCTCGTTCAGGAATTCCAGGGCATCTTTGCAGACAAACTAGGCGAGTACAAGGAGAACCTGATATCATTTAGCCTTAACCCTGAAGTAGCCCCCATCCGCCTTAAGCCTCGTCGGGTACCTTTTGCCCTAAAACCAAAGATCGACGAGCAGCTCGATAAATTAATAGCCCAGGGTGTTTTAGAACCAACTGATCATGCCCATTGGGAAACCCCAATCGTAACACCCATCAAACCGGATGGATCGTTAAGGATTTGTGGGGACTACCGGGCCACTCTTAATTACGCACTTCAACAGAACGCTTACCAGGTGTCGGTTGTGCAACACCTTCTCCATTCACTGGGGGGCGGAAAAGTCTTCGCAAAATTGGATTTAGTACAGGCGTACCAACAACTGCCTGTAGATAAAAAAAACCGCGGAAGCACAGACAATCGTTACGCACCGAGGTGCCTTTAAATGCAACTGACTCCAATTCGGAGTGAGCGTAGCCCCAGGGATTTTTCAAAGTCTGATGGAAAGACTCTTGCAAGGGATCAAGGGGGTCGTGCCATACTTTGATGATGTTTTAATTGCTGCCCTGAATAGAGAAATACTAGAAAGGCGTCTTAAAATGGTTCTCCAGAAATTTAAAGACTCCGGCCTAAAGGTTAAAAAAATAAATGTCAACTGATAAAGTAGAGTAGATAAAGATAAAGTAAAGATAAAGTAGAGTTCCTGGGGTACCTAATCGATAAGCAACCCCACTAATAGCAAACTAAAAGCAATCAAAAATGCCCCAAGACCCAGGAATAGGGCAGACCTCCAAGCTTTCCTGGGGCTCATTAACTTTTACAACATTTTCTTGCCCCAAAAAGCGACTGTAGCTGAGCCCCTACATCGACTTCTCGACAAAAAAGCCACCTGGGTCTGGGGACACCGAGAGGAGCACGCCTTCCGACAAGTGAAAAACTTACTCACCTCCGATGCTGTTTTAATGCAGTATAATGAGACATTACCTTTAACAATCACATGTGATGCGTCACCGTTTGGAGTAGGAGCCATTTTGAGTCATGTATTACCAAATGGTAGTGAGGCCCCTATTGCCTATTTTTCAAGGGCCCTATCAAAGGCTGAACGTAACTATAGCCAGATTGACAAAGAGGCTCTTGCTGTTGTATCTGCTGTGAAATGGTTTCATGAATATGTATATGGACGAGTTTTTACTGTTATTACCGATCACAAACCTTTGCTGGGGATTATAGCGGGAGACAAGCCAACCCCCTATATATTGTCACCTAGAATGACTCGATGGTTGGAGTTCTTAGCTGCGTACAACTATAAATTTCAACACCGCCCGGGGAAAGCCATTTCCCACGCTGATGCATTGAGCCGTGCCCCATTTCTGGAAACCGTCAACGACCCAGCTCCAACTCTTACAACACTCCAGATTGAAACACTACATTCCCCGCCGCTAACAGCCAGAGACATCACTATCGAAATGAAATGAGATCCTGTCCTGGTGCGAGTCCTCAGCTGGGTCGAATGAGGATGGCCAGTAGAACAAACCCCTGACAACTTCACCCCTTTCAGAAACCGGCAAACAGGACTTTTCTCGCAAAAAGGCTGCATCCTATGGGGAGACAGAGTCGTCGTCCCAGAGAGGCTACAACGGGCAGTTTTGAAAACATTGCATGACGGTCACCCCGGCATCGTGCGTATGAAAGCGCTCGCACGAAGCTACGCGTGGTGGCCGGGCATCGATAAGCAGATCGAAGCCTGGGTAAAGACTTGTCTAAAGTGCCAAGAAGTCAGCAGTGCCCCACCGAGAGCAACTCCAACGGAGTGGGAAACCCCCCAGGGGCTGTGGTCCCGCATCCACATTGACTTTGCGGGACCTACTAAGGGACATACGTTCCTCCTAACAGTAGATGCCTATTCCAAATGGCTTGAGATCCACAGGATGAAGACTACTACAATCGATTCAGTCATCTGCAAATTGAATAGGCTATTCGCAACTCATGGGCTGCCAGACGTTCTGGTCTCCGACAACGGACCCCAGTTCACTGCCCTGGCATTTGAGCAATACTTAGCGAACCAGGGTATCCACCATGCACTAACCTTGCCAGCGCACCCTGCGGCCAATGGCAGGGCCGAGCACATGGTCCAATTTGTTAAAAAAAACTCTCCACAAAATGGACTATGGGGACATTGACAATAAACTAAACAGAATACTCCTACTCCAACACATCACCCCGCACAGCATCACCAACAAGACTCCAGCTGAACTGTTGATGGGACGTAAGCTCCGTTCCCACCTCGACCGTCTCCACCCGTCCTATGTGCCAGAGAAACCCTGTGGATCTAGCGGAAAATGCTGCGAGTTTATGGTAGGCAACTTAGTCTTCGCTAAAAACCTTTCCGGCGAACCATTATAGGTCGAAGCAACCGTAACTCAAACCACCTGGCCCAGATCGTACCATGTGCAAACCTGGGACAGACAAATATGGAAATGCCATATAGATCAGCTTCGCTCTAGACTACAACCCAGTTCCCGTGACTCCTGTGACTCTCAAACTGAGGGGGGAGGGGATATTGAAGAAGCCAAATTCGAGATGGTGGAAAGCGGAAGCAAAGGAAGTCAGCAGCCAAGCGCCTTACATGAAGAAGAATCAGGGAGAGGGTTGTCCTCGCCACAGAGGAATACCTCAACGGAGGTGAGCCCGCAGAGATCGGAGGACAACAACGATAGAATTAGCGGCACCGAGTCATCCAGTGAGAATGCAGAATCGCCTGTACCTGATAGATCAAAAAACATCCCGCCGAAGCTGGACTACAGACAGGAACCGGTGGGACAGCGCAAATCTAATAGACAGTTAAAACAACCTGCGTATCTATGGGATTACGTCACCGCACCCCTCAAACGGAACCTAGGGGGAAGGGGTGTTATGAACTAATAAAGGCGTTTAATAAAGTTTTAAGAACCTTTAGAAAAAGCGATATCGGATTGGTTCTTTCTGGGACATCTGATTGGCTGTTAACGGGCCAACTCTCATTGGTTCAATGGTTTAACACTTCCATGTTTCTCATTGGCTAATAGGTTAGCAGCCAACCCTATATAAGGGCTGCTGCTGCCCTAGGGTTTCGCTCTGTTCAGTATGCCTAATAAAGAGTTGAAGTTCACTGTCACTGTCTCATCTCCGCTCCTTGCTCCCATGCGCAGAACTTAACAATCAGCATGTGTGACAGATACTACAGCCGTGTTTAGCTGCAACAGCTCTGTGCCAACATATTAAGATCCACCTCCTTACATTACTCCAAATGTTTTGCTGCTGCATAGAATGCAATAAGTAGAACCAGCATAAAAAAATGAATGTGTGTTAGTTTCAGCATATTTCATGTTCTTTCATTATTTATAACTGACCACGCTTTTGTCTTCCGAAAACATTTTTCTCAATCACAACAGCCATCATTCAATGGCCGCTGATTTGACATCACCGGAGACAGATTTTATGATCCTATGTACATGTTCTTGTACCTGGTACGTTTTAACTTATTAACATGTGCAATCCTATATCTATCCCAGTGAAAATTATCCTAACGAAGACATTTTTACTTCCCCTGCCACAAATACAGACAAGGAGAATAGAAGGCTATTCCTCTATTTTAAAGATGAATCACAGAATACAGGACTGCTTTTGATAAGCATTTGTAAAGTACAACTGGTACTTCAGTATGATAACTATAGTTCTGATTGAGATTTCTTTTAGGACCATGGAACGCTAATCCTAGTATCACCCATTAGCCCAGGGTGCAGTTCTGAGACCAATTCAAACTTGGCAGTATGATTCTTAAAATTCAAAAAATTTGAATTTGATATGTCTAATGGAAAGTTTCTTCTGTTCCTTTGAATTTATCCAAGAGCTTTGGTTTTCAGTGATATTTCTGTTCTGCATTCCCAAATCCATCAATTGTGAAGGTCATTGGAGAAGGCCTTGTCTAGAAAAACTTTGCTCGAAAACTCTGTGTGTGTGTGTGTGTGTGAATGATAATATGACATCCATCATATGTATTCCAGTCATAAGTTGTTATGGCTGTAAGCAGAGATCTTGTGATGGAATGTATAAATCTGGATTCCCAGGATGGAAGGGGTCCATCCCAAAGGAATAATAGGCAACTAAATTCAGATAGTTTGTGTAAGAGAAAGAGGGTGAAAACAACCCCTTCCTAATAGTTCTCTGAGTACATACTTCTTTAAGTAGCAGAGTGCTTCTGTTTGGCAAGATTCTGTCTACAGGTGTGGAACAATAAAGAAATCTGCTTAGAAGAATCACCATGTATTTTTCTTAATGGGGGGGGGAACTAAAAGGCACCCTCATGACATTTTTCTACCTTTTTTGTGGTGGTTTTTAAGGATATGCAGTTGTTAAGCAAACATGGAGGTTGTAAGTCTGAATCCATTCATTTGAATTGATGTTTCTTGCCAGAAACTGACCAAAAAAAGCCGGAAAGTGGGGGAGGGTTTTTGGCATCGTAAATCACAGTCATATGATCATGGAACAGGCTCATAAAGGTGATTGGTTGCCAAACACCTGTTATACAGTCAGGTGACCACAGAATGGACAACCACTTAGGATGCCTGGGGAGGATGCCTGCTTTGCTGTCTGTAAAACACCTATTCCATGGCCATTATAAATGCAAATGGTTCTAAGTCTACCTGTAGTGGACAGAGTCTGGATCTGCCCCAATACTTAAGACTGCTTCTGTGGCACACATGACCCATCTATTTTATGTTCTTAAACCTATGGACAGATACAGTGGAGATCGTTAAGAAGGATGCCAATCTTTCTTACATTCTTGCTGCAGTGATAATCTGGCTCTACACATATTCGTGTATTCTACTCTCTTTTCTTCCCACCATCACAAATGGCATCAGGATAATCAACAGCAGTAGAGGGATGAACTTTAAACCATGTTATTAACGTGTCATTAATAACACTCGTATCACATTTGGCACTTGCTCTTTAAAAGTCAAGTCTCACTTGCTCTTTCGAAAGACAAGGCCTGCTTTATGTACATAAATAAGCATTTTCCCCTCATAAATGTTGGTTGTTATGGGTATCTTTGAACTGGACCCAGCACCTTTTCATTTAGTCCAGCTCAATGTGATTTTGAATACTAGAATAATAAGTCTCGAAAGGGCCACTTAGGTTTTCATGCCCATCTCTTGCTCACTGCAGGATTATAAATTAAAGCATCTCTGTTGGATCACTATCTTGCTTTACTTGAACAAGTCCAGTGCAGGAGAACCTAAAATTTCCCTGAGTTCTATTGTCAAACATTTTGATAGGACGTTTTGTCTAAGTTTCTGTCATTATTTTTATTATTCCACAACGAAGATGCTGTACTGGGGCTATAATTACTTCAGTGTGAGCTGCTACAGGGCTAACTCCTCTTTTCTATATTTGTTTAACATTTCTACAAAAAAAATGGGCAGAGATCATCTATCTGTTTGGGGTGAGGTAATGTTAGGATACCGATAACATTTAACTGTACAATGCTATCCCAGGCTGGGCCAGAGATGTTGCAGAAGTTTTGAGCCATATTTATTACAGGTAGTCCTTGACTTATGATTGATTGACTGTTTGCATGACAGTTGCCAAGTACATGCAATCATGTAGTTATCATTTGCAAACTTCTCTGTCACCTTCCCCAGTAATCAGTGGGGGGGCTGGCAAGGAAGTTTGCAAGCTGCTGCTTTCTGCCAAAATATTTCCCCTCCCTTCCTGTATGGAGGGAGGTGTCCTTCATTGGGCTGCAGAAATGAAGCTCGGATCTTCAGGATTCCCCCTCTTCATTTCCCCAGCTCAGTGTGGGTGTTCCTTTCCCTACACAGAGCAAAAAACGGAAGTCAGACCCTGTAAATCTGAGCCCTGCTTCTGCAGCCCTTCAAACAAGCTTCGCCCCTTATATAGAGGGGAGGGGAAATTCCCTCAAAGATCTGGGCTTTTTTTGTGCAGCCATACACAGGAATTCCCTTCCATGCACAGAGTGGAGCTGCCTGATGTCCTTTGGTAAGCAAATCTTTTGCTCGCTCTACTTAACTCGAGGAGACCTGATCAAAATGGTCGTGCGGGCATCTTGCTTAACAATTGCTTCACTCAGTAACTGAGATTGCAGTCCCAGCTGTGGTAATATGTCAAGCACTATGCTTGTTCTTGCAGGCCATTTCTCTTTAATTCCCTGCTCTTCCATTAAATCCCGAGGGAGAATTTTTGCCACTACATTTCCTTCAGCTCCTGTGCTACTAGAGAAATCACTAAAAAAAAAGTAACCTTCTTTTGGAGAAATTTCTCTGGTTTACCAAGTATTTCAAAAGGCCATTTGCGCTCACCAGCATTTAGCTTTAAAGGGAATTGTACTTTGCAATGACATCACAGTCCACATGGCATCACTGAGACTTCTGTCAGATGTTTAAGGATACAATCCATCTATAACAAAGCTTAATGCAAACCATTTAAACATCTATTATTGCCGGGAAGAAGGCGGAGCCTCCTCGCCGACGGACGGTAGATCGCAACTCTCTGCGACTATCATTCGTGCTCTTTCGTCGGAGAGCCCCAATTATCCTGATTAGGGCTGAAACTGCCTTGGAGGGGCAGTGGAGTAAGAGGAAGCAGCAAGCCTGTCTGTGTGGAGCCGCATCTCCCCCCCCCCCCCCGGGCTTGGCTTTTTTTCCTCCTGAAGACGACTGCAGCGATGGTCTAAAATGGCCATCCTGAAGAGGATGACTCAGCTTGACTAAGATTTGCACAGGAGAGAAGAAAGAGGTGGATAACATCTGAACCGGGACAACTGGGCAGTATAACCAAATAAAAGTACCCCGGGATTAAGGTAATATGGAATTTTTAAGAAAAGGAAAGTGAGCTGCGAAATTACAAAGGGACAGAGAAAAAAAAAGGGAAAATATTTTTGACAGCTAAATGGGGCTTCGAACTGGGAAAGGAAGAAGCTGGAATTAAAGATTTAATGAAATTGGACTAAAATAATTTGGGAATAATCAAGTATAAAATTAAAGCTGGACTTAATATTGCCAAAGAAGAAGAATAATAAAGTTTATAAATTGGAGACTGGATTGTCTTGGAATATTGAGGTTCGAAAAACCTTAAATAAAATAGGGGGAAAAAAGTGAAGACTTCGTATAATTGAGAGTGTCACCTTTTGATAAAAATTTAGTTCAAATAAAAAGGAAAGCATTTTGTTTTTGAATGAACTGGTATAAAATTACAGAAATATTGAAACAAAGTAAGAATTTTAGAAAGTGAAAGCAGAACCAGAATAAAGGAAAAAGCAAGGAAGGAAAGATTGTTTGTGGGACTGACTGATGTTTTTGGTATGAACCCTGAACTGGAATAGCTGAGAACATTAAAAAATTGAAAGAAGAAAGAAGGAAAGTAAAAGTGGTTTTGGTTTTTTTGGTTTTTTTTTGTGGATTATAAAATATAAGAATGATGATATCTGTTTGGGACTTAAAAATGGAACTTAAAAATATGAGAGAATTACTACAGGAAAGAGGCGAATCACTTTGCTCTGTGCTAGAAAAAATGGAAATGGCGATTGAAGAACAAGAAGAAAGATTCTCAGAAGAGCAGGAATTGACTCAAGGAGAAGACATTTTGAATGGACAATTAACACAAAGAACATTACAAAGAAGTGGGGAAAGAAGGAAGGTTAAAAAGTTGAATTTTAAGAAAGCAATTAAAAGAGGGAATAATTGTGAAGTTAGAAAAGGCAGGAAGATTCAGCAGAAAAGGGAAAGGGAAGATATTAAGAAGGAGACAAATTGGAATGAGAAAAGTCATGGGGAAAAAAGAGGGAGGAGAAACAGTAAGACTAATAAAATGTTGAAAGGAAATTGTTTCTTTACAATTAAAAGAAGCAATACTTGTGAAGTCAGGAAATGTAGAAAGAGTGAGAAAAGACATGGGGAAGAGAGCAGGAGGAGACTCGGGTTCGCTCCCTGGACAATGCACCAGAGAAGCAGTAAGAAACAGGCATGTGACAGAAAGAACCACAGAACTAGTAAAATGTTGAAAAGAAATTGCCTTTTCAGAGATAATGATTGATGAATTAAAAGGGGGATTCTGCAGGGTGACAAGGGGTAATAAGAATATTTCTGCAATTAAAAATATTTAGAAAATAGGGTAATATAGATATTGATAACTCTTATCAAAGGGGGCGGAAATATGCTGTGGAACCCAATTGAGAAGATGTAATGACTAATGGTTTATTGGGAATTAAGATGAGGGAATAAAGGTATATTCTAATCATTAAGGTGTCACACTCAAAATAGTAAAAGAGGGGAAACTTATGCTTGTTCTTTTTTCTTTTTGTGTGGGTATGTTAAGATCTGTATCAATTTAGAACTTATTAAATGTGTGTAATTGAAAGGGAATGTGACAGACTAAAGAACCAGCTAAATTAATAAGTTTAATATAGATTATTAAAAGCAAGGAGAGACATTGGTAACTTCACGATTACCACTATTAGGCAAATATATATTGTTTATTTGTATTTTTAAAATAAATATTAAGGATTATATCTGAAATAATTGAAATGAAATTAAATGTTTAGATTGGGATTAATGAAAGAATTTAGAATTAAACCTTATTAGTATTTATTAGGTAAATACATATTGTTTATGTTTAAAAACAAATACTAAAGGATTAATTTGAAATATTTGAAATGAAACAAAATTGATTGAAATTAGGGAAAGAGGCTAGAATTAATGTGTTTGTTTCTCTCCCTACTGAAAATTTGGAATGGAAAAAGTAATAATAGAATTAAGTATGCATATATCATTGTATAATTTCTGTCATATTTGTATGTAAAGATGATGACCCGGAAATATGTTGTCCACCAAAAAGAGATTTTTGTTTTTAATGTGAAAACTGAATAAAGTTTGTTAAAAAAAAAAAATATATTATTGCCCATTGGAAGCAAAAGCAACATTTTGTTTCTGGTCAGATAGTTAAGATTTTTCTTATGTTTAGCAAAGCCACTTGAGAATATGATTCTTCTTGTTGTTGTACCATATCCATTATTGGATGTTGGTGATCAGGTTGGCGATCCTATTTTTATCAACAGCCGCACGAAAAAGTGTTGCTGGGTTTTGTCCAAACCAGTCCCTTAGATTGGGGTGTGTGTGTTTCCAGGCTCCCCCTAAGAAGAGAATATGATTATCCAACTGAATTTCTGCTTAAATGGCTACAATAACCATCAATAACGAGACTGATATTCAAGTTGTTCTTCCTTTTTCTGTCTCCAAAGTAGCAGAAAATTATTTAAAACCTGACACAGCACACTTATCTCCTTTCCACCCTTCTCAAGATCTGGGGAAGTGGTTTGAAGTTGGTTCTGATATCCAGTATTTGTGCTTTACCTGTTTCTTTGTACCTTCTCTGCAATCTCTAAGGGACTACAAAGATGTGATGACAACCACTAGTTTTACAATTGTTAGAATTGGGAACAATGCTGTGATTTCATGGGATGTTTTGAAGAAATGTTTTGCAATCTATTTTCAAAGCATATGTGAGATCTGATGGTTCCACCTCATGCCCAGCCTCTACTGGGATATTTATAGTGAGCATAATTTTCTTTTCCCAGTACTCCTCGTTGTGCAAATTGTTTTTTGTTTCCTTGTGGTAGTTATTTTTTTGAAAGAAGGGTGAGCAATCGAAGGAGACCCATGCTAAATAAAGAGTTCCTAGATTAAACATTTAACTAAGAGTAAATCCATTCTAGAACTTTATTCTGCCTGCAGAATTAAACTTCTTTGAAACAAATATTGTTGATCTTGTAGGATTTTCTTATAAACAATGTATAATGCTGCTAGCTTATCTTCTAACTTATCTTCTCTCCCCGCATTCCTCCAACTATCCTATCAACATACAATTATGGTTACAACTATTAGAAAAAAAATTACCTGGCTACAAAACTGAAGACAAACTTTTTCATCAGTTCACCTAGCGAGAGAAATGCAACAGAGAAATGGTCTCAGCTGTTTCGCCGAATTCCAAGCAGGAAGGGAAACAAAGGTCTCAAGGTAATGATCAAATGAGTCTTTATTCGTCCATACAATGTTCCGGATTCAGGTAACAACGAGTAACCAAAAAAAATTAAAGTCAGCTCTGGCACACCTCGCAGCCAGAGCTGTATTTATACACCAGTTAACAACTTAATGAGTTTATCCACCATCCATTGAGCACTACTGGATCACATCCGATCACCAGGTAACACCCTATACACCGTGCTTTTATCCATTAATTATTTACCCCTATTTACTATACTTGTACAAATATCATATTCCAACATTGTATTTACGCCTATGAAGTGACCCTCCACCCCTCTCGAGAGAGTTAGTTCAACAGGCAGCATCCTAATCACTTTGTCTACAACCGCCTGCAGGCTGTAACAGCTCAGTGTGTGACATCAGCAAGGCTCGTTATCTCCATGGAACAGTCGAAGCCCCAAGTTGGGTGGTTAACAGCATTTCCCCCCTTGATAGCATAGTCTGACATGGCACAACACGTGGTGTCATGGCTCCAGCATGCCCTGGAGACATGACAGGCGGCCCCTCTTACCAGGACTCTCCTGCAACATAGGAAAAACATTATTATTAATTACAGTCATGGCAGTTACTCTAATTGTAACGTGGGCCCAGGTTTGTCGGGGTATGTATTATGGAAACGATGCACTAAATGATCTGCACATACATCTGATGCCTTCACCCAGGATGCTTCTGATAAAGGGTAGCCCTTCCAATGTACTAAATATTGGATACTATTCCTTCTTTTTCAAGAGTCGAGGATCCCAGCTATCTCAAAGTAATCCGTATCGTGTTGATAACCCTTTTTTATTTCAGGTACTTCGACCTGGGAGTCAATGGGTTTTAATAAACTGACATGAAACACTGGGTGTATACGGCCCAACAATGATGGTAATTGTAACTCTACTGTGACAGGATTGATGATTTTTGTTATCGGGAATGGACCCAGATATTTGGGCCCTAATTTCTTACTGTTTAATTTCAACTTAATATATTTTGTTGACAGTTATACTCTATCCTCAACCTGGAAAGGTTTATGATCCTGCTGCTTCTTGTCTGCATATACTTTATAATCCATTGCCTTTTTATCCAGGGATTTTCTCACATGTATCCAACTAGCTTGTACTCGTTGTGCCCACTGTTGGACACTGATTGGGTCATTGGGATAGCTATTCAAATCTGGTAATGGACTAAACTCCATGCCATTAGCTACGTAGAATGGACTGTATCCCGTACTACTGTGTACTGCATTATTGTACGCGACGTCCGCAAACGGCAACAGCTCCACCCATTCTTGTTGTTGATAGGATATGTAAGATCTTAAATATTTGTCCACCATGGCATTTGCTTTTTCTGAAGCACCGTTCGTTTTTGGGTGATAGGCTGAACTTAATCCCTGAGACAATCCCAACAAGCGGAGGAATGCTCTCCAGAATTGAGCAGTAAACTGTACTCCTCTATCAGAGATTATTTGTTGAGGGATTCCATGTAATCTATACACATGTTGTATGAACATATTGGCTGGAGATTTAGCCGATGGCAACCCTTTGTAAGGTATGAAATGTGTCTGTTTAGAGAATAAGTCGATGATTGTCCATATAACTGTATATCCATTAACTGGTTGGTAGTTCCACTATAAAATCCATGGCAATATCCTGCCATGGATGTTGAGGTTCAGACACTGTTCATAACAATCCTAGTGGCTTTCCCAGTCTTGGTTGTGACATTGCACAGACATGACATTTTTTTATATATTGTTCTATTTCGGAGCTTATTTTCAGCCACCAAAATTGGTGTTGAACTAAATGTAAGGTTTTTAAAAACCCGAAATGCCCGGCTTGTTTGTCATCGTGACATTTTTCCAAAATGTAATTCCTACATTTTTCCGGTACATAAATCCTGTTTCCTTTCCAAGTCAAATTATCTCTATAGGAAACCGAGTCAACATTACTGGTAAGCCATGTATCTGTCCGAGTTGCCTCTCGCAACATATCCTCCTTTATTTCCTTTAACTGTGTAGCCTGTCCCGTATTCCTGTGATTTCTGGGATCAGAGGCTGATGATACATCTCGAGGTTCATTGTAGTGCGGTAGTTGGGACAGAGCATCCACCATAAAATTTCGAGCACCTGATACATAGCGGTGATGGTGATGTGGTAGCCTTGCAGTTCAGTTATCTCTTTATAGGATTTGCTTAAGTTTTTTCCCAAATGGCCTGACCTTAATATATTTAGGAAATATGGGAAGTGGTTTAGTTGAAAATTTTATTTATGTAGCAGGTAGTCCTTGATTTACAACAGCTTGTTTAGTGACCATTCAAAGTTACAACAAGCACTGAAAAAAGTGACTTTTTCACTTATGACCATTGCAGCATCTCCATGGTCACATGATCAAAATTCAGACACTGGACAACTGACTTGTATTTATGATGGTTTTAATGTCCTGGGATTTTGTGATCACTTTTTGTGACCTTCTTACAAGCAAAGTCAATGCAGAAGCCAGATTCACTTAACAGCCATGTTACTGACTTAACATCTGTGGCAAAAAAAGATCATAAAATGAGGCAAAACTCTTTTAACCATTATCTCACTTAGCAACAGAAATTTTGGGCTCAATTGTGATCACAAGTTGAGGACTAGCTATATTTATTATGGAATTGGAGGGTGAAATAATATTTCTTGCTGCAGGTTCAAAATAGCTTGGAGCAGAATATTGGTTGCATGACCCTTTTGGGGCAGTCTTCCATTGGCCAACTGGAAGGAGAACAATGATTGGCTCATGGTATTCCTTGCTTATTTGTTAAGTTCAAAGGTTTGCAGTAGAGAAGCACCATCAACTTCAATATTATTTGGAGTGACCATAGAGTGAAAATAGTGTTGGATAGAAGGGCCTATAAATGGTAGCTTGCCTAATTATACTTGACCCTGTCTTATTTATCTTTTTGCCACCAAAAAAAGCACCAGGTCTTATTTTTAGGGAAACAAGGTTTGAGTGGGAGTGGATGTGGATATCAGAATTTCATTTTTAATGCATGCTAGTGTTCACAGAAAAAAGTGACAGTAAAGATTGTCTTGTCTTGTCTTCCCTCACATTGCCTTATATCTTATATCTTATCTTATCATTTATCTTAATCTTCTTGTGAATGAAGTTTATAGAATTCCTGAGGCTTAAACTTGTTTGGTTTTTACAGAGGTTTCTGAATATGCACACACCAATGTACATTTCCACCATCACCCCACACCCACGCATAGAATTGGTAAGCCCATCACAGAATCCAGCAATTCTCATTTTTTTGCAATGGCTTTTTTATTCATGTTATAGTATTTATCGAAAGCCTTATGAAAAAGAGAGGGGGGGGGGAGGAAGGGAGGGAAGGAGGGAGAAAGAAGGGGGGGAGATATGATAGCAGGTGGGAACATTTGAAAATGTATTTCTGTATTACATTTGAAAAAGAGAAGCCAAAGAGCTAGGTCCTTCCAAACTGGATGACTTATATTATTATGCACATGAAGTTGGCATAGCATGTATTGGATTTATGAGGATTTGATTTTTAGCCCATTTCTGACAACAGGGGTTTTGCACCACCCCAGGTTTATGTGGATCTATAAAGAGTTTTTCCACCTGATTTATGGCAGTAAATGCTGCAGCTTCAAAGACAATACTAAACTGTATCCTTCAGTTTCACTTCATAAATTGTCAAATGAATACCTTTATCTTGGAAGCTGGTTTATAACCTAAGAGAAGGGAATGGTTCAGTCCATTTCCAGGACTTTTCATGCAAAGAGTGGAAGAGCTGTACATATCTTGCGTGCGCGCGCACACACACACAAAACCATGTACAAGGAAAAAAAACAGGTTTCCTCAAATGCTACAAACAATATTTGCTTTTTGAAATCCCAACATCCAGACTAATACTTTAGTAATTTCTAAATTAGGATCATCATTAATCAAACTTTATTTATCTAATGTATGCCCCTGCAATTGAGCAGGCTCCAGAATGAATAACGTTTGCTTCTCCTGTAAGTCTTTATCATTGTTTATTTGTGTTCTGACCCAGCTTTCACAAGCAATGAGAAACTGCTTACTCATGAGTAACACAACCCCTTCTCTATTTAAGTCAGGACAGGAACAGTCTTTGCTCACGTTGGATAAACAAAACCAAAAGTAATGAGTCACAAATGAAGGTGTTGTTTCCCTTTCTAAAAACAGGGCAAGAATAGTCTCTGTTCACATTGGCTGAGCAAATTCACACCCTATTATTTCCCAGTAGGGAGATTTCAATGGCACCTAAAAAAGGTAAAGATAAAGGTTCCTCTTGCACATACATACTAGTTGTTTCTGGCTCTAGTGGGTGGTGCTCATCTCTGTCACACAGTCAAAGAGCCAGACATCTCCGTGGTCATGTGTCCGGCATGACTAAATGCCGAAGAGCATTACCACGGAGCGCTGTTACCTTCCCACCAAAGTGGTCCTTTTTCCTACTTGCATTTTTACATGTTACTGATTGGAATGGAGGTTTGCTGGAACACTGATATTTGAACTGCTAGGTTGGCAGAAGCTGGGACAAATAACGGGAGCTAACTTCGTTACGTGGTGCTAGGGATTTGAACCACTGACTTTTCTGATCAATAATCTCAGCGTCTTAATCATTGAGCCACCATGTCCCAACACATACAGATACACCTCAAATACAGAGCAATTAATCTTGACAAACCTGGTTCTGGCAAAGTAGTCCAACATGATTGATGTACACTGGAAAATGAATTGTTGTCTGCAACCGGCCACTCCCAAATCTGTATTATTTATTTCCCAGCCAGGAGGGGCTGCATCTGTGTCTTCTTTTCCCTGAGAGCCGGCTTATTGCTTTCCGTTGCTCTCCTTTCCTTTCCTCCCTACACATATGTGCATCTGGGATGGGCCCCATCTGTTCTTCTCCCTCACTCAGCTCAGGCCCCGAAGACAGCTGCCTCTCCACCTGGGGGAAGATGGAAGGCTCTATATCTGCTTCTGGTCCTGCTTCCTCATCAGAGCCTTCCAAAGGGTCCAAAACCAAGCCAGGCTCCCCCTCAACCTTATCAACATCTGACTCTTCTGCAAGCTCTGTTGGCAGCTGACGGGCCACAACAATTTGTTCCCATAAATCAGAGGGAAGGAACAGTCTGTCACCTGAGCTTAATAAGGGAATTCACCAAGCTCATAGAAAAGCATGATTTGAATCTAGGCTATTTAGATTCCAAGGATATCATTTTTTTACTTTAAAAATAATTGGATGTACAGGAAGGAAGGATTGTGTCAGTTCAAAAACACGGTGCAGTTGTGGTACAGTTCCTATCTGACTAAGAAATGCTTAGTTCGTAGTGACTGATAATGATATTCTGTTTTCCATCTGAAAGAAAATTAAAATGACAGTGATACTAGTTAGCATTAATTTCACATGGTTAAATATGTTCATCATGTTGCCTATTTGTTAACATAAGGCAAATATTAATTGCATCTGACTCCTGTATCCTAGAGTACAGATTTGACATTGGCAGTGTTTGAAAACCTGGATAACATCATCACTTGGATGAACTATATAATTAAGGTCAATCTGAAAAAGGGAGTGAGGACCCGGAAAGGACTCATGTCAAAACTGATTCGTATCTTTCCATAATACCACCAGTGGCAATAAAAATATTAACAGTGCATTTCTTCCACCTCTACCTATAATTGATTTGCACTTATTGCAAACTAGTCACTTACAGCAATCCAGAAGGAGTTCCAGTACTTTTTGGAAAATATTATTTGGAAAATAAGCCTCAATTTGTTTTTGTAATGAGCGTAAAATTAGCATCAAGTCATTTTTTTAAGGAACCAAAAGAAAGTTAGGAGAAAAGGACCAGTAGTTTCTGAGTGTTTTTGTCAAACTGGCAGTATTGTTATAGCCATAGTTTTAATTCTGTTATCCTCTTTTAACCCATATCTTATTAAATAAACAAATTACCAGAAAAATATCACATGTCACCACAAACCTCTTCTCCGAAAGAAAATTATTTTGTAATTATTGTTTTTAATTTTCCATTGTAAAGAAAAATGGAGCAGGCTACAAACTGGAATAATAAAATTATGAAAGTTATTATACAATAAAAAAGCTATTAGCTAGGCATGATGAGTTGCACTAGTGACTCTAACAATTTTTCCCAGTTTCGAGTTCATATTCATAATAATAATTTTCATTTCCCCATTTCTCAGTTGACATTGTTGCTGGATTGAGTTTCCTCTCATTCTGGTTGCAAAGTTTTAGGGAACTCCTGTTTTCAACCAATACCATTAATCAATGACTGATATTGATTAGGAAGGTTCAGAATGGGTTCTCTTGAAAACACTTACACTTGCAGAACTGAGTGCCTTTAGTATTCTGGTAAATTTAATATAAATCTGAGAGCAGGAATTGTAGTTTTCCTTGATAAAATGCTTTACACCACAGATAATGTGATTTTTCTCATCAAGGCAAGGAAGTGATAAGCACCTCACTGAAATGTTTCTTTTCATTTAAAGGCCTTGTGTAGAAGTAAATTTTTTTGACAAATAATGGATAAACAATGGTTTAATGACACACTTTGAATTCTACAAGAGCTGTTTTGAGAGTTGAACTGTTTGACCTCTCAGAATTCCTTATCAATTTATGATTGGAAAAAGAAGATCCACAATATGGGCCTTGTATGTGATAAAGATTAGCCTGGCTCATTCACAATTCCCATCCCCCTTTAATAGGAGATGGAGCAGATGACCCAACAGGTGGGCCTAATAATTTTATTTGACTCAAGGTTGACTCAGCCTACCATCCTTCTGAGGTAGGTAAAATGAGGACCCAGATTGTTGGGGGCAATATGCTGACTCTGTAAACCGGTTAGAGAAGGCTGTAAAGCACTATGAAGTGGTATATAAATCAAAGTGCTGTTGCTATTGCTATTTATTTATTAAGCTTCCCTTTCATGTCATTCAGAAAACCAGCTCTAAGCAACATAAAAGTGGTAAGAAGTAAAGCAAATTGATAATGCATAAAGAGCTGAGGTACAAATTGTGTCTTTCTAAGACTTGATGCAGAAGCCATATGCTTTACATTGCCTCTGGTGCTAACCAGTCAAAAGTAGTCCTAACTGCAAATCATATCCTTCAAAATAATCATAAATACCATAAAACCCTCTTCCTACAAAATAATAGTAACAGAGTTGGAAGGAACCTTGGAGGTCCAATCCCCTGCTCTTGCAGGAGACCTATTTCTTATAAATGGCTGATCTAGTCTCTTCTTAAAAGCCTGCAGTGATGAGGCACCCACAACTTCCAAAGGCAATTTGTTCCACTGGTTAATTGTTCTGTCAGGGAATTTTCTTCTTATTCTAGGTTGCTTCTCTCCTTTCCATCCATTGCTTCTTGTCCTGCCTACAGATGCTTTGGTAAATAAGTTGTCCCCCTCTTTCTTGTTGCAGCCCTTTGAGTATTGGAAGACTGCTATCATGTTACCCATGGCCCTTCTTTTCACTAGACTAGGTATACCCAGTAAGAATTGCATTGTTAAAACTTCTTATGGTTTTAGAGTTTAAACAGTTAAAGAATAGCAATTTTTTAAAAATCAAGTGTAATCTGAATGAGCTCAGTACTGTGAGGTGGGAGGATACGAAAAGAACACCAAAGGTTTGTTGATCCAAGGAAAACAGTACACACACACACACACACACACACACACTTTGATGATGCCGTATTCCATTAATTCCAAGCAGCTTTATTTTTTTTTAATTTTCTAATTAATATAAACCATCATGTTGGTATAAAGTGTATGGTTCTTATTCCCCTCAGCCTTTCATTTCCCCAGTCAATATGTAGGATATATCAGATATTAAATTAACATCCCCTCTAATCCTCTCTGAAATGATAGGGATTAAGTAGAGCCTGCTTTGTGTATCCTGACATTTCCTACATAAAAGGAAAATAAATATAATCTCACATTAAACTTGTACACCAAGGAATGATTCTTTGCTTATACAAAATGCCCGCTGTCCCAGACAAGCAAGGTTACCCAGTAGGAATTTTTTTATAGTACCTGAGGTAAAAGAAATAAAATGTACATTTAGTTGGTCCATTTGAGAAGTAAAGATAATCGGAATTAAGAGACAGGAATGTGGCAAGTGTTTGATGTTACAGCTCCATTGAGAAAAACTACGTAATCCTAAAAGCAATCAAATAATGGAGAAAAATTATCCCAAGACTTCAGGAAACAGAGAACACATTTGAGGCATTTCAACAAAGATGCACTTAAAACTATTTGGATTATTTTTTGTAATTACCTGCTCAGATAGCTATCAGCATAGCTTTTACAATGCTGAATCCTATAACTTACATTCGTTTTAAGAATGTATCTCATAAGATAAAAGGCTCCATCTTGTGTAAGGCTATCTCATAGAAAATGCTAAACCTAGGCTTACTTCATGTAGAGACAATATTCCCACGACTGAATACACATAAGTGTTTTGTTCTTGTTTTTAATCTTTGCATAAGAAAAAGAGGTTCAGGGGAGAAAGAAACCCGCAAATCAAATCAAAAGCTATGATTGGCCTTTGAGAAATCAAGTGGGATACACACCAAAGCAAACAGATGGATGGAGAGCTGTAGTAGTGCAAAGGACAAAATAGGTAGATATGGAAAATCTTGAGAGAACAAAATGCCATCTTTGTCGCTTTGTAAACTGTTAGAAAGACTATTAAATTGATCCATGGAAGAGCTTGCCTAACAGAAACTTAATTTCAGGCCAATCTTGGCTACTATACCCACATCTGAAGCTGAATGCCTCCTGGTCATTCACAGGCCTCTCATTTTCTTCTAGAACTTCTGGCTATCCAGCAGTTTAAAAAATTGCTTAGATCAGTGTTTCTCAACCTTGACAACTTTAAGATGAGTAGACTTCAACTTCTAGAATTCCCCAGCAAGCATTGTTGGCTGGGAATTCTGGGAGTTGAAGTCTACCCACCTTAAAGTTGTGAAACAAGAAACACTGGCCTAGATGGTGCCAAGCTTTTTTACAAAACTTTGATGACCACAATTGTCAGGAAGTCCTCTCCACGTGGCTTTTGAAGATCATAGCTGGCTTTCTATCATTTTCCCTTCCTTACAGCCATCTAAGAAACCATCAAGATGTCAAATTTAGTGAACTATTCTCTGTGACAGAACAAGTTGGCCCTTTTTTGCCTGAAGCATCCAGCCATAATATAAATGGGCCCAATTTTACTGTTCCCTCTTGGTCTTGGAATGCATCCATGCTCCTTGCACACATCAAGGAAAGACTATTTTTGATTATTGATGTAGGAAGGTTGGATGGGAGTATCTGGTTCATTGGATAAGCTTTTTGGGCACAGAATGTTTTGGGGAGGCAGCAATGTTACCTTCAATTTTTACAATATCTTCACAAGCTCAGATATCTTGATTGGCCAAATAATAAAGATCCCATTATGAACAGAACATAGAGAATTGGAAAACTAATCAGAGAGAATGCAAAAATGAGGACAGTTTTTAAAATGCAGGAAGGTCCTGACAAAAAAGTAAAAATAAAAGATGGAGGCCACTTATACCACCTACCCAAAATCAGGAGGAAAAGACAACAGTTCCAAAATCATAGAGGGAAAAATTAAAGAAAATAAAGGAAGCATAAGGTTGTGATGGAGATGAAGGAGCCAGCAGTTTCAGTTCAGAAATGGCCATTTAACATATGACTCCTCTGTTTCAAGGCCACTAAGCATCATACCAAATTTCTGTAAACTTGAAATGGTGGGAGCAAGAACACTTATGCTTAAACAACTGTAACTACCAAAAGCTTCCATCTTAAAACTAGAAGTGGACAATCAACTGTTGTTTGAGCTTGTGTAGCTTCACTCTTATCTACAATAGAGGGAGATAAATCATAAGAGATTTGTAGTTTACCTCGGAGCCCAGATCAAGAAGGCTGACAATTGTAAGAGTATCTAAATTTGCTCACTTCTTTAGAGTAAAAATTGTCTTTCTTCTGTTTGCCTGCCATTTGCCATCTCTGTGTTTGTTATTAGCTGGGTGAATCAACCTTTGTGAAGAAGCAGCAGGCAGCTGAGAAACCCCGCCAGGTTAATTACAAGTTAGAAAAATTTGTCAGCACAAATTAAGTTATCCCTATAGGATAGGTATACCATAAAGATTGAGAACTGTGAAATTCATGTCGACTTCTGCACATTGTGACAGGTGTATTTGCAATTTGGGGCAGGCAAACCTGTCACAAAATGTCTATACATGGTGCTACTAGGTACCCACATTGCTAAAAATAACTGCATTTTTCCCCTCAAATCGAGAAGGATTTTTTTTTAGTAATATTATTCACAATCTAAATATGTCATCTAGTAGGATATAAAGGTAAGTATGTCATCTCTCAAGACCCAGAATTTTTTCTGTTGCACTACTTGTCCTTTGGAATGCCATCTCCCCCAGTATTAGATTAGCTTGGACACTGCCAGCTTTTCAGAAAGTCTTCAAGACTTGGATGCATTCCCAGCATGGGTGTAAGGTGGTTAGCAAACTTGTTGTTTTTGAACTGTTGTAATAGTTTTTCACTCACTATCGGTAGTTATTACATATATGGGAGGCATATAAAATGAATTAATGAGTAGTTGAGTGGCCCAGAATTCAAATGGTATCCATATAAGTCAAGCAACTGAAATTTCATTCCTTTCATTGCTGTCCAGCCAGTTATAGTTAATGGGAATTGGTATGGTTAGTTAGGAATTGAGAGCTGTCCTCTTAAGGGAATGCATCATGGTAAATGTAGTTAAGGTATCCTGGGAAATGTAGTTCATGTCATGTGGCCACATCTGTAACCCTGATTGGTCACTGAATTGACCCTTGGTGGGTTGGGGGAGGTTTCTTCACTCTTGCCTGAACCCAGCCTCGTGCTAGCATCTCTACCTCTACTTCTACGATATGGGATGAAAGAGATAAGAGATAACCATCTTTTTACCCAGAAAGACAGATATGCAAAGAATTGGAGATTGAGAAGAATCTCGTCATAACTGAGTTATCTTGAGAATGCCTGATGAACCAATAAAAAGACTTTGTATGGATGCTTTGTGGTGTTATCTGTCTGCCTTTATACAGTCAGTCAGTAATTACAGAGGACAGAATAGTGAAAAGATGGACTCATATGCACTCATTTGCACTAATATGAACTTATATGCACGTGTGAGTGCATGCACACCACACACTTTAAATAAAGTGATAGAGGAATGAGACAGGACAATGAGATCAGGAATAAAGCAGTGAAGGATGTCTGCAATGTTTTTTGTCAACCAAAATATGTTATTTGCCCTGCAGATGAAAATTACAGGAATCATTTTAGATAACACTGAATTTTCCTGCATGAGATAAATAACTAGTCTAGGATTTTAGGACTTAAATAATGATGACGATCTGCAAGGAAACATTTCAAATCTCACATATGTAAAATATTGCAAAAGCAATGCCACCTTTCAGTAGGTATGGGGTTTTTTTGTAAATGTATATTATTAGGATAATACACATATTATCAGAACAGAGTCCTTTTTTCTTTTGCATATATTCCCCACATTGTTTTCTTTGCAAATGGCCTCATTTTATCTCCATAACAGCCTACTAAGATACATTGGGAAAAATGTCCAAAGCAAAACAACCCAGAGTCACACAATGAACTCCATGGTCAAGTAGGGACTTAAAGCTGGAATTTCTCCAAAACCAACATCTTCTCATGCATACACAAATACGTAAAACAACTCAGTCATACAGAGGTGTTATCTGTCTTTTGTGTTGAGTTTGGGAGAAATCCCGCTTTATCTCTTTCAATTGATGCATAGATATAATATGTCTATACCAGGGCTGTCAAACTTGCAACCCACGGGACGGATGCATCATGCGCTGGCTACGCCCACACCTGGTTTAATAAAGGGGGAAAAGTCGTGATACGTCACATGATGCTGCCATGACAATACGAGTTTGACACCACTGGTCTCTATCAATAATCTATATACTGAATTAATAATGTGAATTTACATATTAATCAATGTAAAGGTAGGATTGCATTACCAGTACTTTAACATGAGATTTAAAGTGTTTCCTTACAGATTGTCTTGATTAAAATCCATTCTTAAATCAATTATTTTCACATGCACTCAGTGTTATTTAAATGACACCTGTAATTTTCATCTGCAGGGCAAATCCAGTTAGGAAAGTGAGCATAGAATTGCAGATCAGATCAGCCCAGAAATCTGGGCCACTGCATAAATGATCTGTCACACAAATATATACGGTTTCCTCCTCTTCCCCTAAACATACATGAACCTTCTTTGTTTAGGAGAAAGGAGGTAATTCTTTTCTGCTGCAATTGCTAAACCACTAGAAATAGGAACGGTTGTGGATTTACTATGGCAAACCACATTTTGGACTGAAATTTCCATAATTGTAGCTGTAAATCAAATCAGACCAAATTTTATTACAATTTATATGGCAGTCATTAAGTGAATCACCATGGTCATTAAGAAAATCATATGGTCACTCAGCTTCCCCATGGGTGTTTTTTGCTGGAAATCAGCAGAAAAGTTAGCAAATTGTGATCATATGATTACAGGAAGCTGCAACCCATCATAAATGTGAGCCAGTTGCCAAGTACACAAATTGGGATCCATGATTTTGTGAGTGTTGTGTCATTTATAAGTTCAGGTATAGGCAGGGGTGGGCTTCAACATTTTTAGCAATGGGTTCTCTGCCCAGTTGTTGTGTGGGTGTGGCCTAGTCAGCCTCCTGCACCACGGCGGAGGGGACACGTTTTTGCACTCCTCAGGCTCTGGAGGCTTTTCTCTTGCCTCCCGGAGGGCAAAAACAGCCTCCCCGGGCTCCAGAGGCTCTCTGGAAGCCAGAAACAAACCCATTTCTGGCCTCCCTGAATTTCCAGGAAGCCAATTTTTTCCCCTCCCTGAGCCTCCATGCATGCCCTGAACTTACCTGCATCCAAAACTGGCTGCGTGGGGACTCCTGGGAGAGGCAGGGCAGGGTGGACAGGGCCAGTCAGGAGTGGGATTTGCGGGTTTTTGGAACTGCACAGAATTTTTGCTAGGGGCTCTCCCGAACCCCTGTGAACCCCCAGCAGCCCAACCCTGGGTATAGGTCATAAGTCACCTTTTACAAGTCTGTTTTAACTTTGAGTTGTTGTTAAACAAATGGTTATAAATTGAAGCTTATCTCATCTAGAAAGCAAGATACAGAAAAGACCATCTTTCTGTGTGTGACCTTCCAGAATTTCCAAAATTATCCTGCATTCTTTTTCATTTTACATTGAAGCATTTAAGAGGGGAAAATGAGTTTCTTTAGACTTGCAGCTGCTTAAGGCTCCATTTCATTTCTTAGATATTCTTCAGAAAGTTAAAAAAGCTTTTGTTGAAAAGCAATGAGTTTCTTGACTCCAGCCACTTCAGAATGATGCAGGAGGCTTGATGGGGGTCCTCAGGGTATGGAATTTGCATCTATCCCATCAGAAGTCAAACCTCCTTCTTCCCTTATAACAAGTGTTAGATCGGAGGCGGATCGGTTCGACAGAGACGCGAGACCATTCTGTGAGTTCAGCTCTTTATTAGATTTAGGTAAAGGTCTGGGGATGCGAGCCGCGGCAGCCCTTCATTTTGTGCTGGCTCGCGGCTCGGCAGCCAATGACAGCACTTTGAATCTCCCGCGATCGGCACAGCCATTCACGGTAGATTCCCAGCGCTCCAATCACGGCTGACCTGTTGACCAATCAGGTCTTTGCTGGTCCGGACCAATCGGGTGCGAGGGTTTCTGAGTATGCTAATACTGTACACCCCTCCCCTCTTGGTTTCGTCCTACGGTGCGTAGTGATGTAGTCGCGTAGGTAGGCGGGGCTTTTTCCTGGCCTCCAGTTCAGTTCTGGTATGGTCATCGACCAGTTCAGATGCCTCTTCTGTCGCTCCGGTTCCTTGGAATGGAACCACCTGGAACGTTGAGCTAGGCCTTTCTTGGTGGCTCCCTCCCGGTTCTCCTGGGCTGATTGAGCTCCCGCTTTCGCTTCCGCTGGGCTTTTCCTGGCTGGGTGGGCTGGTTTGGCTGCTCCTTCCAGGTGAAGACCCCGGGGTTTCGTGCTCCATTGGTCCTGCGTCTACGGGTGAGTAGCGTTGGTTTATTGGTTTATTTATTCTTGGTGGGGGGTGTTCTGTTTGCGTTAGTTGGTTTTCTTCGGTTCCTTCTCTATCGCTTATCGGTCCCCCCCCCCCCCCGTTCTAGTTTCTTGTTCGGGTATTTGGTTGTTTGTGGTGGCTATTCTTGACCTAAGTTGGTTTATGTGCTGTTTCCAGTTTTTTCCTTCACTAGTTTCCAATCGGTATGATAGGGGCCCGGTTATCTGGGTGATTGTAGCTGGTACCCAGAGTGGTTCTCCTGTGAGATTTTTGACGTATACTGGGTCCCCTATGTTGAATGTTCTGTGTTTGCTGGAGGAACCTGGCGGTTTGTCTGGGTTATATGTTGGGTGCATTCTGTCTAGTGTTGAGTGTAGTTTCCGGCCCATTATTAGTTCCGCCGGGCTTTTATTTGTGGTTGCGCTAGGTGTAATGTGTTGAATGAGGAGCATTTTATTGATTTTGTCCTGTATATTGGCTGTTTCTATTTTCTGGATAGCTTTCTTGGTGTATTGGACCATGCGTTCCGCCCGCCCGTTCGCCGCCGGGTTTGCCGGTGCGGTTAATGCATGGCGTATCCCTTGGCCTGCCAGAAATTGTTCAAACGTCAGTGAGGTGAACTGGGGCCCGTTGTCTGACACTATTACATCTGGTAGGCCGTGCATAGCGAAGAGTTTGCTCAGTTTCCTTATCACCGCTTCTGTCGTGGTTGACTTCATAGTGCTTGCCTCCAGCCAGTTGGAGTAAGCATCTACTGTGATAAGGTACATGTGTTCCTTGGTTGGCCCCGCAAAGTCTATATGAATTCTGGACCACGGACCTCTTGGTTTTTCCCATTCTTGAGTTGGGGCGGCAGGTGGGTTGGCTCTGGACTCTTGGCATTGTTTACATTTGCAACCCAGGTTTCAAGTTGGGGCGGCGGATGGGTTGGCTCTGGACTCTTGGCATTGTTTACATTTGCAACCCAGGTTTTGATTTGTTTATCCATTCCTGGCCACCATGCATAGCTTCTGGCCAGGCTTTTCATCTTAACCATCCCCGGGTGCCCCTCATGCAACATTCCCAATACCTTTTCCTGTAATTTTTCAGGAATTACCACTCTGTCCCCCCAAAGTATGCAGCCCTTTTCGATAAAGAGTTCGGTTTGTCTGTTCCGGAAGGGTCTGAATAGTTCGTCTATGTCCCCTTCTGGCCACCCTTTTCCCACCCAGCTCAAGACTCACGCCAGCTGTTTGTCTTTATTTGTTTCTCTGGCAATGTCTGGCGTGGTCACGAGTGGGTTGGATATTGTCTCTATTTGGAGTACCTCTGTTGTGGGTGCTGGGTGGTCTTCCCAGTCCGGTAAGGGTGACCGGCTTAGGGCGTCTGCATGGGCGATGTCCTTGCCGGGCTGATGTATCAGCTGGTAATTGTATGCTGCTAGGAATTCGGACCACCTCATCATTCTTGGTGATAGAATGTTTGGTGTGGCCCTGTCCCCTGCCAGGATTCCTAGCAGCGGCTTGTGATCCGTGATGATTGTAAAAGTCCTACCGTAAAGGTATTCGTGGAATTTCTTGACGCCGGTGACGACTGCTAGGGCCTCCTTGTCGAGCTGGCTGTAGTTGCGCTCTGGCTTTGAGAGTGTCCTTGATGAGAAAGTGATGGGTACTTCCCTCCCGTCTGGTAGCTGGTGGCCAAGGATGGCGCCGATTCCAAAGGGTGACGCGTCGCAAGTTACCGTCAATGGCAGAGTCTCGCTGTACTGGATTAGTACCGTGTCGGATGTTAGCAGGTTCTTTGTGTTGTTGAAAGCGCTCTCCTCCCATGCTCCCCAGGTCCAGGTGGCTGTTTTATCTAACAGCCTATGTAGCAGTTCCACCACAGTCGCCTTTTGAGGTAGGAAGACATTGTAAAAGTTTAACAGTCCCAAAAAAGCCTGTAATTCTCTTTTGTTTTTTGGTCGCGGTGCTTCCCTTATGGCTCTCAGTTTCTTTTCTGTGGGGTGAATCCCTTGTTTGAAATTCGATCCTTTCGGCCCGTAGCTGGCACTTCCCTTTCTTTACTTTAAGTCCTGAATTTCTGAACTTCTGCAGTACCTCCCTCAATCTGGCTTCTAGTTGTTTCTCATTTTTCGCAGCCAAGACATCATCAAAGTAGGGCACCACCCCTTCTATTCCCTGGAGGAGTCTTTCCATAAGGCTTTGGAAGACTCCAGGTGCCACGCTGACTCTAAACTGGAGCCGGTTGCAGCGGAAAGCCCCTTGGTGCGTTACAATGGTTTGGGCTTCTGCTGTTGTGGCGTCGACCGGCAGTTGCTGGTAGGCTTGCACCAGGTCGAGCTTTGCGAAGATCCGGCCTCCCCCCAGTGAATGCAGAAGATGCTGGACTACTGGGACGGGATATGCGCTTGTTGGAGCGCGTCGTTTAGGGTGGCCTTGTAGTCACCACAAATTCTCACTGACCCATCTGGCTTGATAGGGATGACAATTGGGGTCTCCCATTGGGCATGATCGATCAGTTTCAGCACCCCTTGCGCAATGAGCTTATCGAGTTGCTCATCGATCTTGGGCTTGAGTGCAAATGGCACTCGCCTGGGCTTAAGGCGGATTGGCGCAATGCTTGGGTGTATGTTAAATGCAATAGGGGACCCCCGGTACTTGCCTAATTGGTCGTCAAAAAGTCCCTCATGAGCGCTGCTTCCCAGTCTGCCTCTGTGATGTGGTGTATGCCGGTTACCTCGATGCCCAGGGGTGCGAACCACTGTAGTCCCAGCAGGCTCGGCCGATCTCGATCGACGATCGTCAGGGGTAGCACTTCTGTGTGGCCCTTGAAGGTGACTTTAAAATGGCCTCTACCGACTACAGGGATTTGGTTTCCCTGATAGTCTTTGAGGGTTAGTGTTTGGTCTTCCAGTTCTTGGTGGCGGATGGTGGGGACCAGGTGCTTGAGTGTGCACCAGGAGACTATTGAGAGGAAAGACCCTGAGTCCACCTCCATGTCGCATTGCTGGTCTTCTATCCCGACCGTCACGTATACCTTTCTGGCGTCGCTGTTGGAGGAATGGCCGATGACGACAGTCTGGTGCATTTCCTCTCTCTGTCTCGTCTCCCGGAGTCGCCTGTTCTGAACTTCCTGGCTCCAGTGGTTCTCCGTCTGCTGATCTCGGGTCCTGGTGGGGGTGCCGTCTCTCCGTGGGGGGTGGCATCTCATCGCCGCGGGCTGTAGTGCTTCTTATTCTGGCACACCTTGGCGATGTGCCCCCGTTTCTCGCAATGCCTACAAATGGCTTTGAGAAAATGACAGTCCACTCGGGGGTGATCGCCGCCGCAGACAGCACACTGAAACCTCGACTTACGACCTCGTGGTTCCCGCCGCTCCCGCGCTGATTGGAGATGGTAGATCTCCTCCTCCTCGTCTTCGGTTTCTGAGAAGGAGCCGATGTTGCCATGGTGTGTGGTTGTGTGGTTTGTCATGGGCCTCCTCTCGGGGGTTGATGTGGCCTCTCCGGTCGCTGCTCGTGGCATGATGCTTGATTGTTGCATCCGGGCCGCTGATTTCTTGACCGCTTCCGCTGCAGCGGCTTCGGTGAGGGCATCGGCGAGGGAGATGTCTCCCTTTGCCATGATGTGGCTCTGGAGGACGGGGTCTTGGAGTCCCAAAATGATGCGGTCTCGCAGGGCCTTGTCCAGGTTGGTGAACTCGCATAGACCCCCCAGGTCCCGTAGTGCCGCTATGAAGTTGGCCAGCCCTTCGCCCTCGTGTTGATCCCGCCGGTAGAACTCATGCCGCCGGATGAGGATGGGCACGATGGGGGCGTAGTGGCTCCACAGCAGGGGCTCGAGATCGTCCCACTCCATCGTCTTAACGTCCACCGGTTTGGCCAAGGCTTTGGCCATTTTGAAGACTGCGGGCCTGCAGTGCGTGAGGAACACGGCTCGTTTCTTGTGGCCGTTGGCGTCCTTGAGGTTGCTACTCTCGAGGAACATTTGGAACCTATCGGTATAGGATTCCCAGTCCTCAATAGCAGGGTTGAAGGGAGCGGGTGGCGAGTTGATTCCCGCCATGTTGCTGGTTGCTGCGTGCCGCATCGCCACGTGCTGGGTGGTCTCTTTGTCTCACGATCCCACCTTCGTCGCCAGTGTTAGATCGGAGGCGGATCGGTTCGACAGAGACGCGAGACCATTCTGTGAGTTTATATGCACGTGTGAGTGCATGCACACACACACACTTTAAATAAAGTGATAGAGGAATTAGATTTAGGTAAAGGTCTGGGGATGCGAGCCGCGGCAGCCCTTCATGTAGTCCTGGCTTGCAGCTCGGTAGCCAATGACAGCACTTTGAATCTCCCGCGATCGGCACAGCCAATCGCGGTAGATTCCCAGCGCTCCAATCACGGCTGACCTGTTGACCAATCAGGTCTTCGCTGGTCCGGACCAATCGGATGCGAGGGTTTCTGAGTATGCTAATACTGTACAACAGCATTTGAAAAAAATACACTTTCTACCCCAAGAGAAGGGGGTTGATTTCTAGCAATGTAAATAAAGAAATACGTATGTCAGCTTGCTTATTTGTAAAACTACTAGTCAAGATAGATGGCCAAGTCAACCATTCCTGTCTTTATTCTTTCCAAATTATTTTCTACCTTGAAAGGAGGGGATGAAAACTTCTATTTGCATGACTAAAGGAAAAAAAACCCATTGATTCTACTCTGCTCAGAGTTCCTTAAAATATAGAAAAGAACGGAGAAACTCTCATATTTTGACTTCTATTACTATACCAGTCCTCCAAGTTAACAGACATCTCTGTTTCAAGTACACCTTGGCTCAGTGGCAGGGCTTTATAGATTTATTCCAAGCATAACTCTGGCTGTCAAGCTTCCTGGTCACAAGCAATCAATGCCATGCTCTCTGCAAAATTAAGGTCATGCACATGACTGCTGTAGCTACTGTTTTATTTGCTACAATCCCAAGCCCTTCTAGCCTGGCTGTCAATGGTGAGAAGTGCTAGAATTGTAATTCAGTAATATCTGGAGGCTCACAGGTGACCCACCACTGATAAAGATAAATCATTCTAATGTAGCCAAAGTTGTCAGGACTCTTCCAGAAGTCCTCATCAGAGGACGAGGGAGTGCCCTTTGGATATAATTTTACTTGAAACACTGCATCTTACAAGGAACATCAAGTCCCCTTCAACTCTTCAGAAATATAGAATAGAATGGGAATAGGAACACGCTGCAGAAAACCCTATACCATTTGAGACAAATGGTTGTCCAATCTCTACTTAAAAACTTCTACAATCACAACTCTTGAAAGCAAGTTGTTTCACTGACTAATTTTTCTAACTATAATCTTCTAATCTTGAAGCAACTTTGAAATGTCCAAATCAAAGAGAACCAGATTTTGAAAACCTGCTGGACTTAGACTGATCAATAACCAGCCCACCCAAAGAAGCTCCCCACCCACCCACACAGGCAGGCAAGTCACCAGAATATAAACTGATAGCAAACAGCACTCCTTACTAGCATTGATGAAGTTATCTCTAGTTAGGGCAATGAAACGTCTGCAAAAAAACAATTAAGCTCAGAGAGCACATGGACCCCTCATACTTTAAAAAACCCCACAAACAAAATTATTTTCTTCCATGTGTAAAGCAAATAACACAACCTAGCCTTTAAGTGGCCAGCTAAACTAGGGAAGGCAGCCTAATACACTATGGCAGAAATGGTGGTGGCAAAAACCAATACAGCCTATTGTGTAAATCCAGTGTTTCCATGTTTTTATTTTACTTCAAATATGAACCAAGCCAGGCATTCCTTAACTTTTGAAGGAACAGCTTTGGCAAAATGTTGACTTTGCACTCTGCTTTGCACTCATGTAGGTTTTTTCCCAAGTAAGAGTACCCAAAGGTGCAGCTAGGGCTGAGAAGTAAATAGCAGTGAGGTGCTGAGGATCAGACCCAGAATCACAACTTGGAGAAGTTCACCCACTTGTCCACAATACCCTTTTCCTGGTGAGACAATTTGGATAGCATAGGGGAGGGGTGGCATAAAGTGGGCATTGTGGAGTAGTGGACTCAGTTACAGCAGTGGCCCCCAACTTTTTTGTGCCACGGCCTGGTACCGGCATCACAAAATGATCCGCGGCCCAGTACCGGCATCAACACGCATGGCAAGGCGAGCCGAGAGACTGGCCAGCCAGCCATCCCCCGCTTCTCCCCACCACTTTCAACTCCTCTTTTGTACCTTTGTCGATGGGCTTCGGGACGGCTTCAGGACAGTCGCTCGGCTTGCCTTGCCTTGGGTGCTGAAAGAATCCTCGTGCCTTAGTTTTGTTTGAAGCCGCCACCCCCCTTCGATGAAACAAAGGCGCGAGGATTCCTTCATGACCCAAACGCCGCTTTCCAACTGGAAAAGCTCACCAGAAGCACTTTCTCATCAAAACAAGATGGCGGCGCCCAGCAAACCGGCAGCCTGGTAGAAAATGTTCCACGGACCGGTACCAGTCCGGTGGTTGGGGACCCCTGAGTTACAGGATGAGAGCACTGATGGGTCTCTGCAGTCACATATAGGGCAAAAAGAGTCGCATACTGTAGGTGTGGGACAAAACGTGCACATAAGAGAAAAAGGGAAACATCATTGATGGTAAACAGGCAGGCAGGCAGGCAGGCAGGCAGGCAGGCAGGCAGGCAGGCAGGCAGGCAGGCAGGCAGGCAGGAAGGCAGGAAGGAAGGAAGGAAGGAAGGAAGGAAGGAAGGAAGGAAGGAAGGAAGGAAGGAAGGAAGGAAGGAAGGAAGGATCAATCTAGTGCTGTTCCTTCCATTTCCTTTCTCAGGCAGTCCAGACTGCTATCCTCCCACTTCTCCATGGATATCAACTGTGGAGAATGAATATTTTGTATTGTTTAGTTGGGTGAATCTGTGGCCCAGAGTGGTAACCAAATTGCTTCAGAAGGTAAGAGGCATTCACATTGGGTGAGCAGGTCTGTAAATGTCTCATGAAAGTTTATTCCATACTAGCAGGCTCATAGGCCTGCGTTCCTATTGGTCCGGAAAAGCCGGGCCGCGATTCGACAGCTTAAGCAATTCTGATTGGCTCGTATACGGGCTGCCACAATTGGGTAAAATCAAGCGCGGCAAGCTCAAAAGCATGTCATAGGCTGCCTAGCCACAACTAGCTCTATAAAAAGGGCTGCTGCGGCTAGGGTTGGTGTCTCAGTATCTGACTTCCTAATAAAGAGCTGTTGTTACTACCTTGAGTCTCGTCTCTCCTTGGGATCCACTACCCAGACTTAACAAAAGTAAAATCAACATATGCTATGTAATGCATCACACATACATAGAAGAGAAAAGTTGGAATTCAGAAAACAGTAAACAGGTCTCAGAAGTGCAACATTTCCAAAGAGTTCCTTTCAAATAAATCCAGGGTGGACAAAAAAACAAACAAAAGCCAGCTTCACAGGCTTTTTTTAAAAAACAACAACAACATGTAAGTACAGTATATGGGCATAGCAGAAAAAGATGATTTTTGATTGCTTGGCATTTCTCATTCTTTCAAGTCAACATAATTATTGCTATGGTAGATTTCTTCATGTAAGCCTCATAAGGCATGTGGTGTTTCCTGACCCGTCTGCCATCGATGTCAACATGTTGACAGGGAAATCTGAAGAAAGGCTGTAATAGGTACAAGTGCTCAATTGGCCTGGGAAGTGTGACTATCCATACAGGAGAAGGGTGAAGCATAGGTCGTCACTTCCTCTTCATACTTTCATACCCTGTGTCCTGAAAACAGTTTCTGACTTATGATGTTTTAATATAGGTACTGAATTACCTTCATTATGTGGGAAAGCTGGGTCTTCTACCAGCTAGTTGTTATCAACCAGGTTCCTGCTGCCATTTAAAATATTGATGAATGTGTGATATGGCATTGTAATTTTGTTGGTAAGACCACAGTGAGAACTCTCAAGAAAAGCATGTCTTTAGTTCTTCTTCATTGCCTAAATACCTTCTTACATTTTTGTAATTATTGGACAGAGTCAATGCATCCTTTTTCCCCCATTTCCACACACAAAAAAACCCCTCGATAAGCAAATAGTAGAAACTAGTTTGATAAAGTGGTTAGGCATCAAAATAGAAACCAGGAGACTATGAGTTCAAGTCCCACCTTAGGCTTTAAGCCAGTTGGGTGACTTTGGGACAGTTGGTCTCTCTCTCTTCCTCCTTCCTTCCCTCCCTCCCTCTCTCTCTTTCTATCTCTCTCCCTTTGCAAGCAGATGGTGGCAAACCATTTCCCCTCAAAAATTGCCCAGAAAACTACAGATGCTTGTCTAGGTAGTTGCCAGAAATCTACACTGAAGGAGGAAGAGAAGGAGAACCCCATTGATTATAAGCAATCAAGTCAGTGTCAATTCTTAGTGACCATACAGATTTTCTCCAGGACAATGTCTCTCCAACCTTCAGATCTTTCAATGGTAACCTTAGACACCATAACTAAGTCTCTCCATCTTGCTGCTGCTTGTCCTCTTTTTTTTCCTTCCACCTTTCCCAGCATTATAGCTTTCACCAGGCCTTCACGTAGTAATAATTTGAACTTGGTCATCTGTACCTCAGATGGGAAATCTAAATTGAGTTGTTCTATGAGCCATTTGTTAATTTTCTTGATTATCTGTGGCATTCTCAGAAGCCTTGTCCAATACCAAAGTTCAAAAGCATCAGTACTTTTCTTGACCTGCTTCTTCAAAGTCTAAAGTTTGCTTCCAAAGAAAGACACAAAGAAAACCATTGCTTTCTTTTTATAGACTGTCTTTGTTCATACAGACACATCACAGCATCTGAGTATCTTTTCCCAGGCCTTCATTACTACTCTGAGTCTGAGTCACATTTATTGACTATTGTTTCCTTTAGTGTAAATAATCAATCTTAAGCAGGAGAAACTAGCCCCCACTCTAACATCTTGTCAGTCCTAAAATATTCACTATACTTACTGGATGCTAATAATCAGAAGTCTAATTGCACCTTTTAATTTTTTAAAAAAATTAAAAGACATTCTGTTTTGTTTTGTTTTTCAGATGTGGTGGCTCCCATAACAAAACAGCTGGGGCAATTAAGATGAGAGCTTTTTACTTGGGCATTTCCTTGCCTGAATTAAAAACAAAAGTAGTAGAAAAAAGAAGTGAGGCAATAGTAAATGTTGGAGAAAAACAAAAACAAATGAACCCTTTCACAACAAGACGCTTGTTTTTAGTGAAGAAAGAAAATAGGTCCACAGTCCTGATGTCATGTCCTATTGTTCATCCGGCAAAAGGAAATAATTTGTTAAGTTCAGCCTGAAGTAACCCAGAATGCTTTTGGGGTGACGTGCCATGCCAAACTATGCTACATGTGAACACACTAGAATCTCTACCTATCATTTCTGACACATGCCATTGCCATCCTTTTACGTGATCAAATAAAACATTAGGACAGAACAATCTTAAGTTTACCTTAAGATTAGTCCCACTGGTACCAAACTGGATTCCCTGTTCATTGTAGCAATTACCTAATTGCCAATATATGGGATTAGCTCTGATCAGCATTTCCTGAGGTAAGAATTAGAGCATTCCAGAAACTCAGAAAGCATTTTCTAAATGTTTGTTATCTCCAGCCTAACAATTTGCAAAATGTTTAATTGGTCTTGTGGAACCTTTGCAATGAAATGTCATTCAGAACGCAGTGGGAATGACATTTTTCTGATTACAGTTGTAGCTCAATTGGCCACTTACACCCAGGAAGCCTGCTTCAGAAAAGGCACGTTTCTGGAGAATGGATGTTATGCAACGGCTCAGCTGTGCCCATTTATCTCTTTAACCCATGTGCTGCTTTTCGCTTGATTAAAAATTTCAAAACTGTCTATAATAAGATCAAAAATATCTCAATAGGACGAATAAGCCATCACTGGATTGTTTTAATTTTTAGTATTTGTTTGGAAATAATAGAGTGAAAAAAACAGATATGTTGTGACATTATTTACTCAATTGTGAGGGATCGAAATTTGCTGTCTGTGTTTTAGAAAAGCAACTGCAGACAGGCAGAAAAAAATTCCCTCCCACCCACCCACTTCCCTCCTGCCTTCATACATTCATGCACAACTTTACTCACAAGCATCCAAGCCAGTTGTTACAGCTGCCTGTTATTATTGAGCCACCGATTGGCATTTCCAAGGATGTGCAGGCAGCCTCACCTCACCCAGGCTCTGAGCATACAAAAACAACTTCTGAGGCTGAATGGGAAGAGGGGTGTGTGTAGCAGAAAGGTGAAAGCCTACAGAAGAGTTAGTGGAGGCAATGTTTGGAGATTGGCAAGTATTACAATAAGTGAGAGAACTTTCAATTGCCAGGATTGTAATCTATGAGAATTATGGCTAACGTTTTCGGCACCAAGTGCCCAAGTGAACATGTGTGCATTCCCAAAATGCAATGTGTGTGCACCCTGGGCATGCGCCCTTCCCCCACACATGCACATGTGACACCCCACACCCCCTGTATATGTGCACATGACTCTTGTGTGCGCCCTGCGACCCACCCGTGTGTGTCAGAGACCTGAAGACCAGCTGGCCAGTGGAAGGCGCATGTGCTCATGCGCAGCAGAGCTGAGCTGGAACAACGGCTCTTGTGCCCAGAGAGAGGGCTCTGTGTGCTACCTCTGGCACTCGTGCCATAGGTTCGCCATCACGGATCCATGACAAGCAGTACATCCTGATTGGGGTCCTGCTTGGACCTTAGAGCTTTGTTGGGAGCAAGTGAAAAAAGGAACAATAATACGGAAGCAGCACTCCTCTCCATTCTATCACAAGAACATTTGGAAAAGGTTGTATGCTTCTTTAAAGACTTTGAGACTTTTACTTGAGCTGAGTATTAAAAAACTGAGTTTAAAGCAGGGGTGTCACACTCGTGTCGTCACAGCGTCGTCACGGGATGTATCATGACCCCCCCCTTTGCTAAACTGGGCGTGGGCATGGGCAGCGCATGATGCATCTAGCCCACAGGCCGTGAGTTTGACACCCCTAGTCTAAAGAAATCTAAAACAAGATGACATCAGCAAGTATTGTGGGCTCAATTAGCAAAAGAAAGCTCAGGACCGTATAGATTGGAAACATGCAGAAGAAGCCTTCATTCTGCAGTGGACAATGCCTAAAATGATGATGATCATGATTGAAAGATTGAATATAAAGGACTGAGCAGTAAAGGCATAATTACATGACAACATCACTTTGCAAAGTTATAGAAGAGTGGATTTGACACAGAGCAATAGCCTATTGTTGAGGCAAGTATGTGCGCAATGAAGTACTGAGTACAAATTTGCAATACAACTTGTGTTGTCTAGTCCTTGGAGAGCAAAGAACCTTCATATAGATAAGCTTTATATGGCATAAGAATATTGAATCTAAGATGTTTGAACCTGATTCCAGTGCAAAACATCTTACCAAAAACAACTGGGAAAAGAGAATCTTCCATGTGTCTACATGTGTCTGATGAAGCTTGGACACTGCCAAAATAGCAAGTAGCAATTAATAGATACAAATACTGCAAATGTTTTTCCCCTTTACATTACTCTCTGCTGACCTAGATAATTAATGTGTTCTCGACCAGGTAGCCCAATCCCTGGTCTGTGACCCAGTACCAGGCCATGGGCCATTCAGAACTGGACTGTGGATGTAGCAGCCGAAACCATGTGTGCAGCTCCATTTACACAAGTGCATGTGTGCCTGCCATTTGCACAAATGGAATTGTGTGCACATGCTTGCCCGCTGTCCACATGGAACCATCACTTTTTCTCCCTCCCCTCTCTGACCAGTCCACAAACTCAGGAAAGTTGAGGGCCACTGTTCTAGACAATTTTGATGTCAATTTTTTTTTTTTTTTGCAAGATACCAGATTGGTCTCCAAGTCTTAGATTCCAATGGAAAGTGTATGGTTGTTTTAGGGTTGCTTTCTTAATACAGTATGGGTTTTTATTCTCTTTCTTACAGATAGGCATCTGGTCCTCTCCAAATAATTCAGACAAGATGATGGAAAAAGGAAGATGAGGAGAGGCATTCTACCATATTGATGAGGAAGACCGTGAGATGAGAAGTCACTTTGTCTGGATATGATCACAACCTATTGTTCAGTTCAGGGTGTTGATTGCAGGGGTTACCACTTACATCAATAGTACCCTACTCTGCTGACTGCACTCACAGCATCTCAGAAAACCATTTCAGTTGAGATCATAAAATGGGCACATTCCTATTACTCCATATTTTCATAAAACATAAACGATACTATTGCAATGTTCTCCTTCTTCAATAGTCACTCAACGTCATTTATGGCAAGAACAACAAATTGCATAAGAAAAACTACTTTAATCAGTTTGACAAACTGAATCCAAACTGTATTCTCACTGAATCCAAACTGTATTCTCACTGAATACAGTTCAAAATATTCAATACAGCCATGAAACTTTAAAAAGTCCTTAAACCTTGCCTAAATGCAAACAAGGAAGGAGTCAAATATCCCACCCTCAGAGGTGATGTGTCTCCTTTGCCTATCTGCCTAAATGATCTTAGTAACCATTAAGTGAGGTTTCTATGACTTTCAAACTGCAACTAATGTAAAACTAGTGTAGTTAAATCTGTCTAACTTCTCTGAGCCCTGAATCCAAACTACTGGATTTTAGATAAATTGACGCTGCTGCCATACCATCTACAGATGGTAAAATGTGCCTTTAATCAGTGGTATTACCCTTGTTTGTCATCTATCAGGATTACTAAAAGCTGTTTCTGTTCCATTCTAAATTGGAATGGATCAGGGTGACTGAAATATATCTAAATTAAAATATATCTAAATAATAAGCATGATAAAAAAATTGGGATGAGTATTAGTTGGGGCATGCTGGATAAGCATGCTGATCCAGAATGATAGATCTATTTATTATTTTTTTAAGGCAGCTAAACCCACAGTCTTTTGGAAAAATGAATAATAGATCAATCTTGGGAGATACTGATATTCAAAAAAAGTTGGAATCCAGAGGACAGATGCTAGGTCTTCGTTCGTCTCATTAACATTCTCACTGAATACAGTTCAAAATATTCAATACAGCCATGAAGTGCCTCAGCTCCATTTAATTTCTACTTTGTCAAAATTATAGTAGCCAAATAGGTAAGTAACATTTTCCTTTGAAAAATTCATTATGAAATTTCTCATAATGGATCTTTGAAAGACATATCACCCAACAAGCTAAGACCCATCATCCCAAAAAGTGTTTCTGGACATTTGTAAATGCAATTAATTACAGAGAAATTCAATTTGTTTACCACATTTACAACATACAATATATGATTATTATAACTGTCCATCATGTTTGGTAATTCTAATTCTGACCTTTTCACCATTTCGTTTCTAGTTGTTGTTCTAATGATTTCATTATTTGCAGCCTTCCAGATTGTGAGAACTGACAAAAGCACAGGAAGTCTAAGACATTTGTACGTTTCTATTTCAATAGGACAAGGCACCTCCCTATCTGATCTTATTATATTTATGTTATTATCTGTGTGGTGCATGTCAAGGGTTAGGACACAGGAGAAAATAACTTTTAAAGAAATAATAATGCACCCTTTGTACTGTATTACTGAGAATGGGAATTTCCCTGAAAAGATTTTAAGTTTACAGTTGCACTAAACTAAATTTTGACTTCTTACAAATGCCCTACAATTGATTTCCAAGAAAATAGAGACTGGGTATTTAAAACTAAATATTTGTGACTGTATTTTCTACAGTGTTTTATGTCCTAAATCAACTTTTGTTTCTAAATATAACTATATTAACTATGGCAAAATATTTGTCTTGTGAATCAGAAAAAAACCCTCTTATTTTGACTTGCTTAGTTATTCTGGAAGTCACTGTTTAGTACAATATTTTAATTCCAATGTAGTGATGTGTTTCTGACATAGTTTGCCAAAATATGATATAAATGCATGAATTGAACATCTAGCGAATATAAAAATATCATGCAGTTTCTTAGTAACATCTACAAACTACAGTGTCTGCTACCTGAATAACCATTTTATTTTTGCTCACAGACCCACTATTGTAATTCCCACTCTGATTCTTCTCTCTTTGTCAGCTCAGAAGTAACCAAGAAGGCAAGAAAGTCCAGGAAAATTAGAAATCAGTTGGAATGTGAACTCCAGTTTGTTTCCATGGCTTTTCTCAAATTGCTTGTACTGTAAGTGGACTGATAAGACTAAAAGCTATCAGAATTTGTGTAATGCTGAAATAACATTCTATGTAGATGATTTGAGGAATTATGCTCTTTGCAGCAAAATTTGATTGCCTTGGTTCAGAGAAATTATGTATTTAAATCAATATCCCCTAAAGCTGTTTGGTATACTGGGGAGCTTCATTTTTTTTTTCTTTTTGGATAAAGTAATTTTCTTAGCTGGTGTAACTTTTTAATTCCTGTGCTCGAAGACACAACTTTCAGGAGCTGTGCACTTATCTCATTGCTGCCAAACACAAACCACTTTCAGTTCATCTTAATTCTGCTGGCTAAATGGCCCTCATCATTTCTCCTTTACAGACTTGTTTTACTGCTTTTCTATTCCTAATGTCCTTTTTTCTCCCACTCAGTCTTTGGATTGTTTTCTTAATTTCCAATCAACATTAAGTATTTGTAATAACGTTTGGTGATTTTTCCATCTCTTCCTCGCCTTTGCTTCCGGACTCCCCATCTCTTTTCCACGTTATAACATTGTGTTGGGGAACAAGGCCCATGCAACTGTACACAATGCTAGATACACTGATGGAATTCTATAAACCTCAAAAAGAGGAAAGTATTGTTCCTGGAAGCAATGTTATAGTATCAAAGGGAATAAAAAGAAAATAAAAAAATAATAAAAAACCAGGTCTGCCCACATATAGAAACAAGTAAAGTAATAACTAGCAGTCAGCATGGGTTTGTTAAAAACAGATCATGCCAAACCAATCTTATTTCATTCTTCAATACAGTGACTAAATTAGTAGACCAGTAAAATACTGTGGACATAATATATTTAGATTTCAGCAAGGCATTTGACAAAGTAGACCACAACCTACTTCTTAGTAAGGTAGAAAAAAGTGGAATAGATAGCACCACCACTAGATGGACTTGCAACTAATTGGCAACTGTACTCAACAAGTAGTCCTTAATGGGTCTAAGTTTACATGGAGGGAAGTAAGCAGTGGAGTGCCACAAGGTTCTGTCTTAGGCCCAGTACTCTTCAATATTGTCATTAATGACTTAGATTAGGAATAAAAGGGGAATTTACCAAATTTGCAGATGATACTAAGCTGGCAGGAATGGCTAACACTCAAGAAGACAGGCTCAAGATCCAGATGGATCTTGACAGACTAGAACACTGGGTCATATCTAACAAAATGAAATTCAGTGTAGAGAAAAGTAAAGTCCTACACTTAGGCAAGAAAAACCAAAAGTACACATATTGACTGGGTGAAACCAGGCTCAATAGCAGTAACTGTGAGAGGGATCTTGGAGTCCTAGTGGACAACCAGCTAAATATGAGTCAGCAGTGTGCAGCAGCAACCAAAAAAGCTAATGCAATCCTAAGTTGCATTAACAGAGGGATACAATCGAGATCAAGTGAGGTACTAATACCACTCTATAAAGCCTTAGTAAGACCACACCTAGAGTAGTATCCAGTTTTGGTCCACCACATATAAAAAAGATGTTGAGACTCTAGAAAAAGTACAGAGAAGAGCAACCAGGATGATTAGGGGACTGGAGACTAAAGTGTTCTGTATGGTCATTTACATTCTTCTAGATGCCGCGCTGTGATTGGTCAAAGCGTGCAGGGATCCGATTGGTCAAGCGAGCCGCTCTGATTGGCCCACTGTGGATCTCCCACAATTGGTGGAAACTAATCGTAGGAGATTCAAAGCGGTGCCATTGGCCGCGGCCACCGCGGCTTGGGAATAAAAAGCCACAGTTTTTTCCCCTGGAACCCGAGCCGTTCTCGGGACCAATAAAAGAGCTCAACCAAGTCACTGAGTCCTGGTCTCCTTGCCGCGCTGGACATAACACTGACAACAAAGGTGGGATTCCAAGGCTAATTCCCCACCAACACGTGTCCGGAGGAAGCGAGACCGATGAGATGGCCAGCATCGCACCGCCCGCGCCCTTCAATCCCGCTACCGAGGACTGGGAATCATACACAGACAGATTCCTCATGTTCCTCGAATGTAGCAACATGAAGGACGCCACCGGGCTGAAGAAAAGAGCCGTCTTCCTGACACACTGCGGGCTCGCAGTGTTCAAGATGACAAAAGCTCTAGCGAAACCCGCGGACGTCAAGGAGATAGACTGGGCTGACTTTGAACCATTGCTCCGGAACCACTATGCCCCCGCTGTGCCCACCCTCATCAGGCAGCACGATTTCTACCGGCGGGACCAGAGAGTGGGCGAGAGCATCAGCGATTTTGTGGCTGAACTGCGAAGCCTAGGGGGCACGTGCGGGTTCTCGGACATGGATGAGGCCTTACGGGACTGCGTCATACTCGGACTCCGAGACCCAGTCCTACAGAGCCGACTGATGGCCAAAGGAGACATTGCCCTCGCCGACGCCATTTCTGAAGCCACTGCAGCCGAGGCAACCCGGAAATCGGCGAACCGCATGCAGAGACCAGACACCGGAGACCGCACCATGACCACCGACCCAGGACGGGCGACCGAGGCCCACCCGGAAGCAAGTCACCGTGAGACCCCCACCCATCATGGTGAATTCCACTCCGCCTCCGACACTATGGACGAGGAGGAGAAGATCCACCGGCTCCAGGCGAGACGTGACGAGCAAAATTGGCAGGGTCATAAGTCGGGGACTGCATGTGCTGGGTGCAGAGGTGACCACCCTCGAGCAGAGTGCCGTTTCTTCGATGCAGTCTGCCGGCACTGCGACAAAAAGGGTCACATCGCCTGAGTCTGCCGATTGAGGAAGGCCTATAGCCCCAGACGGCGGGACCACAGTGAGCGGAGATGTGACAGCACACCCCCCAGAGCCAGAGATTGCCAAGCTGAGAGCTGACGGGACCGGAGCGGACGGAACCGACGAGGTGGCGAAACCCGGCGGAAGGAGGAAACCCACCAGACGGTCATCATCGGCCACGCATCAACCACCGACGCCTGAAAAGTCTGCGTGGAGGTAGGCATCGAAGGCGAGCCATGCAAAATGGAGGTGGACTCCGGGTCCTACCTCTCCATGGTCGCCTGGCAAGAAATCAAATGCTTGGTGCCTACCATCCACAAGAAGGGGCTGGAGAACCAGAGACTAATAATCAAGGACTACCAGGGGAACCGCATCCCGGTAGTTGGAACCGGACAATTCAAGGTAACATTCAAGGGCCGCACTGCAAAGCTTCCCCTGACGATCGTGGACTGAGACCGACCCAGCCTTTTGGGACTGCAATGGTTCGCACTGCTCAGCATCGAAGTCACGGGCATCAACCACACCGCCGAGACCGATTGGGAACAGCAACTGGCACAGGACTTCCAGGAAGTGTCCGACGGCACCCTAGGCAAGTACCGAGGGCCCCCCATCTCCTTCAGCCTAGACCCCAACATTCCCCCAATACGCCTAAAACCAAGGCGGGTACCCTTTGCACTCAGGCCAAAAATAGACGAGCAAATTGACAAGCTCGTCAAGCAAGGGGTCCTACAACCAATTGACCACGTCCGGTGGGAGACCCCAATAGTCACCCCAGTCAAGCCCGATGAGTCAGTAAGAATCTGCGGGGACTATAAGGCCACCCTAAATTGCGCCTTACAACAAAGTGCCTACCCCGTCCCAGTAGTGCAGCACCTTCTACACTCACTGGGGGGAGGCAAGGTTTTTGCGAAGCTCGACCTGGCACAAGCATACCAACAGCTGCCGGTCGACGCAGAAACCGCTGAGGCGCAAACCATAGTCACCCACCAGGGAGCGTTTTGCTGTAACTGACTCCAGTTTGGAGTCAGCGTGGCGCCTGGAATTTTCCAGAGCCTCATGGAGAGGCTTTTGCAAGGAATTAAGGGGGTGGTGCCCTACTTCGACGACGTGCTGGTGTCGGCAACCAACCAGCTAGAACTAGAGGGTCGGCTAAGGGAGGTGCTAACGAAATTCAAGGAAACCGGGCTAAAAGTGAAGAGAGAAAAATGCCAGCTTTGCACAGAGCGGGTTGAGTTCCTGGGGTACCTCCTAGACCGGCACGGCATCCACCCAACCGCAAACAAAATCAGAACCATTAAGGAGACCCCCACACCCAGGAATAAAACGGAACTGCAGGCATTTCTGGGACTGCTTAATTTTTACAATGTTTTCCTGCCCCAAAAGGCGACCACGGCAGAGCCTTTGCATAGGCTTTTGGACAAGGCGGCCACCTGGACTTGGGGAAAATGCGAGGAGGCCGCCTTCAGGAAAACCAAGGACCTGCTCACCTCGGATGCCGTCCTCATCCAATACAATGAGACCCTACCACTTGCCGTCACATGCGACGCCTCACCCTTCAGCGTCGGCGCTGTCCTCAGCCACACACTCCTGGATGGAAGAGAAGCACCCATCGCTTTCTTCTCGAGGACACTCACCAAACCAGAGAGGAACTATAGCCAGCTGGACAAGGAGCCCCTAGCCATCGTCGCAGCAGTGAAGAGGTTCCACGAGTACCTCTACAGCCGCATGTTCACCATTATCACAGATCACAAGCCGCTGCTGGGCATCCCGGCAGGGAACCGGGCCACCCCAAACATCCTATCTCCCAGACAAGGTGGTCCGAATTCCTTGCTGCCTACAGCTACCGGCTCACACACCGACCCGGTAAGACTATCACCCATGCAGACGCCTTGAGCTGCTCGCCATTACCCGACCTAGACACCGACCCAGCACCCACGACGAGCACCCTCAGCATAGAGACTCTGCCCGATCTACCCATAACCACGTCAGACATTGCCCGAGAAACTAATAAAGACAAATGTCTGGCGCAGGTGTTACATTGGGTAGAAAAAGGGTGGCTGGAAAAAGACGATGACGAAGCATTCAAGACATTCCGGAACTGGCAAACAGAACTCTCTTTACAAAAAGGGTGTGTACTGTGGGGGGATAGGGTTGTTATTCCGGAAAAACTACAAGGGAAGGTATTGGGGTTGTTACACGAGGGGCACCTGGGCATAGTTAGAAAGCCCTGGCCAGAAGTTACGCTTGGTGATCAGGGATGGACAAGCAAATCGAGGCCTGGGTGGCAAGATGTGAACGCTGCCAAGAAACCAGACCGAGCCCTCCCGCGGCACCGATCCTGGAATGGGAAACCCCCAGGGGACCATGGTCCAGGATCCACATAGATTTTGCCAGGCCCACTAAGGGACATACATTCTTTGTAACGGTAGATGCTTACTCCAACTGGTTGGAGGTAAGCAACATGAAAACCACCACCACGGAGGCCGTGACCAAGGAACTTAGCAAGCTATTTGCAACCCATGGCCTCCCCGACGTCATCGTGTCGGACAATGGGCCCCAATTCACCTCGCTAGAATTTGAAAAAATCCTAGCGGAACGGGGCATACGACTTGCATTGACAGCTCCGGCACATCCGGCAGCAAACGGAAGGGCAGAACGGATGGTTCAATTTATAAAAAAAACCAGCCAAAAAATCGAACACGGGGAAATCCAAGAAAAAATAAATAAAATGCTCTTCATACAACATATAACCCCAAACACAACAACGAACAAAAGCCCGGCGGAGCTACTAATGGGGAGGAAAATAAGGTCCCCACTAGACAGGCTGCACCCCACATACAACCCGGAGAAACCCCCCAACTCCTCTAGCAAGCACCGGTCCTTTGCACCAGGCGACGCCGTCTATGCAAAGAACCTAACCTAACCGGAGACCCACTATGGGTACCAGCAACCATAACCCAACTGACAGGCCCCCGCTCGTACCGGCTGAAAACAACCGACAGATGAGCCTGGAAACGCCACATTGATCAACTAAGATCGAGAACAATCACAGGAAACACAACCGACACGCAACCAAACACAAGCCAAGAGGGGAGGGAATACCCCAGGAACCAGAACCCAATAGAAAGAAACCAGCAACACTTACCGATGGACAAACAGCTCGAAGCCTCACCAGGAAGAAGCAGCCAGGCCAGCTCAACCAGCCCAGAAAGACTAGGCGGGAGCGGCGGAAACCACAGCTCAACTAGCCCGGGTAGACCGGGAGGGAGCTGCGACAAAAGGCCCGGCAAGACCTTCCAGGCGGTTCCATCGACGAGGCCAAGAGCAACAGAGAACCCAACCAAACTGGCTGGGAGCCAAGCGACAACTGACCTGCGCAGGTCCAGTTGGCAAGTACGGAGCCCCGACCGAACCAAGAGGGGAGGGGTGTTCTGTATGGTCATTTATATTCTTGTAGATGCCGCACTGTGATTGGTCAAAGCACTCAGGGATCCGATTGGTCAAGCGAGCCGCTCTGATTGGCCCGCTGCGGATCTCCCACGATTGGTGGAAACTAATCGCGGGAGATTCAAAGTGGTGTCATTGGTTGTGGCCGCCGCGGCTTGGGAATAAAAAGCCGCAGTTTTTCCCCTGGAATACGAGCCGTTCTTGGGACCAATAAATGAGCTGAACCAAGTCACTGAGTCCTGGTCTCCTTGCCACGCCAGACATAACATAAGGCATATGAAGAAAGGTTACAGGAACTGGGCTTGGCTAGTCTAGTGAAGAGAAGGACCAGGGGAGACATGATAGCAGTGTTCCAATGTTTGAGGGGCTTCCACAGAGTGGAAGGAGTCAATCTATTTTCTAAAGAGCTTGAAGGCCAGACAAGGAACAATGGATGGAAACTGAACAAGGAGAGATTTAACCTGGAAATAAGGAGAAACTTTCTGGCAGTAAGAACAATCAACCAATGGAACAGGCCTTGGAAATTGTGGGAACAACATCACTTGAGACCTTCAATAAGAGATTTATCAGAAATGGTGGAGAGTCTCTCTCTTGGGTGGGGTGTTGGACTAGATGACCTATAAGGTCTTTTCCAACTCTGATTATCTGTTATCTGTTAAAAAGAATCTAAGCCCCCAAGATTTCAAACCTTTAGGATGAAAACATAGCTCAATTTACCAAAAATAGATTTTGCACCCCAAAAGACTTGGATTTAACCTTCAACAACTCCAGTTAAAGAGATTAGATACCTACAGCTTATATCATCACAGCCAATCAGTATAGGAAATACCAGGAAAGATAAGCACTAAACCCTAATGCTCCTAAGAATATTTGTTTTATTTTCTTAATAAATGCTACAGCACAAACAAATGTGAACCTTTGAACTTTCTTATTTTTATGTCCCTGCAGCTCTCCACTGACCCACTTCTGCAGAACTGTGATGTGGGGGCTTGAAAAACCACCAAAGATTCGATATTAATCCAAGGAAAACAGCTTTATTGTAGCATTTCTGCAGAAACAGGTTCCTGCCCTGGCAGGTGGGAGGAACCCAGAGCAGTTTACATTCTATTTTATACCCTGACCTACCGCCCCATCCTAGGATGGCTTGGTTTACAATCTACCTATTGAATTTCAGTATACAATTCATCACCAAATATGGGACATCAGGAAGTTAAATGCCTCCTTAACATGTACACATTCTCCCAGGTTTTCCCAAAACACAACGTGTGATTGTTCAACGTTTCAAATTCTCCCTTTGCAGTAGAAATGTATCAACTGATAGTTTTGAGATTTGAGTCACAGCTATACAATACACAATGGGTTTATTCATTTTCTCCTCTCACAATTCCCTCCTCTTCTGCTTACATTCTTGACTCAAACTCACGCAACAGATCCCCAGCCTCTTTCAGAGCCATCTCCTTCTGAAACATCATCAGAGGTTCTTCCTCCTGCTTCCCGGATCTTGAACCTAAAGTTTTCCCTAATCTTCCACACATTGCTATTACACCAGGGAAACACTGAACACAACAACACAACATCACACAGCATATAATCATTAATATAATTCCCATGATTGTAGATCTCAACCAAGCAGTGCTGGGAAGCCAAGACCATAATGCCCCCCACAAATCTGGAAATGAGGAATCACCTCTTTGTAATAATGGATTAGAACGAATGCGTTCCTCCATCGTTTGCACTGTTTTTGTAATATTGGGTTGGAAATCATGGATATATACACAGCAATGGGAATGAATCAAAGCACACACACACTCTTTTGCAGCTAATACAATGTCTAATGCATATCTATTTTGCAAAGCCACTTTTCTAACTTCAGAAAGTTCCGTGTTGAGCATTTTGATTGCCTTGATAGTATCATTAAACGTGGCTACTGTAAAGTTATTCAGAATATGTAAATCTCTATAATTCATGGCTACTCCCAACAGTGCCAGCATTCCCCGGGCTATCTGTGTTTTCAACCTTCCCCCCAGCGTTAGTCCTGAACTGATTTCTCTTTTGTTCTGAATCCGTCCCTGGGGTAAGGTATTCAATTTATATATTACTGGTATCATGTATCCCATGGTACAAATCCCACTCCAACGTGGTGGCATTTCTCTATACGCATGTTTCCCACACAACACCCACCTAAAATTTTTCATGGCGTACATTTGATTCAAAGTCCGAGTCCAATTGATTATATCTTCAAAATACATACACATCTGGTATTGGTCGTGATTAAAATAACTCAATTGATGATGAGTGTTAGAATAACTGTGGTTACTACAAGATAAAGGCATATCAAAAGTTTTGTTGCATTTTTCCCAATCACTCAAATCCACTCCTTTGGATACATTTCTCTTGAAACACACATATGCTTTTTTCTCTCAAATGGACAAATACCTTCCCAGATAGGTTTTTTTTCATAGGAGCCTGTTCAAATTTATTTCCCTTTGGTCTCAAATCCTGTTGACTTAGTGGGATTGCATGTAATGTTAAACCCTCCCCTGTCTTCCCTGGCATGTGCATGCACATCCAGCAGTTAGTTATGTTCAATGCTTGTGATACCTTCTTCAAATCCTTCATGTATGTATTGTCTTCCCATAAATCTGTCCCCAAGTCTCCAGCTGGTCCAATATATGGAATCTGTCCTCCTGATGCAATCATCAGTACTATCATCAAGGTGGTTAGCTCAGTCCAGGGTCCAATCTTCTTCATCTTTTTAAGGTGAGCTTCAGCGGCTGACCATCCACTGGAACTGCCCTCCACGTAGAATTTGGATCTGGTGCCTTCTTCACTCTGCTGTAATGCGTCCAGCCTCCTTCTCGAGTGCGAACTGCAGATTCAGTTGTCAACAGCACCTGGTACGGGCCTTCCCAACTAGGTTGCAGCTTCTCACTTCTCCAAGTCCTTATCAGGACCCAATCTCCAGTTTCATAGGGGTGTTGGCTTCCCACAAGTGGTGGTCGTTGTACCAACAATCCCTGTTTATGAAGAGAAAACAAAGACCTGGACAGTGTCTGCAAATATTTTCTCAGAAACAAATCTTTAAATTCAGGTATAGGATTTCCCAGTCTGGCCAGGTAGGGTCGCCCCATTAACATTTCAAAAGGGGAGATCCCTGTGTCTTTCCTTGGGCATGTTCTAATTCTAAGGTGTGTCAAGGATAAGTTCTTTGTCCATGGTAACCCATTTTCTAATTGTAATTTGGTCAAATGTCTCTTCAATTCCCCGTTCGCTCTTTCCCCTTTCGCACTGCCAAGGGGTGTGCAAATCCCATTTCACCCCAACAGCTCCCATCACAGATTGCAACACTTTTTGTGTAAAATGTGTCCCCCTGTCAGAATCAATAGTTTCCATCATCCCATATCATGGAATGACTTGTTCTTAATAGGATCTTGGTTACTGTGGATGCTGTGGCTCTTCTAGTTGGATAGGCCTCTACCCATCCTGTCAATTGATCTTTAATCACCAATAAGTATTTCCAACAGATACTCTGGGCTAGAGTCCACATCTTTGGGCTCTAAAAATGTGGTTTTACAGCCATCACCAATGCTTCCATTCCACAGTGTCTTTCCTCATGTACCTTCTCCAGAATTCCTCTCATTACATTCACGGGAACCACCCTCATCCCCTCTGAAGTTCTCCACCCATCCTCAGTTCCAAATCATCTTTCTCTTTTCCTTCAGGTTTCCAATCCTCATCGTCTTCCATTTCTAGCAAGGGATTTAATGCCATTACCAGCTTTATTTCCCGTGCAGCTTTTTCGCCCATTTGTCTGCCCATCTGTTTCCAACTACCTCTGGGGTATTTCCTTTCTGATGAGCATTCACATGTACTATTGACACTTGATTTGGCAGTTGCAGGGCCTCCAGAACCTGTTCCACAAGCTGTCACTTGTTTCCCATCAGCCCTGATAAAACCCCTCTCCTGCCAGATCTTACCAAAGGTATGGACCACACCCCAGGCATATTTGGAATCAGTGCAAATTGTCACATCAATTCCTTCAGCCAAATCCAAAGCCCTCTTCAAAGCAACTGCAAATCCTGACTTCCTCTTTCCTTCCTTAACCCTGCTTGATCCATCCACAAACCATCTCTCCCCTCCTTTCAAAGGAGTTTCTTCCAGATCCTCCCTCACTTTTGTCATCAGATCTACTTGCAACAAACAATCATGATCCTCAGCTTCCCACTCCTGTCTTCTTCTTTCTAAAAATTCTGCTGGATTCAAATTCCTGTCTGTCCCAATCACTACATCAGAGCTGGTTCTCAAAATGGTCTCATATTTGAGAATCCGCCCCTTTGTCATCCAAGTTGTTGCCAACTGACTTATGAATGCTCTACAAGCCCCCCCCCCAAGGTTAACTTCCTGCTCTCTACCACCAACATAGCTGTAGCAGCCACAGCCTGCACACACACCGGCCATCCCCTCACCACCGGCTCCAGAATTTTGCTCAGAAAAGCGATGGGCTGGTATTGCCCCCCCTTTCTTCTGCGCCAACACTCCTAGTCCTGTTCCCTGAGCTGCTGACACATACAGATGAAATGGGAGCTTCAAACTGGGCAAAACCAAAACCGGTGTGGATGACAATGCCTTCTTTAAAACTTTCCATCTCTCATCATCTCCCTCTAGCCATTCTATACTCTCTCCTTTTCCTACTAGCTTCCTGTGCAAGAATTGGGCTAACACAGTGTATTGGTCCACCCAAACTCTGCAATCCAAGAGCTTTATTTCACCTTCTTTTCCACAAACTGGATCTTTTCCCTTGAAACTGTCAATCCCTGCTCCTTCAGCCAATTTAGCAAAGCTACAGATGTTGCTCTGACTTCTCCCTCTTTCTCTCCAGTCAGCAACAAATCATCCACATATTGAATCAACATAAAAGACACTAACTTTCCAAAGCCTGTCCAAATCTTCCACTCTCAGGATCATTCCATTCAAATGCAAACAGGTCTCTACTTCCCTCCTCAAGGGGGCATGCCCAGAAGGCATCCTTCAGATCAACCCCTCTCTCCCCCTTCTACACATTGAATATTGTGGGGTCCAAAGCTTTGTCACCCCAGGCTGCACTTGAATCTTAATCGGCTGAATGTTCATTCGCCCTGCCTTCTCTCCTCCTGCCCAGACCTCATCTGAAATTGCCCTCTCATCTTCCACAGTCATCTTCCACATCCTTACTCCCTTCCTGGTATCCCACAGCTGGATACCAAACACAGGCAACAGATCTCTCCTTAGCAAATTCACTCCAGCAGCCTCAGTCACCACTTCATTCATTTCCAGTCTGATTTGTTCAAACACCCTCACATCCTGTGATTTTCCACTCACCCCCACTACTTTTAACATTTTCCTTGATCTATGTGCACCCTTTTATCAGGTCACACACAGAAGTCCGGCTTTCACCGGTATCTATCAGAAACAGCTGCTCCTGATGGTCAGGACCCACTGAAATGTTTACCAATGGCTCCCCGCAGGTCCTCTTAAAGGAGCCAGAACAACTCTAATCATACAATGCATAACTCCTCTCCTCCCGGTTGGTAGGACACTCGCGCACAAAGTGTCCTTCCTTCCCACACCTAAAGCAGCTTCTGTCCATTCCAGGCTGTCTCATTCCCATCCCTCTGAAACCTCTTCCTCTGAAACTTCCTTGCATTCCACCTTGCCTTCTCTCACCCTGGCCTCCCACTGCTCCTTTTACACAATCCACATTTTTCTTCACCTCATTTTTAGCTGCAGCCTGCACAGCTGCAACCATCATCTGTGACTTCTGTCTAGTTTTTTACAGTGTCTCTGTAGTTTTAATTATTCGACCACCTCATGAGCATTCTCATGAAGTTTTGGAAGAGTCTTTTTCAATTCTCACAACTCGGCTGGTTTTATGGGGGCAGCCACAAAGACTGTCACCAGGTTGCCTGCAGCATTGATCCCATTAGGAACTTCCCTAAGAGGAAATGCATCCACTTCAGGTTTTTCTCTGAAGGGAAAATTTTGAACACTTCTCTTCTCAATTGTTCCACTTCTTTTCTCACTTGCAGATAGGGAGGCGGCTGAAGAGGGGGTTGTGCACTGGCAATGGCAGTGGTGCCATAGGAACATTGGCGGGCACGTTATTCAAATTAGGATTTGTGGGTGGTGAACTCTGCAGCCAATCGTCCGTCTCACCCTCATTGTCTTTTTGTTGAGACATGTATTGACCCTCGATTGGAGGGACGGGACCTTCAAATTTCACATGTTATGTATGCAATTTGAGTGGTCATTTTGTGTTGGAGAATATAGTCTCTCAATTTGGTTATCCAATAGGTACTGGTTTCCCCCTCAGGACTCCAGTGATATGGAAATTTAGGATCAATCAGAGGATATTTTGGCCATCGGTCTCGACAAAGATAAATCATGTTTTTCTTTTCGAGATGTCTGGTGAATCCCTTTAGATTCAGGGAGAACCTACTGCTGGAGTAGCTGTCCCAGGGGTGAATCTACTGGAATTGATTTCCTGCCATTGTCAGTTTTTCCCTGTCCCAGATAGGCTTCTTCCTGGTCTCCAAGACCTTTGCTTTGTCCGTTTCCCATCTCTACTCTTCCAGACTTCCAGAGTCTTGACTCACCAGTCCAGTCCTCCAGCAGACGCTGGATTCTCCCAAAGAGTTTAAGGACCCCTCTCTTTCAGACTCCTAGTCCTAGTCTTCCAGCAGACGCTGGATTCCCCCAGGGAGTTTAAGGACCTCTTCCCCCCTTTTCTTTTTCTGAACTCTTCCAGACTCCCAGAGCCTTGACTCACCAGTCCAGTCCTCCAGTAGATGCTGGATTCCTCCAGGGAGTTTAAGGACCTCTTCCCCCCCCCCTTTTCTTTTTCTGACTGCAAATGAAAGGAACAAAGTTTTACCTGATCACTCCAGACCTCCGAGGTAGTGGATGTGTGGGCGTCCCCAGCTCAGGCTTTCCTCTATTCTCTTTTTGATAGTCCCAGACTATCAGCTGGCAAAACCCTATTTCCAAGAATCGTCTGGATTTCCAGTCGCCTCTGGAGCTGACCAGAATTCAGGGAGGAGGCACCTCTCAATGGGAGGTTGTGGCCACTACTCACCTAGTTCCCGGCTTCCGGAAGACCACTATTGAGGCTCCTGGCTGGCTCGCCAAATTGTGAAGTGGGGGCTTGAAAAACCACCAAAGATTCGATATTAATCCAAGGAAAACAGCTTTATTGTAGCATTTCTGCAGAAACGGGTTCCTGCCCTGGCAGGTGGGAGGAACCCAGAGCAAAGTTTGCATTCTATTTTATACCCTGACCTACCGCCCCATCCTAGGATGGCTTGATTTACAATCTATCTATTGAATTTCAGTATACAATTCATCACCAAATATGGGACATCAGGAAGTTAAATGCCTCCTTAACATGTACACATTCTCCCAGGTTTTCCCAGAACACAACGTGTGATTGTTCAACGTTTCAAATTCTCCCTTTGCTATCTACTGATAGTTTTGAGATTTGAGTCACAGCTATACAATATACAATGGGTTTATTCATTTTCTCCCCTCACAGAACTGATGCCTAAAGCAGTTTATATTACAAACAAGAGCTTTGATTCTGTTGGCCCTTTTCTTCCTAGACTCTATCAGCATATGGTCCTTTTAAGTGCTTTAATTCTAACTGTAATAACAAAAGCCATTTCTGATAGGATCTTCTTTAAAATTCAGGACAGGTTTTTACCAGTCACTGGGGTTGCTGTGATGATATGCACAATCAAGTGCAGAAAAAGTTAAAAAAAGAAAAAAAGAAAAGCTTTTAAGACTGCAAAAATACAGGACTTGCTGCTGTGTTATTTTGACCAGAAGTAAAAACCAAAGAAATCTGACAGAGCCAGCCTTTTTCACCAGAAAACTGATTATTTGTGACTTTTACTGTGTTCAAGCTTTTAGTTTTAGAGTCAACTTCTGAATAATGATGATTATTGAAAGAGCTTCCCTTGTATAGGGGTGCAGTTTGATGTGGCTTGTTGCTAATTTATGAGATAAAAATCCGCCAGTTGTATCTTTACTACTCAAAATCATGATGGAGATTTATCTGCAGACAAACAAAGAACGTTTGTTTGCATCCTTTTCATTCCAATGGGTGGTGCATAACGCAAGCCTCGGTCGAATCATTTGCATCATTATTGTAAATTGGACAAACCTAAGAAGAAATTCAACAACTCTGACTGACTTTCCGCACACATTATTCTCATGTACAATCTGCTTGATTTGATGAGTTGCATCTTTCCCTATTGCTGACTCTCTGAACAGGGCATAAGGAAGATATAGTTGATATACTATAGATATAGACCCAGACACAATAAATGATGCAACTTCTTAAAAGTATGATGGTATTTCATATTTCTGTTTTGCTGTATATAGGACTGGAATTGGCACAGAGTTGAAATGGCATTCAGCGGGGGGAAGCATAATGCTTTATTTTCAGTGACATAATCCTAATTATAATACTAATACTAACATCCCTTTATCAACCCTGGCCTAGAAGTGGCACTCTCGCCTCACAATCAGGAGGCTGTAAGTTCGATCCTAGGTAGAGGTGAATGTTTGGAATAGACTGTCCTGCTTGAGCGGGGGGTTGGACTAGATGGCCTCGAAGGTCCCTTCCAATTCTAAGTTCTAATGAAAAAAATTACTCCTCTCCTAAGGATTCACCTCCCTCTTGCAGTGCCAATACAGCAGCATCAGTAACAGCTTCCTTCCTCTGGCAAATTGCAGTTTCAGTGCAGGGATTCGTCAGGAGCCAACATTATCTGACAATTATTATTTAAAAGGACCAGTCAGACATGTTAAATTGATGTACAAGTATTTCCAAGGCTGGCCCGAATACAAGAAGAAAGCTGGGCACCAACATCCCTGTTTATATTGCTAATGACTCTCTCTCCTGGACTTTGTAGTATTTTGGATGACAACTATTACACACAGCCCAAAAACACCCTTGTGCAATTCATCTAGCAACTTACATTCTTCCCAATCAGCCCTGAAGTCTATTTCACAGACTACACACTGTTAAAAATATTAGCTCCCCTTCAGCAAATTTACATTATTCTTCATAATTTAAAAACACTACACATTCTAGGGATACTCCCTGGAGATTAAAGATCAATAAAAATTAAGCTGATGGTTGAAAACAATACAGGGAATCATTATGATTGTTTCTCCTTTCTATTTCTCTCTTTCAGCTTTGTCTAAAACATAAAATAGATGAAAGGAGAGATTTTGCAAAACAGCCAGAATGTCTGTCACAAAACATTGTTTGGGCCATTATGCACTAATGTCTGGAAGGCCGGTTAAAAAGAATTCACCAAGTGATGATTAATTGAATAGATTCTTTTCATAACAGCCTTATGAAAGTTCATGAAGTTAGCTGGGCAGGAAAATCCTGCTTCATTCAACCTAGAAACAAGGAAGAAAAATTGCTGCTGAGGAGATGGCCTGCTTTCTAGTTTGATTAATGTGCTCTAATAAGACCTCTGTCATCTTCCTAGTGAAATTCTGATGTGATTCATAGATGTTGGACACTTATCTGACAGAAGCATTTCCTCAAGTGCTTTGGAGAAAATAGCCTGCGTGTGGTTTGAATGTCAGGGCTTTGACTCCAAGCAAAGATTACATGGAGTTCAAAGCAAAAAGTGTGATTTTAGAAATTGTTACAACTTTATAGATATATACTCTATGTACTAAATCTGAGTTGTTTCCTGGACAGTGGTATTAATGCATAGAAGCAATGCTTAACTATATCATTTCATAATCTCTTGTCTATGCTTTTTTCCCCCTATTGCCTTCTCTTTACCATGAAGCTAAATCAGAACAGCTGAGCAATTCAGAGAACTAGTTATAGATCACCTTGTTCCTGTAGCCTTTTCTTTGGAAAATCCTATATATTTTTATTCTGTTCAGTATGATATTTGGAGACAATTTAGGATTCTGACTGATCTCATCAATGGCAGTCAAGGGGTAATACCATAATTACTTTGAAATACATAAAATAAATGGAGCTTATTTCCCTCTTCAGGTATTAAAAAAAAAAAAAGGAAATATAAGTATATCAAACTCCATCCTGATGTTACTCACCTCCACTAAACAATATATACACTGTAGAGACATATGTGGGTAAACATCTGAAGAGCGCTTTCCCATAAGATTTGAATAAAAAGCAATGCCTCCACCTCCATAACTTTAATAACAAATAATGTTTGAAATGAGCTCTTGTTAACATCTGTCTTTACTTTTCCACATAGATTTAATCACTATCATTCACTATCCACCTCTGCCAATGATAGGTAAGCTTTTTAAAATTGTTATGAAACAACTCCATATTTTTTTCTTTGACCAGATCTTGGCAGTCTCTTCATTTCTGTCAAATAGTGGGATCCAGCTTTGCAATTGCTGTTTGGATGGCCAGTGAGGTGTGAAGGCTAAGTTGTCACATGGCAGCAAAATTTCCTTCTTGTGCTTCTAAATCTTTTTAAATGATTCACAGGTTTGGGTGTTGCAAAATAACAGAGTTGATGGTGGTGCTAGGTTCAAGTAAATTCATGTCAATCTGTGCTCCCCTCCATGATATGTGAACCTGTGTTCCCCTTCCCCAAATTATGGATTTTTCTGCGAAAACCTGGAGGTTTGGTTTACTTTTTGTTTGATATTTTGTTTTGGAATCATAGTGATGACCCCATGCTCTGTCAGTTCTCACAATGTTGTGAGGAAATTCCTCACTTGCATTTTATTAGCATGACAATATTTACTGGCAAATTTCACTTCTTGAAGCTTTTATCTCTGGTGTCAACATGTGAAGAACCAATATTGGACAAAATATCCAACACTGAAAAAAACAAAATTGTAACCTACATCTTCCTGTGACATAAAACTTGATGGCAACTTCCCTTTGAACTGTCAAATATCCTTCTTTTCTTATGTGAAATTTGTTACTTGCTGCCAAGGTTGTCCACTTTGTTCTTAGTCATGCAGCTCAGCTTTTCTCAATTCATCATTTTTATATTGCACATTACCCATACTGACATAATCAATACCATAAACCATCTACATTTAATAGTGAATTTCAGTTGGAGGGACTCTTTCAGCAGTAAAAAGTTCAATCACGACATATAAGTAGTTCTCTTTTAGTGACTGCCTTGTTTAGCAACCATTAGCAATTATAACAGTCATGAAAAAGTAATTTTATGACTATCCAACCACCAGGAGCTGAGGTGGCACTGAATGCAGTACTGCAGGTTACTTCTGCTGACAGTCTGCTGACTGCAATTTGATAGATTGAATCTCACCAGGCTCAGGATTATCTCAACCTTCCATCCTTCCAAGATGGGTAAAATGAGGACCCAAATTGTTGAGGACAATAGGCTGTCTCCGTAGACAGTTTAGAGAGGGCTGTAAAAGTACTATGAAGTGGTATATACATTTAAGTGCTACTGCTATTTAATTTTTGCAATTCTGTGAACAAATATAAGCTGAAGTAAGATCATAAGCACAGTCATATTTCTATCTCACTTATCTACTTGTTCTATTATGGTAACCATTCTATGTGAGAGAATGACTAACCAAAATCACACAGGGAGGCTTGGTGGACTTGCTTAGGTCAAGACAAAAAGGGGAAAAATCAGTTGTGATCATGAGAATTATTTTAGAGGTTCTAGCCAGGATTCTGCTGGTTACAATTTTGGTAGGGTCTTATTTTTCCCTCTTAAAAATACTTTTGAAATGTTATAAAAATGAATCTGGATTAACTGAGAATATAAATTTCTGAAGTGTTTATTGTACTTCCAATGAATGTCATATAGAATGGGCAAATATACACATGCTGTTTAAAAAACAAATGATAAACCTGATGTCCAAGCTTATAAAGTTGAAGTGATTGAATTCAATCCAATGCACTATGTCATCTTAAACCCTTTGAGATAAAATGACACAGTTCCCAAGAGTATGTTAGGATTGCTATCCAAGTATACTTACATATATCACACATATAATTGGATTGTAAATCTACTTAAAAATATTAATTATTTTTCCTCACCTGGTACCAATGATCCATTTTGAGTATTTATTTGGTTATTGTATAATACAAATAATACTATTTATCTTAACGCTCAATCTGTTAATATAAACTATTATGGCTTGTAAAAATAGATTAATAGTTTAAAATATTGCATGTTATACAGATAAGTCCAGTCACTTTTCAATAAATAAAGAATATTTCTAAGGTAAAATATATACACATTTTATATATGAATGCACACAACACACACAGACAGACAGACAGACATATCTTTTCCCATTAAAGTGATCAGGGGTGCTTATAAAAATTGGGCAAACGTTGGATTGCAAAAATACAAACAGCTAATTTTAAAATAATATTATTGGATCCCATGAAACAAATGGGTTTTATTTATTGTATAAATTTGGGGGAAAGCAACTAAAGCAAATCCACTTTTAAGTATGTTCTATAAAATTGCAAAATGCATGGAAACTCTTCTCTTGCTATTATTAAATTGGCAATAATCTTCTCTTAATGAATCTTCTAAAGGTTTTTCTAAAGGTGTTGTATTGGTAATCCAATCTGTTTAGAGATATAAAACATTACAACATAACTTGGGATTATATACATACATTGTATATGGAAAATATATGGAATCTTTATATGACTAGCAATGCTTCAGAACTGAATATGTCCCAAGGTTGATCTTACTACTTTTCTGTTTTTTTTAAATAAATGATGGGTATCAGGTGGTTTGCTAGATCATGATTTTTTTGCAAAATAAATCATAAAACTGTTTTCCAAATCCAATGAAAAATACACCTCAATCTGAAATAAAATAATTTTATACAATTAAGATATTGCAAGCAAAAGATGGAGATTGGCCTTACTGCAGTTGATAGACAAATAGCATAACCAAGGAATTAATTGCTTTAAATAAGTTCTTTCTCTGATCTAATATCCTCTAATATATCCCTAATTCAGCTCTTCTTTAATAGATAGGCTGTATTACCGATCATGATTAGCTGTTAAAGCCCATTCAGAATAGAACAAAAAACCCAGTTTTTAAAATTATATATACCACAGTGGTTTTCCTCTTGACACAGTAAATAGTTCTTCAACCTGCACTTTACTTATGAACAAATTAAGCATTACACTATTTATCTTTAACTACAATAAGGAGTTTGAACATTGTTGAATTTAAAAAGTAAAGTAAGTTAATAACTGCAGTGCACCAAAACTGTCTCTTTTATTCCACTGGCTTAACTATTAGTTAAATAAATCCCCTTGGATTTGCTCTCCTGATACTGAGAAGTTCCTATTTATTAATTCCTTGAGGCCACCCTTAGATGGCTAGGTTCCCTCGAAACTAAACTTTGGTATGAGGATGCAAAAGAGCCAATGACCTGGATCACTGTGTGTCACAATTGTTATCTTTGAATCAAGATGTTCTCTGAACCTAACAGTTTAAATAATTCTATTTACCATAGAATCTTCACACCTGATTAATTTTATAAGTTTAGGTTTGAGGTTAATTTAAACCATCTTGTATGGTATGATCTGATCCTTGACCAAAATTAAGCAATATTGCTATTCGTCACTGCAACAGTATTACATTACCAAATTTACATAGCAATTATACAATAATTTTTTTTTTTTTAAAAAGATCTACATATTATATATTTTGTGTGTTATATGGTTCATGGCTGCCTACATATTAGGTAGCCTACTGTGATACTTTTTATAGAACTGGAGCAAAATGTACTTTTCATACTATGGATTTTCTATTTCTATTTCTATGGATCATCACACCTTTCCAGTTGCCAACATTTCAGAATTACCAACAAGGGCATGTTTATTGCAATATGTAGTTCACTGCTCTCTGGACAATTCCTCTCTCTACCCCCACCCTATCCTCCACAATATCATTCTGTCTCAAGCTATAAAGAGACAGAAATGAGACATGAGTAACTAGGTCTAAAGTTATGTTTGACACTATGGGAGCACTCTTACCTAATGTCAAATAAAAGCATATTCAAATAATGAAAGCTAACTAGCTCTGAAGAAGATTAAAGAAGTCTTATCTGAAACAAAAATCGGAAATAGATCCAAATAATGAGTGACAGTGAAGTGTTGAAACAGAATTTGTCACTGACCAGTCAATTGAACTTCTTCTTTCTTTAAAATTTTTAACATGTATTATATTTTGTTTTGCTGAATAGATCAATGGTTGGGCTGCCTTCCAGAAATTTGGATTACATTAGCAATTATTCCTGATCATTGAACCTTTATTAATCATTTATACTAGGCTCTAGAAAGAATATTTAGGTCTTGTGGATATAGCAGGAAATAATAAATGAATTGAATATAATTTTAAGAACTAGGTTACATCATTAAAGGTATAAAAGACAATTGGATATCACTTATACAGGTTTTGCAATAACACTAAATGGCAAGACCATTTGTTTGAAATGAAAAAGGTTGCTTTTTTGTATAAAATATATAGTGGCTAATATGTTTTAAAAAGCACTGTCCAATACGGAATTTATATTTCCATAATAACCACAATAACTTTATTTGCTGTAGTAACAATAAATGTTCAAATTAAATTATGCAACAAAAGAAGGAATAACATACTGGTAAAGGATCATCAAAATGCAGAATTTTAGCTGAGTTCAAAGAATACCATACTGTATTGTTTTTATTTCTATAATTCCAATAACCTAAAGAATGCTCAATCAAGAAAAAGTAGATTTGCCTCAAATCAGAGGCTACAGCATTCTTATATAGATAAAAGATTGTTCAATATACATGAAACTTGTACATGTTTCAAAAAAAAATTGGAAGTATATCTCTGTAAGTCAGATGGACTGCTTTAAGAACAGATAGGAGCAAGATTCATGCAAGTTCCAAAACCCTTGTCCAATAAACATGGAATTCACAATACAAAATTACTATGGTCCTTTTTTTCCCCCAGGACAGCAGATTCTATGTGGACAAAAAGAATGCTTTTTTAAAGACAGAAGCTACAAATAAAAACTTTTGTAGTTAGATACCAAAATCTATAAAAAATGTTCTGCCACAAAAAGACGTATTTTTGCATGTAGAAACAGGCACTTTGGATCATTACAGATCCATGACACTTAAAAATAAAATAAGCTTTCTAATACACTGTTGCTAAGAATGCCATTTTACAGAGTTCATACTTTTATGTTGCTTCAAATGTAGAATCAGATTTAGCAAATGCACACAAAATTTTTTTGTTCAATATCTTAGAATCACAATACTATCAAGGCTGCCTGACAACATGTCCTGTTGACAATAATGATCAAATTATTACAACAGTGTTACAACAGCCAACTTGTCTAGCAGTTGCTATTAACTGGTTAACTTAAAATATTTAACAGCCCATAAAAACTAGTAATTGCATTATCTGCTATGTATTTTGAGTGCAGTTAAGAACAAAATAAAACTGCAAGACAATGTTATTCTGTTAAATGACATGCATTGAAGTTTCATTAAGAAGCTTCTTTTATAGATTGTTAAAACTCTCTAAAGCTTAGTACTGAGATTGAGTAACTATAACGAATTTCCATGGCTCAGTGATATTCACAAATCAGGTGAATTACACATTCTTATTGAATAAGAGTATCCTTGAAACATGGCTACTTAATATGGATTTAATTTTGAGAGAGTTTCTTTTTCAAAGATTCAGGCATTTCAGGTGGGGGGGGACGAGGCAACTTCAAATAAACTTTAACTGAATCGTAGATGAACCACTGAAGGCCAGTGAGGGTACCAATCATCAGAATACGGGTGAAGAGGCCCTTCCACATCCCATACATGCCCAACTTCCTAAGAACACCCAAAACAGTAGTGCCCCTTTCTTGGTTCAACACTGATACCACAGAATCAGCTGGGTGTGAGACTATAGCACAGAAGATACCAGCAATATATCCGCCAACAAATGTGACTCCAAGTTGTTCCATCTTGCTGCACTGATCTCGTGGCTTAGGAATGACATATTTATAGAGTGCTTCTATAGTTCGTTCAAAGCAGGAAAACTTCATCATGGTATAAGGGATCTGTCGCAGCCAGAGGGGATATACTCCCTTATAGAAAGCCCAGAGTCCTTCTTCAATATACATCCTGGGAGCTGCTTCTCGCAGAGTTTTGGCATAACCGCGCTGGGTCTGAATCCGTACCTTGACCGCTTCCATCGGGGCCAAAGCAATGTCAGCAAAGAATTCAGCACTGGCTGAAGCAGCGAGGTAGAGGCTAGTCCGCCACAGATAAGCTTGCTCCAGTCCCAAAAAGTCAGAGTACAGTATCTTGAAGTATTCATAGAGACCAAACTTGCCAAAGCCCTGCATGGAATAACCTATGGCTGTTGGAGCCCATCCTTTAGCCAGGCCAGGAATCCCCTCCTCTCGCACCGTAAGAGAAAGGCCTTGCATCAGCCCTTGGTAACGCCTGGGTTCCACCTGCATACGGCACTTCACCACATCCAGTGGCACTACCGCCGTGTGCGTTGCACCACAACTCAACACCCCACCTAAGGAGCACAGCAGCAGATAGGCAGATGAGCCATACTCGCAGGAGTACTCCTCCTCCTCTACTGCCTGTCCCATGGGGCTGTCCTTTTTAGTTCCTGAAGCTGCCGACAGGCTGAGCAGATCCCTGGGTGGAAGGGCTGGGCTGCCATCTTTGGAGGGCTCTAGGTTCATTTCCCTGCAGCTGCTTGACAGCCCAGAGCAAAAGAAGGGCCGTTTGCTGCCCCTGCTGCTTCTTTCTAGGATCCAGGTGGTGGGGCACAGCCCTGCCAGCAGCTGAGGCCAGGGCCTGGAATGGGGGCTCCTGCTACCTTCAAGAGCTTCCCCTTCCATTTTGTCTTGATTGTTGAGGAGCCTGCTGTCGGGGCCACTTTTCTGAAGATTTCTGGAAAAAGTCTCATCTGCTTTCCAGAACCAGGATATGTGCTGAGAGAAGGGAGCCATGATATCCCTGGCTCCTTCCTTCCAAGACTTGCTTTTGCCCTGCTGTGCGGATGGGCCAGACATACTCTGTGCACAAGCAAAGGGCTGATAATGGCTGAAACTGTTGCCTCTTTCCAACTGCCAGAGAGTTCAGGGTTCTTCTGGCTATAGAGATGTAGCCTAGAAGCGGCAGAAGGAGTAGGACTGTAAGTGGACACTCTAGCCACTCTCTCTGTGGTTTAGAATAATTGGATGGAAATAGACATGCCTCTGTGAACAAAACTTGATTAAAGAATAAAAAGATTCAAAGCTATTAAATGTAAAAAAATACATGGGCAAGAGTTGTGTGGCCTCAGAGGGGAAAAAAAATCCTCAAAAGTTCCACATTCTAAATAACTTTCAGTGGGAATCCAAACCTTTAGACTTTTTCTCCCAACTTTTAAGCTAAGCCTTGTAGTTTTGAGTATCAGAGGCACTGGCTCCATATTTACATGTCAGTTTTGTCTGAGACAGAATCTTTGGGACAGATGTTTATTTATTCAGTTTTAGAGGCAGCACATATTTGCAGGGACTTTTTTTGCCATTTGTTTTTTGGTCATAGAACCTGACTTTCTACCTACTATAGCATATGTATTTGTGTTCAATATTTAAATCATCACCAATAATATGTTATTACTTGATAAAGAAATGCCCTGGGCTAGGCTGAGGCTGTGAGCTGTATAAAAATAACACCTCAAGAAGAGCCTGTGGTTCAGAATTTGCCATGCTAATGCTCTAAACCTTTTGCACAAATAAATCTGTATTCTCCTACCCTTTGTGGTCTTGTGTCCTGATTTGGAAACAGGATCTGCTGCAACATTACCACCACAGGGGTGGAACATGGGAAATAAACTTTCATGTTCCTCAATATTCCTCAATTATAAGGAATATTTCATGTGATGTTAAAGATTTGATTACCTTAATATGCAATAGTTAGGCTAATTATTACATAGCTATGCAGCATCAAGTGGTATGTGTCAATCAGCCATCCTAACAGAGGGATGGAGGCATACAAACAAAATAAAGCTACTTCTGTCTTAATTTTTTTACTTTTTTTCTCCTCAGAAAAAAAAGATGCAAATCTGAAGATAAAGTATAAGAGAGCACAAAATGGAAAACAATGCAGTCTGGCTTATAATAATAATTTGTTCAATAAAGCAGAGTGATTAATGAAGCTAATCACATACTTAGAAAACTAATAGAGTCATATCCTGTCAGACTTCACAAGAGACACAAGTAATAAATCTCAGTTCTCTAAGAACTCAGTCTCCCTTTCAGGCAGTATGGTAACTAGGTAACAGCAGATACTTCACAGACCCCACAGAGCTAGATGGTGGAGACAAGTAAAAAGTAAAAGATGTGCAGAAGATCTGAGTAGTATAGAACACAAGAATCAAATCTTTTATTTATGTCAGCCTCAGGGTGTAAATCCTAAGACTTTTTTCCCTCACCCTTGAAGCTAACAATCTTTTAACTCTTATTTTCTAGTTTTTAAATATCAGAGGCACTGGCTGCATATTTATATGACAGTTCTGTCTGGGACAGAACCTCTGGGACAGATGTTGGTTTATTCCTTCTACCTCAATTTTAGGAGCAGCACATATTTGCAGATAGTATTTTTGCCATTTGCTTTTTGGCCAAAGAGCCTGACTTTCTGCCAATAGATGACAGGAACGCTTACAACCTCAACAAATTTAAGCAATAGGATTAATCAAAAGTCATCAGAAACTAACTACTGTAATTCGTTAATATGACAGAAGCAAAACTGCTGGAGAAAGAAGGGAAAGCATCAAAATAGAGGATACAAAAGAAATAGAGGGAAAATAAAGTTCAAAATAGTTATATGTGAAAAGAAATGACTTAAAATGGTCAGTATTTCATTTTCTTATATAACTCTGTGCAAAATGGCATGGCCAATTCCCAGAGCATGTATGTTACTTGCAACATTCCATTTTTCCTAATCAGAGCATTTGGAAGATGGTTCAACTATTTCAAATGGGAAGTTTAGGAACTAGGTTTAATGTTGTCAAGTGCAAAGTCTGGCCCTGAAACAGAACAGGAATATTGCAAAATGCTTCCTGATTTAGAACACTCTGTTCTGGAAACAAATGAACCATCTTGGGTTACTTGGCCAGTCTAGAACTGGACCAACCTGTTTTCTACATCAACTTGCCAACTTTAGTTGAATTCTAGAAAACTAAAAAAAGGTAGTAATTAGATGAGGTCAGGACAGACAGAAAAATAGCAACAAGTATATAAGGAGGCAATAGCAAATGATTATACTTTTTCTAAGAAAACTGCATCAAGATAATTATTAAAAAAACACCAGGACTGAGTTCATCTTGAAAATAATCTCTTTTATTCTGTCATTTAAATTACAATATTAAATGAATAAATGTCCTTTATTGTACTTCTGTGTGAAACCTGTAGATGCCCTGGGGATTATACTCTATGTAAAAGAAAGATTGGTCTGTTTGTTTTCTAGGCATATAGATAACAGGGTTTTAATGTATTACAGTTGATGACACAATTCAGTACAAGAATTAATGGCAAACTGTGAAAATCCATATTTACCCCAACTTAGAAAATCACATACAATCACATACAACACAGTACAAATAAATACAATTACATCTTTCACTTTCCTATATGCTATAGCATATACATGTACTGTATATTCCTTACATGTAAGGAAATACAGGTGAAAGTCAAAAAAATTAGAATATCGTGCAAAAGTTCATTTATTTCAGTAATGCAACTTAAAAGGTGAAACTAATATATAAAATAGACTTGTTACATGCAAAGCAACTTAGTTCAAGCCGTGATTTGTCATAATTGTGATGATTATGGCTTACAGCTCATGAAAACCCCAAATTCACGATCTTAGAAAATTAGAATATTGTGAAAAGGTTCAATATTCTAGGATCAAAGTGTCCCACTCTAATCAGCTAATTAAGCCATAACCTGCAAAGGGTTCCTGAGCCTTTAAATAGTCTCTCAGTCTCGTTCAGTAGGAATCACAATCATGGGAAAGACTGCTGATCTGGCAGTTGCGCAGAAAACCATCATTGACACCTTCCATAAGGAGGGAAAGTCTCAAAAGGTAAGTGCAAAAGAAGTTGAATGTTCCCAAAGTGCTATATCAAAGCACATTAATAGAAAGTTATGTGGAAGGGAAAAGTATGGAAGAAAAAGGTGCACAAGCAGCAGGGATGACCACAGCCTGGAGAATATTGTCAGGAAAAGGCCATTTAAAAGTGTTGGGGACTTTCACAAGGAGTGGACTGAGGCTGGAATCAGTGCATCAAGAGCTACCACACAGAGACGGATCCTGGACATGGGCTTCAAATGTCGTATTCCTCTTGTCAAGCTGCTCCTGAACAACAAACGTCAGAAGCATCTTATCTGGGCTAAAAAAAAAGAAGAACTGGTCTGTTGCTCAATGGTCCAAAGTCCTCTTTTCTGATGAGAGCAACTTTTGCATCTCATTTGGAAACCAAGATCCCAGAGTCTGGAGGAAGAATGGAGAGGCACACACTGCAAGATGCTTGAAGTCCAGTGTGAAGTTTCCACAGTCTGTGTTGATTTGGGGAGCCATGTCATCTGCTGGTGTTGGTCCACTGTGCTTCATTGAGTCCAGTATCAACGCAGCTGTCTACCAGATTTTGGAGCACTTCATGCTTCCTTCTGTAGATGAGCTTTATGGGGATGCTGACTTCATTTTCCAGCAGGACTTGGCACCTGCCCACACTGCCAAAAGCACCAAAACCTGGTTCAATGACAGTGGGATTACTGTGCTTGATTGGCCAGCAAACTCACCTGACCTGAACTCCATAGAGAATCTATGGGGCATTGCCAAGAGAAAGATGAGAGACATGAGACTGAACAATGCAGAGAAGTTGAAGGCTGCTATTGAAGCATCCTGGTCTTCCATAATACCTCAGCAGTGCCACAGACTGATAGCTTGCCACGCCGCATTGAGGCAGTAATTGCTGCAAAAGGGGCCCAAAGCAAGTACTATGCATTCTTATACTTTTCAGAGGTCCGATATTGTTCTGTGTACAATCCTTGTTTTATTGATTGCATGTAATATTCTAATTTTCTGAGATTGTGGATTTGGGGTTTTCATGTAAGCCATAATCATCTCAATTATGACAAATCACGGCTTGAACTATCCTGCTTTGCATGTAATGAGTCTATCTCATATATTATTTTCATCTTTTAAGTTGCATTACTGAAATATATGAACTTTTGCACGATATTCTAATTTTTTGAGTTTCACCTGTATAGAGTAGCTTTCTCTAGAGTCAGATGAAAACCGTTGCCGTCAAATATGCTACATGATAGATTTCAAAAGATTCCTAAATCTCAAGGATGTTTCCCCTGTAATCCTTAATTTGGGGTAGAGTTGGGGCAACTGGATGGAAATAGCCAAATGTTAACTATGGCTATAAAAATAATGTCTTTACTAATAAATTAAGTTTTACATTTGTAAAAGTTTTGTGTTGTATCATGAACTTTTTTATCTACAGTAATAGTTTATTTTATGCTAAATCTTTTGATTATGTCTGTGTTTGAATCTTTTGTTTATAATAAATATTACATTACATTCCATGAGTTTTAAAGTAATTGGGTAATTCCATTTTATGAGTGGTTTAATTCTCTAGCATGTGGGTAGATCTGAGCTTGCCCATGAGCTGGAACTCATATTATGATATTTGCATATACCAAAATAGTATACCCTTGTTCTTATCTATTTTAGCAATGAGTCACTCAAATCAGTTCCCAAAACATAAAAACAGACATGAAAAGAATGTCTAATTATCAAACACTGTTATTAGACTACAAGGTTAACTGCAAAACATTTGAAGAAAGAAATTTCTAAGGCATGCATACAGATGTATGCACAACTAGGGATGGCTTTTGAAAGGCTGCTTGAGAACACAGAAGACATAACTACTTATGTTCTTCAAGAAGATAGATTTCATTTGAATTCTGTGCAGGGTAGGATAAAAGCAGAAAGAAAGAAAACTACAGGAGTAGTTAACATTGAAACAAAAGCTCTACCCAAAATTCCTGTCTATTACTATGAGATAAAAACCCTTGTGAAGTTTGAATTAAAGAGAAAATGTTAAGTATGACTAAAATACACATGCAGAAAATACTTTCTTTTGCACAAGAAGTTTTGTTTGTTTAAAGTTTTGCATTTTCCTTATCTTCCATATAAGCAGCCTGCAGCCATTAAATATTTACACTTTAATACATTACTGTAAAATGCAAAACAGGAGCAGGAAAAAACACAATTCACAGTGATAACTGGAAATATTTAAATTATTAGGAAACCAGTCAGTAAATATTGATTTAAATGCAGAAAATCAAATAATATGCTCCTGGAAAAAAAGGCAAAGTGGTTCTTTGGAACTTTCAAGAAATTGTTAATATGGAAGTGCCTTGGGATTTCCATAGCTCCAGTCCAGTTAATCAAAAAGCAGAAAAGCATTTCCAATGGGAATTAAACTTTATAAAATTCTGCAAATGCAGATTTATAATTAATGTACAGCATATTTTCTTTACTTATTTTTGCTTCTTTATTTGGGCAGAGTTTTTAAAAATCCAGTATGAGTTACTGTGGAATTCATTATTCATATCATAAATACATTTGTTTGTAAGGCACAGTTGTAAAAATCCAACATTAAAAAGTCACTGTACAAGGAAACAATTTAATAATCTCTTTTCTTAAAATGTAATTAAGCACAGAATTATATATAAACTATACTTTGTCTTTGATTACTGTATTGAAATAAGATATAACTTGGGAACCATAGAACATTTTTCATTTTTCAAACTGATAGAAATAAAAATTCATGTCATAGTAATGATATCACTCAACCCTCTAGGCAATAGGGCAGTTTATTGCATCTTTGAAAGCAACTTATGGACTTTTCACAGATTCAGAGAAATAAATGTATAAATAGTTAATTTGTACTGAGAAACAGATACATACGATGTCCTCCGAACTTGTGTGCATATCAGAAATCCCAAAGGAAAGAGATTTGGAATTTATGATACAATCACTGTTTAATAAAGGAAAAAGACAGCTGTTTTTCCTGCACGTCACAAGATATGAACTCATGCACATCTTAAGCAATTACTGTCTGAAGTTCAAAATTGAAACAAATGGAGCAGAATAATTCTAAGGTAGCACAGGTATCAAATTCAATTACTTGACTTGTATGTTGTATAAAATGTTCTCTTTTCATCAGCAGCATCTCAATGAATACTGTACACCACAGATTCTCCACTGAAGCACAAAACTGTAGTTTGCATCCAGCTTCTTAAATCATTTTTGCAGAGAACGGAATGTCTTGCCTTCTGCTCACAAAAATTATCTATGGCCCTAAAAAACAAAAACTCCTTCTTGGCAAAGAGACAAGATCTGTAGGTTTTGCAGGGATGGAAGCCCTTTTCAAAATGTTGAGTTACCATTAAAACAAAGTTTCCAGAGTAGTTCTGTCTCCAGAAATAAAAGCAAAAAAGGAATTGAACTATTTTGTCACTTATCACAAAATACTATATTTTGTGAGCTGAAAACCCAGCACCAAATGTTCCTCCCTTCTTCATGAAGCAGAATTCTTCCCTTTTCCTAGGCTAGGGCCCAGGCTTAATTGCTAGATTGTAGCCATTTTTTCAAGCAAGGAGAGTAGATTACAGTGCATACCATTTTACAACTGGTGTGGATCTAGAAGAGAGAAAGAGCTGTCAGCCATGGAGAACCAAGATGGGTCTCAGTCTCTTCGGGCTCCAAAATGTTCACGTTGTCGGAATCATGGCTTTGTGGTACCTGTCAAGGGTCATGCTGGTCACTGCAGGTGGAAGCAATGCCCATGTGAGAAATGTTCTCTCATCACTGAACGTCAGAAGATCATGGCTGCGCAGAAGGCCTTAAAAAGACAAGGACCAGACTCACCACCTAGAGAGACTTTGCTTTCCACTCAGGGTAGGCCGAATGAAGAAGAGGCAGCCATTGCTAGCAGTAAGAAGGGCCTAAAAATGAATTCCTCAGAGCCTTCCACTCATGGGTCAGTTGTGCATGAAGGAATTAAAGTGACTTCAGCAGTTAGCTCCAGTACCAGAACAACAAATAATCCAACACCACCTAAACCGAGCTCTCCAACATTCATAGATTTAGGTAAGTGTACCAGCCATAATTATTCAAACATTGATGATTAGCTATGTCTTCTCTGTTTATGAATTTAACTTTCTATTTGTCCTGAGCCTCAGCGATGTATGTATCCTGCTATGCCAATTTATTACAGGTGATGATTTGGATTATTGTTTTTTTCTATCCAAGGTTGGTATTACTTAGCTGTTTATTTATTTATTGCAGCTATCATATCCTGCTTGAAAGCTGCTCCATCATGCTTCATTGTTGCAAAACTAAATTTACACAGCCAGGATCTGTACTGTAGGAGTCAAATGAATTGCAGCAGGCCCAACAAAACACTGACCTGCCAATCAAGCAAATATAAAAACAAAGAGTCTGGAATTAATATGATTTGTACTATGTTTTTACCACATTCCTTTCAGCAAAGGGAATATTTCAGTATTAATGAAAATAATTTGCTCGATTAAGTGGTGGTATTCAAAAAATTTCACTACCAGTTCTGTGGGTGTGGCTTGGTGAGCAGGCTACCATAAAATCTCCAGTCAGAGGTGGTATTTGCCAGTTCTCCGAACTACTCAAAATTTCCACTACCGGTTCTCTAGAACTGGTAAGAACCTGCTGAATACCACCTCTGGCTCAATTGCTTTTTGTATGAACAAAACAGAACAGACAAACCCTTGACTGCTGCCATCTTTTGTAACAATTTATTTTTGCATTGAATTGATATTGTGCAAGTTGTATTTTGAAGACTTTAGAGATGCAGCTAATTTAAAGGAAGTACCCTAATTTAAATTTCTCTGTAAAATTCAAATTGCTATGGTTAGTTATTTTTAAATAAAATGGTTAAGATGTTAATCAACATCTTAAATACAGCAAAGGTTTAGAAAATATTATATTTGTGGAGTCCTTTGCGAGCTTGGTTGTTTTCTTGCAGATGTTTTCTTGCGCTGAAGATGTTAGTTTATTTGGGTAATGAAACATCTGCAATAAAACAACCTCTCATTTAAACCCAGAGCTATAAATATTCTCCTCTAATATTATATTCAGCAAGCTGATAATGAACATTGACTTAAATCAACAGGTTCAAAATTGTTTATCAAAAGTAAACCTGAAACATTGCAAGATGTTATATTTTCCTACTTATTCAGATTTTTTGTTACATTAAAATAGCTTTTCCTCCATTCTGCTCTCCTGCTGTTTTAATTGGGATCCATCTTTTATTTTATTTATGAATATGGATTGCCATCTACTGGCTTGATATAACATTAAATAGTATTAAGATACCTTGTGATTTATTTTTGTTGCTTGATCTGATATCATTAAGTTTTCTACTTAAGAGAAAAAATGAATTTGTTTATTATGGTTCATTCTAATTCAAAGGGTCACTGAGTTATAGGTTTTTATTTATCAAAAAAATTAGAAGTTCCTTGTTTATATGGCTTTTTTGTTATTATTGTTGCTTCCACTTCCTAATTTTGACTTTTTTTGTTACCTTTTCCTTTTTATTAACTCCTTTTCTTTGTTTTGATATTTTACATTTTTATGAAAGTTTTGATTAAAAGAGGAGAAACAATTAATTGAATTAGTCCAAACTAGAAACAGTAAAATACAATATTCCATTTTATGTTAATATAGCTCCTATTCACAAATAAATAAAAATTGATTTAGTTTGAATATTGTGTAATATATGTTTGTAGCCTCAGCTTCTCTATGACCAACAAAGGTCTCTATGCATTCTTCCAATTGATACAAATCATGAGCAACAGCTCTGCTTTATCTTGCCATTTTAAGGTGTCTTGATTGTAGAGCCTTTTACCTCTCAGTGGAACAATTATGTTTATAAAAGCACTTCTTGCATTTAAGCTGTCCACTCATTCTTCAATGTTCTCATGGATATACCTCATAGGACACCTAAAGAGTATCTTTTTGAAAGTTTAATTAGCCAAAATGCAACACTTTCAGGGTGTTAAAATGCCATACAGACCTTTATATGATGCTGATACCAGCCAGTTTGGTCTAGTTGTTAAGATACCAAGCTAGAAAGCAAGAGGCCATGAGTTTAAGTCCTGCCTTGGCCATGAAAGCCTGCTGGGTGATTTTAGGCCATTGACTTCCAACTCACCTTGCTGGGAAAAATAAGAGGAAAAATGTGTGTTGGATATGTTCCCCCCTTGAGATATTTGTAAAAAAGATATAGGCAGGATACAAACAAACAAATAAATACTGCTAACCCATTTAATTCAGTCACCATCCATTTAATCTAACTTTTATTTTTAATAGACCATCCCAATTTGCCTCAAGAATGTATTACTGTATGTCCAGAATTTGGGGAGAGGGACCCTCCCAAAATGTATCCTGGTTACTCTGGGATGTATCCTTATCCATTTTCAATGGGATTCACTATTAATCAGCCAGCTTACAGAGGTCCATCTCCTGCACCTGTTTTGCCTCTGCAAACAAGTTTCAGACACTTTTCCAGCAATCATGGACCAGGTAGTGTTCCTGCTTCTATACCAGTAAGTATAGTTTTCTCCACACATGGTTTAATACAGCTCACATAAGCATAACACCCTCAGATGTCTTTTGCAGTTAGCCATTGGTGTAATAATTTTGAATGGTGGCTTATTTCAAATTTTGATTATCTTGATTGTACAGTAGTAAAATGGTTATCGTGTGAGGAACAGTCAGTCACAAAACACCAGAAACAAAACCAGTAATATTACTGCCCCTTTCTATCTACTCTCCCATGGGAACTTTTTTTTTTAATCAGATAGTCACATGTCCACATAAAGCAGCACCTTTTCCAAAAATGTATTTCCAAAAATGCATCTGAGATCAGTTTTTGGCAATAAAATGGATGATAGCGCCTGGCACTATGCTTTTCAGCATATTCACATTGCTTTATTTTTTAAAAAATTAAAGAATGATAAAAGTGCCAAGGGATATGTCTAAAGAAAGATTCCCACACCTGGTTGCCATACTGGAAACCCAGTAAGTTTAGATAGTATGCAGACAAGATTGACGAATCATGAATATCTGCTAGGGCTGTACACTAATTTAAATTCTGTTGAGCTCTATTGTAGTTATGTTAATAGAATTTCCGAGAAAATCTCAGGTGTTCTACTTTTAGAATTGTCCATTTAAATTGGCTGCACATTGGTATGTCCACATCTGTCAATAGAACATTGCTTTGGATGCACAGATGATGATTTACTCCATTATAATGCCTGGTTTAGAGCCCACCTAGTTGATGAATCACAGTTACTGCTGGATTGGGCAGTTAATATAAAAGTATGGGGGAAAGGACTGTGAAAGTAGAGGTTCTATAATGTCTGAATCAGAAACAGTACTTCTTACACAATGAACCTGTAAAATTTCTATAAAATGAATTCCCTCCCATGTTTCTTCCTAGTACTTAATTACAGAAATGCAAGCAAAGACATAGCAGCTCATAGTATTAGCCCAAACTGTAAAGGTAAAACCATTTTGTCTCCTCTATATATGTCAGAAAAATATTTTTGAAAAAATAGCTATCTTTTTTTAAAATTAGGAATGGACTAATTACAATTTAGGAATAATTTTAAGAGTGGCAAACATACAATGTTGTCTTCCTTATTTGAAAAACATAGTGTTGAAGTGTTATTTAGCTTTTTTAAATATGGATTGTTAACTATCCAATGCCATTGCTAATGTAACTGTTGCTGCTGGACCTTAGTATCATTTATTTACCATTTGATACGGGGATTTGGATTTCTTTTAATTGGTTGTAGGAAGTAAATGTAAAATTTGAAAATATTCTTCATTTTCTTTCCAATGATAAAAATAAACCTAATAAAATTATGTATGATAAATAAAGTTAGGTTTCTGTCAGATTGACTTCCATTTTAATTGCTTTCTGGAAGCAGCTGAAAACTAAGCTCTTCTGAAGGAAATTTGGCATATGATGCCACTGTGGCTAGGGTACACACACACACACACACACACACACACAGTACAATATTTTAAAGTTTAATCTGATTGTGGCTATTTTAATTGTAATTGTGTAGTTCGTCAGCAAGATGTAGATTATATGCACTGTGTGTGTGTCTATGTGTGCATACAGAGATGATAGACAGATAGCAGACAGACAGACAGACAGACAGACAGATGATAGACAGATAGATGATAGAGGGAGGGAGGGAGGGAGGGAGGGAGATAGATAGATAGATAGATAGATAGGTAGATAGATAGATAGATAGATAGATAGATAGATAGATAGATAGATAGATAGATAGATAGATAGATAGATAGATAGATAGATAGATCAATCATAGGATAATGAAATATATTTTGGCCTAAATTTCACATTTTGTAGCTACCATCTGCATATCTCAGTTCACCAGCCATTCGTGCACCTTTGTTTTATATAGCTACAGGATACAGGTGGGGATTTCCGGCCAGGATACTATACTCCACTCTCACCCTTCATACCCCGAGGCTTTCTGCCAGGGATTCACTACCTTCCACCACCTCTCCAGCTCAACCTTGTGACTGAAGCTACAAAGGAAACATCTGGTGAGTAATCAGAATATTTGGTTGTGCAGCTGTTCCACTGATGTTTGCAAGGCACCTACAGATATTCTTCAACTTAACAATTGCTTAACAACCAGCTGAAATTACAACAGAGGCTTTAAGATCCATAAAACATTTCTGCCCTTTGTAAAATGTCATGCCATCCCTGCCCCTCAGTCACTTGATCATATTTCAGTTACTTGACAACTGCCTCGCCTTTATGACTGATGTCCCATCATCACACTTACAACTTACAATGGGTTTACACTTACAACTGCGGCAATTGCTTAACAACTGTGGATTCACTTAACGACCACAGTGATTTGCTAGATACACATGATTCGATTTAGATATAGTCTAATAATGCAACTAGATTTTAGTAAGAAGATCAAACAGAATTCATAATGTTTATATTGTGCAGATTCAGTCTACCTAAATTGTTTTCTATGTACCTTCCTGTACTGCCTGCATAATTCCAATATCAAATGCTTTTATGATCTCAGAAACCAAAAAACTATTTTTAATTATTAGCCAACATCGAGAAACATCAGCTGAGCACCTGGTTCCATTATTTGTTCAAACTACAGGGGCATGTAAATCAAGCATAGGTTCACTTTAATTGTATCTTAATTATATCTGGGATTAAATCATGATCACATCACAACATGTGACTTTGGGTGATAATTAACTGTTCTCTGAAAATATTTAACTTAAATTTTAACTCTTGTCTTCCTCAACCATATAAGAACAATGAAAGAATAGTTGTATAAACTTCAAAAATTGTTTAGTGTTTTACTCAAATAATTTATTGCAGGAGAGTCATATTAAATTTACTGAGAATCATTTTTAAATTCTTTTTGCACGTATAAATAGGGACTGAGTCAGAGGTGGTATTCAGCAGGTTCTGACCAGTTCTGGAGAACCGGTAGAGGAAATTTTGAGTAATTTAGAGAACCAGCAAATACCCTCTCTGACTGGCCCTGCCTCCATCTGTTCTCTGCCTCCCAAGTCCCAGCTGACTGGCTGAGTCTTTTTTTGTTGCCCTGCATAGGAGAATGGAGCTGGAAAGGAGGTTAGTGGGGAGGGGGAGGGAAGGGGAGGGGGATTTTGAAGTAACCTTCCCCTGCCACGCCCACCAAGCCACACACACCAAACCATGCCCATCAAGCTATGGCATAAGTGGCTTTTTGTCAACAGGAAAAAACTTTTCCTAAGTATGTGATATAATATATTCCAAGATACTTTCTCTCCAGGAAGTCATATCATATTGCCCATTCTCATCATTAGGTTACAGGTAGTCCTTCGTCCTTGAGTTAACAACCATAATGGAACCCACATATTATGGTTGTATGTGTTATGACAGCCATATGACTAATCAGATTTTATGACCATTTTTGCAGCAATTGTTAATTGAACCCATGGTTCACTGTGGACCAGTTTTGCAAAAAAATGGAAGTGAGTTCCAGTTTTTATCAAAACTGTCATAAAATGCAATCATGTGACTGTGGAACACTGCAAATAGCCATAAATGTTGCTTCATTGGTGAGCACCTGAAGTTCAGTCACATGATCAAGGGGAGGAGTAATGGTCAAAACTTTGAATCCAGGTTGTAAGTACCGCTGGTAGGTCTGTTGTAACTTCTAATAATCATTAATAACTGGTTATAAGTCGAGTACTACTTGTACTTGAAAAATGGTTCTATGTTGCACAGCTACAGACAGTCCAATAGCTCAAATAATTATTTTCAAGCTAATATTCTCAGTAATTGCCTATTTAAAATGCAAATATCACCGTGCACATTTATATTTGTTTACTAGGCTATTAATATATTAAACAAATAGGAAACAAATGTATTCAAGGTGAAGTAATAAGTATCTTTGTAATACTTACTGCAGAGAGGGCTCTTCAAACGACACTCTGTAAATAACAGAATTGTGTTGTGAAGAAGAATGTGTTTTGCTTTTGTTATTTAAATAATAGTCATTGAATAAAACATAAGAATTCTGTCCAAGCAGAAATTGTAGACTATTTTGTGCTTCTGTGTTTTAGTTTCCACTGAAGACAGCCTGGATTCTGCAATTATATGTAAGCCCAGCCAAACATCTCAAGAAGATGCCTCTGAAGATTGTTCTTCATACAATGAACAGTAAATCTTCACCATCTAAGCTGAAATATTATCTTCAAGTGCTGCCTTGCTATAAATTTTATTTTGCATTATTTTAAACTATATTGCTGCTGATCCTAATTTATCAGTCAGATAAAGTTAGAATACAGCATTTATACAGTTCTATTTGCATCAGTGTTTCATGTTCACCTAATATGTCCCACTAGAATTGGTTGTCTTGATGCCAAGTTGCAAGTTTAGAAAGATATGCCTGTATTGAAAATCATCACTGCAGTCCTCTAATTGCATGTCAGATAGTGAATGCAGGCAGAACTCAGAAGTTATGTATATTTTGAGAGGCCAGATGTGCTCAGTAAATATTTATGACTACCATAAAATCTGAGCACAATTTAACATATTGCCCAGCCTTAGCTTTGGAAGGAAACATACTGGTTAGCTTTAAGATTTTCAGCTTTTATTAGTTGATGTCAGCCTATAGTGTTAGTTGTTTGCTATAACAGTCTTTTTCAACCTAGTACTATCGATATATATAGAAATTGGAATTATGGAGACATGATACAACTGAAGGAATCAAGTAAGAAAACACATGAAAAGATTAAACTACCAATTCCTCCATGCTAAGCTCTGCTAAATTACAAGAACAAATAGTTCATTTTCAGATGCCGTGTTTCAAGTTGAAAAATGACACTAAGAAAACCTGTTTTTAGCTAATAATTTTGTGTTAATTGTATTTCTAATTTAGTTCCATTACCTGTTGTAAAAGTACTTATATTAGCCTAACTTTGTATTTGTTACAATAAAACATTTTCAAGTGGTGGTACAATCATATATATCTTTTCTTCTATGCAGATTCAAAAATTACATTTTGAAATGTGTTAGGCAAATACTGCTATTAGAAGATAATCGCTAATGAGTTGATGAAGAAATGAAACATTCAAAGTAATATCATGTAGTCTCCAAATCGGTTATTGCAAGAGTGTGGTTTGTGGAAATTTGAAAAGTGATTCTTGCTTGTCTTCCCCTTTGAGACTATAATAGGCATTAATAAAAAGTTACTAATTTTTTTTATTAGGAATGTTCAGCAAAATGTTCATTTTTAGAGTGTTGGGAAGAGGGTCTTGGGAAGGCCTTAATCAAGTGCTGCAAGGGGTTCACTTGAAGCAAAAAGAGAGGTGGGGAACTGATTTTAAAGGTTCCAATTCCAAGTCTGGACCAGCTGGAGTCTATACCAGCAATTTTCCAATTTCACAGCTTTAAGATGTGTGGATTTCAACTTCTAGAACTCCAGTTTGCAATTCTGGGAGTTAAAGTCCACATATCTCACAGTTGCCAAATTTGAAAAACTCTAGTCTAATACCTTTTACTGGAAAGCAAAGACAACTCCAGGCACAATCAAGGAGTCCTTGGTACTCTCCGAGCTTGGTTGTTTTCTTGCAGACATTACCCAAGCTAGGTAACATCATCAGTGTTGATGTCTAGTTTGGTGTAATGAAATTTAGTCGTTCACTGATATCACTTTAAAGTTACACCTTAAATTTAAAAAGACACAAATGTATTTGACATGCTTTCCCTGTAAGAGCATAAAATGTTTTACCAACAGACGGAAAGTCTAGTCAGTTTTTCTGTAGAAAGCCCTCAAGCAGGACATGACAGCAGTACTACTTTGGACACATGTGGTAATATATTGTCATTGTGAATAGTTCCCATTATATTTTAGTTGTTTCAAATGCCTGCAAAATTTATCAGAGGTGACAGTGAAATAAGTGAGCATTGCATGAGTAGTAAATCTTCCAGACTGCCTGCAACTTCCTGAGGCTTTTCAAATCTGAGAAGTAAAATGATTGAATTCAATTGAATACTTCCAAGTAAACTTGCATAGGGTCCCCTCTCCCCCATGGTACAATCCTACTGTCTGTTTCTAATTAAAATCAAATAAATGTGAGCAAGATGGTTACATCATTGACAGTGCAATGGATAGTCAATATTAGAGAGTTACAGTAGTTTTCGTGCAGGCCACTCCACAGTAGCTGACATAGTTGAGAAGAAATTGATATTTTTTCCAGTAATAAATAAATTCAGCTGAGTACTAAAATCAATACCAGTGAGGAATGGTCCTAAAAATAAATAAAGCTACACTGTACTGTAAAATGCTGAGTGGGAAAGTCTCACTTTCTAAATATTCAATAAAGAAAGTTACTAAATAGATAAATCACTTTTTTTTAATCTATAGTCAAATTTTTTTTTACACAATGCAATTTCCCAGTACAAAAATTAATGTAAAGTATGGTTTTCCAGTTGTTTGCAAAATAAATAAATAAATCGAAGAGGATACTATCAGGAAAAGCTTCGCAACAGCAGACTTATCTTTCCTCCTATATTTAAACTTTGAAAGTCTTCAGGTATTATTGCAACTGAAGCTTTTTCTTATAGCCCACAACCATAATGTGATATTTACATGCCACACAATTCATATAGCGATGCTCTGCATAAAGGAAAAAGGAAGCTTTGCAAATGCATGTGCAGAATAAGGGGAAAATAATTTTTTAACTCTCAGTAAGCTGATCCCAAACTTGGCAAAAAGCTTCCGTGGAATTACCATTTATTGGATTGATCTTGCATTTAAATCCCTAGTTCTGTATTATGAAGCTACATTGTGAGTGTATTGCCTTCTGAGGTAGCTCTTACCTTGAAAAATAAACTGCTGGAGGGAGAAAAACACTCCTTTCCTCGATAACATTGATTTCACATGTCAGTACTACTTCTCTCTCTCTCCATGAACCTTCCAAGTTTATTTTTTAAACAAGCTGGCTTCTTTTAAGAAAGGTTGGGTCCCAAACCAAATTAGAAAGCATCAATTGAAACGGGTCTAAACTGCATGCTGGGTTGGCTGCATCTGTTATGTCTAGCAGCAAATATAGTTTTCTCTAAATATTTAACCTGTAAGGGAACACTGCTCCTCTTTTGTTTTTATTGCAAATGTGCAATTAATCACCCTAATTGCTCAGGTACCCAGAAGCCCAGGATATTATAGCAAAGTAAAATATATGACATTTGAAATACCCTGAGGTTTTTAAACATTCATTGTGGTAATATAAAACTTGTATATATAAGAAAAAAAATGCTCTCCAAAGAGAAAGACTGTAATAATATTTTGTATCATTGCTTTTAAAAATCTAACCTCTTATTTACACAGTTTGAGGGATGAAAATTTATGGAGTAATGTATGCTTTTTATGAATATCAGAATATTATATCATCACATTATAATAGTAGTCTGGTATTATTATAGTTCCTGTGTTTATTTTAAATCTGCCATTTAGTATTTGTAATTTTACTAAAACAATTCCTGACTTTTGTGGCCCTGAACGTAATCCTGAATCAGATTTGGAATGTTGAATGGTATCAAATATACTGGCAAGATAAGAGTCCATTTATTATTGGACTGACATTCTTTTTTTATTCTCTATTGAGTCTCTGCTAGAAGCACTAATGTATAAATACACTAATCGTTTAAACTAGGCAGCCCTTTGCTCCTAATTCTTGTGTCAGGACACATTTCCACTGATCAAATCAACTATCATTCTGGGGAAATAAATCCTCTTCCACTAATTCCAGTTCATCTTAGGTCTCTGATGAATTAGAGATGAGCAAAATGCAGCAATTACATATGAAATAGCACTTCTTCCTCCAAACCATCCAGAACTTCTTTCATTCTGGTAGCAGTGGCAGTTTCCAGAAGTAAATTCTTTGGAATTAGAGGAAATCTCTGGAAATAAAGTTTGAGGTGTCTTGAAGAGAATAGATCGCTGGGGTCATATAATATGGGACTGACCCAGTGTTCTGATGTTAGTTTTTTTGCTCACCCTGAACTGATAAAAATTCTGCATTTATGAGGCCTGTTCAATACTATAACAGCTTAGTTATAGTATTTATGCACATAATTTTTATAGAGTTCCTGAGCAGGACAAAATATTTGCAGAAACTTTTGTACTATACACTTCTCAGAAATAGTGTTCCCACGGTGAGGTCTCTTCCTGTTTGGATTATACATACTGACATCATGGACAAAAGACATACTGGCTAGAAGCGACAGCAATGCGACAGTCACTATTGGGAAATCATATATGAAACAATTAAACAATGGAGTGAATGCAGAAAATAAAGAATATGATTACAAAAAGAAAGAGTGACTTTACTGAACTTGTTCAATTCAGAGAAACAACCTAAGCTTTCTGTTTCTCCAAAACTCTTTGTCATGCCCTTTTTGCATACAGTTTGGGATCCTGAGGTAAATTGACTTGAGCTTTTTTTAAAATTAAAATTAAAAACTGGAGCTCCCTCTTGTGACAAGAGAGAGTTGCAGTTCTAATATAAAAGCCATCAGCCTACAGTGTAATGTTAGAGTGTAATGCTAGCCGGTCTCTGTTCCCATTGATTTTGCTTATCAGGGTGTCACAAAAAGTGACCACATGATCTTGGAACATAGCAAAGGTCATAAATATGACAAAGGCCAAGCACCTGGATTTTGATCACATGATCATGGGAATGCTGGAAAGGTCATAACTGTGAAAAATGGTCATAAGTCACTTTTTTTCCATGCTGTTGTAACTTTGAACAGTCACTAAACAAACTGATCACATTTCATCATGTGAGGGAAAATGTTATTATAATTGTTACAGTTTTTAAAATATATTAATGAACTTTTGAAGCAAAGATATATCAGCATAGTTGTGTCAAGATTCAAGTGTTTTTTATACAATGAAATAAATTAGTCCTCTATTTTTTTTTCTTTTAAGGACCCTGTAATCCTTTGCATTGGGGCCGAGGGGGGGGGGAGTTAGGATCACTGAATGGAGCTTGAGTGTTTACTGGCCAGATGCCCTCCCTGATGCCTGTGTGGAATTTGCAGGAAACAATTACTCATTGCACCCAGAGAGAGAGAAATATCTGCTATTACCAAGAATCGAACTCTCAGCCTCCTGACAGTGAGATGAGAGCTCCACCCCTCAGTTCAATTCTCTATAAATGATGTAAAAACCACCTGAAAAGCCAAGGAAAAAACAAGCAAGAGTCTACTTTTTATCAAGCTTTTCAATGTCTTCCTTTCATTCCAGATCAATATTGTCCCTGATGAACCTTTCTCCCACATCTCTTCCCTACTTCTGTAGGATTTTCATAAGGGCATACTCATTTTTGACTCCAGAATTTCCATTTCTTCAAAATGGCTGCTATAACATCATTTTATTTATTTCTTTTTATCTCCTATTTCAATTTTCTATTTTACCTGCCTCATCTCTGTTGCCCAAGGTGCAGACCTGGAAGAAATGGAGAATGATCACTGCTTTATTTATCAAATAAGATAAACCAAGTGCTGTAATGACAATTTGAGGCTTGAGGTGAAGCTTAACAGTGTAATACAAAATTAAACGATACCCATTCTTTAGATTTGTATATCTTTTGAAGAGTTTATGAGACTTTCTGAGTGTAGATATTGCAGTTATATTTCCAATTTATGAACAAGTTCTTTTGAAGTGTTAATGCATAAATGACCCCACATCATTTTTATGTATAGAGATGTGACATCCATATGTTGAAGGTCATGGCAGATTGTACATGCATTTAGCTATAAAATAGTGAGAGAAAGCTTAATCTGAATAAAATGAAATAAATGGAACCAACACATATTTTCTCCCCTGTACTGTCTAAATAAAGGGCTGAGTGTGGGGAAGCTGTCTGAAATGTTTCCCCCCTAAAATTGACTCAGGCTAAAGAAATTAAATTGACTCAGGCTAAAGAAATTAAATTTTAAGTGACAATTCATGGAGAATAAAAAGCTCAAGTTTTTCTTCTGCTTCCCTCAAACTGGCATGTATTTAATATGAAAAGTAAAATCTCTTATCCGTGTTTTATAGTCAAAACTGCATCTACATCTTATCTAGATTGTCCTTTAATATATTCCAGTAAATGTGTGGGTGAGGTGTGTTCTTGTAGCTCTCCCCAAGCTGCTGTTCTCAGTAGAATGGATTGGATTGGATTGGATTGGAATGGAATGGAATGGAACAGAACAGAACAGAACAGAACAGAACAGAACAGAACAGAACAGAACAGAACAGAACAGAATAGAATAGAATAGAATAGAATCATCAGAGTTGGAAGGGACCTTGGAAATTAGATAGAGTTTATTTGTCATTACACTCGGCATTACATTTAGGCAGGAAATCTTATACCATTTCAGAAAAATTGTTATCCAATCTCTTCTTAAAACTTCCAGTTTTTACAACTTCTGGAGGCAAGTTGTTCCACTGATTAATTGTTCTGTCATGAAATTTTTCCTTAGTTCTAAATTGCTTCTCTCCTTGGTTAGTTTTCACCCATTGCTTCTTGTCCTGCCCTCAGGTGCTTTGGAGAAAAGCTTGACTCCCTCTACTTTGTGGCAGCCCTTAGATATTGGAACAATGCTATCACCACTAGTCCTACTTTTCATTAAACTAGACATACCCAATTCCAGCAACCATTCTTTATTTGTTTATTTGTTTTAATCTTCAGTCCCCTAATCATCTTTGTTGCTATTCTCTGCAGTCTTTTTAGAGTCTCAACATCTTTTTTACATTGTGGTGACCAAAACTGGATGCAGTATTCCAAGTGTGGTCTTATCAAGGCATTATAAAGTATTAACACTTCACGTGATCTTGATTCTATCCCTTTGTTTATTCAGCCTATAATTGTGTTGGCCCTTTTGGCAGCTGCAGCCCACTGCTGGCTCATATTTAAATGATTGTCCACTAGGACTCCAAAATCCCTCTCACAATTACTACTATTGAGCGAGGTACCACATATGCAGTACCTGTGCAGTATTTGTTTTTCTTACCTAAATGCTACTTTTTTCACTATTGAATTTCATTTTGTTAGTGCACAATGTTCAGGTCTGCTGGAATTCAGTTACCATGGAATAAAGGAAATGAGCTTCAGTAGGTAAGAATACAATTGTTCATCTAAGATGTATAACAAGTCCATTCAGTTGATATAAAGAATATCATTCAATGCTTAGATGATTGCTCCCTTAAGCAGAACAAGCACAAAGAAATATGAAATTAATAACAAATGTGGGTGTGTGGACAGAGACATATTTTTCCCATCACAGAAGTAACTTTTTTCAGTCCCTCCTCCCATACAGTGAGTTTTTCATATGGATCTGTTTAATATGAAGAATCTACCACAAGCCTCAAAAATCAGGATTGAATTAATAGCCAGAATTATGCATTATTGCCAGAGAATCCACCATCTGTTCTATTGGATTCTTCAGACCACTCTTTCTTGATTGAAAAAAAAAATTCTTGAAAGAGAAAAGTGATTTGGAGAAACATAATTTAAATGACAATATAAAACATCTTTTGTATTATTCATTTAAGTCAGAGTCAATTGATATTGTCATAAATTCTTGATTCCCCTCAATCAATAATAAACTAGACTTTTTTTGTAACTAAAAAACTGATTACATGATCTTTTGTCATGTTTATAAAACAACTTTTGTAGCATGACTGGTACTATGATTTTACACAGCTATCCAGGGTATACAGCCAAAACACACAAATTTTGGAAATCCACAGTTTTATTTCCCAGGAGACTCATTCCAGCTATCCAGATATCTTTTTTATCTTTATCGGAAGAAGAAGAAGAAGAAGAAGAAGAAGAAGAAGAAGAAGAAGAAGAAGAAGAAGAAGAAGAAGAAGAAGAAGAAGAAGAAGAAGAAGAAGAAGAAGAAGAAGAAGAAGAAGAAGAGGAGGAGGAGGAGGAGGAGGAGGAAGAAGGAAGGAAGGAAAAGGGGAGGAAAAGGAAGAGAAGGGAGAGAAGGAGAAGGGAGAGAAGGAAAAGGAGAAAAATAAAGAAGCAGCAGAAGCAGTAATGTTTGTATTCATGGTTTTGCCAGATTCACTTTTATTGTAATTCAAAAGAATTGAGGGAAATCACCTTCCTTCAATTCACTGAACAACTTGCTTTAACATTGAATTGAAATGGAATATTGTTGTTAGCTTTTTGGGTGCCCTTCTATAGCTCTTTTAATGATTGAATGCAATGTGTTATCATTGTAATCAAACACATAGTGATTTGATTGAGCAATAGTTGTTCTACACTGCTTCCTTTGTGATTATAGGCAAAAACAATGTTCCAAGGTACTCTTAATTTTTCCCCTAATGGCAAGTGTTACATAAAATACTTTTCTTCTTTTCTTGTATAGCTGCCATTAGTGGTCACCATAAGTATTAGGATACCAGTTAATTCTCATCCTGTGTAGTCATTTATACAATCAAGTGGGCATAATTCTGCAGAATATTTGACTTGCATTAATATATTTTTATTTGACAAACATAGCATAACCCATATTATTAAAATAGAACTTGGGTGATATGACGTAGCTTATTGATTACTTAGATATTATTATTAATGGAGAACCATAGAAGTTTCTTTCTGAGTTATAAGAAGGCAAGTGATTGAATCACTGTGCAGAACCCAAGATTTGGTATCTCCTGTTCATGGTTATGAAAGTGGCAATATGAACAATAAACCTTTCTCACCAAAGCAGGATCCATTAGTGAATTGACCAGGAAAATGGAGAACTACTAAGGATATGGTATGGTTCCCCAAACCCCCAAAACTTTAAGATTAGACTGTCTACTATTGACCTCACCCCTTTCCTAAGAGGTCTGTAGGGGACGTGCATAAGTGTACCAATGTGCCTACCATCCCTGTCCAACTGTTTCTTTTAATTTTTTATTTTTCTCATATGTTTTCATGTATTCATAACTATGTTTTTACTTATACCTATTATCTTGATAGATATAAGTAAACTAACTAGATAGCCAAGATAGCGCCGATGACGGCTGCCTTGGTGAAATGCTCTTTAAAGGTTCCTTTATTCCTTATTATTATCTGCAATTCACTATGGATTTCATACTCACGAGACCTTCTGCTAAGAATTTGGCAATGTTTCCTTAAGGAGCAGCTTTCTGATTCCCCACCCCCACCTGTCTTTGCAAACGCGGAGGAGTTTCTAACTGATTCCCCGGTGCTATGGATTACAACAAAGAAAGCAAAGAACCGACCACGCCGGAAGAGGAGACAAGGTAAATGAGCGGGAATTTTAAACAGACTAAGGAATTGTGGGGGGAGGGAAACCCTCTTCCTTCCATTTTTCTGACTAATTTACGCTCACTGGCTGACAAGTTGGATGAAATTCAACTCTTAAATAGATGGAATTCTGATTTTCATAATTCAACTGTTCTTTGTTTTACTGAAACCTGGCTTAACCCACAAATTCATGGGGACAACACCATATACATCCCAGGATTTCAGACATTTAGATCAGACAGAATTGAAGAGACATCTGATAAAAGGTGGAAGATTATGTTTATATATCAACAACAGCTGATCTCAGGATATAACTATGGTATAATATATAAGTTTTGTGATGAAAACTTAGAATCTTTACACATCAACTGCAAGCCATTTTACTCTCCACGTGAGTTCTCCTAATAGCTGTGTATGTTCCTCCAGAAGCCTGTGACAGAATGCTATACAACCAGGCCAGAAGCATATTAACAAGAGAGATCAGAGCAGCAAAAAGAAGCTACTCTGAAAGATTGAAGACTCAATTCTCAACAAATGAACCAGCAAACATGTGGAAAACTTAAAAACATCACTGGCTTCAGCAAACCTCCTTCCCAGGCAGAAGGAAATCAACAACTAGCAGATGACCTGAATGTGTTTTATTGCAGATTTGAAAAGAAACTACAGCCACCTATCTCCACGACCCACATCTCAAACACACCAACAACAGCCAAGCCTCCTACAACTGGCCCCAATCCATTGGACTCACAACCTCTGGTGATCACAAAAAAAGAAGTGCAAGATCTATTACATAGACAGAAGCCAGGAAAAGCACCAGAGCCAGACAAGATAACTCCTTCTTGCTTAAAAGTCTGTACTGACCAATTGGCCCCCATCTTCACCCGAATCTTCAATAGATCACTAGAGATATCTATGTTCCTTCCTGCTTCAAACGTTCTACCATCATCCCAGTGCCAAAGAAGCCCTCCATCAAGGAACTGAATGACTACAGACCAGTTGCTCTAACATCTGTAATTATGAAAATCTTTGAAAGGCTTGTGCTGTCCCACCTGAAAACCATCACAGATCCACTGTTAGATCCCATGCAGCTTGCATACCGAGTAAATAGATCGACAGATGATGCTGTTAACATGGCTCTGCATTACATCCTACAACACTTTGAATCTCCAAATACCTACGCAAGGGTCCTCTTTGTAGACTTTAGTTCAGCATTCAATACCATCATTCCAGACACTCTTTTAAGTAAATTAAGCCAACTAGTGGTACCTGAACACACTTGTAAGTGGATCATAAACTTCCTAACAGACAGGAAGCATGAGGTGAATGTTGTGACTCCGGGATTTAAATCTGTTCCGTTGGCAGATGTGAGCTCGAGTGAAGAGGATCTGGCAGTGAAATATGAGCCTGCATTGCTGAGTGATTTTGAAGATAACCAGGATGAGGAAGTGGACTTGGCTATGAGAGACAAACCTAATTTATTAGAGCTATCAGAGTCTTCTGCCTCCTCCAATTCTCCCTCTCTGATTATGCAGCAGCCGGTGGCAGATAATCAGGAAAATGGGCGAGAGGTTTCAGGAGAGGAGGAAGGATTTGAGGGATCCTGGCTTGATGTGAGAAATAGACAGAGATTGAGACATCAATCTCAATTGGGAAGGAGGCATCAAGCTGATGATTAATTGATGAGACTAACACGCCCCCTTAGGGGATAAAAGGAAATGGATTGGCTTGAGAAATTTGCCAGAAGCAAAGTGTCTTGTTAGAGAGAAAGTCTTGTGAAGATTCTCTGAGGCATTGTGATTTATAGGCACTTCAGGTTTGCCAAACAGATAACGGAATTACTGCTGAGGACTGGAAAAACTTTAGCAGTTATCTTGTTTGGGGTTTGCTTTCCTGTTACCTTTGACAATTATCAGTTTGCTTATAGAACAAACAGATCTACTGAGGATGCTGTCAATACCGTTCTTCATACTGCCCTATCTCATTCGGAGAAAAAAGGAACGTATGTCAGAATATTATTTGTTGATTTTAGTTCTACTTTCAACACAATATTACCCCACAGATTGATGTCTAAGCTTAAAGATCTGAAGCTACTGGACTCGATATGTTGGTGGATTCTGAATTTTTTATCACATCGTTCACAAAGGATGAGGATGAATGAACATATCTCTTCTGTGAAGATCCTCAATACTGGCACTCCGCAGGGCTGTGTATTGAGTTCACTTTTATTCACTATTTATACGTCTGATTGTGCCTCTATTCATCTGAGTAATAAGATCATTAAGTTTGCAGATGATACAACGTTGGTGGGGCTCATTTCTGATAATGATGAGTCTGCATACAGGGATGAAGTTCATCAGTTGTCTCCCTGGTGCAAAGTAAACAATCTTATTTTTAATATAAATAAGGAGAAGGAATTCATAGTGGATTACAGGAAGAGCAGTTCGGATATTCAGCCGTTGTACATCGATGGTGTTTTGGTAGAACAGGTGGCAGAATGTAAGTTTCTAGGTATCACCCTGAAACAAGATCTAACATGGGGGGCAAATACTTTAGCCCTAGAAAAAAAGTCTCATCAACGACTGTATTTTTTAAGACTTCTAAGATCACAACAACTGCCAGAGAGTCTGTTGGTTGCCTTTTATCGAAGCTCTATAGAGAGCATTTTATCTTATTGCCTCTGTGTGTGGTTTAGGAGTTGTACAGAGGCGGAGAAAAGGGCACTCCAAAGAGTGATAAAAAGGGCACAAAAGATCAGCGGATGTTCTCTTCCCTCATTGGAGGATTTGTATAACATGGGATGTAGAAGGAAGATACAAAAGATCTTGAGAGACCCTTCACATCCAGGCCACTCGTTGTTTGAGATCCTACCATCAGGAAGACGATATAGAGTGCTGAAAGCCAGGACAAGTAGATTTAAATATAGCTTTTACCCAAGTGCTGTGATCAGGTTAAATGCAGAATTATGAATCTGGTGGTCTTAACATATATATATCCCGGTTGTATAGTTTTTTAACTGTTATTTGTTTTAATTTGTTTTACATTGTTATTTGTATATGTTTTTTGGTGTTCAGTTTTATGTTGTGAAAGAGCACCTTATTTCATTGTTCTCAGGTTCTGAATACAATGACAATAAATTTATCTTATCTTATCTTATCTTATCTTATCTTATCTTATCTTATCTTATCTTATCTTATCTTTGTTTTTGTTTGCTTATATTTTTGGAACTTCAGAATTGTGATTGCTCACCTGTGGATACAAGTGAGGCATAATAGGTGAAGCTAGTCAGAATCACATCCGATACCTGTACAATCAGCACAGGGCCCCCCCAAGGCTGTGTGCTATCTCCACTTCTCTTCTCCCTATATACCAATGACTGCATCTCAAATGATCCATCTGTTAAAATACTGAAGTTTGCTGATGACGCAACACTGATTGGTCTCATTAGAGACAACGATGAATCTGCATACAACTTGCCTTGTGGTATAACCGGAACAGTCTGGAACTGAACACACTCAAAACCATAGAAATGGTGGTAGACTTTAGAAGAAACCCTCCCATACTACCACCTCTTACAATACTAGACAACACAGTATCAACAGTAGAGACCTTCAAATTTCTAGGTTCTACTATATCACATGACCTAAAATGGACACCTAACATCAAAAACATCACCAAAAAAGCACAACAAAGAATGTTCTTTCTGTGCAACTCAGAAAGCTCAAACTGCCTAAGGAGCTGCTGATACAGTTCTATAGAGGAATTATTGAGTCTATCATCTGCACCTCTATAACTGTCTCATTTGGTTCTGCAACTCAACAGGACAGACACAGACATCAGAGGATAATTAGGACTGCAGAAAAAACAATTACTATCCACCTGCCTTCAATTGAGGACCTGTATACTGCACGAATCAAAAAGAGGGCTTTGAAAATATTTACAGACCCCTCACATCCCAAACATAAACTGTTTCAATTCCTTCCCTCAAAACAATGCTATAGAGCAGGGGTCACCAACCTTTTGGATCTCAGGGACCACCAAACTCATAATTTTAGATCCCAGGGACCACTAACTGGTTCTGTGGGCATGACCTAATTTGTGGGTGTGGCTTGGTGGTCATGTGACTGGCTGGGTATGGCTTGTATGTAAATATTATAAATATTTATTTAAATATTGATTTTTTTTATAAAAAAGAGCAACTTTTACCCAAAATCAAGCAAAGCAGGCAGGCAGATTGAGTTGCTCACAGAATCACAGATTCATTTAGAAATCTATCTATCTGCCATTGGCTAGCTCAGTATGTCACATAAAATTTGCTTGCAAGCAAACTCATAAAATTTGCTAGCAAGCAAACTCACAAAATTAACTCACAACACACCATGTATGTAAAGGTTGATTTTTTTTTAATTTAAAAAAGCAACTTTTATCCAAAATCAGGCAAAGCAGGCCGATTGAGTTGCTCACAGAATCATTCAGTGATCTATCTATCTGCCATTGGCTAGCTCAGTCTCTCAAATTTGCTTGCTGTGAGTCTGCACTGAATTTGCTTGCAAGCAAACCTTCAGTCCTAAGGGAGGTTCTGCTGTGCTTAGCTAGAAAGCAAGAAATCCAACCATTTCCTGCTTCCTAGCTAATCTAAATCTCCCAGCACAGCAGAACAGATGATGGTTGGAAAAAGGAAAAATAGCAACTTAGCAGACAAGTTTGCTGGGTAAGGAGTGAGTGGGTGGAGAGGGTTCCCACGGGCCATGTGGGCTGAGCAGCCTTGTGTTTCTGTGCAGCCTGGATTAATTGCTTTGTGGGGGTGCTCTGGTGGTGAGATTTCTCTGCGGCCCACCAAAATTTTCTCACAGCCCACCGGTTGGCGACCGCTGCTATAGAGCACTGCACACCACAACAACTAGACACAAGAACAGTTTTTCCCCAAAAGCATGCTCTGCTAAACAAATAATCTCTACACTGTTCAACTATTTACAAAGTGTACACTACTATTACTGTTAAAGTGTACACTGCTATTACTATTACTGTTAATCTTCTCATCACTCCTTATCACCCATCCCCTCCCATTTGTGATTGTCAGACTTTAACTTTGTTGCTTGTATCCTTACAATTTATATTGACTGTTTCCTAGTATGATTTGATTGTTGATTGTACCCTATGACTATCATTAAGTGTTGTACGTTATGATTCTTGATTCTTAACAAATGTATCTTTTATGTATACTGAGAGTATTTACACCAATTGTGTGTCCAATCACACTTGGTCAATAAAGTATTCTATTCAATTGACAAAAATAAATAAATAAAAATACACAAATAAAAAATAAACACTGCGAATTAATTACAGTTAACAACCTGCCAGGTTTACAAAATCTTAACAGGGAAGAAACAAGAAGAGAAGAGAAGACAAGAGAAGACAAGAGAAGACAAGACAAGACAAGACACACGATAAGATGATAAGATAGATAAGAGACAAGACAAAATAACCTTTATTGTTACTTTTTTCTGTGAACACACTGGCACACATTAAAAAATGAAATTCTGATGCCCGCAAATTCTGGAAAGCGAAGTTGGGAAGCATGGAGTCCCTGTTAAATTATAGCTCTCTTTAACCCCCAGCCATTAGTCATTTGTGAAGAATGCCAGATAATTCAGTAACATCTGGTGGCTCATAAGCTTCTTACTCTTATTTTTGATGATAGCAAACGAATGATTAAAATTGCTTTCAAGTGGCAGCAGCTTTGGAATTGGAACCATGTAATGTTGCTATCTATTTCTGCTGGCCAAAAGGTCATTTATAGCTAGCACATATTTATTTACTTTCTATGTTCACTGTGATCATTAATGCTCCTATCATGTTTGCATTCAAGAAACCAAATCTGTATCTTAGCATCAGACTTGTTTTTTTCCCCCTTGATCCTGTGATATAAACAGATTCCTGTATCTGCAGATTGTTACATGGGTGGTCATGGGACAAGAGAGCTATAGAGCAGAGGTGCAATGTTGCTGTAGGGCTGCACCAGTTCTGTAAAGCATGTCACCAGCCCTCAGATAGACCCAGCGCAGGCTGCTTTTCAAGATGAGTGACTGGGTTAGGAATATTAATGCAATATCTGTCAGTATGCACTTCTATTCAGTATATTTATTTGGTCATCCTTGACATCATTCTCATTTTACCCAGGTGCTTATTTTGATAAATCCCCAAGCTGAGACTCATCACATCTGTACATATTTAAAGACAAAGCGTTGTGAGAGTTGTGAGTAGGGAGGCCTAAGTTAGCTTCAGGAAATGGGACCAGGAAAAAAATAAATAAATCACTTTCCTCATTCTGTTTTCTCACTACAAATCCCATCCCATCCCTTCCAGTGGTGGGATTCAAATTTTTTTACTACTGGAAGGGGAAGGATACTGTAAAATCTCCAGTCAGAGGTGGTATTTGCTGGTTCTCCGAACTACTCAAAATTTCCGCTATTGGTTCTCCAGAACTGGTCAGAACCTGATGAATACCACCTCTGATCCCTTCCCATCTTCCCACCCTGATGTTTTTTTTCCAGAAGACAGGAGTTATAATTCAAATTGTAAGAGATTTCAGAGGGTAAATAAAGATAGAAAAGATAATATGATGGCACTTAACTATATTTTACTCCTGAGCTACACTTAATATATTTTATAGAAAGGGAGAATCCAGTCACTGCTTTGCATAATTTGTTCCTGATAAATCTTTATCCATTGATTGTTATATAGGTAGTTCTTGACCTGCAACCATTGTTTAATGACCAAAGTTACAACCTCACTGAAACTTACAACCTCACACAGACTTATGACTGTGTGATGACACAGGGCATGGCACAAAGGCAACACAATCCAATAATCAATAAGAGTCCCTTTATTATCTCCAACTTTTCCCCCAATGTCCAGGTTACCTTCTGGCTGGAAAAAAACTCTCCCAGGAACAGCCTTTAACTGCAGAAAATTAAGTACAAAACATGGTCAACACAAACTGTAACTTCAAGTCCAATCAAGACAAACTTAAGTAATTAGTTTGGCAGGGCAGGAGCAAGAACATCAGACTTGGCATGAAAAAACTCACATGGTTGAGAAGACACCAGGAACACAGATAAGCAACAACAACACAAGATGAACTCATGTTTGCTCCTAGCAGCCTGCCGCACACAGCCTTCCTTTCTTATAAACTGTGTTCCAAGCTAATGAAGGGAATCAGGGCTCTCTCCTCCCTCGTAAGCCACGCAACCCACATTGCTCTCTTCTCCATTCCTCCATGCGTGCCCTAGGATGAAGAGGGGGTGGGCCTGGGTCTTCCTCTGAATTCGCTCTCCCTTGTTCTACCTCTCCCTTGTTCTACCTCTTCCCTGCTCTGCCCAGCCGGACTTTACCCTTCCCCAGTTTCCTCCACAGCCAATGGAGCCACACTCCCACTCCCTGTCAGCTGTTTCCTCCTCAGATTCCTCCTCAGATTCAGACTCCGACAAGGGCATGACAGACTGTTTTTCACACTTATGATGTTGCAATATCCTCATGATCACAGGATCAAAATTTGGTGCTTGACAACTGGCTTATATTTATGATGGTTGCAGTGTCCCAGGTCATGTGATCACTTTTTGTGACCTTTTGATAAGGAAGTCAATAGAGAATGAATTTACTTAACAACAGTGCTATTAACAGCTGCAGCAAGAAAGGTTGAAAATGGGACAAACCCCACTTAACAACTGTCTTGGTTAGCACTGGAAAGTTGGAGCTCAATTGTGGTCATAAGTCAAAGACTACCTGTAGAACTGTAAAAGGCTTCTGTCTATAACTAGAATACCGGATTTTAAAAATCAGGTTAAAATGGTATATTAAATTATGTATCACAAAGCAAATAATTGAATCAGGATGTTGAACAGATTCAACAAAACCAAGTAACATAAGGACTCTCCTAATTAACAACAGCTGGATCTGTTATGTGGTTTAAATGCTCTTGCATAATCCATATTCCTTTTTAAACAGAAACAAAGCTATTAATTTTTAATATTTAATGAGGCAGGAAAATACATTTTAAATGCGCAAAATAACACAAGCCTGGACTGAAACAAACATCTATTTAAGCAGGTCAAATTAAATTGGGAAAGATTATAATCTTCTCCAATTTACACATTTTTATATGGCATTGAATTAATCAGATCTAACCATACCTTTTGCTAGACATACTTTACAAATGTTTATCAGCTGAGGGCCTTTGAACGACATCCCAAAAACAGCATTAGGAAAAGGAGCAATGGTGCCAGGAAAAAAAAAAGCTCTATTTGCACAAATATGGAAAGATTCAACTTGACCCACAATAGAGGAATGGATAGTGAAGATGATAGAACTTGCTAAAATGGCCAAGTTGACAAGCTTTAGAGAGAACAGGCTTAAAGCTGATTGGAAAATCCCTTATTGATTTTTTTGCATGAAACAGAAAAAGATGAAATTATGATGTACGGTATAGTTGTCTTTTGACTTATCTATGCCACATTAAGTGAACAGGAATTATCTTGGACTGCATATGAAATATGTAATTAATGTATATAAATCACATAATGTTAACGTTTACAATATTGTGGGATCACATTATCAGCTGTTGAGGGCCACGTGGCCTGCAGGCCACTGGTGGGATATGCTCAATATAGTACTTTGATAATTAGAAAATAAAAAAAAATTGAGATAATTTGATGGTTATAATGTTGTAATCATACACTTATTGGGCAATTTACGTTTACAATTGTAAAAAAAAAAATAGCAAGTCGCTTTGCATTTTTGCTTTTTTAAAATTTCTGCACTTTTGAAAAAGCAGATAAATTTTTCAGCGCCTGCCCTCAAACAGCTAACTTGTGATATTTTGTTTGAGAAAAAGCAAGCAACTTCAATCCTTTAGTAAGGATTGTTTCTAGTGTTTCTTACATAAAGAGGTGGTTTCAGGTAAACTCACTAGTAAAAAATGGTATTACATTGTTATTAGTATGTTCAGAATTATAGTCATGTGCTTAAAAAGCTTAAAAATAAGGTTCACCAAAGGGCAATGAAAATTCAGAACTATAACATAGGCTTTAATTCAGGAATTCTGTTTTACATGGACATTCCCAATAACTCATTCAGTACAGGTTGTCCTCAATTTATGACCCCAATTGAGCCCAAAATTTCTGTTGCTAAGTGAAACATTTGTTAAGTGAATTTTGCCCCATTTTACAACTTGTCTTGCCACAGTTGTTCAGAGAATCACTGCAGTTGCTAAGTTAGCAACACTGTCATTAAATGAATCTGGCTTTCCCATTGGTTTTGCTTATCAAGTTACAAAAGGTGATCATATGACCCCGGGATACCATAACTGTCATAAATACGAGCCAATGGTCAAAAGTGTGAAAAATGGCCTCTTTTTTCAGTGCGTTGTAACATTGAATGGTCATTAAATGAAATGGTTGTAAGTCAAGGACTACCTGTACTTTGATACTTGGTGACTTCTGGGGGCATAATTGTATTTTTTCTTGCAGACAACTTTGAAGATTACCTTAATTTTGAAGAAATGGCCACTAGGGGGTGATATTGGTATGGTTTAGTCATAGTGACATTTAAAATTGTTTCAGCCTACCCTTTTAAATTCCAAGTTTAAAACATGATTTGATGAATATTTTTCCCTCCATCTTCTGTTCTGAATACGCATTACTTATACAGAGATGGATTAAAAAAGAAAAATGTTTACCTTACAAAACAATGATACAAACACAACAGTTAGTTTTATATAATCTGTGAAAAATTGAAAGAAGAATGTGAAGGTATAGTAATTGTGCCTTTGTAATGGAATGCCATCTGGGCAATTGGTACACAATTTCTGGTACCAGCACAGAAGCATTAAATACTCTGTTTTGGTGCTCTTTTAAAATGATAATCATATGCTAAGTGGGAAGTTGTCTATCTTTTATTAAGCACATTTGGAACTTTAAGGAAATATGGTGTGGCAATTTCAATTTTAAATGCCTACGTTGCAGAATGGCTTTTTTCCTCTCTTTGTGAGGAATATCATCTCAAATGTATTTAATTTGAATGACATATGAGATAAATTGTGCACTTTAATCCCCATTTATAGTCTAAAAATTAAAAACTTGATGTTTTCAATTATTGCAAGGATGTAGATGTCTAAATCGGCATGCCAACTGAGGGATAGTCTAGCAACCAAGAGAAAAAAAAAAAGAATTCAAGAATCCAATCTTTAGTTTTTGACTGAGAACTAGAGTAGAAATTAAAGAAAAATAATTTAAATGGAAATTTCCATTATTATAACTTTGCTATCATGTCTAGTAATAACTGGTTTTTAAAAAGCTAATAGTGGTAGTATATTGTATTATGAGGATTTGTGTGTGCTGGGGGATAAGTCATTAAAAAAAATACTTAAGTGCAACCCCAGGACATCATCTCTTTTCAAATATGATGGCAATATTAATGTTTTGATATCTGGGCTGCAAATCCAGACAACTTTTGGAATGCAGAAGAGCCAAATTTATTTGTATCCCTCTGCTTCCATCTTGTGGTTAATTGGATTTTTGCAGTCCAGATATTTTAACTTTAGATCAGGGGTCACCAACCTTTTGGACCTCAGGGATCACCAAACTCATAATTTAAAATCCCGCAGACCACTAATATGAATTTTGACTAACAGTGGCTTGCTGATGTTGGTGGGAAAGTCGGTCCCATATTCCAGAGCTACAGTAGTCACAGGACTGGCCCTTTGGTCGTCCTGGAGCAGCTGCTCCTCCATCTGGGTGCACTGGCCTGCCATGGACTGGAGGAGCTGCTCTGGGATGATCAAAGGGCCAGTCTTGTAACTACTGCAGCTCTGGAATACAGGACCAACTTTCCCACCAACGTCAACAAGCCACCCTGGGGCAGATTTCTCTCCCCCACCATTGGTCTTACCTTCCAGTTCCAGCTCGCGTGGCTCTACTCAAGGTAAGGTTTGCTCTTGGCCGAAGGGTGGGGGCCAGCAGGTGGGAGGGCCATGTGGGAGGCACAGCCTTGTGTTCCCATGCAGCTTGGGGGGGGTGCTTTGGGGGGGGGACATTTCTCTGTGGACCACCAAAATTTTCTCATGGACCACCAGTGGTCCTTGGCCCACCAGTTGGCAACCACTGCCAGTGGTTGGCAACCAATTCCAGTGGTGGAATTGCTACAAAGGTACCGTATCCAAACTAGCTGTCAAATTGATGGTGCTCCTTAGAGACATCTATTTCATATTCAGGAAACTATCAGTAAATGAGAGGTTGTTTATCTTAGGATCCTCATTATAATGCATATTTTAATTCCATTTTATTGGAAATAACTCTTCCAAACTCTTGTTTCTATGCTGTTGTCTCAAGCATGATCCACACATTTTATCCTTTTTTTCAGAAACACCTTTCAAATGTATTTCTCCTACTGATATTGACCACATGATGGGTTATCCTGACATCATCTTCAATTCTCCCTCCTTCTTCATCCTTGTCAGATGATTCTGTACATTCCAATCGCTGACTATTTTTTTTCTTTCTCATTTCTTTGATTCACACCAGTGTGTCTCCACTTTCGCTTCCCATCACCTGGATCACTATTAGCCTACTGCCACTTCTAAGATTCCTTTATGAAGCAGAGAAAATGATATCTGTTATTAATTATATTTTCTATTAAATCTGCTATTCATTTTGAGAAACGTAGTTGTGTTAAATTCTTGCAGCCAAAATAATAACAGATTTAGTGTAACACATACCTTCTGTGACGCTAGTTTTTATGCTTTTAGGTTTCCCATAATAAGCCAATTACATTACCTTCATGCAGAAGAAAAGCTGAAAAACTGGAATGTCAAGTGATAAATGGTTTGAATTACAGCATTTTGGAAAGAAGACAGAGAAATTGCATATGGAATTGTATAAGTTCTAAGTCAAAAGATAGTTCTCATTGACAGAATGAAGTAAAAAAAAGGAGAGCACACTATAGTTTCCAATTTTTAATTTTTTCTTGTAAAATTGAAAATATAAAAACTGCTCAGCAAAGTGAAAACGTTTATGTACATGAGGTCTGTGAATTTTAACGCAGTCCTTTTATAGTCAAGAAAATATCCCATGAATTAACTGTGATTAAAGGGACCAGCAATCTTAAATTGAAAACATACTTCTTAAAAAAAATCTTTACAAGCATATTTTATAATTTAAATTTATATTTTACTCAAAAAGACTTACACATCAAGCAGTTTTAAATGGTCCTCCTTCTCCCTTAAGAGAATCAGTTTCAAAGTGCCAAAACAAAGGAATAGATACCAACAATTACACAGTATATTCCTTTATAAAATAAATTGGTAAATGTGAGCAGTTGATTTAAATGAACACATAAACGGTTGCAGATTAAATACAGTCAAGGTAGGTCAACAACAATTTTGTAAATACAAAAGGCATTATAAGTATGGTAGGCAAAGTAACAATTTAAGATGAAGACTTAGGTATCTGTGTAGATGGGAGGAATGTGATTTAAACAGTGATCAAAAGTGCCATTTTGGAAAAATCCATTATTCTCTTCAGTTCCATTGATAACTTCTTCGGATATGCACTCTGCTTCAGAAATGACTTCGTAGCCTGGAAATAGGATAAGCACATGAGACATAGTAACTATGAGGTAGCAAGAATAATCAGAGTTTTAATACCAAAAAAAAAAAGCCTCCTAACTTGTTAGCAAGAAAGGGGTGGAAGTTGCTTAACTCTTCTGCTTCCTTCCATTTGTCTCCTGCAAATCTCTCTCCTTTCCTCTGGTTATCAGGAAGAAAGACATGGGAAATAATTAAATAAACAAACAGGTGTCCAACAGCTTGGTGAGCTGAAATGTTTGTTCTATGTTTCCCAGAATTCCCACTGCCATAACTAATTGTGATAGCTGGGAACTTTGAATATTGCACGCCCAAGCGCATCTGAAGGACATCGGATGAGGGATGCTGTCCTAGAACTTTAAAACTAATGGTTGTTTCAGTCTATACAGAAAACACCATTATAGTTTTTAGGAATGTGTAATTATGATAAGAATGGGTATTTCCTTCTACAGTGACATTCAATCTGTTAACATGTTGAGTAACCATTCAAGTTAAATGTCCACACATGTCATGACCTTGGTAATCATTCTGAACTGCTAAGGATTGGTCATACATCAGACAAGACATCATATTATTAGAAACTAGTGACAGTTTCTTAGTTCTGGATCAAGGCATGGAAACAGAAGCTTTCTAAAATGGAATTATAGTGACTAGACTTGTTGCTGCTCATTTAAGTCTCTGAAAAATAAGCAGTAACAGCAGAGCATTGCTGTTACAGGACTGTCCTTTTTCGGTTTGGATTGTTTATTAGTGAACTGTTGCCTCCGCATTTCACAATTTCATAGCCCTGCAGCTGTACTTGTAACAATCAAACAATTCTGAAGAACAATGTCTGTTTCTCATTAAATTCCTTCTTTTGAAAGATCTAATTGTTAAGTGTTCTCTTCTTTTATACCTGTAGAAACCAAGCACATACATATGTATGTACATACATTACATAATACATATATTACATACATACATACATGAGCCTGAACAACTTCTGTTTTTTTCTGTTTTTAAGAAGGGACTATAGAGTCTCCTGCTTCAGCAGGTTTCCAAGGTCCCTTTCCAACTCTTTTATTCTGTTATGCTGAAGAATGTGCTGTAAAGGAGCTAAGAGTATCAGGCTTTTAATTTTAACATCTTATTTCTAGGCTACAATTTACATTAAATGACAGAATTATAGCCAAAAATTGTTGATGCCAGATGCTCTAACGTAAGCCAGTCAAATAAAGATGTGAGGAGGACAGAAGGACGAAAGCACATCTTTCAAGATAAAAGGTGAAGATAGGGTTAAGGAAAGTGTGTGGTGCTGGGACTTTTTCCTGTTTGCCATCATTTCCAAACCATTTTTTCATTTCAAATCTTTAGGGAGAGATTCAAGTTCAGGAGAGATTTTAAGCAGATAGCTACTGAAGTGAGAGCCATGAATTAGGAGCCTGTTTAACCTGAGTGCTGGAAAGCATTAAAAACTCCACATGAATAAATTTGAAAATAAATTCAAGCACTTTGCTCTTTTTAGAAACTTTTACCCATTCAAACTGTCCACAGGATTTAGTTAAAGGAATACCCTAGACACTACTATAAATTATCCAAAGCTCTAAAATGAAAGTATCACTGACTGGTCATTTATAAGAATCACAGAGAAGTGCTCTCTTGTTGTACGTAGCCTTCCTAGTAAATATGCTCTTATGTAACATTGGTACTATTAAGAATCCAGAGGAAAAATAGAAAACAGGTTAAATCGTCTCAGTGTATCTTATGAGGGCAAATGACCAAATATGGATGTTAAAAGCTGCTTTTAAAGCCCCATTTTATAGAAACTTTGTTTTGATTTATCATAATGGCAACAATATTTTTATACAGTCAAAGGTGGAAAGATGTACGGTACAAATATCTTCAATGGAAGACTGGATGGTGAAGATGGTGGAATTTGTGGAAATGAAAACAAACAATTGAAAAGATTTTAACAAATTTGATTTCTGCCTGAAAATCATTTTTGGACTTTTTGCAACAAATTGAAAGAAATGAAAAATTGATTTGGGGATTCAATTATTAGAATTACATGGGATTATGGAAATTATAAATATAGATAAATATTAATTTTAGAGTAAGTGTTTCGTATATTTTTGCTTACATCTGTATTAAAGAAACTCAGAAGTCATTCTTTTTCTATTTTTTATTTCTCTTATTATTTTAATTATAATATAATTGATAAAAAAATTAATATATTCTTTATTTTTCCTTTCTATTTGTCTTGCACTTTTACTTTGTTTCATTCCTGAGCTTTTTCTTTTTTCAAACCTTTTTTCTGCTTATCTTTTAAGTTTGTGGGCTTTTTTTGAAAATTTAAACACATCCACCCAAATTCCTCTTCAATGATCCCTCACAAATTATCAAAAAAATTAATATGAGAATTTATGTTTGCAAAAGGAATAACAATCCAAGCAGAGAAAGAACATGGCAGTGCTAATATTCAAAGCTACCCTGATATGCATAGATTCATTCTGTGTCTGTAGTGAGACTATACTGGGGTCAACTGACTTATGAGTGATGGACAAATTTGATTTTGTGAGAATTTTTCATCAAAGTTTTCATTCTACTAAAGAAAATTTCAAGTGAATCATTCATGAATATTGGTGATGGTCTTGAGAAAGCTGGAAAAAAATTGAGAAAGGGAAAATGTTTTGTTCAATATACCTTCATTACAACTTGTATACTAAAATATTTAATCAAACTATCCTTTTAAAAATCTGACAGGATCTTATATGAATGCAGCATTTGATTAATATTAGAGATCAACATTTCCATTTTATGATTGGTATAGTAAAAATCCTTTAAAAATTGCATGTTTATTTCTGTAAAATGCAAGCAGTTAAGCTATAGAATCAGGCAAGTCTTTATATAAATGTATAGTCACTGCCAATTTGCAATTCCTCCTTGTGCAGTAATATTAGGCAATGATATCACAGCATCTGCCCAATTCAACTAAGTTACCCTTCTCTCACATACACTAAAATATATGTCTTGGTTGCAACCTCCAAAAAAACCCCTATTGTTTAGAAGGAGACAATTAAAGAACCACAATTCAGTTTTCTTCAGAATCTGGAGAAAAAAATGTGACTTATCTTGTGTCTAAAATTTTAGATCCTCTACCTTTAATGTTTTTTGTAAGGGGGAAAGTCCAACAAAAATTATAGGAATACAGAAGAAATCAATTACCCGTTGAAGCTACAGGTGCACTGAGTATGTGATATCCATTTTGTCGCAGAGGGTTACAGCAATGAGATTCCCCTGATAGCACATCATTACTGAAAGATGAGTCCATTGTTCTGTAGCAATCTCCATAGTGGAAGCAATTTTGTACAGAGTGAAAGCTACCTTGGTAACCTGCAAACAGAGAGGGTTCAGACATTTAGAAGAATGCAACCGGCTTGTTTCTGAAATTGATGCTCATTCAATACACTTTTTACCTAAGCAAAAGCCAGATTCGAAGTCTGGCATCTGGAAAACACGCATTTCCTGATTTGCTTTAACAGGACTGCAAATGAATCAAGAATCATATATTGCCCTTGATCAGCTCTGCCGTAATGGGCCACTATTGCCTAGTAAAGTTTTTAGTTCCTTGAACAGGGATGTTTTTACTCCATTAATACCAAATGTTTTTCTATCTTGCAGTGCAATGTTGTCTAATATGGTCAGCTTCATCTCTGTTGGCCCTCTATTTTTTTAAAATAATTGAACAGCAATTTTGGTTTCAAATTATTTCTCTTTTTAACAGTCCTTTCCCTAAATTACTGTACTCCATCCAATATTATTTGAAGTTAAGGCTCACAGACTCTCACATTTAGCATAACTATTATCTGCTTTTTTTTCTGCTTGTATGCTTCTAATTTTTACCTATTGTTAGCATTTGCAGTCATAGTGAACTGTTTAAAAGGTCCAACACAGAAATTGAACCAGCTGGATGAGATTTTTTTTTCAAGAACCATGTTTGGCAGTTACAATAGCTGGGTTATAAATTGGCTTTGCCAATTAGTGTTTCAGAATGATTAGAAGTTACCCCGTGGAGAAGAGACAATCCAGTGAAATCTTTTGTTGTTGTTGTTTTTTGATAGCATGTCTACAGTGAGATTTTTGTACCGAGGTATCTTCCCCTTAAAAGAATATTCCTTCTACATAGAATGTTTTTTTTCTTTTTTTTCTTTTTATTTTCAGGCGATCCAAGCAACTCCCCTTGATTATTCTTGTCTGAAAACATAGCTCCCAATCTACCGTAAGAACAATTCTATTTGATTAACTCTTCAAGGTTCTCTTCAGAATTAATACCAGTGATGAGTGATGTCACAGAGCAGAAGTGAGCTTTCAAATGAGCCTTGCCAGCACTTAACCGAGTTATTTCCATCATCAACAATGAACTTTTTGTAGGTGTTATTCCGTTTGTTTTTAACTGTCCACAATTTGTTGGGCCTATGTGCCCACGTAAGTACCTTTCAAAATGTAACAGATGGTAACAGAAGGAGCTTAAAGTGAGGCTCAAATCCTATAACTGCAACGCAATTAACCACCACATGTGGTTTTGTACAGAAATCTAAGGAGATTTCTAAAAGATCCACATCTAAACTCCTAAGGGGCTAAAAATATGAACCATTCCCTTAAATGTGCACAATAAAATGTCTATCCCCTGCCACATTTCCTTGTAAAGAAAATTCACAAAACATTTCTATTTGTGTTAAGAAATGTACTACATTTTGGCAGCCACAGCTAAGCTGACATTCCCTTTGCTACCAGCACCAGGTCCACCGTATGGATTGAAGGCATTCCTTCAGTTTCTCAGATTTAAATCAAATCTGTGGCAGTTAATTTCTAAAGACGAATTTCCTAAACATGCTGTCGGTTTAAATGATCACTGTTAAATGTTTTATGTGGAATAAAATATAGAAATACAACAGTTAATAAAGGAATCAAGTATATTCCAAACATAACATTCAGCTATAACTTTGCTATATGTGATATATAAAAAAGCTGTAGTTAACCACATCATAAAGTATGCTGGGTGCTCCTATTTCCCTCAAGCTTCAGCCAAAAAATCTGAAGCACTTTTAAACAAATGATATAATGAGTAAAAGTATTAGAATATGCCTCCTAAATGCCAATTCGTTTGTGTCATTCCTTTTAATGTATGAATATAAATAAGTCAAACTCGTCAAATAAAATAAATTTTGTATGCAAAGACATCATGTAAGATATAAATAGATGTACTATTTCATTTGATTGCCAAATTCTTTCAATTTATAATCATTTCCATCTGGATCTTTTTGTACTTGAAGTCATAAATTCTACTGGAGTTTTTGTCAATGGCAGGCATATCCCTAACATGTCGGGAGATAGTTTGTTTGAGTTACTGTACCAAAAACAGAGTAGAAATACAAATACATCTTTTCTTTTACAATGACTTTATAATTGATTTTGCAGTTGGATACTGTTCTTTATAATATTTAGGCTTAAACTGAGTGTGCATGTCTACTGTCAGACATTGATTAAAAATGTATTAAGCTTAAGAATTGGATTTGAAAGTATTAACCGAAACAGAATGGCATTACCATAAATGGCATTTAAAATAATCTGTTGATGTTTGTCTGAGTTGACAATTACTATTTTTAAAAAACCCTATGACCCAGAACAATTAGGAAAGTGCTGTCTTCTCCAAAAGCCTCCATTCATTTTTTTTTCTTTTGTTGCACTCACAAGCAGCTAAAATTGATCCTTGACCTTCCATGGTTACCAGCTTTTAGTGATGCCTTCTCAAACCCGTCACCTTTCAGATGTGTTGGAGATCATTTCTATTATCACAATGAATCTGTTGGATTGGTAAACCTGTGTATCTCTAAACTGCCAGATTGGGATAATGAGTTTCATTTATTATTATGTTTTTAGCTTTCATTTATTATAGCAACAAATAATATGTGGCAACAACTTTCATTTTTTTCTTTTTGATAGCTTATTTATCTTAGGTATCATTGATAAAATGTAGTTTATTAATGTAAAAATGTATTATAGCCTCAGGCTTTCAAATTTGGACATATCAAAAGTTTGAATTACCTTAACAAACCAAAGGCAAAGCTTTTCACACCTGCTTTCATTCGTTCAATGGGCAAGTGGGGAAGAGAAACAGAAGGTCATGCAGCCTTAAGACTGTCCTCAACTAAAGGTAGTTTTCAACTTACAACCACAACTGAAACAATAATCTGTGTTGTTGAGAGAAGCAGTTGTTAAGTGAGGTACTATAACTACAATCCTGGCCCTCCTGGTTGTGGTTGTTAAGCAAATATCTGGGCTGTTAAGCAGACAAAGTCCCAGGTAAAGAATATATGGTGAATCAGGGAAGTGGGGCAGATCCTAGGAGGCTCTGCGCCAGAGGTGGTATATTCAGCAGGTACGGATCAGTTCTGGAGAACTGGTAGCGGAAATTTTGAGTAGTTCAGAGAACTAGCTAATACCTGACTGGAGATTTTACAGTATCCTTCCCCTGCCACACCCACCAAGCCACGCCCACAGAACCAGTAGTAAATTTTTTTGAATCCCATCACTGCTCTGCGCTGATTCTAAAAAGCCTTCTTGCAAGCAGGATTTTTGGCACCAGACCAGAGAGACACTCGTGCATGGCCAAGGCTGGATCTCCCGGGGTTGCTTGCATCTCTTTGAGGCAACCCGTGCTCCTTACTACTCCCTCTCTGCACTGGCATCTGCTGAAATTCAAGCACACAATGGCTGAGAAACAATGGCAATACACTGAAATAAGTTTGCAAAGGAGTCTTGTCTTCCAGCAAAGACACTATGGGTAGAATTGATTTTTCCAAAAGTCCAGTTGCTTGCTACTGTGTGGCGCCAGTTTCTCTCCATCTCCCTCTTTCTTTTCATCTTTTCTTATTTTCTCCTCGATCTCTGGCTATTCTCCCTCCCTTTTTCTATCCTTTATTCTGCTCTTTTCACTCAGTCTCAAACTCACCCCTTCTCTCTTTTACACATGCACGATCTCCTTCTTCCTGATCTCCTTCTCCCCGTTCACGTGCAGATTCCTAGAGGAAAAGGGAGCACCAAGCAGATTGGCTTGGCCTGACCTCCTGAAAATTAAAATCATCCTTCTAGAGAGATCTTCTCTCTCAAAATCCACTTGATGGACTTATTTCCTTTCCTCTCTAGAAATCTGTTTGTGGAACTGCTTTCTCTATGGAATCCTCTTTTTATCAACACTGCTCCCTCCTGTTCCGCTGTGTCTTTCCTGCTATCCAGGCCAAAGGCGCAGGTGCTGTTCCAGGGGGAGAGGGGAGTTGGTATTTCAGCAAATTTCTACCACTGCTAAGCACATATGGAGATTTAGTGTGCTTGGATTTTGGTAGGTGCCTGAATGGACAGGTAGATATAATGTAAAGAACAAGAACTGCCTCTGGCAAGTGGGGGGAAGCTCTTGGCCTAGAAAATCCAGTAATACATTTTTTCCAAGACTGTCATCACTTTGAAAATTTGTTAAGCTATTGGTCGTTGAGGACTACCTGTAAATCAAAACAATGTGAAATCTTCTATTACTTAGCTTTCTGCAAGTTTAGCTCTAATCTGGTGCTGAAAGGTTTCTTATTCAAAAAGAAGTTGAACTGGTTACTAGTATATTTTTCTCCAAAATTGATTGTTGATTCTGTAAAGTTTTTCCCACAAGAACAAAGATAAATCGAAGGTTAAGAACTAGCTGTATTTTCAGCTACAATTTAACTACTGAATCAATATAGTAATGTAGTTTCTTACATGCTAAAGTAATTGTCTAAATTGATTCTCTATGCAGAAAAAGTAGAGTACAAAATCAATTCATGTAACCAGTGAAGGACAACAAACATAATTAAAACCATACTAAATTCATTCCAACAATGATTAAGTATTATTCATGAGCCAGATATACAATATTTATTCTCACAATTTTTTGGCATGAAAATTACAAATATTACTGATAAAATCTGAAGCCTCTGAACAAATCTATGAACCATTTATCATTCACCTGAGTTGCAAACACCTGAACTAGGACATTTCTCTAGTCAACCAAGCTCGAGATCAACTAGATTTCTGTAGTTGTGCTCATATTACACTTACCCCAAGTTAATTTTATGGTATACTCAATCAAATTCTCTGATACATTGAACACTTGTTGTATACTGAATTAAAACATTATTGGCTGGTAAATAGCTCAGAACATTATACATCCACTCCCTTATTTTAGCTAATACCTTGTATAGACCTATCTAACTAAATCTGTCCAAAAGTAGGTTAAAAAGCAGTGTCACAAAAAGAAATAAATGATATATTCAAACTAGTATATTCAAACTAGGATTTTTGACATTTGTGATAAATCTGGAAATGCAGACTCATTTTCAAATGATTGATTGATAGACAGACAGACAGACAGACAGACAGACATGGTAAATGTAGCATTCAAGAAAACATCCTTGGAAAATTGAAGACATCACTGGTTTTTGCTCTTTTATTATTTTTCCTTCTCAGCATATAAGTGGGTACTTCATTTGAATGTGTCAAAATGTGTACTTCATTTGCACAGCATTATCTCACAAAGACTGGCTACTTCTACCAGTAAAAGAGTGGCTACTTCTATTTTATTACAAAATATAAAAGACATTTTCCATTTACTATAGTCTATTATGCCAATGAAAGGGGAGTGATGGCTCAACGATTAAGATGCTGGGCTTGTCAGCTGGAAAGTCGACAGTCCAAATTCGAGACTTAAGTTATGTGCGATGGAGTGAGCTCCTGTTATTTGCCCCAGGTAAAGCAGATTAAAAAGTACCACTTCAGTGGGAAAGTAACAGTATTCTGTGTATCTTGACATATAGTCATGCTGACCATATGATCATAGGCGCATCTTTGGACGTGACTAGACAAGGGAAATCTTTACTTGTACCTTTATTATGCCAATGACTCTATTTATACTATTTCTGCTTCACATGAAAATATAAAATATTTGCTATATTGGTTTCTAAAGCATGATTTAAAAGATCCTAATGGTTCCCTCTCAGCTGGTGCTCAGCTTGAATGACATCTCCAATAATTGAAGCACAACTCCCATAAACCAGACAAATTATACAAGTTGCTGTCCAATGCCAAATTTCATTTCAAATTAGGCATTATGAGAAACACAGAGGATCCACTGAAAACAGTAAGCTCATGTTGCTTTCCTGTTCATGATGATAAATACAACAGGCTATATACAGTCTATAGTCATTACATTTTCCATGTCCCCATCTTTTATCCAGATTATAAAATGGCAAAGATGGATCTTGCCTGACATAATAATGTCAAGACATAGTATAACTTTCAATATACTTTGGTTGTTATGGTTAATTTGACCCTGAGAGTAGATTAGTGTATGCGTTTTACATTTCTTTATGCATGGTGCATCCTTTTATAAATATACAGAATAGGATTACCTTGTGGCCCCTGCGGCGTAGATTGGTTTGGAAACGGCACATATAATTTATTTGCTGAGAAATGATGCCCATTTGGAGACTGGCTGTGTAATGGTGATGAGCTGTGTTTCTGAAGGAGGGAAGGTGCAACTACTGCTTTCAGTGGGCTAGCAAGAGCATTTGGAACAATCCTGGAACCAGAAAAAAAAAAGGAGGGGGAGTGATGATCAGTTGGCTTTCATCTCATCGTTAGCGCTCCATAAATGACAGCTCTTTTTTAAAAAAATATTAATTGTGAGTGGATTGAAAAGTACAGGATATCTAAAAATTGTTCCATAAAGCATTGATCTGAACATATTCCAGGAGACATACCAATAGAGATTACCATTTTAATGACATAGCAGCACTGCATTTTTATTGGGTAAAAAACATTAATTATATTTTATTTTGCCGTAATTCTGTCTGTATGGCATTCAATGCTATCATCTACATCAAACCATTAAACCATTTTTCCTCTTTTCATATTCTTCAAGTGTCTCAGCATGTGCCTAATGCTGTTCTTCATACAGAAGAGGACTATTTAAAGTTGAAGCCTATATACTCTGTGTGTGTGTGTGTGTGTGTACACACATATATATTCACATCTTCAAATTTTGACTAAGGCTTGTTATTTTCCCTACAGTTTATTCCAACAGGTGTCAGTTGACCACTTCATTTTGAAATGAGAAAAAGACTTGGAGCAGAAACCTGTATCACAATGGCTACTCTCATACACAAATGATACAGGTCCTTGACTCACAACTGCAATTAGGACCAAAATTCTGGTTGTAAGTCATGCATCCACATTACTAGACCTAATTTTCTGACTGTTTTTATAGTTCATTAAGTGAATCACATAGTTGTTAAGCTACTCATGTCATAAATGAGAAGCCATTCTTCCAAATTTTGTTGTTTTCGGTATAAATGAGCAAAAAATGTGAACATTGGGGGATATGCTATGACATTTTCCAACAACCAGAAGTGCTTTACAGGCCATAAATCACTCTTTCTGAAGCCATTGTAACTCCAAATGGGCATTAAACAACTAGCTGTAAGTCAAGGATTTCCTGAAATTGGGGCATGTATAATTTCATCAAGGAGAATCTCAGGCAACAAATCTTTGCTTTGGAACATCAAATTGAGCATAGCCTTATTTTTACTGATTTTGTATTAGGCAACCAACTTTGATAAGCCTTCTGGTAACTTAATCTGATAACCACCAAATTCCAAAGAGCTCTGATGTTCATACACTGTAATGCCCTGGAAACCGTTCCTGGGAAGAGAGACTCCACAAAATCTCATTTTTGTAATCACATTTATCATACTACATTAGGAGCCACTGAAACAATACACCTCCCATCCCTGTGATTCTTACTGAGATCCACAACACAAATGCTCAATATCTAAGTTGTATCAATTTTTTTTACATTTCAATTATGTTTTAGCTGATCAGGATAATTATATTCTCTTGTAATGTTACCAGATTTTGTTTAAAAGCTAGCAAGGTTCATCAGGATCCCAGAAGGAACAATATGACTTGATTAAAGAAATTCCAAGTTTAATAATAATGATAATAATAACAACCTCTTTTATTTATCTGATTCTAACTATATTTACATCTATTTTTACTTAAGCCTTAGTGTTAATACAGATAGTCCTCCACTTACAACAGTTCATTTAGTGACCATTCAAAGTTACAACACTGTGATGACCCAGAGTGTAACACAAACATAACCAAACCCAAAATGTAAATAAATGCCCTTTAATGCATCCCCACTGTTCAATAATTCTCAGTTGGAGATAAAACTTATTCAAAAATAGTCTTCAAAAGAAAGCAATACAGTCCGAACTTAATGAGCAAATAGAGGTGAAATAAAAAACCAAAACAAACCACAATGAAGGAATTTCCACAACGGACCAGGATAAGTAATTACCAACTTCAAGGAGATAACAAGGCACAGTCTGTTGGAAGGATGCCAACCAAGATAACTTCAGCCCAGAATAAAACACGCTTTGCTTCTGCCAACACTGTGTTTTAACCGTCTCTCTTATATACTATTCTCCCCAGCTGCAACTAAGGAGGGGGATCATGGCCGCTTCCTCTCTCATAAGCCAAGTTGTTTCCTTCTCCATTCCTCTCTGCGTGTCCTAGGATGAAGAGGGGATGGGCCTGGTTCTTCCTCTGACTGCCCAGCAGACTCTGCCCTTCCCCAGCCTCCTCCACAACCTCTGGAGCAACACCTCCACTCCCTGTCAGCTGTTCCTCCTCTCCCTCAGAGTCCTACTCTAACAAGGGCATGACAGACACTGAAAACTGACTTGTGACCATTTTTCACACTTAATGTTGAACCAGCTCCATGCAACTGACTCCTATTTATGATGGTTGCAGTGTCCTAGAGACATGTAATTTTTTTTTGCAACCACATGACAAGCAAAGTCAATGGAGCCAGATTCACTTAACAATCATATTACTAATTTAACAACTGCCATGATTCACTTAACAACTTTGGCAAGAAAGATTGCAAAATGGAGCAAAATTCACCTAACAAATGTCTTACTTAGAAACAGAAATGTTAGGCTCAATTGTGGTCATAAGTCAAGGACTACCTGTAGTTTCAGTGCTCAGTTTACCTAAGCAAAGAAAATATAACCTTTGCTGGCTGTGTTCAATTTATCTTCCAGGAATATTTCAGACCTGCACAAACTGAAACATCCTGGATTTTATCCTTGCCTTTGTCTGACTTGAAATACTTCAGCAGAGCTTAAGGAATAGTTTGTTCAGGTTTGAAACAAAACATTCTGCATTTCATGCACATCATGAGGTCCTACATTTGTGCAAACACACACTCCAAAGGATGTTTTGGGAACGTTCATTCAAAGTGATACATACTGCTACATACATAAGAACCATTGTTTCAGAACCATGTGCTCTGAAACATGGGAAATATTGTGATGTGTTCCCCTATATTAGCATGATTTCCCATGGTTAGAATTTTTAGTGCCTCCATATTTGAATGGCTATATCAAAACTTCTTGTCATGCAGGATGCCACTGCCAGCCTAAATCCTATGTGTAATACGACAATCCCAGATTGCTGTAGAGTTTACATATTAATATAGCACGGTAAATCCTTCGAAAGAGTAGGGGGGAAAAACCACAAACATATTTTATGATTTAATAGAGATTTATTTGTAATTCAGTTTCCTACCAATACAAAGAGAGAAGGAAGATAAATAAGGAGATGGAGGTGATGACCATGAAGATTAGAAGGAGGCTATACAAATATTTAAACTCCTCGATCTCATTAAGAGGCATTCCCCAAGCACCCAGATTTGCTTTGAAGGGTTTCTTTCCTCCTTACACCTGTTCCCCTTTAGACTGGGTCTACACTTCTTTTGAATGGAATAGAGTAGAATTCTTTATAGGCCAAGTGTGATTTTGACAAACAGGGAATTTATCTCTGGTGCACAAGCTCTCAATGTAGTTACAAACAGCCAAATAATATAATCATAAGATACCAATAGGAGAAGGTAGTAGTAAAGATGAGAAGGAAATAGTAATACAGCTCTACTACATGGATAAATTTCTGTCTACATGGGTAAATATCCTTAAATATAAGACAGTGCTGTGGGAATTGGGTATTTAGGAGAATGATGGCACTGGGGGAAAAAAAAACCATCTCTGTGTCCAGTTGTTTTGGCATTCAATGCTCTCTAGTGGCATCCCAAGGGGAGGAATTGAAACAGTTTATGTCCAGGATGTGAGGGGTCTGCAGATATTTTCTCAGCCCTTTTTCTGACCTGTGCAGTGGGTCCTCAATGGAAGGCAGGCTTTTATTATTTTTGAGTGATGGCTCTGCAGTGTTACAGGATAAGATATGTTTCATTTTATAGAAATCATTCGGGCAATTATCGTTTATGCAGATGGGACTCTTAGAATAGGCCATCTAGGCCAAAGTCATGCCTGTTTAGTGGTGGAAGAAAAAGAAAAACCTTCTGCACAATAGCATCTTCCGCTCTATCGAGGCTGCAATGGGTGGAGGTCATTGTGATCTATACTACTGGAAATCCAAGGGTCAGAAGTCCTTTTCCTCCACTGATTCTTCATATCCTTCTGTCTGTTCTTCACTTAGAAAAAAATTCAAGCTAGCCTACTCTATAAACACTATTCTGAGGGAGTCCCAAAGCAATGCATTGTGTTATGCCAATGGCAAATGGCTACAGGTGAAGATGTTATAGCAACCCACAATGTCAATCTGACTGCCTTCCTACAGTGGCAAGGCCATCTTAAAACACAACAAAACAGCTGATATATAATAGTGGCTACTCCACTCAAAGTGGCTATTTTATTTTGCCTAATAGCAGGAATGATTCCAAACCTCTCATGTTGCACCATTGGCTTTTCAAAGCCCTTTAGGAGGCACAGGGGAAGTATGTTGGATAGTTTGTTTTAGTATTTTTCTTCCTAATAAATTAGGATGTTGGGAACAAAATATTTATTATTTTCTTTATTAAATTTTATGCTGTCCATAAGACACTCATATACAGGTTGCCCTTGACTTACCACCTCACTGAGTCCCAAAATTTTGCTGCTAAATGGGACTGTTGTTAAGTGGGTTTTGTCCCATTTTACGACTTTTCTTGCCACAATTGTTAAGTAAATCACCACAATTGTTAAAGTTAGTAATGTGGTTGCTAAGCGACTCTGGCTCCCTCATTGGCTTTGCTTATCAGAAGTTCACAAGATATGATTGCATGCAACACAGCAACACAGCAACTGTCATAAATGTGAGTCAGTTGCCAAACATCTGAATTTTGATCACATCATCATGGGGATGCTGCAATGGTTGTATGTGTGAAAAATGGTCATGTCACTTTTTTCAATGATGATGTAACTCCGAACTGTTACTAAACAAACTCACTAAACCAACTGTTGTAAGTAGAGGATTACCTGTATGCATATCTTCATATGTTGTTATAGGTAGGTTGTACTTTTTATGTTTTGGAGCTTTTTTTTTACTGCTGGAGTTTGAAGCCAAGAGTCTGCATGAATTTGCTGTATGCAAATGTCATAATAAAATAAAAAAATATGTATGCAAGCCCCAAAAAACGCCCTCACATATGTGTGTGTGTACACACACATGAATTTTAAGGTATGTGATTTTCACACTTTGCTACCAAGTTGGTCCCTTTTAATATCTTCCTTACAACATAAAATACAACACAGCCTGTGCAATTGGTAACTACTTTGAAAGGATATAAAATTGAATGACAAAACTCTACTTCTCTTATACTTATACTTGGGAGTAAAATACAACCACAACAGAGACATGGATGTTTCCAATATGAACGCTGTCTCACTTTGTTGTTGTTTGGGAAGAAAAGCTTTGACAGTGAGATTCTTCTCTTAGACAATGGATCTCAATATTTCTTCCATCCATCGCAGCAGTATGATTAGATCCAGAGTTCAGCCCATCTGTACTTTATCTCAAATAAATTCCTGTACAGTTTGTAATGTGGTACTTGCCTGTAACTTCAAACTACTTTATCAAGTGCTGTGGTTACTTACTAAATGCTAACACAAAAGAAAAAACAATAGTCCTATAAAATAGTACAAAAGAATAGCAAATTCATGTATTGTGCTTCATTACATGCTGGTATGTTACACATTTGCCTGTGTTTGATATAATATGAACAATCTATTGTGGCAAAAGCTTATTTTGGTGAAGGAAATATGCACCACAATCTACAACTTTTCAAAGAACCCAAACAACGTTATTGTGTATCCCAATCAGCATATATACAAAACCACTAAATTAACAACAAAGCAATGGTTTCTAACATATGGCTTGATCTAACTTAATTAATATGGCCCCAGCACAGTTTTTATATCTGTGATGCCTTGTGTAGGATTACATTAAGATGTATATAGTTCAGATTTCAGAGGCCAACATTTTTGGAGGGCTACCCATTCTGCTGCTCTAACAGTATGTGAAAATGGCCTTAGGAGATAGGGCAGGGTGGTAAACTTGCGGGCTGCAGGCCAGATGCGTCACATGCTGGCCCCGTCCCAGTTTAGCGAAAGGGAAAAAAGTCCTATATGTCACATGACATCACTGTGACGGCGTGAGTTTGCCACCCCTGAGATAAGGGGAAAAGTTCAGCGAAGTAGCTTAAGCAAAGGAAACATGACATTGTGATGTCAGCCATGTAAAGTAGTCCAGACTGGAAGCATGACCAGATGGACTAATTTTATTTTATTGTAAGTTTACATTAACAGAATCATTAACGTTAACAATTTGAAAGTATTTTGGCTTTATAGCCTAAGAAATTATTTGGAAATGATTTGATACAAAATGAAGCAGCCAAATTTTTGATGGGTAAGAGTTCTGTACGTATTGAACGCCTATTCATTGGTTGCCAATAGATTTCCAAGTTTTGACTTTCAAATCTCTCTCCTGGGTACCTGATGGACCACCATCTTGTTCAAGAGCATCTCAGTGCATTCATGCTTACAGGAAACTGAAAAGGACACGGGAACAAAGGCAGTCCATCACTGTTATATAAACCACACTTTGGAATGCTTTGCCCTTCCCCCCAGAGTTGAATCTGGAATCCCCAATATTAGATTTCTACAAAATGGTCAAGACTTCAATGTTTGATCGAGGATTCAGGAGTTAAGTATTGTCTGTTTTGATTGTTTTGCCAACTTTCTCACTGAATTTTCAACATTTTTTCTCAGGTCTTTATGGGTAGTCCTTGACTTACGACCAAAATTGAACCCAAATTTATGTTGCTAAGTGAAACATTTGTTAAGTGAGTTTTGCCACATTTTAGACTTTTGTTACCCTGGCTGTTAAGTGACTCATTGCAGTTGTTAAGTTAGCCATACTGTTGTTAAGTGAATCTGACTTCCCCATTGACTTTGCTTATCAGAAACTGATCACAAGATCCTGGGATACCACAACCATCATAAATATGAGCCACTTGTTAAGTCATAGGACTATAGGGATGCTTCAATGGTGGTAAGTGTGAAAAATAGCCATAAGCCACCTATTTCAGTGCCATTGTAACTTCGAAAAGTTGTTAAGTTGAGGACTTCCTGTATTCTCTGTAAACTGCCAAGAGTTTTACTGAGCTGAGTGGTATAGACATATCAATCAATCAATCAACATTTACTCCACCCTTCCAATTTTTAGGTAAAACAATGTTCTATTAACAATCAGTATAGAGAGAATTAAAAGTCTACTTTATAAATGAAGTGTAAGTCATGTGAATGATAAAAAGTTCAATGTAGCTATAGGCTCTAGATATCAAAAATTAAGTGGAAAGAAATCAAGAAAAAAGACCAGGAAAAGAAAAAAAAAACCCCACACCTTAAACAATGATTTTCATCTTTTCCCATAAAATTAAAAATGAAGTGCAAAGCTATCCTAATTAGGTTTCTGTAGAGCATTAGTTTCTTCCTATGCATTTCGTTTCTAGGTCTAGCCTTAGGGGAATTTCTATCAACATAATCTGAGGAAATAGTCTTACCATAAACTTTCTAGAGAGAGAAAAAACTCTGAAGTTTGGTGAACTTTACTACTAATCAGTCCCAGGTGCCTTTGTCTCATTTTTGAGAATATGCAGCATTTCTTTTAATAGCATGTTTCTAAATCAGTCTCTGTCATTTTCTTTCCCAAATATTCTATTATTATTATTTTTGCATTACATTACTGTAAGTAAGAAACAAACACTATTGAGTTTTATTATACCTTCAATTGGAATTTACACTCTGGGTAGTCAATGTCTCTGGTAGTTCCCCATATTTTATGGTCCTAGATTTAGTTGGACCAAAATCTATCTGTTTGCCTGTCTTTGTCTGTCTCTCTCTTTCCCTCTTTTGCAAGAATTCTAACTGATGACTTAAAAAGTGGGCTTTAAAAATTGGACTTTCTCCTATTCTGGAGCTGAAAATTAAGGCTAAAATTGGTGCCAAGGCTTAAGAATCCTGTTTCATTCCTTACTACCCTCAATATGTGCACTGTCTTACCTTCATGACATCATCCCCTGCAGCTAGAAGCAAAAATAAACCAGACAAAACAAGTGTTTCTCCCTCATGAATGAATACTCCAGAAATTAGGCACATCTATACAGTCACCCATTTTGCAGAGATATTTATTTTTCTGAAGTTTTATTTTGTTCTTTTTTTGGGGGGGGGGGGGAATAGTATCAAAACAAAAGGAGGTCCAAACTCAATTTCTAAACCTTCCAGTAATAGTAATAGTCTTTTCAGTTAGACATTGTAACATCAAATTAGATATCCAGTATTAAGCACAATCAACTTGAATATTCTAAACTAAATAAGCAATGTCAATTTAGTATTTGTGGTTATGGGAGGGCAGGTTTTATCTCCACATTAGAGAAATTTCAGAGATTTTCAACAATGCAGTCAATTAGACGGATCTTCAAAAGGGTTTAGGGTATTTTGAGTTTAGAAAGTTCTGTTCTGAAGAGAGTCTGGGTTATATTATCCTTCTCTTACTTTGCTTATTAGGCTACAACTCAGAACAATAATTGGGCTAGTTGGAAATTATCAAAGACATAGTCAAGACAATGAAGGATATCAGATTTAGGAAAACTAGCAACACTAGATCAGATAGTTTGAGGCCTGAGGGCCACACAGGATGGACTTTGTAATACTTGTAACTATGGTTTTTATAGTACTGTTACACTGGCTAACATTATGTTACACAGATTAATCTACATTTTCACTATGGAAATCATTTAGCTTTTCCCCAGTAATTGCTATACTTAAAAATTATTTTGTACATCACAATAAATACACTGTGTGTGCATATTATCTCTCTGTGTGTCTATCAACTAAAAAAGGTCAATTTTAGTTCCATAAATCTTATTTTTTAATGTTTTTGAGAAGAGAACCAGAAAAATTATTATTGATAAAAGTTCAAACTTCTTATATCATATTATATATATGTGTATGTGTGTGTATGTATGTGTATGTGTGTGTGTTTTCTTATGTTTTTGTGGGTATTTATATATATGGTAAATCACTAATTACCAGAACCAAACTCCTGGCAGACAAGGCACATGTAAAGACTGAACTATGCACCCTGACCAAAATACTGATAGCTAATGGCTTCCATGAAAACAAAACCACGGACCTGATCCACAAAAACACACTGAAACACAATAGAGAAGATGAACAAACCTATGGAACAGCTGTCCTGCCCTACATAAGAGGAACAACAGACAAAATCAGCAAGATACTACGCAGGCATCACATCAAGACTGCCTTCAAAATGGACAAAAAAATAGCAGCTATCCTAAGAAACCCGAAAGATAAAATTGACCTAGAAAACCAAGGCATATATGAAGTACCCTGCACATCATGCCCTGCCACATACATAGGACAAACCAACAGAAGGATAAGTACCCACCTTGAAGAACACAGGAATGTAATAAAAAAGCTGGAACACACTTCCTCATTAGTCCAACATATGAAAACCACAGGTCATAGCATCAACTTCAATGGCACCAAAACCTTAGCTGCTATAGAAAACCCCGGCTACAGAATCATCAGAGAAGCCATAGGAATTGATAAAAGACCTAATAGTATGAATAGAAGAGATGACTCCACCAGACTATCAATCATCTGGAAGCCTGCACTCACAAACAAAAAAATCTCTATCCCACAATCCAGGCAAGCACCTGGACACAAACAGACACCCACCCACTCCCAATACGCCCCAGCCAGCTACCCAAATAAAACCTAGCCTCCTAATAAATAATTATCGGCCATTCACAAGAAACCAAGCTGTACTAAGAAACCCCAACACACAAAATATCAAGAACACAGCAACTCGAAGACCAATAAAAACAGACCTAGACTCCCACACCAATCAGGATGAGGAAAAAAACCATTCAAATAAAGCAGAAAGCCAGCACCAAATTCAAACTAATCAAGGAGAGAAGCAGCCTAGATCTAAGGAGAAATTTCCTGACAGAACAATGAACCAGTGAACTGATTTGCCTCAAGAAGTTGTGGATGCTTCAACACTGGAGATTTTTAAGAAGAGATTGGAAAACAATTTGTCTAAAATACTATAGGGTTTCCTGAGCAGGAGGTTGGACTACAAGATCTCCACGGTCCCTTCCAACTCTATTATTCAGTTATTTGGTTCATATTACTTGTTTTTGCAAATATGTTTATGAGGAATATTCTCCTTTAAGGTGGTGGCATACTATGGCATAAGATGTCCAGGATTATGAATAACTTTGCAAATGGAGGTTTTCATTTTGCTAAAGATGGCAATTCTACTGTTCTATGAAGTGTGAAGTAGTGCTACATATAACCATTTAGTTTGTCTTGATGAACCACAATGGGGCAAGCTCTGAGAAACATGCAATATTGTTTTAGTGCATACATTGGGATACATATTTAGGCACCACACCCATCTTCTGTTTTCAATTTTCAATTTTCTTTTGAATGGCAGGTAGTCCTTGATGTGCAACATTTCCAAAATTTCCGTTGCTAAGCAAGATAGCTGTTAAATGAATTTCATCCCATTTTACAACATTTCTTGCCATGGTTGTTAAGTGAACCTGGCTTCCCCGTTGACTTCGCTTCTCTGAAGGTCGCTAAAGGTTATCACATGAACTGGCCAAGCTTCTGAATTTTGATCATGTGATAATGGGGATGCAGCAACCAACATAAGCGTGAAAAATGGTCATAAGTCACCTTTTCAATGCCTCACGACTTCAAATGGTCACTAAATGAATGGTAGTAAGTTGAGGGCAATAGGTTTCCCCATACATACACAGAAACACATTTTCAGGCTCTACAGATCAAGCTGGACAAATGAAAGTGATGTTAATATAGCACATTGCTACCTGGAACTTTAAAAGCAATAACAAAAAATTCTAACATAACAAAATCTACTTTTTATATGACAAACTACTCCTAAATAAAACATACTTTAATTAATATTAATATAAATTGGTATAAAGTTACCTGATCTCTATGCGTCACATGCTTCTTTATTAAAGGGAAATAAATACTTCTCATATGTAGCCAGGGTAAATATATTTGGTAATGAAGTCAGATTTTGTTAGATCATTTTCAAGTAAATTAAATATTATTTTGTCAAACTATGTAAACGTCTTAAAAACCTTTTGGGAAAACTGAGCGCTGCCCTTGTTACTGACTTTGGCAAAGAACAAAATAACAAGGGCCTTTTTTGTTGTTGCTTTTTTTAAAAAGAAGGCTTTAAATCAAATCCTTAGCCTTTCTGTCAAACATGAGTAGGTTTCTTGTGCTCAGCATCTTGTGGTGTTTGGCTTCAGTCATATTTGATGATTCAGTCATTACAGTTTGTGATAGCAATCGTTTTGCTCCATCCCAAAGACTTAAGCTCAGGAATGCAACCTGTCATCACTTTGGCTCATGGTGCAGAAATTTTGTACATTCTGTATACTTCAACAAGGAGTCAACAAGTGATAAATGAGGCAAAACGTTGTAGCTTACCAAAAAGGTAAAGTAGGTAGAAAACAATGACCACAGATCGAATCTGTGCAGTAATCAGTATGCATTTTTATCTGATCGTGCGTATGTCTACTACAGATTGTTCTCGCTTTTTGACCACTCATCATTCAGCAACCCTTTTGAAGTTAACAATGGCACCAAAAAAGGGAGATTTACAACCAACACTCAAAATTGTGGCTGTCGTGGCATCCTTGCAGTCATGATCGCAATTTGTGTGCTTGGCAATAGTGTCACACAATCACGTGATGGTCATTTGTGACCTTCAAAGCCAGCTTCCAACAAGCAAAATCAATGGGGAAGCCAACATGAAGTTGAATTTCACTTAACAATTGCACCGCTTAGCAACAGAGTTCCCAACTATGGTTGGCAAGTGAGAACACTCTGTATTAACAAAGGTACAACATTCCAATAACCTGAATGAATACAGTGCCCTAAAAAGGTTGCAGAAAACTCTTAAAAGGGACATCAGCCTTGTGTTAGCAATTATTAGTATTAGCTTTCTGTATGATTATTTCAAGTGCGTTTTTGCCATAAAATATTCTCCTGTGGTTTTAGAAAGCTCAGAGGAAATCTGGGTGTAACAGGACTTTATTTGGCATTTTTAATTATTGTTAATAACACTATTCAACAGCGTATCAAATAGTGTTTCTAGTCTCTCTACAATGTATGCAATAAAATGCAGTAAAGCACTAAAAGAACACTACTCTGTAAGATAAAATCAAATCTAATATTATTATATAATATTATATTATTATATAATATATAACATATTATAATAAAAGTATAGCCATCATCAGAGAAGAACAAGGCCTAAAATAAGATATTATAAAATGATCTTAACATAGAAAGAATATATCTACATATTATATTATTTTAAAATACTGAAAATAGAGAAATATCTGTACATGCTGTCAAAGCAATAGTAATGAGAGCACATGGAACAAACTTCACTTGCAAGAACAATCCAGATTCAATCCTATTGCCAAAGTCATTATTTCTACTACTGAAGCATGGATATTGTAGTATTACTTCAGGAAAGGTTTTTAAAAATGACTATGGAGTTTGGTTAAATATCTGTGAGAGGGTGCATTGAATCACCTGAGATTCTAAAGCAGGTTTTGTTTTGTAAATTCAAGCCACAATTTTGAATTAGGCTAGTAAAAGGTTAGAAGTCAAGATTTAAGTGAGAGGAGACAAACATGGCTGCAAATGTTTTAAAAACAGATTTACAAAGTTGGAAGGGACCTGTAGGTCATCTAGTCCAACACCACCACAATCACCTGCCCAAGCAGGAGACCCTACATCATTTCTGACAGATGGCTGTCCAATGAATTTTCTCAAGATTATATTTTACACTAGATAATAATAGATTATCTTCAAAAGCTCCCCCTTGTACGGTACATTGTATCAATAGATGTGGAACATGAATCATGGTGGATTAGTGACGCAGTGGTTAGAATGCAGTAGTTGCAGGCTACTTCTGCTGATCATAGGCTGGCAGCAGTTTGGCAGTTTGGGTCTCACCGGCTCAAGGTTGACTGACCCTTCCATTCTTCCAAGATCAGTAAAATAAGGACCCAGATTGTTGGGGGCAATAGGCTGACTCTGTAAACTACTTAGAGAGGGCTGTAAAGCACTATGAAGTGATATATAAGTCTAAGTGCTATTGCTATTATCCACTTCTAGACAGAATTAGGGTGTGATATCAACTGATAAAAAGCCATATCACAGAATCCATTAGAGCTTCTTCTAATAGATATGAATCCAAAAAGTCCAAGAGTCTCTGACCTTTTAGGGCAAACATAAGCCCTTTAAAAAAGATTCATTCCCTTAATTTGCTATGAAAAACTATTCCGGTGGCGTGTTTCAGATTTGTCTGAACACCATTCTACTTAGCTTACTTCAGGGGTGGGATTCTACCAGTTTGCACCTATTCTCTAGAACCGGTTGTTAACATTCTAAGCAGTTTGGAGAACTGGTTTTTAGAAGAAATTACTGGCCTAATCCTGTAAGGAAGGCAGGAAGGAAACATTCTGGTGTTGCTTACAGAAACTGCCTCTCTGTTAACCCTTAGAACGTTCTTGGCAGGACTAGACTTCCTGTCTCAGGAACTTCTCTGGAGTTTTTTTTCCTTCCTTTGCTGGTACTTTGCTTGTGTGGAGTGACCATTCAAAGTTACAATGGCACTGAAAAAAGTGACTTATGACCATTTTTCACACTTACAACTGTTGCAGCATCCCCACAGTCATGAGAGGCCAGGCAAAGAGATGCATGCCTCGATGTGAGTGATGTTGAGTTGACTACACCCAGACAGTCACATGACCACCAACTTAGCCACGCCCACAGAACCAGTTGTTAAAAAAATTGAATCCTACCCCTGGCTTACTACAAGGAAATGATAACAGCTAAGATGTTTTATTAAGATAGAATTAATATATCATTCACTACTGCACCTTTCCACAACACTGCAATTTCTTGACTTAAGGAATTCCCAAATACAAAACTGCAGGATTATAGAGAATGCTTTGTCTGGAAAACAACTGGTAGTTTTCTTCAAAATTCAGCACAGGAAATGTGGACCTGGGTAAACTGAATCTATTGCAAAACTCTTTATGATGGAAAAACACCACAAATTCTGTTGCTAGAACAAATCTTGCTAGTGAGATCACTATGACTAGAATAAATATTATAAACTAATGACATATGTTATATATTTGCATATACACACTATAGTCTAATATAAAGTATCTTCCAATTTAATAAACTTGCATGCACCCCCAAAATTAAGTGAGAGGCCAGTAGCATAATTTTAAAAATATGTTTTTATTGCATTAGAATAATTCACTCTACCATCAACATGATTACTAGATTTTTTAAAGTATCATTAAAAATATTCATATTAATATGTGCTAGAGTGTTAGTTTTGTCAGTTTTTAGACATTTCTAGTTTTCAGACAAATAGATTCTGGATTAATTAAAAAGATGTTTGCTTCTGAAAAAAAAGCATAGTTAAAAGCACATTGACACTGTTTGCTTTCTTAGATGAGCATGTGCTTCCATTGCATGTTTAGCAATCTCTCTCTCTCTCTCTCTCTCTCCAAATTCAATCCAGTAAGAGTCAAAGCCAATAAATATTAAATTTGTTCCTGGCTGAAGCTTAACAAGGAATATCCAATAAAAAGTGAAATCATTTGGCTTGTTTCATATGCTTTTGACACAATAGAAATTACATCAATGGAAAGGAATCAATCAATCAATCAGTAATGTATAAAGATTCTTGAAATAATGGATTTCCCTAAGAAGGATCAAAATCGGTATCATGACAATGGGAAGGGAAAACCAGAGGAGACAATGAACACCCAAGGAAGTAAGTGGAGGAAGAAAAACAGAAACCAACAAAAATTCCCACCCTCTATTTGTATTCCCAGTATCCTATTCCCTCAAGTGGAATATCACAACAGAAAGAATTCTAGTCTTTACTGATCCTTGGCAAGCTACAAACTCTGAGCTGTAGTCCGAACTTCATGTTCAGATTGTTTTCTAAGGAAGGAACATCAACAAATTTATATTTCTAGGAAGGCCATAATACACATGGGTGTTTTGCATGAATGCACATACTTTTAAAAATAACTTGGCAAACTATTTCATAAAAATAATTTATGAGGTCAAAAAGATTATATCTGAAAAACTGGAACTCCTGTTGACTAGGAGTGAATTAATCACTTAATCTAGTGCTTCATGATATGGTAAGGAGAGGAAGTTATTTTAAAAGTATCTGTGTGCATGTATGTTATGGCGTTCTGGTAAATACAGTATAAATCAGCCCATGTTCCTTCCTCAGTTAACATCACTTAATTTGAGAAAGTGATTAGTTCCCTCATAACTGATAGAAAACAAGATCTTTGAGCTATTATCCAAAATCGTACTCGCAATTCTGTGAAGACTGGCATTTATATTTGCTAATAACATTTAACATTCCATTGCTTAACAAGTTGGAACCTAAGTATCATTAGGCAATATCAGGGCAGACTCAAAAGCAAAACCTTTTCCTTTAAATAATGTTTAGGGAACATCCAAAAGTTCCACATTTGAAACAGTTTCTTCCAGTTTTTATTTACTTCTCAAAACTGAAGATCACTCTTATTGCAGCATGCGATATTGCAGATTTTTTATGAGAGCAAAGTCAAAATAGAACAAAAACTGGGTGGCCAAAAGAACAAACCCTTATAATTGCAGTATGGGAAAACTTTCTAATAGAAATTGAATGGCAGCTCTATTTTCTTTAAATACACTCAGTTTTTGAATGTCTGAAAAATTACCGGACCTCAGGAAACTTAATTTTCCCACTATCCAAATAGGGCTGATAGATGCTGGTTTACTAAGCCATACAGTTATGGGCATTATTATGGGTCACATATAATTTTCTCTTTCTCCACCCTAAAGGCCTGTCATCATTAGAAGCTACAATCTTAACCTCTTTCCTAAGTATACTTTTGAAATAAAACATTGCCGTCTATAATTTGTTTTGAACTCAGAGGCATTCAGTTTATCCAACTTTACCACATAACAGTAGTTTTCAAAAGTACCTTTTAAAAGTGTATATATATGTATCCCCACTTACCCACATTTAATGTAAAAGAAAATATAATTTCCAAAATGCATATACTCAATCACATGAGAAGAGGACGTGGGAAATTACGAGCACAGAGCTCAAGTTTCAGGAGGAAAACAGAGATGTGGCTCTATGCATCTGATGAAGTAAATTACACAAAATCTTATATCTTTTAAAATAATTTGATAATCTGAAAGGGTCCAACAAGACTTTCAAAGATTTTTTTTGTTAGCACAACCTACAGAACTCTCCTTCAAGTTCCCTAGAGCAATAAGACTTAGGAAAGTCCCTTTAGGGATCCATTTTGGTTTCTTAGAAAAATAGCTCTCTAAGTGACCCACCACTCTATGATTTACAAATGAAGCTCAGAAAGAGTCATTTTTTCATCCTTCACTTTTCAAATATGTATCTTTAAGAAAGAGTTTGGAGAAAAATTCATTCTTTCTTCCTTCAAATGTAAGAATAATTGCCAGTCAATGCAGCTTCACAGGTGGTAGCAGGCTGAATACATATGACTGCATGCAATGATCTTTCCTGTTCTTGAGTTCAGGAGTCCCAAACGAAAGGCAGAAAGTTGGAACATTAAAAATTGAAAAATATTTTATTACATACCCTTCTCCGTCACTTCCTATGGATGATACATGATGATGTGCACTAGTGAGAGCTGACTCAAGTATGTGTTGTCTCGACAGAACATTCTGATGTGGTGGTAGAAGGCCAGGTGATGGTCCATTGTGGTTTGTGCTGGAGTTAGTATACATCCCTAAGGAAAGAAAATGTTTGTCAGTGAAAACTTTTTATACTTACTCTAAAAAGCATCTTTTTAGTACAGATATCTCAAACAAGTTGCAATAAGTTAAGTTGTCCACTTCTATAAAATCTCTTTGTGGATTTGGTTAGAAAGAGTAGCACTATTGTAATAGCTCTTTATAATCATTCATCTTAAGCTACCAATCATCAATAAAACAGGAACTTTGTCTTAACATTGAGAATGAGAATGAAGTATCTTCCAGATTTTACAAATATAAAATCATGTATATCTTAAATATTTAGAATACAGTATAGGGAAAAACTGAAATAGATCAGTTTGTTTCTACTGTGCATGGAAAAACAAAATTGGCTGTGGAGAATAGTTTTCAATGGTTTTTGATTTCACAGTTAAAAGAAAGATTAAAAGTAGACAATAGGATTAGAACTGAATAACAGAAAACAGAATTTGAAGTTGAACTATGTATAAATGATGAATGTGTAAGCTTTTATTGAAATTTAAGCAGAAAAAGAACAAGTGAAACACTGCAGTACTATTATTATTAACCTTCTCATCACTCCTTATCACCCATCCCCACCTACTTGTGGCTATATGACTATAACTTTGTCGCTTATATCCTTATGATCTATATTGACTGTTTCCTAGTATGATTTGATTGCTTATTGTACCCTATGACTATTATTAAGTGTTGTACCTTATGATTCTTGACTCTTAACAAATGTATCTTTTCTTTTATGTATACTGAGAGCATTTGCACCAACACAAATTCCTTGTGTGTCCAAACACATTTGGTCAATAAAAAATTCTATTCTATTCTATTCTAAAAGTGAAACACTGTATGATAAAATGGGCTAACGTATGTTTGCACATAATAAACTGATGGAACAGTGGAAAAATACATGATTAAAAGGATTGACATTTACATTATGTTATAACATCAGAAAATTTTTGTAAAATGATGTATTATTGGCATATGACTCCAGAAAAATTACTTCAAAATCATGTAAAAAATTACATAAATTAAAGAATTTATGCTAGAGAGTAGATGGGCTGCAGCCCAGGTCCAAAAGCTCGGAAGATAAAACCTCTTGTCCTGATGACCGATCCAGATTGTTATGGACTAAGCCAATGCAGCGATACAACCCTAAACAGCTTTACTTCACAGCAGGCTTGTAATCCTGCACTTCTCATTGGCCCATGAATAGCGAGTCGTGATTGGTCGTTTTTGGCCAGTCTGATTGGCTGTTAACGGGGGCCCCTGATTGGACACTTGTGAAAACGGTAAGCTCGAATCAATGGTTGTTTTGACAGCAGCCAGCTCTATAAAAGAGCTGCTGCTGCCCAAGTAGTTGCTCTGTTCTTTCTGTTCAATAAGAGTTGAAGTCACCGTTCGATGCCTCTTCTCCATTCCTTGCGCCCATGCCCAGGACTTAACACTGGCGATGAAGGTGGGATGCGGAGATGATAGAGCTGACTAAGTACGCATCGAACAAGACAGAGCACGTGGTGAAAGAGCGCACGCAACAAACGGCAAGATGACCAGTGGCACCATACCACCCGCTCCATTTGACCCAGCAACTGAAGACTGGGACTCATATATAGATCACTTCCAGATGTTCCTGGAGACCAACAATTTAAAAGATGCTATGCCTGGCAAGAAACGAGTGGTGTTCCTGACTCATTGCGGCCCCGCTGTTTTCAAAATGGCTAAAGCACTGGCAAAACCGGCGGAAGTGAAGACCATGGATTGGGATACCCTCGCCCCAATCCTCCGGGCCCATTACGCACCCGCAGTACCTACACTGATACGAAGACATGAATTTTACCAGAGGGACCAACGGAAGGACGAGAGCGTTGGAAATTTCATAGCCGACCTCCGGAACCTAGGAGGCCTTTGTGGTTTTGCAAACTTAGAGGAAGTTCTAAGAGACCGCATAGTTCTGGGATCAAATGCACCACACATGCAGAGTAAACTGATGGCGAAAGGCGACATCAGCCTTACAGATGTCATCGCCGACACTACTGCCGCAGAAGCAACCAGGAAGTCAGCCGCTCGAATGCACCGAGCGAATGCACCGCCTCGACAACTCACTAACGATAGCCCACTTGTCACTGAGAAGCACGCTACCACTACCCACCACGAAGACCTCGAGTCATCCTCAGACCGTGAGGAAGAGGAAGTCAACCGGCTCTACTCGGAATGAGAGCAAAGAAACCAGAGACGTCCGCGCCAATGTGCTGGTTGCGGGGCAAACCACCCGCGATTGGACTGCAAATTCCTCGATGCACTCTGCCGTACTTGCGGAAAAAGAGGCCACATCGCAAAAGTCTGCAGAAGCAAGCGAGAGTCCACTCCCAGCCGAAGGGAGAACAACCTCCGTCAAACCTCCCGAGAACCAGGACCGTCTGAACCACCAATGGAACAACCACTACTACTACAGAAATCGAGCACCTGCCTCTTCAATGAAACGAGAAGAGGCCCACCAAACCATTATTATCAGCCACACTTCATCGTTTGATGCAAGAAAGATCAGCATAAAGGTTATTATTGAGAATCGACCGTGCGTGATGGAAGTTGATTCGGGATCATCCCTATCGATGGTATCCTGGAAAACTCTCAAATAGCTGATCCCTGACATCTGCCGCCAGGACCTCAGCACACAACGAATCATCCTGAAAGACTACCAGGGAAACAGAATTCCTGTTGTCGGTTCCAGAAACGTCCAAGTATCCTTCAAGGACCGCACAGCAACGCTTCCCCTGACTGTCGTTGATCGTGACCGACCCAGTTTGTTAGGGTTACAGTGGTTTGCCCCACTCGGGATTGTACTAGCCGGCATACACCAAACCAGAAGCGATGACTGGGAAGAGGCTCTCATCCAGGAATTCCAGGACGTGTTCATAGGGACATTAGGCAAGTACAAGGGGACCCCTATATCATTTAATCTTAGCCCCGATGTAGCTCCCATTCGGCTTAAACCTCGTCGGGTACCTTTTGCCTTAAAACCGAAAATCGATGAGCAGCTAGATAAACTGATAGCCCAGGGCGTATTGGAACCGATTGACTATGCCCGCTAGGAAACTCCGATAGTAACGCCCATGAAGCCAGATGGTTCGTTAAGAATTTGTGGGGATTACTGGGCCACCCTAAATCATACTCTTCAACAGAGCGCTTACCCAGTACCGGTGGTTCAACACCTTCTTCATTCCCTGGGTGGCGGAAAAATATTTGCGAATTTGGACTTAGCTCAGGCATACCAGCAACTACCTGTGGACGCGACAACTGCAGAAGCCCAGACAATAGTTACCCATAGAGGCGTTTCAAGTGCAATAGACTCCAATTTGGAGTAAGCGTGGTGCCTGGCATTTCCAAAGTTTAATGGAGAGACTATTACAAGGCATAAAAGGCATCGTGCCTTATTTTGACGACGTCCTAATAGCTGCCCCCACTAAAGAGGTATTAGTAAAACGACTCAGAAAAGTTCTTCAGAAATTTAAAGACGCTGGTCTGAAGGTAAAAAGGGACAAGTGTCAACTTTGTACGGAGAGAGTGGAGTTCCTGGGATACCTTCTCGACAGACAGGGAATCCACCCCACCGAAAAAAAACTAACCGCAATCAAAAACGCCCCGAGACCTAGGAATAAGGCAGACCTCCAAGCCTTCCTGGAACTCATTAACTTTTATAACATCTTCTTGCCCCAGAAGCCAACCGTAGCCAAACCCCTACATAGACTTCTCGACAAAAAGGCTTCCTGGGTCTGTGGACGGTGTGAAGAGAGAGCATTCCAAGAGGTAAAAGACCTCTTAACCTCCGATGCTGTATTAATGCAATACAACGAGACTCTACCTTTAACAATTACCTGTGATGCCTCACCATTTGGAGTGGAAGCCATTTTAAGCCATGTCCTACCAAATAGTAATGAGGCACCTATTGCGTTCTTTTTGAGAACTTAGTTGAAAAACGCAAGGAACTCGATAAAGAGGCTCTCGCTATTGTATCCGCAATTAAACATTTCCATGAATATGTGTATGTGAGACCCTTTACCGTAATTACAGACCACAAGCTGCTCCTTGGTATTTTGGCGGGAAACAAACCAACTCCCCATATCTTATCACCAAGAATGACACGTTGGTCAGAATTTTTAGCCGCCTACGATTACCGATTGCAACACCGCCCAGGGAAAACCATTCCCCACGCTGACGCTTTGAGCCGCTCTCCTCCACCAGACATCATAGAGGACCCTGCTCCAACCGTAGCTGTATTGCAAATAGAAATCCTCAAATTGCCGCTGCTAACCGCTTGAGACATCGCCTTAGAAACAAAAAAGGACCCTGTTCTGGCACGAGTCCTCAGCTGGGTAGACCGGGGTTGGCCAATCAGCATAACCAATGACACGTTCAAGCCATTTAGAAATCGTCAAACAGAGCTATTCTCCCAGAAAGGCTGCATAGTGTGGGGAAACAGAGTCATAGTCCCGGAGAAATTGCAATATAGGGTGTTGAAAATGTTGCACGATGGACATCCAGGCATCGTGCGGATGAAGGCATTGGCCAGGAGTTACACATGGTGGCCTGGTTTAGACAAACAGATAGAGAGCTGGGTAGCAAAATGCACCAAATGCCAGGAGATTCGCTCCACTCCTCCAAAAACTCCCCCAACTCAGTGGGAAACGCCTCGAGGTCCTTGGTCCCGTATCCACACTGATTTTGTAGGACCCACAAGAGGACACACTTTCCTCCTAACAGTGGATGCCTATTCAAACTGGCTCCACAAGATGAAAAGTACCACTACAGAGGCAGTCAGTAAAAAGCTGAATAAACTATTTGCTACCCACGGACTTCCGGATGTCCTGGACTCCGATAATGGCCCCCAATTCACGGCCCTGCCATTCGAACAGTACCTGGCAGATTGGGGCATCCGCCATGCCTTAACATCGCCAGCTCACCCTGCGGCCAATGGTAGGGCTGAGCGAATGGTTCAATTTGTAAAACAGACCTTGCACAAAATGGACCATGGCGACATTGATGACAAAATAAACCGGATGCTTCTCCTCCAGCACATAACCCCAAACAGTACCACGAACAAGACCCCAGCTGAACTCCTGATGGGCTGGAAACTTCGCTCGCATCTCGATCGCCTCCACCCAAACTACACGCCAGAACAACCCCCGGGATCCAGTAGCAAGTGTCAGGCATTCCAGGAAGGTGACCTCGTGTTTGCGAAAAACTTCTCGGGTGAACCACTGTAGGTCCCCACTACCATAACGCAACTTACGGGACCCTGATCCTATCGCCTACAAACTGCAGATGGTAAGATGTGGAAACGCCACATAGACCAACTCCGTTCCAGACTAGCACCTAGTCCCATCTCAGCCCCGGAACCTTTAGCTGTGGGGGGGAGGGAACATTGAGGAGGCCGAATAAGAAATGATAATCAAAACCCAACAGCCTACACAACCAACCAGAGGATACTCACCATCAGGAGGAGAACCGAGCCAGGGAGTGGCCTCGCCACGTGACACCACTCTGATGGAAACAGATCCAGGGAACCCGGAAGACAGCACTGGCGTAAGCAGGGAAAGCAGCCCAGGGCCACAATTTTCACCATCCAACCCAGCTAGCAGCCCACCGGAACCAGACCCAGGACAAAAACCGGTGGAACAGTGCAGGTCAAGCAGACAGGTGAAGCGACCTGCCTATTTATGAGAGTACGTCACCCCACCTCTCAGACGGAACCTAGGGGGAGGGGTGTTATGGACTAAGCCAACGCAGCGATACAACCCTAAACAGCTTTACTTCACAGCAGGCTCGTAATCCTGCACTTCTCATTGGCCCGTGAATAGCGAGTTGCTGCTTACATGGGAAATATGCTTGCCTGAACTGAAGGTCAAAAGGAGGAGGAGAAGGTTATTGGAAACACAATGCCAATGCCAAGTTTTTTTACACATTAAGGGAGAATCGTTCTTATGACTGCGCAACTTTGAATCATATTTTTCTGCCGGTTATCCTCAACTTATAAAACTTAATTTACTAACTGTTCAAAGTTTCAACAACACTGAAATATGTGACTTATGATTGTTTTTTACACTTAGGACTGTTGCAACATCCCCATGGTGACATGATAAAAATTCAGATGCTTGGCCACTGGTTCATATTTATGACAATCACAGTGTCCCAGTGTTATGTGATCAGTTTTTGTGACTTTCTAATAAGCAAAGTCAATGGAATGGAGAAACCAGATTCGCTTAACAACTGTGTAACTAACTTAACAACTACAGTGATTCTCTTAACAATTGTGGCAAGAAATGTTGTAAAATGGGGCAAAACTCACTAAACAAATGCCTCACTTAGAAACATAAATTTTGGGATCAATTGTGGTCATAAGTTGAGGATTACCTGTATACCAGCTTTAAAATAACCCCTTAGCAAGCTGTTAACATTATTTTAATGCATAGATTGTTTTTCTTTCTGAATAAATAATAAACAGGATAAAAGTTTTTACCAATGCTCATATCAGGAAAGACATTCAAATTCAGCACCGACCTCTTAAAATGAATCAAGAAATTATATGAACATTAGTAAGAGAGTGTACAACTCTAGTGACTTATATTGAATGGTATAAACTAACATTCTTCAAAACTCAAACTGGTTTCCCAAAATTTGCATTTTTTTAATCCCAGTTTGCTGACTTAATCTTCCTGTTACAGTACTGGCTTTGGAACAAACAGATGGATTTGCATGTGATGTGCATTAGCACTGTCCACATTTCCATTTCCCCCCTCATATTTTGATAAGTGCTCTAACCACAAGCCTTTTCTTATATTGAGGGAAAGTCTTTTTGAGAACACGTGACAAGTTATTACAAGCTATTAAAGAAAATGCTATTTTATAATTTTATTCTCTGCAGATAGTATAACGCTATGATGTTGAACCTATAGCACACGTGCCACAGGTGGCACACAGAACCATTTATGTAGGCATGCGAGCACCAAACTTACCTTACTGCGTATGCACATGCCTCCCAGCTGATTTTCAGCCCATTTGAGGCCTTTTTCGACCTTTCAGAGGCTTGAGGGAAGCCTCTGCAGCCTTTGAAGGCCCCAAAACAGCCCTGTTTCATTATTTCCTGTATTTCCGGAAATACCAGAAGTGATGAAATGAGCCCATTTTTCGTCCACCAAAGGCTGCAGAGGCTTCCCTTGAGCCTCTGAAAGGCTGAAAAAGGTCTCAAATGGACCAAAAATCAGCTGGGAGGCGCACGCATGCGCAGTGCAGGTAAGAAGGCAGCATGGGGGAGAATCACATGTGAATGCGCTGGGGGTGTGGGGGCCTGGCATATGAGCGTGTGCACATGAGCATGCACGCAATTTTCAGCACAGGACACCAAAAAGGTTAGCCACCACTGGTATAATGGATTCTGCCTCTGTTTTCATTTATAGTTCAGACACCTGTATGATTTCAGGATGTTATAATTTCTTAGGGCATCTTGGTGTGCTTAGTCCATATGCTAATATTATATGACATTTTAAAATATGTTATATTATATTGTGTTAGGAATAACAAGGTTACCTAACGTAGTTTGGGTAAAATAATATATATAAACTATGATAGTGAATTTAAGTGTGTGTCACTTTAAACAGCAAAGCATGTAATTTTGGGTACGGTTGTAAAACCGCCATAAGAGGGAGCAAGAGAACCTGCTGGCTTACTGGCTGTATTACTGTATTACTGTATTGCTGGATTGCTTACTGAATTGCTTGCTGACGATGATGGATTGATGGTTTGTTAACTGTGTGTTCCCTGCTGCTAAAGGAAGAAAGGAGGTTTGACTTCTTCATATCTCTACTGTGAGAAGATATATTACTGGACTGATATTTGTAAGTTTACTGACCTCTTTTTCGACACTGGACTTTGCAACTGAATAATCCCCGAACGGACTGAACTAGTGAATGATATATTGGACTGTTTGACTATGCTAAAACTCTTACTGGAATAAACTATTTAACTAGCACAGTGTATCTGTTTTACTGAGTGAAAACTACAAAAACGTTTATCTCACATATTTGCCTGACTGCCATGCAGATTCTGCTAGGGTGTATCCCTAACACTGGTTATGGGCCCAGCTGCACAGTCAGACTAACCAGGATATAACAGGCTTATATAAAGTGAGAGTTAGTGTAGTTACACAATACTGTAAACAGACAGCTGTGTTTTATTAATTATAGTTTAATATCCAGAAAAAGATGCACAAGTCAATTTACCAAGCTTGTCTCTAATATCCAAACTGGATGGAACAAACTATGTTTCATGGTCTATGAAATGCAGCCTACTTCTATGCAGAGAAGGTTTGTGGAGTATAATTCAAAACCCACCAGAGGTAGATGCTTGGGATCCGGAGGATCAGGATGATGCCCAGAAAATACAAGAATATAAACTGAAGAATGAGCAAGCTCTCTGTATAATAGGACTGACACTCTGTGACCAGCAGCTTGTCCATATTTGTGGAGAAGAAACAGCTGCGAAATGTTGGGAGAATTTAAAGAAGATTTATGTTCGAGACAGTGTAGGAGCACATATAAATCTTACATGGAAGCTGTTCAGAACACATCTTCAAAAGAATGGAGACATGTTGACTCATTTAAACACTATGAAGAGAATTTTTCAGGAACTACATGAAAAAGAACTTATCTTCACAGAACTACATCAGGTTTATATAATTTTGTCTTCGTTAGATGAGAGCTATGATGACTATGTAACTTCACTGGAAGTTCTGCCAAAAGATAACCTCACATTAACTGACATTACTTGGCAGATTAATTGAAGAAGCCAGGAGAAGGCTTGAAAGGGATTAACTCAGAAGGGAACAACCAAAAGAAGAAGATAAAGAATCTTCGACAGCCTATACAATTAGAAAATGTTTTAATTGTGGAGGAAAAGGACATTTGGCTAGATTCTGCAAGAAAGGAAAATGCCACAATGCCAGCCAGAATGCTAAAAGGCATCAAAAGGATAAAAAATGCTTAGAGTTAGCCATGTATAGCAACAAAACTGTGAATAATAATTTATGGGTTGTAGATAGTGGAGCATCGCACTGCATAATGAAAGATAAGAAAAGATTTATTAAGATGTCCACGAGTTCACAGCAGATATTGTTAGCTAATGGCTGGAAACTGAAAGCAAAAGGTGAAGGTATTGCACATTGTTCTTGCATAAAAAAAAATGTAAAAATGTTATATGTACCACAACTTAAGTTTGATTTGCTTTCGGTTAGAGTTTTGATAAAACTAGGTTATGTAGTTACCTTTAGAGGAGAAAACTGCATAATAGAAAAGGAAGGTAAAAAAGTGACTGCAACTTTAAAAGGTGAATTGTATGTGTTAAATGATAATCAATTAGAGGTGGTTAACACAGTGTATAATAACGTTAAACCTCATGATGAATGCATACATTTGTTACACAGACATTTAGGGCATATAAATTTTAAAATGCTCAAACAAACGGTTGAACTGTCTGAAGGTATAAAACTGAAGCCTTGCAGTAAGTATTTGCACTGCAATGCTTGCAGTCAAGAAAAAAGCAAGGTAATACCAGCAAATAGAATTAATGGATTTAAAAGAAAAGAGCCTCTGGAGGTTGTATTTGCTGATATTATAGGTCCTAAAAAACCAAGGGAGGTGGGAGGTGCTCGTTATATATTAAGCATAGTGGATCCTTATTCCAGATATGGTTTCTGTTATTTAATGAAGAGTAAAACGGAAACATATCAGAATTTCTTTAATTGGTTGAAGTTTGCAGAAAGAAAAACTAAAAGGAAACTAGTAACTCTTGTAACTGAAAATGGTACGGAATTTATAAATAATAAATTCCAAAACAGACTGAAGATGGCAGGTGTTGAACATAAAAAGTCTGCACCATATAGGCCACAACATAATTCCTTTATAGAAAGACGAGGCCAGCAATACAGGCAATGGCTCGTACTATGTTGTCAGATTCAGGATTACCTGAAATTTTGTAGGGAGAAGCAATAATGTGTGGTAATCATATATTGAATAATGTTAACTCAACAACAGGTGAATTACCATTCACATGGTGGCATGGTAGAAAACCTGACCTAAGCTACATGCACACATTTGGAGCACCAGCATGGGTGCATATTCCTACACAACTGAGACATATGGGGCAGCATAGGGCTAAAAAGTTATTCTTTGTAGGTTTTGAATTTAATCACAAATCATACAGATTCTGGGGAAAAGGTACATCTAGAGTTTACTGTAGTGCTAGTGCACAATTCCTTGAATATGTAGGATGGGAAAAACTGGAGCAAGATTCAAGTAAGGAAGTAATCATAGAAACCTACAAAAGACCAAAATAACACATCAGTAATAAGAAGAACACAATTAAAGAGGAAGTACAGGAAGAGCACATAGGACCAGAACAGGAAGAAATAGATAACCAGGAACAGGTAGTACATGAAAATCCACCTGTAAGCCCTGTAATACCAAGACGTTCAACACGTGAAATCAGACCACCTGATAGGTATCAAGCAAGTGTAGTTTGCCAAGTTAGTAAAGTTCCAACTACTGTTGAATGTATCCAGCAAAGGAACAAGAAAATTGGCATAGAGCGATGGAGAAGGAACTAAATTCATTGAAACAAATGGAAGTTTATGAAAATGTTAAATTACCTCCAGGTGAAAAGTCCATTGGCTGTAAATGGATATTTAAATTAAAAACAGGTAAAAATGGGACTGTTACCCATAAGGCTAGGTTGGGAGCTCAAGGATTTAATCCAACTGCATGTGATTATGATGAAGTATTTGCACCGAGTCTAAAAGCAACAACCTTGAGAGCAGCTTTAGAGTGAGCAGCTAAGAAGAACTATATCATAAATCACTTAGATGTAGAAACTGCCTATCTGCATGCACCATTGCAGCACACTATATACCTAAAGAAATCTGTAGGAATTAAGGATGATAAAACAAATAATGACTGTTGGAAACTTAAAAAGAGTTTCTATGGATTAAAACAATCTGGTTACGAATGGAACAAATATATTGTAAAAGAGTTAAACAATATAGGGTTTAAAGCAGGTTTAGCTGATCCATGTATATTTAAGAAAGAGACAAATGGATCAGTGTCATTATTATTGTTGTTCACAGATGATATTGCATTAATTACAAAAATTAATAATGAAGCTACTGAAATGATATCATTATTAGGTAAGAGGATAAAATTAAAGCAATTAGGAGAGATAAAACAATATCTAGGATTGACAATAAACAAAACCAAAGGTGGCTATAAGATATCTCAAGAGGATAAGATTGATCAATTACTAAAAATATACAAGATGGAACTTTGTAAGCTGGCAAAAACTCCAGTGAGTCAGGAATTTGGCCGCATTGATGCTCAAAGTCCAAAATTCGATAAGACTATTTATCAATCGTTAATTGGTAGTTTATTATACATTAGTAATTGGTCAAGGCCAGAAATTGCCTATGGCGTTAATCAATTGGCAAGATTCAACGCTGAACCCACTGAACAACACTGGCAAGCGACAAAATGTATATTAAGATATCTTAAAAGGACAATGCACTATGCATTGTATTTGGAGCCAAAAGATGATCTGATTTTAAGTGCATATGCTGATGCAAGTTTTGCAACAGACATAAACACTAGGAAATCAACTTCAGGTACGGCTATACTGTTAGGAAAAGCACTGATTGGTTGGAGATCAATTAGACAGCAACACATAAGTATGTCCACAATGGAAACAGAATTTTCATGTCTATCTTTATTATGTACTGATTTAATTCTGTATAAACAGTTGTTATTGGATTTGGGAATAACTGTTAATGATTCCATTGTAGTTTATGAGGACAATCAAGCAGCCATACGGTTGGCTACAAATATTGCTGTGAAAATGAGATCTAAGCATACAGATCTTAGATATCTGAATGTAAAGCAATCTGTAAAAAATGGTTTAATAAGATTGGAATATTGTATGACTGAAGAAAATATTGCTGATCAGTTTACAAAAGCCCAAGGTTCAGTCAAACACAAAGAAAGTTGTGATGACTGTTAGGAATAACAAGGTTACCTAACTTAGTTTGGGTAAAATAATATTTATAAACTATGATTGTAAGTTAAAGTGTGTGTCACTTTAAACAGCAAAGCATGTAATTTTGGGTGCGGCTGTAAAACTGCTATAAGAGGGAGCAAGAGAGCTTACTGTATTGCTGGCTTACTGAATTGCTTGCTGACAATGATGGATTGTTTTTTGTTTTTTTTAATAACAAACTTTATTAAAAATTTTTAACACACACAAACAAAACATAGGATGTAGTAACATAAAACATCTTTTCTAGAAGAAACAAATCTTATTTAAAAAGAAGATAATTCCAAATTATCACACTTCTATATATATATTTATCTTATCTAATCAACTTCATATCTTTTCAAAACTTTCCTTTATTACTCTATTTAGTCATATTTCTTCTGTCTTAAAAATATATATATTTTAATTAGTATTCTTCCACATCCTATCAGACTTAAACAAACATTAACAAAACATAAATACATAAAACTTCTTTTTGGAAGGCGGCTTACCCCGAGTTAACTCTTTTTATACAGACATCAATCAAAATTTATACTCACTTAATATACTATCTCATATCTTATTTAACATTCTCTATTTTCCATATATTTTCTCTCTCCTACTCATTCTTTTAATTCTATTTTATTTATTCCATCTTAATTAAATAATTATATTTGCATCTTTGGTCTGTTTTCTTTCAATCACCTACTTATCTTTTCTATCTAATACAATATTTCTCCTGTAAACCCAGATTGAAGTATGACAACTTTTTATCTTCCCCCTAAATAACACTTAAAATAATACATATTTTCCGTGCTGATTCTGCTCCGTATATTCAAAGTATTACATTTCAAAATAGTAAAACAAACAAATAATATTGAGTTTAATAAGTAATAATAAAACTAAAAACAAGTAAAAAAGAAATATTAAATTTATAATATAGCAAAAGCAATGTTTCATAAGAAATTAAATTCTGTTATTAATTCTTTTTTTTTTAAATTTTTACAAGACAGATAAAACATTATTTTATTTTATACAACATAATTCTAATATATCCCATTTCCACTTAAATATCTTTTGGCAGATTTCTCATTATTTCTCTTTACTCTTATTCAATTACGTTTCTTTTCTATATTTATCCATTTTATAATCATCATATTCATATTTCCCTCTGTTTTGTTTATAATTATTCTCATCTAGCTTTCCTCCAAGGTTTTATTAAATCTCAAACAAACATAAACACACAAACACGAAAACATAAAACTTCTTTTTTAGAAAGTAGCTTGGCCCCGGATTACCTCTCTTTATATGGACTTCAATTAAATTTATGCTCATCTTATATACCATTTCCTATCTTATTTACCATTCTATATCTTCATTATAACTTCTCCCCACTTTCCACTCTTAATTTTATTTTATTTATTTCATCTTAATTTACATCATTATACTTGTATCTTTTGTCCATTCTTTTCCAATTACCCATTTATCTCATTCCCTATAGTAGAAAAAAAAAAAAAAAGGATTTCTCCTGAAATCACTAATCGAAGTATGATGCCTTTCCACCGCTCCCCTAAATTAACATTTAAGGTAACACCTGGTTCCCCATCTGATTCTGCTTAGTACATTCTACCTTCTAATTTTTAAAAGAAAAAGAAAATAGTAAATCTATAAAGTAATTAAATACATAATTAAACATTAAATCTTATAACATTCCAATTATCTATTTCAAAGTCAAATGCTGCCATAATAAATTTATACTAACATAGTCAATTAAACTCTATACTTAAACTAAGTATTTTAAACATTCCTTTTAATAATTTATTAAATCTTAAAATCTATCATTGTTAAACATTTAATATTTTAATCTTTACTCAATTCTTATAAAATTCTAATTTTCTATTTCTAATACAAATACTACAATACTATCTTATGTACCTTGCAGAATCCTTTTAAGAAAAATTTTACATTACCCTTTATCCCTAAAAAAAAATCTTTTTCCCATCTGTTTCATACCTTTGGGGCTTTTCCCCCCCTTTTTCCTTCCTTTTTTTATCCCACCTGGTCTTTTTACCCCCCCTTCTCCAAGCCTCCGCCTTTTTAGCTTCCCCTCTCTGTTGTATTTCTCTTTTCTTTTGCTTTCTAACATTGTATTGATTTTGCATCTTATTTTTCTCTTTCTTGGATGTTTTTTTTAAGTCTTAAGTCCTTTTTTCTTCCTCTCTTTCTCTTTCCTTTCTTAATCAACTTTTTGGATTCATTAAAGATGGCTTCTGCTTCTTCTTCTTCCTCTGCTTCCTCCTTCAATTGTTGTATTGCTGGTAATTAGCAAGCGCCATTTCTAAAAAGCAAATAGTTTCTCTCCAAGTGTCCTTGCCTTCTTTCTTTATTTTTCCATATTCCTCTCTTAGTTCATCAACAGATAAAGCCATTATAAACCTTTTCTTCTTTTCTTTTCTTCTTAAGACAACCAAGATATTTCAAAGCTTAGAACAATTCCCCAAAATCCCAAAGTCATCAAACAGTCCAAACAGAGCACAAGATTCTTCCCTTCGCACTTTTTCTTCCTGGGTAATATCAATTGGAAAGGGAAGAAAAAGCCCATTTAAAAGTCTTATTGCAATTAACTTCCAATCTCAAAGTCTTCCAGGCATCTCCTCCAACAAAATCTTAATATAAATTTCTCCTTTGTCCTCTCCATCCCCACTTGTCACAAAGAGCTTTAAATTTTTACCTTCTATAAAAAAGCAGGCTTTTCAATGTCCATTTGTTGATTCCATAGGGAAGGAGAGTAAACTTTCTCTTTCAGCACTTTCACTCGCCGCTTATAAATCTCTTCTGGAAACAAAGTATCATTCAACAATCAAGGTTTTCAGGATATTAAATGCATCTTATGCTCCCGGTTCAACCAAAAAAATTTCTCTTCAAAACTTTCCCCTTCTTCCTCCAGCACAATCTTGTCCAGCTGCCGGCTTCTTTGTGGCAGCCACCGCCTTGAGAAAAGGGGCTTATGCCGGGTGGGGAGGGGGTCTGCGAAACCCCCAAACCCCTGTCTGGATCCCCTCTATCTTCGGCTGCCTCTATGGGGCAGCCTTATCCTCCAGACCCGTCAGGATCGGAGGCACCAAGACGGCTAGCACAGCAGGGATCGTGCGGGATTGCGAAACCCCGCCACTGCCAAAGCCTGGCAAATTATTAATTCTTAAACAATACTATTATGAAATTAAGAAATTAAACTCTGTAATTAAATCATGACTTCACTTTAATACATTTTTAAATCATATAATATTCTAATTTTCTAACTCAACTTCAAATACTAATGTCTACAATGCATTTTTATGTACTTTTGCAGAATCATTTTTTAAAAAAGATTATCTCACCCCTTATCTCTGAAAAAAAAACATTTTTTTGCATCTTGTTTAAAGCCTTTATGACTTCTCTTTCCTTTCCCCCTTTCTTTCTTCTCCATTCTAACTTTTTGGCCCCCCCATCTCTCCAATTTCACTCTCTTAATCTTCCCTCTCTGTTGTATTTCTCTTTTCTGTTGCTTTCTGACATCATATCGCTTTTTCATCTCCTTTTTCTTTTTCTTGGTTGCTTTTTTAAGTTCTAAGTTCATCTTTTCCTTGCCCCCCTTCCGCTTTTCTTCCTCCACTAAGTGTGTTTGTCCATTAAAGATGGCTTCTTCTCCTTCATCCCAGCCTTCCTGTAGTATTTCTTGGTAGGTAGAAATCGCCATTTCCAAAAAGCGAAAGATAGATCCAAACGAGCCCTTATCTTCGTTTTTCAGTTTTTGAAATTCCATTTGTAGTCCTTCAAAAGATAATGCCATTTTTTCTTTCTTTCTTTTTTAACGCAACCTTAATGTCTTTAGTCCCTTTTTTAAAAAAACAAAATTTTACAAAGATCTCAAAGTCACAAAGCAAACCAAATCAATTTTAAGTTTTTTTTTTTTTAAATCCAATGTCCAGAAATCCTTTATCCCTTGGCTTTAAATTTCAAATTGAGTTACCTTCCATGCCCAAGTAGATTTTCCAGATCTCCGTCTGCTTGGGGGAGGGAGAATTAAGAAAAAAAATTTTTCTCCTTAACAGCTTTAGCCGCAGCTTTCCAGTCTTCTTTGGGAAACAATGTATCCTCAGGCAATTCAAACAGTTCAGTTTCCAGGGTAATTAAGAGTTGTTATTGTCTCGGCTCAGCCAAATATTCACTTCCTCCTGCAACCTCCAGCACAAATCTTACCCGGCTGCAGGCTTCTTTGTGATGGCCATCACTGATCGCCGCTCCACCACCTTGGGAAAAAGGGGTTTTTCTGGCTGGGGAGGGGGTCTGCAACACCCCCAAACCCCCTGTCCAGATCCCCTCTCTCTTCGGCTGCCTCTACAGGGCAGCCATATCCCCCAGACCCATTTGGATCGGGGGCATCTTGGCAGCAAGCACAGCAGGAATTGCAGACAAGCAAATTCCTGCTGCTGTCGAAGCCACGCAAAACTGGAAACCGACAATGATGGATTGTTAATTGCCTGTTCCCTGCTGCTGCTGAAGGAAGAAAGGAGGTTTGAATTCTTTATATTTCAACTGCGAGGAGATTTATTACTGGACTGATATTTGTAAGTTTACTGACCTCTTTTTCGACACTGGACTTTGCAACTGAGTAATCCGCGGACTGACTGAATTAGTGAATGATATATGGACTGTTTGACTATGCTAAAAACCTTACTGGAATAAACTATTTAACTAGCACAGTGTATCTGTTTTACTGAGTGTAAGCTACAAAAACGTTTATCTCACATATTTTGCCTGCCTGCCTGACTGCCATGCAGATTCTGCTAGGGTGTATCCCTAACAATGACTATGGTTTAAGGTTGTAAATAGTTATATATATTATTATATTATCCAAAAGGGGAGTATGTTAGGAATAACAAGGTTACCTAACGTAGTTTGGGTAAAATAATATATATAAACTATGATAGTGAATTTAAGTGTGTGTCACTTTAAACAGCAAAGCATGTAATTTTGGGTGCGGTTGTAAAACCGCCATAAGAGGGAGCAAGAGAACCTGCTGGCTTACTGGCTGTATTACTGTACTGCTGGATTGCTAACTGAATTGCTTGCTGACGATGATGGATTGATGGTTTGTTAACTGTGTGTTCCCTGCTGCTGAAGGAAGAAAGGAGGTTTGACTTCTTCATCTCTCTACTGTGAGAAGATATATTACTGGACTGATATTTGTAAGTTTACTGACCTCTTTTTCGACATTGGACTTTGCAACTGAATAATCCCCGAACGGACTGAACTAGTGAATGATATATTGGACTGTTTGACTATGCTAAAACTCTTACTGGAATAAACTATTTAACTAGCACAGTGTATCTATTTTACTGAGTGTAAGCTACAAAAATGTTTATCTCACATATTTGCCTGCCTGCCTGCCTGCTATGCAGATTCTGCTAGGGTGTATCTCTAACATATTGTATTACATTACATTGATTACATTCTATTATTATGGTATATTATTCCCAGTCATCACAAATACAGGTGCTTCCAGAGCCATTCACTTCCAGAAAGCTTACACTGTCTGAAAAGTTGCACTGCTGAATAAACAAATGAAGCAGTTGACATAAACAAAAAAGATACTGTAGGCAATATCATTTGGAGCTTACTTCTGAATATAATGGTACCATGCTAAGTCATATAACAATCAGATGAGACGTACACTAGTGTCTAAATGTGAGTTTAGGTATGTCCTTCTGATCCTGGCTAAATAGTAATAAAATAATTGAATTTAATAATTCAATATAATATGGCAAAAAAAAGTATTTGATGTAAGTTTGTTAAAAACATACCTTGCAAGCAACAGAGTATTTTCATACGAGTAACAATTTGGAAATTAAGACACAATCTCATAGTTATGGAGTGCAATAGGATTTAGCTGAAACACGTGTACAGAAGTAGGATTATCAAAGCTGCTGTTGAGTCAGCTTTAATATTCATACTACAGATAGCCATCGACTTATGACAATAAATGATTCAAAGCTTCTGTTGCTAAGCAAGGCAGTTGTTAAGTGAGTCATGCCCCATTTTACAACCTTTTTTGCAATTGTTAAGTGAATCTCTTCAGTTGCTAAGTTAGTAACATGATTGTTAAGAAAATCTGTCTTCTCTGTTGACTTTGCTTGTCAGAAGTTCGCAAAAGCTGATCACATGACCCTGGGATACTGCAACCATCATAAATACTTGCCAAGCATCTAAATTTTGATCATGACTATGACGATGCTGCAGTGTGAAAAACAGTCATAAGTCACTTCAAATAGTCACTAAACAAATGACTGTAATTTGAGGACTACTTCAAATAGTCACTAAACAAATGACTGTAATTTGAGGACTACCTGTATGATAAATTTCATACAGAGAACAAGATTTTAAAAAGCAGAATAGTACAATGGAACTAGGAGCAGAGCTAATTCTACTTTAGGAAAGAAAGAAAGTTGAGAAATCATATGGAAATTAAGGGAAATAAATCCGTTTCTCTTGTTTTTTTATAAAACAGGACAATTCTATTATAAATAGATTTGATTTTAAATTGAATCTATCTTAGTAATGCTCTGGTCCTTCAGATAAAATTGCCTCAAATTTTAATAATTTAAAACTGGGAAATTAGACTCTAATCAATAAACTCTTTTGCTTGGAATGCACATGGGTTATTTATATCTAGAACTGCAGATCTCTTAAATTGCTGTCTAGGGATTACATGGTCGTAAAAAGAGAATTTTTAGTTAGTATTCACAATTACAAAAGCAATTTTAATTTTTGTACACTTTTTAGTAAACTTTAAGTTATTTTTTGAGAAGTTTCTTTTTTGTGGAATAAATTTACACTATATTGTTAATGTTTTACACATACCCTAATTGAGGACAACTACAATCAGTTGACTGTTTTAAACAATTATCATCTATCTGCACATTAAATATTGTTTTCCTTTATCCTAGGCAAAATTCTGGCAGCCACTGAAATCAAAGATCTTAAGTAGATAGTTCCAAGTAAGGTTTGCAGTTTTAAGTTCTATCTTTAGCATGACGAATTGTTTTGGCTGCTATGAGATATCAGAAAATTATTTTAGCTAATTCTAAACAAGAAAAAAGATTGAGAGTATTAGTTTATCTACAATGTCTAGACATACATCTGGGCTACCATTTCTTTTTAATCCCTAAAAGCTAACAGGTATGCAAACTCAAAAAGCAGATGTCTTTTTAAACCAGTGACAATTTATTTTAAAAATTGTGAAACAAGCTTCTTTTGATCTCAAATGTGGTTCTTACAATAGTACTTCAAATTTATTGGACAAGTCAGAGATTGCTTATGAAAGGCTATTTTCATAATGTTAGAAATGTAATACAGAAGTTGAAACATTAATTTATAGATGGCTTGTCATTCAGTTGATACATTTTTGTCTTGAATTTATGGACCTATGAACAGTAATTTTAGAACTACCATTTCTATCTAGGAATGTTATGTTATTTAGACTATTGATTTTTTTCCAAAAAAATAAAAATATATAAGTTTTCCCAACATTTGGGGGCATATACTAGAACATCGCATATATTAAAATGGAGTGAATTTAAGTGTCAAATGTAAAGTAAAGCAAAAAAAAAAAAAGAATTTGATGTATTGGGGGTTAGCTGTTTAAACAAATACCAAGTTCTTTTGCTAGCAAATCTCAGATAAGAACAGAAGGAAGACAGATAAGTCAAATAAGAACAGAGGAAGATATCTATTTCAGAGATGGGGTCACAATGAATATAATTAGACTGTGATAACATCCCAGTGGTTGTTTTATTGACAGCTTAACAAAGATCTCTCATGTTTACAACACAGTGTCCATTTAATTATTAATTATTAGACAGCCAGTTTGATCAAGTGGTTAAGGCACAAGGCTAGAAACCATGAGTTCTAGTCCCGCTTTTGCCACAGCCGGGTGACTGTGGGCCAGTTATTTTCTCTCAGCCCAATCCATCTCACAGGGTTACTGTTGTGGAGGAAATAGGAGGAGAAAAGTGTGTTTGATAGATTCACTGCCTTGAGTTATTTGTAAAAATAATAAAGGTGGGATAGAAAGCAAATATAGAAATATTTATAATAGACTCTGAATTTGTGGATAGAGGCCTATTTGCATGGGATCCTGTGTAGGCATTCTAACAAAACATTCATAAGTTGGGCACTAAAAAGCAACCGTTTCATACTCATTTATTTCTGGAAATTACATTTAAAAGGGGCGATACGTTTCTCCCATAAAATTTAAAGTGTCCCTGAAAAGATTGGTGAGGTTTTTTAAAACAATACACATTCCAGTTTATACTAAGCTTATTTGTTTACATTGATAGATAACATGCCAATGGAATGAAATAAAATAAAATAGCAATTTTAGGACATTATCCATTATCATCACTAAGAAACATCCAATGCTGCTAATTTGCTGAAAATATTTTTAACTAGTATTCTGGGCAAATTACTATTTGTCTATTCTGCAGAAACTATGTAATTATAGTGAAGCAAGGTATTTAGTAACATAGGCTAAAATTTTGTTTTCCTGGATATATCCTAAAGACCAAAATATTTAGTTATTTTAGTTCCTTTATATGTTCAAATGAGGAGCAGTCATTTACTGTAGATACAATGTGCTACACCTAAGCTGCATTAAGTGCAGACTCCTGGTGTATATCTTAGCTTGATGCCTCTGTGTGTGTGGTTTCCTAACACATTAACCACTTCAGATTATAAATACATGTAATCCATCAAAATCTAAACGGCTTAACCTTTAGCACTAACATCTGTTAGAAAACTAGCAACATAATCATCTGGGATAAAGGCTTTTTAGGGATTCTGCCAAGTAACTGCAAAGATAAAAGAAATAAAATTGCAAGTTCAGAAAAAGCAAACAAAACAAAAAGTTCTCAACACTGTATTATTTTCTGTAAGTCCCACAAACATCTCAAAACTGGGGTCATCATAGCCTAGTGGATGGTAAATGCTCTAAGGATATGATCTGCTGAAAACTATTTGAATCCCAATGAGCTACTTCAGAGAAGATTGCACGTCATCTGAAGTAATGTGAGTCTTCTCCAAAACCAATCAAGTTATTCCAAAATGATTAGAACTACAATAAAGTGATTTAGGCAATCCAGAATCAGATAAAAATGACTTTGTGGAATGCAGTCCCAAGTGGCAGGAGGGAGGGGCCCTTGCCCAGAGAGCAAAGAGATCATGAAGCTTGGAATATTCCATATTCAGGAAAAGGGCGAAAGTAGACCCTTGCTAGAAAGTCACTGGAGTATATCTAGTATTTAGCAGACTGTTGCTTTAGTTTGGCAAGATTTCTGTCAATAGGTGAACACAATAAGGTAACTACTCAAAAACAACTATACATGTCATTTTTGATTCCTTGAGCCTTACCTAAATCTTGCCAGACTAAAGCAGCACATTTGCTGTCTTTTTGCTTTCTGTAAAGGCCCTCTCCCTTCAGCAATTTGGGAATACATTCCACAAGTACACACACACACACAAAAGGCAAAGGGAGAATGGAGAGTAAAAAGTAGGCTGTGACTGACAACTTTGCTTTTACACAAGGAGTGACTATATACCCTACTGTTAGATTTATAACTATCTGTATTTTACTGAAAGTGCAAGTAGGAATGTTCAGAATCTGGTTTACTATCAGCACTAAAAATATACTTTCCACTGCTTTTCCTGAAGATGCTGCCTGTCTGCAAATTAAGACGGGTATCTTTGAGTTATAAGTAACTGGAAGAGAAATATCATGCGAACAGTGCTGTTTTCTGTACTCCTGCTCATAAAGTAAAGAAAGCCACTCAATTAACCTGGGTTTCCCCATGAAGCAAAGTGAGTAAAGAACACAACTTCTCTGCCTAAAAGCAGGTAAGGGGAGGAATGTCTGGAAGTGTTTACAAGCAAGGAGATGTTAGATGGACTGCAGAACTCAAAAGCCACAGTGATCAGCTGTGGTCTTCACCTCTCTGCAGCAAAAGAATGAGAAAGCCCCAACCCATTATTCCATACACAAGTGGCTTGAATGCTAAAATCTTAGTTGTGTATCAATTATTTTCAGAAACTGAGTTTTGCATCAAGTACTTCTTTATAAGCTTATGAACTGGCAAGAGGCTCTTTTATTTCTTGTGTGATATTTTAATGAGTACAAATGCTGTTGCTACACTTCTCTCAAGAATGTGTTTCACACCCTCTTTAAACTAATATCTGCAAAAAATACTGCCCATTTCTGCCAAAATAACAAAACTACTTAAAACTGTTGTTTAGTAATAATAGCACTTGCATTCCACCTTTGCTTCCAAAATTTTTCAGATTATTTTTAAAGCCTATCTCTACAATATATGTCACATTCATATAAATTTCTTCGAAAGTGATGGGAAAAGAAGAATCTCTTTTAACTCTCTGCCAAGTTCTTTGGAGCAATCCTTCCCTTCCATCAGTTCTGGATAAATTTGTGGAAACTTTATTCTCTCAGGAGAGGCTAACAATTACTCAGTCACATTTGCTGAAAAAAAATAAAACAGTTTAAAAGTTTCTCCTAAAAAAGACCTTTACACTTTGATGGCCCATCATATTCACAAATTTCAATGTAAGCATTCTTTTATTTTAATAATGTGTCATAAAAACTATTCTGACTTTTTGGTCTGAAAACTGGCAAACTTCATTCACTCAGAAAACATACCATGTTTGTAAATATTATCCATATCTGTTAAATATTTATTTTAAAAAAGCTTTTTAACTGAGGGTGGAGATTTGTTCTTTGAGCTTATGGGTTGGTTTCTGAACATTTCGTTACCGGACTAGGTGACATCTTCAGCAGAATTGAGGGGATGTCAGTGTCAATGTTTTTCTGCTTATAAGGGCTTTGTGTGATCAATAGATCTTGTGATGGCGAGGTCACATCAAGTGAAGATGTTGCAATAGGTCTTGACATGACCCTCACCTTGACATGACATTCACCTGATCTATCACAAAGCCCAACACAAGACCCTCACTTGATGCAACCACACCTAACCCATCACAAGATCCATCACACGATTCTCACCTGATGACCCTCACCTGACCTCCCCATCACAAGATCTACTGATGACATGAAGCCCTTATAAGCAGAACAGCAACACTGACATCCCCTAAATTTTGAATATGTTACCTAGCCTGGTAATGAAACGTTCAGAAACCAATCCACAAGCTCAGAAAATGAACCTTCACCCTCATTCTATAGATATTCACCACTATCACAAACATTATAACTGTTGGTTCATATTCCAGAAAGTTAATACCCTGTACTAACTTTTGGATTTTACAAAGATTTCACTTTAAATTTCAAATGATAATGTTACATCCAAAGTTATCTGAATTGATTTTTTTCATCTATCTGTGTTTTAAACTGGATTTATTGCAAATTAATTAGAAAGATGTGAGCTAGTCTGTCTTGTAAAACTGATATGGTAGCAATAGCTCTCACACAGAGAATTATCATACACATGGACCTAGGGTGCACTGTAAATTATGTGAAACAATTCCATTATAACAGTAACATGTTGGGAACTAGGGAAGATACTTGTTCAGTTGGTTCTTGATGGCAACAGAGAGCTGGGCTACCTGGCCTCTCTGCCTGGTTTAACTAGGTTCTTTTGATGTTCTTTACATAAGGATTTGCAGCCTAAATTTTCTACAAAGCAGCAGTACTGCATTCACTTTAATTATTTTGAAATGCAGCACTGCAAAACCAGTAACCACAAGAGCACTTTTAAAATATTCTCCCCTTTTAGCCTAAGCACATGGAGTTACTTTGAAATTCAGCATAAAGGAGAAGAATCACATAAAATATCTCCAGATGCTAGCTTTGTCCTTAGTATATTTAAAATATGTTAGTTGAAGGGGAAAGGTTCTAGGTAATCTGAATAAGCAGCACTCTATTCATTAAGTTATGATTTCTTTGAAAAAACAATTTAGTATTAACTATTTTCAAAGAGAATGAAATGAGGCATAGTATAGATTTGACAGTACATTTTTTAAAGCCTGTAGTCTGCTATGTATACTACAAAGTAATTTGGTTTACTAATCAAGTAACCTTCAAAATGGAATCCTACCACAGCTTGCAACCTGTCTGTTGGTTCTAAGTAGGACCTGGTGGCCAGATGTCTTTGCTGCTCTATGTTCCATTTTTCATGTATCTTTTGGCAGTTTGACATCCTACCCCTAAGGTTCTAACCCATTATTTTTGAATTAATAGCTATATTTAGCCAAGGATCACTTCAGTCCTGCTCCAACTTGGTGCATTCCAGATGTTTATAGTACATGTAGATAACCAGAGTTCAAAGTATCACCAATATGGCAATCTGGGCTACAAACTGTTTTACATGACATGGTAAACAGACTTCCTTCAGATGAGATCAGACAGCAAATTTCAAATTGCTAGAAATTCTGCACTGCATGACCACGTACATACAATATGAAGGGCATAAAGTTATGGAAAGGTTGCTTAATGGAAATTTGTGGAAAATGCAAGAATACAATTATTGCTTCTGTCTTAAACTACTATAGCTGTTAATAGAGATGGCCAAATGGCCTTTTTTGCATGTTCCAAAGAGGTCATTATGGAATAGCATTCTGTCATTTTTCTAAGTTCAATGCGTTCATGCACATACAGAATGTGGCTCTTTTTAAACCAAGTTTACAGTTTGAAGTCATTCTTATTTCATAACCCCAGAGAACCTTTATTTGAATGAGAAGGTGGTAAAAGATAAAAGGAGAATCCTATCAAGTAATTGGTCCTCTGTGGATTTTCCTGGTTTTCTTGACATTAGTCAACCATTGTAATTGGCCCTCACAAAAATTGTCTCTTGTTGGGAAAAAATATAATTATACTGTCTAAAAATGTAACTCAAAAGAATGCTATCAGCTATTTCAGGAGCATATTTCAAAATATAAATTGATTATTTACACATTTAATTTGACAGCATGGTTATTAATAAATTGTTTTAATCTTACTTTTGAATTTCAGGTCCGAACATATTTACATTCTTCCTCTGATATGTTCTTTGAGTAGTATATTCTTTAAAAAATCCTGAACGGTATACTGATATGTTTGTTCGAGGCATCTGGCAAGCTTTATATTTAGATGGAATTTGCATCTGAGTTCTTCACAATGAATCCTATTTATTGTATTTAAAAGAAATACTCCCACCTGTAATGAGGTCATGGTGGCTCATTGATCTCCCACACTTCCCATCCAAAATGTGTTGTGAAGAAGGGTGAAGCTGCTGCATAGTTAAGCATTCATTTAATATTTCTTGTTCAGCATCAGAATATGAATATAGCTATAAGAAAGAGATGTTCATTTCAAAGAGTAGAATTCAAATGCAGCTAATTTAATACATATGGCTTTTTGCCCATAGCCTATACATATCTGCAAAAAACAAAACATCATTGTTTCCCTTAGTTCAGCAAGGGGAGATATATTAGGCACTTGGTGCTTCTAATTTGGGTTTTTTGCATATGCAAATTTATCATACTACTCTACCAGCATCATCTTGATTCTTAGAAAATTATTATGCATTTTATAATTTTACAGAGTAACTGAGCTGCACAGTATTTGCCTCTCATACCTTAAGTTCTGTTTCTCAAAGAAATGCGTTAATTGGTAACTGTCTTGGTTGGAATTTTCTAGATAAGGAAAAATGTTGGTACTTCTCAGATTAAAATGAGCAAAATGGTAGGTTGCTGCTCATGTGCAAAAGGTATTGATGATCTGTCAGCTGTTTTCCATGTAAATTAATGCACTGGCAAAAGTGTCTCAAGCATGCTCTCTTCGCAAACCACAATGTTGATCATATTAGAAACAGCAGGATAGGAGAATTAAGAAAGAAAAGCATTTCTAATTCTTTTTCAAACATACTAATGCTGCCAAGGTTTTGTCATAACACAAAGCTCAAATTACTCCAAAATATCTATCCCCTGTTATGGCTGGGCTAATAAATGGTTATTGTTTTGAAGTTTATAGAATTCAATTCTGCCCTTCTCTTGGTTTGGTTATTCTAAATTAAAAGATCTTGGCCAAGCAGTTTAACTTTCAGTCTTACAGTCAGTTTGTACAAACATTCAATATTCTAGCTAATAAACCAGCTAATCAAGGTTTATGCTATTACTACTACTGCTATAAGTATTGCATAACTGCTTAGTTTTCATCTAAGAATTCATTTCATTGGGGCAGTGCTGCTTAAATAAAGTAGGAAGTAAAGGTTCAATGTTGAAGCAGATGTACTGCATGCAATAAGACATTTCAGGTTAAAAACTTGAGGAAGGGGAAGCTTGCCTCAAAACCTGAAGCCTATACAACTTCTGTATCCTTGGTTGTAAGAAATCTTGTTTCTGGAAAATATTGGTACTAACTGAGGTATCTGCAAACCTGTATGATAGAACTACTCAAGAAAGGAATTACAACTGCAATATGAAACCCTCATTTCTTTTGTATCTCATCTACACATGTACAAAGTGGCAAGGCTTCAACTGCATGATTGCATCTGTCATTGTGATTTTTTTATATCCACTGCCCCACTCTGCCATGGATGCTTCAGATGCCGGATGCTTTATTAGCCTCTTTCAGGAATAGGATATTTCCCTCATAGCAGTCAGGTTGTGGCTTTTTTTTTTCCTGTTCAGAAAATTCACTCATTTTCTCTTCCTGACAGATTCTTGAAAATGAAATGCTTGACACTTGATAGTAACTTTTTGTTGTTTATTTCTTTTCAGCTCCCTTTACTTTTAAAAATCTACTATCAATTATCATTTCTAAGGATTGTTTTTCTATAACGTATTTTTGTTTTGCAATAATCAATATTGCTTTTATTTTTGCAGATCACTGCAGTATTTCTTATGAATGACAACCCAGAATACTTAATTGTTCAAGATGAATAGGCAAGAAAGTCTTGTTCAACTGAACATCGAAGTAACCAGAAATCCACTGTCATGTATAAATAAGACTTAAGCAGATTGGAATTTGTTTGATTACTTCAAATCAGCTTATGATGTAGAAATACAAAGTGCGAGAAAGTTACTGTAAAAAACAAACTAAGATTTGTTTCTTGATCCATTGTAAGCTAAGCATAGTAAATGAACTACTAATTTAATAAATTAATTAAAGAATTTTTGAAAACAGACAACTATGATATTGGTTCAACTACTTCTTATTTATGCTTTATCTTATTGTGTTCACATAGAAGTGCACATTTGATGGAAAAACAGTTAGTAAGGTCATCTGGTCAATAGAAATACAAAATCCAATAAAAGAAAAAAGGGAAAAAAAACCCCACCAAAGAGAGACACCAACTTCTGTACTCATTCCCCAACAACATTCATAGTAGATTTCCATGGTAATCACATGATTGGGAGGTTCTTGGCAACTGGTCACCCAAAATACAATTGTGTGATGTGATGATTTTATGATGGCCATAAGTGCTTTATGGCCTCTAGAGTACCCTTTCTGAGCCTGTTATAACTTTGAACAGTTGTTACAATGACCAATCATAAATCAAGGATGATCTGTAGACAAGTTTCAGGATCTGATCAGAGACAATTCATCAATTAACCTAAAGGGGTACAATTTCATCATGTCCTATAGTTGCAAGCAAAAAAGTGTCATTTAAGGCAAACACTAAGTTTAAGAAAATGAATTGGGTCCTGTTCCTGTAGTGAAATCACTGAAGGAAAAAAACAATATCCATTTAGTTAAACATGTAGAGATATACTTCTCGGAATTCCTGATCTTTGAAATGTTGGTCTTACCTTCTTACGCATCTGTTGTTCTTTGGCAGAATGAGCCTTCACATGTTTTCTAAGGGAACTTGGGTCAGTGTAACGTTTAGAGCATCCAGGAATCTGGCAAGCATATGGCTTCTATAAGTGTATGGAGAGGAACAAGGGGAAAAATAGGTAACATGGAAATTATGTTTGCTTTGAAAACATCCTCCTTAAAGTTATGAATTGTTATGTTAACAAAATAAAACAGTAATATTCATTGATGTTCAAACATGCTGTAAAGCATTTAACTGTGTGTTCAGCTTGAAACTACAAATTACAGGCAAATATACATAAAAGGCAAATTTACATCCAGGTCTGCTGGACAGGTCACTTTTTATTCTTTTATTCTCTTCATTCTCAGTTTAGCCAAAATGCTTTACACCTTTGGGAATTTAATAAAGTTTTAATAAAGTCAACTGGATAAAAGTGCAGTCAGAAAAACTGCAATCCGAACTTGAACTATTCACAATGACTTAATAATAGTTTATATATAGTATTCATATTATCACTTTTAAGAAGTACCTCTGCTGTCTCCAATACACAGAAACTATGCATACAATTCTGCAGATATTTTATCAAATTTTCATGGTCATGCATCTTGAGTTCTATGGACAACTCGCAGATAGAAAACACCAGTTCATGCAACATTATTTCGATATGGCAAGAGACAAGCAGCTCATTGGCCATTGTGTTTATAGTGAAAATCACTTGGATTGCCTTGAAGGTATTCATGCTGACATAAATCAGTATTTAAAAAGTTCAATCTAAAATATATTTCTCAAAATTGGATTTTTAAAGGAAACTTGCTTTCAAACCTTATATGCATATTTTATCTTTTATTATCTATTACAATGATAATGTGATACTCCACAGTTGTCTTGGGACTTAACCCTAGCTAACATAAGCAAGGGACTGTAAAACAAATTAAGAGGCAGCCTTGATCTTTCATATTTATTCTTTATTCTGTTTACATGCTGGCCCCACCATTGCTCTCTAATGTCTGCTATCCCACAGTATGGAAGGCTGAGCTATCATACCCGATCTTAGAATAATTATAGAACACCATCCTAAAGCATTTTTGCTATAGTTTTAATATCTTTTCATTGGCACCCAAAAAAGTTCTGACAAAATTAAATGATTTTGGATTACAAAGTTAATAGCATTGCCAATATTGAAAAATCAATTTACTGCTTTTTTTAAAAAAATGTACATGTAATCCAGTTTCAGGATAGCCTGAGACCTAAATTTAACCTAATAATCTGCTATTCAATCAAACCAGTACATTCTAGCAGATCTTCGTAATTATTTACAGATTCTCCTTTCAGAGAAGATAAATGACAGATTGACCTGCATTTGGAATCTGAAATCAATTCCACATGCATTCAGTAAGAAATAGGCAGTCCATATAAATCCCTTTTCTTTGTAGACACCTCCAAAGGAATAAGTAGTCCTGCTTCTTGTGCTAGCAGAAAATTTCCAAATAAATAATAAGAACATTCACCAGCTTGAGATTCAAAAGGCTAACCTGATATGTACCCAAAAACTTGTATATGAAAGTCAATTTACTGAACACAGAGAGAACTGAAGTTTGAAGAAGGATGATGGAAACCATTAAATAATTCCTTATGGAATTAACCAGGTAGAGTTCTATCCTGCAATGACGACACATTATTAAGGCTGGGAAAACTAGACCAGAAAAAACCCATCCATACTAGTCCAAGCCTTTTCAATCTCACTGTCACACATATTCAGTTACACAGCTCACTTATAAAAGGGATTGGAGTTTAAGCTGTTATGAACTACCAGTTTTGTGTTACATGCATTTGAAGCACTAACATCAGCATGCAAGATGCATTCTAATTTACTATATATTCAGTAATCAAAAACAAAAGCTGCTGGTGTGATACAAAGCTAAAATCCCTGGGAAGATTAACAGGATAAAAATGGATGTTATCTTGTGCAAACTATAAATACCGTAAAAATGTAAAAATAGGTTCAGTAAGAGAAAATAAGATTAATAAAAGGTTAGTTAAAATTATTACTGTACCTTTTTTGCTGATTAGAAGTATTTCAGATAGGAAGGAAAAATATGGAATAAACGGTACAAACAAAGGAAGAAAAAGGAAGAAGGGAGAAAAACAGAACAGAAAAGTTAAAGAGGCTCTTTGCAATAAGACCATCCAAAAAGATACAAGGAAAGAGAGGGACTTGCTTCTGCGTACATCACAGAATCTACAAACTGCTTTGAGGGATACATCTGCCTTCCCTCCCCCTCCCTTCCACTTGTATTAATGTCAAGCTATTAAACTTCAAAAAGGTGCATCCTATATGACATATTAAGTTTCAAAAAAACCACATTTTAGAAATAATTACAAATTCAAATCCCTAAAGCTGATTTTCAAATAAATAAAGCATTGTTATTGTAAGCGTGCTTGGGTTGGAAAATGTGACTGAGTGACTTGTTTGTTTTTGGAAGGCATAATGTACATTACACATTCCTTAATGCTGCACTGTCTGAAATGTGTAGCTAGTTTAAAAGTAAATATCAATTAACCTCTAGGTTTCTGCCACATAAACACCCAACCAAACATTAAACCACATATTCACCTCTTTCAAAAAGACAAAGGGAGGACTTATGAGCTGTGGAGCAGGAGCTAAGATGACTAAAGAGTCTGCTTAGCTTTCATGGGTGATTGACCACAGTAGAGGCTAACATGACCTGGACAGTAAAGTAACATTGCCATTTTCCACACTCCAATCGCTTCAAGTATCTTAGAAAGCTAATAGAAAGTTCTGTTGTATCTGCCTCCATGTACAAACCTCTTTATATCTCCCGTTCATCTCTTTTTCGTGCAAGTGCTTCATTTTTTGTATTAATAAAGTTTCATTATTGTGAGGTATATAAAAAAAGGATGGAGTAATGCATTCTAAGATTCCAAAGAATAAGTGGATAGATGGCCTAATAATGTCGGGGGGTTGGGAGGGAGATTTTGAATGCTGTAAAACATTAAAAGAACTTAAACAAAAAGGACTATTGCTTGAGAATGCCTATTTTAATTTTGAAAAAATGTTTTTAGATGAACCTGGGAAATGTCCCAAAAATACAAATTTGTTTCTGTACACTATTCACTAATAAGTCAGAAACAAAGTCAGGAAGAAATAGGGAACACTGCATTCATTCATTTATTCACCCATTCATTCAGATGGCATATTTATAGAAATGTGGGTTATATGAGCAAATGGTGGGGTAGAGCATAGAAAAGAAGTAAATATATTTAAAGGCCAATCTTCTTCATCTGAAGATCTATAGATGTGTTTGGCTACCAATTCTGAGCTATCATCCAAAACCTATAAAAGATAGCCGATGAGGTATCGCACATAAAAGCTTTCACTTATAATCTTGGGCAGCAAAATGCATTTTAGTTTGAAACATGCCTGACAGTTCAAATGATTCATGGAAGAACTTTAATTTTTTTAAAAAAAAATCACACAGCCAAGGTTTTAAATCTACAGAGAAAGATTTCCAAAGGTATGTAAAATATTAATTCAGATGAAGACAAATTAATTGCATGGCAAAATAGTAGAAAAGCAAACTGGTGATTCTCTGTAGTTGATATATTATAACCTTCCTTAACCAAATGCTCTCCTGGCGTTTTGGGTAAAAATTCCAGGATTCCCTACTGCTATTATCAATAATGCTGGAAATTATAGTGGAAAGAATAGGAAATCAACTATAGATATATAATTATTGGTATAATGCTTTGTTTTGTGCTAGCACCACTATCTAAAATATTAGGTAAGATTTCTTCACCCCAATATTTTACATATTTTGGGTGATTCTTTTAACGTTATGGTAATGTTTTTAGTATGTTATATTTTGATGTGAGTAAAATTTAAAAATCAAACATTATGTTAAACCATCTAGAACAGGGGTGTCAAGCTTGAGGCCCATGGGACAGATGTGTCATGCCCTGGCCATGCCCACCCCATTTTAGCAAAGGGGGGAAAATTCCAATACGTCACGTGATGATGTGTCGTCATGAGTTTGACAACTGATTTAGAATCAAATGTTAATGAAAAACAATATATATAAACCCAATAATATGCAAAACCATGAGCTGTGGTGGCGCAGTAGTTAGAATACAGTATTTCAGGCTAACTTTGCCCACAGCCAGATGTTTGTTCCTGACCAACTCAAGGTTGATTCAGCCTTCCATCCTCCTGAGAAGGAAAAATAAGGACCTAGATTATTGGGGGGCAATATGCTGACTCTGAACTGCTTCGAGAGTGCATTATGAAGGGGTGTATAAATCTAAGTGCTATTGCTGTCTCTGCATTGTGACTAATACTTGCTCTATTTTAAAAACTTATCATTCACAAATACCATGGGCCTTATTTTCATCATTTTTCCATTGTGGCAACAACTACATTGTTGTATTTTATCAAAATAAATTTGTGATGGTTGCAGAGAAGGACTTGCTATGACAGCTGTATTTCACTGAGCATTTTATGAAATAACATCATGCTTACAGTATCCAGGTGTGTTCGCTGATGCTTAGCCCGGTCACTTGAGTTGCTGAAAGCTTTCTGGCAGCCAGGATGCTGACAAAGATAAGGCTTCTCACCCGTATGACTTCGTAGGTGGATCTTAAGATTTTCAAGCCGAGAAAATGCTTTGTTACATCCTTCAAACTGCAATAAAGCCATAAAAAAACTCTGTAAACCTTTATTAAATAAACTATAATATCCTATAATGAATACAATATTTAAAAGACTATCCAAAGTGGGCATGCAACAAATCAACCAGAATCCAGAACATCTGCTAAAATTTATGGATGAAACACATTTGGCTTTGCTGTTTGAATCTTTTACTATGAATGGCACATGGGCTGGTAATACTGTTTTCACATATGTATAGTATTAAGCCTCCAAAACATGGCATTAAATAAAGGAGCTTAAGCATTATGAAAAAACTACTAGATATTTACCAATAACTAAATTTCTTGGAGTGGTGTTCACATGCATGAGGTATATCCCTGCACAGAGCACATTTGGAAGCTTCTAATATTTACATAATTTCTTGGTGGGTACACTGTCCTTGCCTATTGCATGTAATTAGTCACAGGAGAGGAATGGTTCCTTTGCTAATTTGTAAGAAAGTATGATAATTGCAACTAGCCACTTGGAAAAGTGCTGAGTAGAAAGAGGCATCTGAAGTCCTAGTGGACAATCACTTAAATATTAGCTAGCAATGTGATGCAGCTGCCAAAAATGTCAACAAAGCCCTAGACTGCATTTATAGAGGGTTAGACCTCAAGATCATGTGATGTGTTCATAATGCCTTGATAAGACCACACTTGGAATATTGCATCCAAGAATTAGAAGGTCACCTCAACCTCCACGATGGATGAATGGCTGCACAAACTGATGGAGTTAGCAGAGATGGCTAAATTGACTGTTTTGATTAAAGGAAAAAAAAACACAAATACCTTTATTTCTATTTGAAAACCGCTTCTGGACTTAGTGCTTGAGTTGGAAAAAAAAAATGAAACTTTGATTTTGGGTTTAACCGATTAGATAGATTTGTTGTTATAGAAATGTCTAGTTTATATTATTATGAAAAAGTAAAAAATTGAGGATAGTTGTTAATGCCTTATTTTACTGCACCAAAGGAGTCAGAAGTCAATGCCTTTTTTTTCTTTTTCCCTTGCTTTCCCCCACTATCCACTTCTCTTTTTCCTTCCCTAATTTCCCTCATATTTACTTTCGTATTCTCTTTGTATGTCATATTATAAATTAATAAAAAAGTATATCATATTATATGTCATATTATAAATTAATAAAAAAGTATATTTTAAAAAGGAATATTTCAACCAGTTTTGGTCTCCGTGATATAAAAAAGATGCTGATAATCTAGAAAGAGTAAAGAGAAGAGCAACAAAAATGATTAGGGAACCGGAGGCTAAAACGTATGAAGAAAGGTATGTCTAGCTTAATGAAATGAAGGACTAGGTGATGGTAGTATTCCAATATCTCAGGGGCTCTCACAAAGAAGAGGGGATCAACCTATTCTCCAAAGCACCTGAAGATAGGATAAGAAGCAATGGATGGAAATTAATCAAGGAAAGAACCAACCTAGAACTAAGAAGAAACTTCCTGACAGTTGGAACAATTAATCAGTGGAACAACTTGCTTCCAGAAATCGTGGTTGCTCCAACACTGGAGCCTTTTAAGAAGAGATTGGACAACTAGTTTTCTGAAATGGTATAAAGTTTGAGCAGAGGGTTGGACTAGAAGATCTCCAAGGTCCCTTCCAACTCTGTAATTCTGTTATGTAATCTCTTAGATGCACCTTGAATGGTCAGGAGAAAAACCCTGACACTTGTCCCTTTGAAATGAAGTTGCTGATGACATGAGGCCACCCACAAATGCCCCCTTCCTTGCAGGAAGACTGTAATGCAAAGGTCACCAGCAGATTTAGAGCTCAGAGAGATGAGGGAATAGTTAATTATTCAATCCAATATTGGCTCATTTAAGGACATTGGGTTAGCTTACTTCCTTGTCTTATTTCACTTTTGGAAATTGCTTGTTAACTGATATTCAGCTATTAGGTTTTACAACACTGGGTGAGTTTCCTTCAATTTTCAGCAAAAGAGGTTTTAAGTTAACTACAAGTTTAAGGACTTAATTTTTTAATGGAATAAACAGCAAAGGGATGATTAAAACTTTGATTTTGGATCAACTAAGAATCCAGTTAAATTTGAAATAAGATTTTGTAATTAATTATATATTATTTAGTGGGAAACTAATCTTGTTTTGCATTCTTTAAAAAATGAGATGAAACATTGAAGGTTGGAAATAAAGACTACAATTACAGGAGAATACCACTTAAATTTGACTTATTAATAAAGAAAAAAACAAAATATTTTAACCCCATGAGTATACTGAAAGACATTTTTGAACAATGGGACTAGAAGTTAATTTTAAGAACAGCTGCCTCTATTCAGCAGTGTGAATAGAGAATGGGTTTTAGTGATGTTATGAAAGAGTAACAAGTTTTACCTGACAAGATTGAGACTGATCTGAAAGTGGATCTAAAAATTACAGGTTACAAGAATGATACGGAAAAGGATGATACATTTGGACATACAAAAGAAACCAGTTGATGTCTTAATATTTAAAAGGAATATACAAATAACAACCATGAGAGTAATTTGGATAATTTTCCTTTATCAGATTTATAAAAGAGAGCTTAACATTAAAGCTTTGCAGAATTTTATGAGATTTGCAGAATTTTATGAGAAGGGACAAAGAAAAATTGGTAAGAAATTAAGTTCTAAGACATTATTTGAAGGGACTAAATATTATTATTGTTAAAAGTAAACTGAAGTAAACTGAAGGAACTGAAGGCAGTTTATTTGATCAATGTTAATATAGGTATGTTGTCATCTCTGCTAAGCCTTAATAGACTTTTGCTGATCAGAACTGAAGGGATGTGGTTTTTAAGGATCTGTTTATAAGTAAGAGATGGGATATGGGCAGAGGAGAACATCTGTTGTATTTTAAGAAAAGGTTATTTAATTGTTGATACTTGTTGAGACGAAGGGGAAGTGATTTCTGTATGTATTTCTTTTTTTTTTTTACTAGATTCTTATTTTTTCTCCTTTCCTACTTTCTCTTTCTTTTCTACATATTCAATTTTTTTAGTTTGCATTAGTTTCGTATCATTGTTGTATCATGATTTTTAATATAATTACTATTTTAAAAAAGGAATATCATTCCTTCGGAGGTGACATTTGCCCTGACCTGGTTGGCATTCTAGAAATGGCTGAAGACATGGCTCTGTCATCTAGCCTGGGGATCTGGAGAGTAAAGAGACAGTTAAATATTTCTAGGAAAATGAACAGTGTTCTCCCAGAGATTGTTTGTAACAGTTTAATCCTTTTATTGTTTTAATGATTTTTGCATGGTTTTTGTGGTTGTCTTTGTATTTCTTTTTGCTTTTTAATTCTATAAGCTCCCCAGAGTCAGAACAGCAAGATGTGCAGCTATATAGATTTATGAAACAAATAAATTGTGATTAAGTATAAGAAAAATAGTTAGCTAAATTTGTAGTAATCAACATCATAGTACTGTGTCCTCCATAGAAGGGTTGACTAGAGGCTATGGAGTGATGATGATAGTCCTAGAAGCAAGCAATGGTTGAGGACGTGATACAAAGACCCTAAAGGTAGATTGGTCATGGGAGAAGTGGCTACAGATCTAACTGAGTTAAAATAAAGAATGTGGAAAGCCCTGGGTCTGATTACTCCTTAATGCAGAGGAATGGTACAGGGAACATGATCTACATTGGGATTTATTCATATTTTTATTCTAAAATTAAGATTTAATTCAAAAGAGAAAGATGGTCCAAATGGATCATCAACCCAGCAGCATGAACATATAGAGCACTCAGATAAAGATCAGTGACCTCTATCTGACATTTGTCTAAAATGGCATAGGGGAAGATGGGATTAACTTATTTTCCAAAGCACCAGAAGACATGACAAAAAACAATGGTTGGAAACTAATCAAGGAGAAAAGCTATCTGGGATTAAGGAGAAATTGAGAACAATTAACCAGTGAAACAGCTTGTCTTCAAAAGTTGAACATGCTTCATCACTCTAAGTTTTGAAGAAAAGACTGTCTGAAATGGTATAGGGTTTCCTGCTTCAGCAGGGAGTTTGACTAGAAAAACTCTCTTCCAACTCTGTTGTTCTGTTATTCTGACCTGAAGTATCCTAAATCCAAATGCCAATATTGGAGGCCTTTGTTTTTTTCCTTCTTTTTGCTTTGACTGGGATTAGATGAGGCAGATTTTCTGCACTGATTCTCCTGATGCTAGTAAGAACAAAGCAAAGCCTTAGGGACTCCACACAGGCATTTCAGACCTATTTAAGACATGATGTAACTGCAACTTTTGAAAGACAACAGGAAGATCAAGGGGCTATAAAAGAATATTTCACTATTATGGTTTGCTTTCAAAGTGTGGTGCAGAGAAGGGAGGAATGTTTGTATCATGCCTACATTGCAAAAGCCTGGTTATGCTTACAAGAATGTACTGTGCGGCCCTCTCCAGAGCACTAAAGGTAACAATTATATTCATGAAAGTGGACTAATATTTCAGAGATAAATTGTATTAAAACTGAGGAAATAACCAGGGGTGGGATTCTACCAGTTTGGGCCGGTTCAGGAGAACCAGATGTTCAGGAGAACCCGATGTACATCCAGTTTGGCAAAGCAGTAGTTCTGAAGCCCAGCTGGCACCCACCCCTCCCCTCCCCTCCCAGAAGTCGCCATATGTCTGGTTCTGACTCCCAGGTAAGTGTAGTGAGGCTTGCAAAGCCAAAAACAGGGTGAGCGTGGATATAGGGGGGCATGGGAGTGCCCCCCGCTCCTTCCCTCCCGCGCTGTTTTGGGTCTTCTAAGGCTCCAAGGAGAGGCAAACTAATCACCTAGTTGAGCAGCCCGTTTTTAGCATAGTAAGTCTCCCTGGAGCCTCAGGAGACCCAAAATGGCACATGGGGAGAGGGCGCACCAGGGGCATGTGTGGGGGTGTGCACCGGGGTGTGTGAATATTCTATGCAAACAGACTCGATGCACATTTCCTCCGTAAATTTGTAAGAATCACTGAATTAAAGAGCTAGACGAGATCTTGGAAGATTATCTACTCCCCCACTGTGCTCAATGTAGGAATCCATTACTATAAGATAATTACTATTATTTAAGCTAGCCTCTATTTAAACATATGAAAAAACTGATTCTGCAATTATTTATTCATCAAAAATTAAGATTTGCCATTTTTTCTCTAGCAAAAGTGATATAATTTTGAATCTATATCTTCAGCAGAAACTACCTCAAATAGGCATTTCTTATGCTGTAATTGTCTGTCTCTGACATCGACTAGTAGACATTTTTTCCCATTCTTCCATCCAGAATCTTTTCAACTATGCAATATTTAAGGAGTTTTTTGCATGCACAGCCCATGTAAAATCAACCCACAACATCTTGATGAAATTTAGATCTGGGCTTGGACTTAGCTATCCCAGAATCTCTATTATCCTGTCCTTTTTGTTGTTGTTGTGTTTTGGTCAGCCAATGCTTGAGGGATTGAATGGAATGTTTAGGGTCATTGTCATTTTCCATTTTCAGTTGAGCTTCAATCTTCTGACAAATGGACTTGCATTATCCTTAGGCACTTTTCTGGTACATTGAAAAATTCATAACGGATTTTACAATATGAGCTGTGCTGATGCAGCAAAGCAGCCCTAAACCACAGTGATGATGAACCATTTTTACTATCATACTTTATAATTGATATCCAGTCCTTTTGGTGAAATGCTATCTTTGGTTTTCACCAAACATATCTTCTGGTACTATCCAGAGCACATTGTTCATACTTCCTGCTCTTTGCCTAGGTGTTCATGAACAAATGTGCCCTGATGTTCTTTTTAGACAGCTAAGATTACCTCCTGGTACATTTCCTATACAGATCTAGTTAGTGCAGTTGTTTTCTGATGGTAGACACATGCACTCTGACATCAATAATGATTAGAGTAGGTCTCATGATGAAATTCTTGAGAGACTTATTTCAGTGTCATGCATTCTGCTGTAGGCTCAAATGGCCAAACCCTGGGGAAATTGGGTATTTATTGCTATAGGTTTTCACAGCTGATATTTGCTGGGAGCACTGAGCTTCAACATTTAGTGACCATGTGTGATGACCCAGGGCGTGGCACAAAGGCAACACAGTCAAATAAGCAAGAAATGTCCCTTTAGTACCTCCAACTTTGCCCCCAATGTCCAGGTTACCTTTGGCTGGAGAAAAAACTCTCCCAAGAACAGTCTTTAAGTGGAGGAAATTCAGTCCGAAAACAAAGTACATACAAACTGTAAATAAAAATCCAAACAAACCACGCTGCATTAATTAACTTGACAGGGCAGGAGAAGGAATTGCAGACTTGAAAGCCCAGAAAACACATACAGTTGGGAAGATGCCAAGAATTCAGATAAGCCTCGATGGTAACAGATAATTCACTTTTTAAACACTGTGTTCCCAGCTGCAGCTAATGAAGGGAATCAGGACTCTTTCCTCCCCTGTAAGCCATGCAACTCACTTTGCTCCCTTCTCCATTCATTCCTAGGATGAAGAGGGGATGGGCCTGGGTCTTCCTCTGAATTCCCTCTCCCTTGCTTTACCTCTTCCCGTGCTCTGCCCAGCCAACCTTTGCCCTTCCCCAGTTTCTTCCACAGCCAATGGAGCTACACTCCCTTTCCTTGTCAGCTGCTCAGCCTCTTCCTCCTAATCAGATTCTGACAGGGGCATGACACCGTTATTTAGACAACAGATTTTCTAAAATTTCACTTACCACTGAGAATACAAGCCACAGATGTTAGTGAAACATAGGATAATGGCCCACAGTCACTAAATCCAATTTGCACCAGTAAGCCACTGACTCATCTATAGTTAAGTGGGTCATCTTTTTGAAGGCAAGAAAAAACTTGCCTTTGGCATTATATATATTCTCCATACATTCTCAAAGACCATAGAAAAAAACTCCAAGATGACACCCAAGAATTCCATCTGGTAACTCATCTGATTCTAAAAACTTACAAAACATAGAGTTGGGTGTATTTATAGCAAACTGGCTGACAATAATAGCCTTCCTATAAATCAGGGGTCTCCAACCTTGGCTCCTGGAAGCCTGGCGGACTTCAACTCCCAGAGTTCCACAGCCAGCTGGCTGTGGAATTCTGGGAGTTGAAGTCCGCCAGGCTTCCAGGAGCCAAGGTTGGAGACCCCTGCAAATACACAGATTTGTACATTTCCAAGCACATTATGTCCTACCCATATATAGAGACACACAACCAATTGGGGATTGTATTAATAGGAAAATCTAAGCAGCAATGTATAATCACATATAAGATATCTCATTGAAAACAATTTTGTGTTTTTGGAAGAAAAAACATATCAAAAGAGTTATTATTTCAAAGTCTTTATTTCAAATTTGGTGAGACAGCAAGATAAAAGTGCTTTGTAAGCCATGGAGTGCCAATTGGCAATCTCTAAACCAAATGATCCATTGTGTTGTTTCCAGATCTTAGATCTGATGACAACCATTTTGCTGCCGTTTCTTTAGACTAACTAATTTTGCAGTGTGCAAACATGATTTTCCCTGCTGAATTTGTTGCTGATTCTGGCACAATTCCACAGAAAACAATGCAGTAATATGGCAGAATATCAGGAAAAAAAACCTCCATAAAATACAGATGTTGCAGGATAACTCTCCTGTTGCAGATATTCCAATTCATTAAGAAAAAAGGAGTACAGTTTGTTCTGGATTTTCTGCCTCCAGCACATACAGAAATAACATTTTCCAAATGAACAAAATTTGAAATGTAAATAAAATAATCTTTTTTAAAGACTGCAGTTCTTTGAATTTATGGACAAAATATTCAATCTCCAATTTTTAAATTTTAGTTATAGGGGATTTCCCAAAGCCAGTCTGATTGCTTATAAATATAACATAGGGAAAATAGTAATTGTAGCTGTGTACAACAGTTTACCTGTAAACATCTTCGGTGTAGTCAAAACAGGAGTTAATAGATTCCACAATCTTTTTCTTTATTTATTTTACATCTTGCCCTCTGTATGTGAAGTCTGAACATCTGTTAGACTGGTGTCATTAATTTGGACTTTTTTCTTTCTCAAAAAAGGTGATGTCATCATGTAGTCAAATAAGATTGGCTTATAAAGTCATTGCTGAAGACAGCTCAAATTTAGGGCAAGGCTTCCTGAATCATATGGCCTTACGGAGCAAACTATCAATCATACGCTAAACACAACAATGACATGATGACTATGTGGCTAATAAAATGTGGCTGTTATGAATGATGTCACTGAGGATAAACATTTGAGATTGAAGGCAGTGTTCCTAGCATCACACTGTCTTCACTCTGAAGGTGTGAACCCATGTCACTTTGAGTAATTTTTTAAAGTTTAATGACAAAAGCCCACTGATTTTCAGATCAGATCTAATAAAAATCTTCATCTCCAATGCACAGAACGTGTTATGGTTGAAGCTTAGATTTCTTTAAAAGTAACTTTCAAATTATTTTCTTTGAAATTTTTCAGTTGTATTATAAGGAATATAAGGAATATAAAAGCACTCAGAATGGATTATTAAATCATTTTTAAAGAGGAGTAGGGATCTGGATTATTATGAATAATATAAATTATATGTTTTTAAAAGCTTATCACCAGGTCATCTGGTGTTAGTCTCTCACTTTCATCTGACTACCTCTCATATTTTGCTAAAGTGTGATAATTGGGATAACATACAGTATTAATTTTTGCACTTGTACAATTCTGCTGCAAATGGATTATTTTTTGTTAGCTGAGTTAAATACTCAAGACATGATTCCAAATATAGAAATTGCAAAGCTTTGTGAACATATTTAATCCAACGTATTTAATATGCCTGCAAGAATAATAAATGTTATCATATTTACATATTAATAATACTTTTTAGAAATTATTTGACTATTTTACACCATTATTCTGTGAAGGTCATATATTAATTTTTATAGATGCAAAACTGGTGCGTATGTCGGCAAATGTGACAACAGAGACATCTATACAAATGTTTGTGACTGGGAGAACCCAATTTCATCCTGTGAAAACTTCCAAACTTGTTGCTATACTGCTTGTGTTATCCCTGCATGCCAAAGCTCTTATAACTAAACATTTTAACACGTAAGACTTTTTGAATTAAATATTTAACAAAACAATTTCTTACTGAAAAGAGCTGAAAATGTAACAAAAATGACAAATTACATTGTTCTGAATTTTTCAAAAATAATTACGCCATATTATCAGGGCCACATATTTACACAGCAATTCATAAAGACATGGATAAATACAAATGTCAATACATTATTAAATGTTGAATGTGTTTCTAAGGATACTTAATTGCCATGGTTTGTAGAACAACTGTCAGTTGTCAGGAAGGGGAGGAAACCAATAAAAAATACAGCATTTGGGGCCATTAGGTGGAGCACATTTTCACTGGAAATGAGTTATGACTGTAAAGGAGGAGGTTTCACAGGGGCACTACTGTAAATAGAGTTAGTGTGCAGTTAGAGAAAACTCATTAATATATACTTCTGCTTTCAGTAGCAAGATCAGTTAAATAAGCTACCTTTTATTTATAGACTTACAAGGAAAACAGCAGGTCATATTGGCTGTTGACATCTTAGACAGCCTGCAGATGGAAAACCTGAAATGTTTCATTCCCAAAACATTTAAGGCTATCAATAGGAAATCTTCTGTTTTCTCAAAAGAGCTGAGCTTCTTCTGAGCTCTATGAAATGTTCCTTCTTCTTCTGAAGTACTTAATTAATAAAACTTAATATGCATTGAATATGATTTGGCCAATGTTTACTTATTCTATTATTTTCAACCATAAAAGGGAAAATGATTCCCCCCCCCCCCATGGAAATCAAACAGTTCACACAGCCCAGCAAGCTGATCCTGTAGGACAGATTTGTCTACGATCCATAACAAAAATACAGGTCATTTATTTCCCTGTTTTTTGAGATTTTTTAAGATTCTTGCTGATCTGGGTATGATGAACCGCACAATACATATCCATTATAACATTACAGCTCTAATGTCTGCAAATAAAACAGGAAACTGAGCAGTGATTTACAGTAGATTTGTGACTTCAGCCCCCTTTCTCCCTTTCTTACACCAGGTGTTTTTTCTAACCTGTCTCCCATTCAGAAGGCTTCTCATTATAACAAAGAATACAGGTTTTACAAAAAAATCTCCTGTACGTCCTTTTTAGAAATAACTATAGTACCATAATCACTCTGTTTCTTCTCTGTTAATTTCAACTCAATTTAGTACAAAGATTCTCTTTGTATTAGAACCAATATATCAAAGAGAAGAAAGGAGGAGGAGGATAATTAAAAGAAATAACTGATTAGCATAGCACACCATTTTAAAATCTAAAATAGCACATGTGTGGCATGTTACAGAAGAAAATTAAACTAAAAAAGAACCATGAATTCCAAAGCATCTGGAGTTTTAAAGTAACAAGGGGAAAACATTATGAAAAAATGTTCAATGTACTGCATTATTCTACAATGAAGACTCTTATTATAAAATCTGTGGAAGAAAGGTAAACGGAAAAAGACAAACAAGGAACTATATAGAGGGGAGAGGCAGTTAGAGAGTTAAAAATATTGCTTGTTCAAGGATTATCCAGTTGATTCCCACAAGATTGTCCAGCTTAATAATAGGAAATAATTTACATATAGTCTTCCACAATGGTATCTTTTATGTTGCCTGGTGTGTGGACTGAAATTGTCAACATAAAGAGTTTACAATGCTATCCCCAAATTAGTATGTGAAATGGCTGGGATATAGAGCTGCTCACTTAGATATAAGATTATATCAGAGGTGGTATTCAGCAGGTTCTCACCAGTTCTGGAGAACTGGTAACGGAAAATTTGAGTCGTTCGGAGAACCAGCAAATACTACCTCTGACTGGCCCTGCCCCCATCTATTCTCTGCCTCCTGAGTCCCAGCTGTTTGGCTGGGTCTTCTTTTGTTGCCCTGCACAGGAGAATGGAGCTGGAAAGCAGGTTAAATGGGGTGGGGAGGGAATGGGATTTTGAAGTAACCTTTCCCTAGGAGTAGGATAGGAATGCAGATTTTGCAGTATCCTTTCCCTGCCACGCCCACCAAGCCACACCACACCCACCAAGCCAAGCCCACAGAACAGGTAGTAAATTTTTTGAATCCCACCAATGGATTATAACTTCCACACAAATCTGTATTAAGAGAAAATATCAAATCAGTATTACTCCATATTTTGTGAGTTGTTCATCTACAGTGCTTTTTGTATTGTATTGGTACCTAGCTGATACGCCCGTTCTCTGTGAGCTGCAATGTGCATCCAGTAGTGGGTGGAGCTTAAACTCTGCTTGGATAGGCTGGGCTTGATTGATAGGATGCTCTTCCTCCTCCACGTACCCCTCCTTAGCGTCCCCAGTTTTGGCAAAGACGAAGAGATGTAACCCTCACCTTTTTTTTTTTTTTTACCATGGTTAATCGTTGGCCAGAAGCCCACCAGATGGAAATTGGATGGGGCTGGATACTCGTCGCAGCTCACAGAGAACAGGCGTATCAGGTAAGTACCAATGCCCTTTCTCCATTGAGCTGCTCTGAGCATCCAGTAGTGGGACATACCAAAGCTTGGCTTGTCCTATGGGAGGGTCTCCGTCTGGAGTGAAGTCCCCTCACGGTCCGTGTGGACCCGTTGCAGAACTCTCCGACCAAAGGAGACCTCAGTTGAGGCAAAAACATCAATTTTGTAATGTTTAATGAAGGGCGATGGGGAAGCTCATGTTGCCGCCCAACAGATTTCTGCTATTGGCGCTTGTGTGGCCCAAGCTGCTGAAGTTGCAGTGCTCCTGGTTGAATGCACTGTTATATTCCTAGGTACTGGCAATGATTGAGTCTCGTATGCCTTAGCGATTGTGGCTTTCAACCACCTGCCTATAGTTGAAGATGAGACTTTGTGTCCCTCAGTGGTTGGCTGAAAGGAAATGAAGAGCACCACAGTCTTCCTGAAGGGAGCCATTCAGTGTAAGTATGTATGGAGAGCTCTCCTTACATCTAGTAAATGCCACTGATGTTCTAGCCCCTGAGACAGTCTCGGGCTAAAGTTCGGAAGACAAGTTCTTGTGCCCTGTGAAAACCTGAATTAATTTTTGGGATGAACGTAGGGTCTGGGCAAAGAATCACTCTGTCAGAATGAAAAATGCGGAAGTCTTGTTGGACTGATAAGGCTGCTAGTTCTGAGATACGTTGTGCTGATGTTATTGCTACCAGGAAAACCACCTTGTAAATGAGAAAGTGGAGACTCGTAGTTTTCAGTTGGGCCACTTGGATTGCGTTGATTACTCTGTGAGATTTTTGCTTTTCAGATGTCTCCGCTCAACCTCCATATAGCTAGGTGGAGGCATTGAGGGTCCAGGTGTTGAATTGGACTCTGGGTGAGCGAGACTCTGTGGCGGAATCCTCCAAGGGTCTTCTGTTGACATATCCCTGAGATCCATGAACCATGGCCTCCTGGGCCAGTATGGTGCCACCAACAATAGCTCTGCTATTACTTCCAACAGTTTTTGGACCACCCTGGGAATTATTGGGAGAGGGGGAAAGCATACAGAAGTCCTGGGGGCCACTGACAATGGAGAGTGTTGATGTTCTCCGCCCCATGAGCTGGGTACCTTGAGATGAACTTTGGGAGCTGTGAGTTCAGGGGAGAGGCAAATAGATCTATGACTGGCTGACCGAATTTCTGTATCACTTCCTAAAACAAGCTTGGATGCAGGCGCCACTCTGATTGGTCAACTGTGGCCCTGCTCAAACAGTCCACCTGGGTATTTGACAAGCCCAAGATGTGCTCTGCCCTCATGGAGAGCAAGTTCTTTTCTGCCCAAAGACACAGTATCTCTGCTTCCCTCATGAGTTATCTCAAGTGGGTAACCCCTTGCCTGTTTATATGGGCCTTTGTCATGATATTGTCAGTAAGTATGAGGATGCTCTTTGTCTGAATGTGTGGAAGGAAACTTTGAAGATCCAGGTGGACTGCTCCAAGTTCCAACCAGTTTATGCTGAATACTCGTTCTGTTGCTGACCAACACCCTTGAGCTGTGAGGAACTGGAAGTGAGCTCCCCATTCAAATAGGCTGGTAACTGTTGTGATGGTGAGTCTGTTGGTTCTTTGATGGGGCAACCTTTGTTGATGGTCAGAACGGTACACCAGTGCAGGGATATCAGAACTTTCGATGGCACCATGACACGGGCCTTGGAGCTGCCTGTTCCCAACCGTTGGTAGGAGGTAGGTACCATTGGAGGGTTCTAGCGTCGAACCTCTATTATCCAGGGGATAATAGAGATACAGGATATCATTTCCCCCAATAATGTAGATAAGTTGGCAAGTGGAACACGCTTAAGGGTTCTGATTTCCTAAGCTAATTTTCTAATGCTCTCTAGTCTTTCTGGGGTTAGGAAAATTTTTCCTTCAACTGTATCTATAATAGTGCCCAGGTGAGTCCAACTAGTTGATGGAGACAGATGACTCTTTGCCCAGTTAATGGAAAAACCATGTTGTTGGAGGGTTTGTAAGGTGATTTGAATACCTATTTCAGCTTGTCTATGTGATGATGATAACAGCAAAATGTCAACTAAGTAACACTGCAGCCTAACAGGTGTACCTCTGAGATGGACGGCCAGAGCTATTAGGGCCTTTGTAAATGTCCTTGGGACAGATGACAACCCAAAGGGTAGGGTGACATATTCAAAATGTTGGTTGTTATAACAAAATCTAAGAAATTTGCTATGTGAGGGTCTAATTGGAATGTGTAGATAGGCCACTGTTAAGTCAATGGAGGTTAAAAAGTCACCCTTTCTTATACTGAATAGAATGGATTGTAATGTATTCATCTTAAACCTCTAACAGACCAGGGAACGATTGAGTCATTTTAAATCTAAAATTGCCCTCCATTCCCCCGAACTTTTCAAAACTAGAAACAGTAATGAATAAAAACCTTGCCCTTGCTGATCGGTGCCACAGGATGGATGGCCTGGATCTCCAATAAATGGTTAATAGCTGTTTCCATCAGGTTCCTTTTAACAGGGTTCCTGGAAAGAGGGCATGTCATGAAAAAGTTTGGGGGAGTGGACTGAACTTCTAGAGTCGGGCCGAATCTGATGGTATCTCTAACCCAGGAATCAGAGGTAGAGGAGTCCCAGTGGTCTGCAAAAAGTTTTAGCCTTCTGCCAATAGGGGCACAGTCCTTGAGCCTATTTTGTGTGTCAAAAATCTCTATTACCTGCCCCATGGAAAGGTCTTTTACCTTGCCCTCCCATCCGGTTCCTGTCTCCAAAGTCCGATCTATCTGACTGTTGGTTGTTCTTAAATCCAGAAGCTCTCTGGAATCTTGGAGAGTATTGTCCCTGATAAAAGGGACGAAAGGACTGGGAAGGTCTGTTTACTAGTCTCCGAAAAAGAGAGGGGAGGATCTTTTTCTTGCTTTTTGTTTCTATCAGCAGGGGGTCCAGAGCAGCACCAAATAATTTATCTTCTGAGATTGGGGAAGAGGCAAGCTTCCATTTGTGTTTAATATTAGCTTGCCAATGTCTGAGCCATAGCAATCGGTGAGTTGTAACTTGCGATGCTGTGGTTCAAGCAGAGAATTTGACAGAAATGAATGTAGCGTCCGCAGAGAATTCTGCAGCCACTATTAGTTTGGCGATGTCTTGATGCACCCTAATGTTAGAATTTGGAATGGTTTCCCTCAGATGACAGAGCCATCTGAGAGAAGATCTAGTGAAAAAAGATGCAGCCGTTACTGTTCTTATGGCCCACACATCTGATAGATGCGCCTTATGCAGAGCTAACTAGGCCCTTTTTTCTTCTGGCTTGAGCACTTCCTCTGCTTTGGTTGGAATCGCAGAGGAGGACGCTAAGGCCACCACTGGTTCATATACTTCTGGGGTATTAAGAGAATTTGAGAATTCAGAAGCCACATTGAAAAATTTTCTGTCATATCCTGTGAGGGTGGGGTAGTTGCTGCAGAAGCCCATTGTTTCTGGATGAGGTCCGAGAACATCTGTGGGATAGGTATAACATTCGCTTCAGTTATTGGTTGGGAGAAAATCAAATCTTCTGACTTCCCTTGTACAACTGATTGTTGGACAGAGGGGGAGGGATTATCCAGGCAAGCAGTATTTTTTTGCCTTGACTAACAGACATTTGAATAGTTGAGGATGGAGCAGACCCCTAAAGGTCGGTTGATCTGGCTTAATGCCTTCATCGTCTGACATGCCTCTTTCTAGAGGATCCGTCTCTGACAGGACCGAGTCGCTGTCGTGTATTGACCCTTCCCCAACCTGTTCCAACTTGTTTTCCCTCATCCTGTAGATTGTGTGAATGTGTATGTAGTATCATATAACACTCCTCTTGGAGAGGTACATGATGATAATGAAGATCCATTCTGTATAGCAAGTGGATTGATTGTGAATCGCAGTCAGAAGGCGGGGGCTGCTTGGCCAACATGGTCTGTTGAAACCCTGTGGTGATGCCCCGTCTAATTGCCATCTCCATCCAGGCCTTCATTTTTTCAGGAACATCCTCCGGAAAGAAGTCATCTTGGTGTAGTCCCGCTGCTGTCAGGGCAAAGGTTGCCTCTGGGGCTTGCTTGTCAGGTACCATTGCCTTGGTTGGATCAATCCAGCTATGGCCCTCCTGGATGGCATGGACAGATCCAGGGGTGGTAGCAGGGTATCTGGAACTGGAGCCAGCCTAGCTGGGGAAGAGGACTGGGACTTTTGTTCAGATTTCTTCATATGTTTTTCTAACGCTTTTTAGCATCTATTGGCATCCTTTTCAACAGCCTTAGAAGGTCCCTTAGAATGTTTTGATTTGTTTTGGGCTCATGATGTAGCCTTGCAAGATGGCACTTTAGTGTTATTTTTGCTTGCCATTACGACCCTTGAGATTGCAGTAAGCCTACGAGGCTGTGTGTGTGTGTGTGGACCGTTGGCTCATCCAGGGGCAACTGGGGCAGGGAACCCTCTTATTATTTGCTCCCACCCTTTTTGAACTCTTCTATTATTATTATTATTATTATTATTATTATTATTATTATTATTATTATTATTATTATTATTATTATTATTATTATTATATCTTATATATCTGTATACAGAAATTGTTTATAATATGATTGTGTTGATCACCAGTAAGTCAATCTAAGGAAGAAACTTTAAGGACAAATTGTTAATATCCAAATAGAGAACACCTTTCAGGGCCAGATTAATTTAACAATTGCAAATGGCCTTCAACACTGCCTGCACAGGCGGACACAGGCGTTGGTGCTTGCTGTTGTGCTGCTAGTTTCCAGAAATGGTCTGTGAGGCTGTCAACTTAATCAGTGATAGGAAACCTAAAACGGAATAATCATGTCCCCTGAGCTCTCATGGAGAGAGCCTTGCAAGGGGATATGGCCTCTCAGCAGATGATAAGAATGTAGCAATCCCCAGTGGGATTTGGCAAACAAAATGGCACCAGTGGTTATTTTACTCGCCAATAATTAGCAGCAACCATCACCTCTTCCAATAATCAGAAACTGCGCCATAAGTTAGAGGAAAGGAAGGGAGATGTGAGTGCAGATGCCCCCTCCCCTGTAGGTGTTCTAAGAGGGGAGAGAAATGCCTTGGGCAGTTTAATACTGACCACGCGTTCCTTTAAACAGTGTGACACGCAAGGGCTTCACAATGGCAAGGTTTTTTTTAATCGCCTCAGATTGCGTGGAAGCGGCTGAACGCTTGCCAGGGAGCTGATCTGCACTCTGATGGCAATATTTGCCAAAGTGCTATCAGAAGTAATTTCTTTAAAAGGTCTGGAATGATGATATTTTAAAGACTGAATTCATACCTGCTCTTTTCTTTCTTCCTATTCCGGCCAAAGAAAAAAAGCTGCCTACCCAACGAAGGCTGAGTTGAAACTGGGGGACGCTAAGGAGGAGGACGTGGAGGAAGGCAAGCGTCCTATCAATCAAGCCCAGCCTATCCAAGCAGAGTCTAAGCACCTCCCACTACTGAATGCTTGGAGCAGCTCATTGGAGAATTAGGGGTGAAATTCAAAATTTTTCCCTACCGGCTCTGTCGACATAGTTGTGGGCATGGCTTGGTATACTTGGTATAATAGTAATAGCAACCAGGAGCAATTTCTTTTCCGATTCAAATCATCCCCACCACCTCTCCCGAGGTTTCATCCCTGATTAGAATACCTGAAAAATTCAATAATGTTAAAGTGAAGCAATATTAACATGTATCTGAGAATGTATATAAAAGCATTTGAATTGATAGGTGTCAAAATTTAGTTTAACCAATCTGTTTACACAGTTAGTTGGGCTCATATTTCCATTTCCTCCTTTTCCTTTTCTTTTCCTATCATAATCCAATAACTCTTGTTCTTTATTACATAAATTTATACTCTTTAGAGAACTTTTGGTGTGTAACCATTTAATCATTGAATAATACATGTTATCGTACCTTTTACACCCTGTATGTTTGTCCTACTTGGTTCTTCCTGCTAGACAAATAGCTACAGTAACCCCAAATTGAAAACCTTACTATAATATCTGAATCCAAGGTCCTGGCTTGTACAGCACCACTGTTTATGAACCTGATTGTTCAACCAGAGTGTATTCTCAGTTAACAAATCTTGGCCTGCATAAAAACATATGGCTAACTAGGAAAGCCAAGTGGGCTCAAAGAGTCTGTATGCCCTATTCCTTGTGTTAATTAAAAATCAGGAAAAATTAATATACCAGCTTACTGAGAAAATATCATGTGTCAAATATTCTGCTTGATCATTCTCTCACCCATCTGCAGTTCCCAAAAACTTATTCCCTTTAAAGCTGTTTTTCAACAGACATGAGTGGATACACAAAAGATAAAATTATTTATGTAGTCTACTTAATTTTATAATTCTTTAATGGGCAGGACAGATTTTGCTTTTTAATTTTAGTACACCACTTTGGAGGTCCTATCAGTCACTTAAGATACTCAATGTTTCAGAGGATATCCTGAGCAAATATGCAGAAAATATATTAAAATGCCAAGTTCAATTTCAAAATCATTCTGTCATTAAAGAGTGAAAAGCAGAAGAGCATATATTCTGGACACCGTTCCATAATTTCTTACAGACATGTCTATGATGATGTCTTGTTATGCTTGTATTATGCGGTGGCTCAGTGGCTAAGACGCTGAGCTTGTCAATCAGAAAGGTCAGCAGTTCGGTGGTTCAAATCCCTAGCACCACATAACAGAGTAACACTCCTGTTACTTGTCCCGGCTTTTGCCAACCTAGCAGTTCAAAAGCATGTAAAAATGCAAATAGAAAAAAATGGACCACTTTGGTGGGAAGCATTCTGTTGTGCCTTCAGCATTTAGTCATGCCGGTCACATGACCACAGAGACGTCTTTGGACAGCACTGGCTATTTGGCTTTGTAATGGAGATAAGCACCTCCCCTAGAGCCGGAAGTGACTAGCACATATGTGTGAGGGGAACCTTTACCTTTACAGAGGAATTATTGAGTCTGTCATCTGCACTTCTATAATTGTCTGGTTTGGTTCTGCAACCCAACAGGACAGACACAGACTTCAGAAGATAAATAGGACTGCAGAAAAAACAGTTACTACCCACCTCCCTTCCATTGAGGACCCGTATACTGCACAAGTCAAAAAGAGGGCTGTGAAAATATTTACAGACTCCTCACATTCCGGACATAAACTGTTTCAACTCCTTCTCTCAAAACGACGCTAGAGAGCACTGCACACCAGAACAATTAGACACAAGAACAGTTTTTTCCCAAACGCCATCACTCTGCTAAACAAATAATTCCCTCAACCCTGTTCAACTATTACAAAGTCTGCATTACTATTACTGATAATCTTCTCATCACTCCTTATCACCCATCCCCTCCCACTTGTGACTGTATGATTGTAACTTTGTCACTTATATCCTTACGATTTATATTGATGTTTCCTACTATGATTTGATTACTTATTGCACCCTATGACTATTATTAAGTTGTACTTTATGATTCTTGATGAATTTCTTTTATGTATACTGAGAGCATTTGCACCAAGACAAATTCCTTGTGTGTCCAATCACACTTGGCCAATAAAGAATTCTATTCTGTTCTGTTCTGTTCTATCTTTTAATATACATATTGAAATCTAAAAGACCAAGACTAGATTCTTGAAATGTTTCTGAAATGGTATAACAATGACTGTATAAGATGTTCAAAACATGGCAAGTTTAAAATTGAAAGATTTTGCATTTAGCTCTAAAAATGTCTCTTTAATTATGTTTTTTTAAAAACTTGAAACGTAACCCAACAGAGTTTTTAAATTGAAATATTTAATATCGGCCCAGAAATCACCCTCCTCTCCCCCAAAGTATGTTTTTTTCTTATGCTCTCTCATGTTTTGAACGGTGCATTTAGCCTTCAGCTATTTAGAGTAGAAAAAAAAAGTAAGTTACATTATTTTAATACATGATTATGTAATATTTTGGATGGAAAAAGTTAAGTTTTCATACTACTTTTAATTCTATCCCACAAATGAGCAGAGAAGTACCATCAGTTCTCTACCTGCCACGAAGGCTTTTACAACAAAAAGTGCTTTGGACTTGTATATAACTTGTTTTCAACATGTGCATTTAATTTGCATAGTTTAAGAAAAGTCCTGTGGCCCTGTAGTACTAAAGAACTGAAAATGTAAATTGAAAAAAAAAAATCCATATGATTAAGGTAAGATCCTTAAAGAGAAACATGTCGCTAAGTACTTCATTGAAAAGAAAATGTAATGCAGTAAATATAAGTTCTTTTGGAATAAATCATTGAAACACATGCTTTCTGTGCAAAAATTGCAGTGTTTCTCTCCATGGAGGCATCTGGAAGAAATTAGTATGATGTTAAGAATAATGTTAAATTAAAACATTTAGTTTTGACTTCTAAAATTAAATATAAAAGTTAGGGACAGACATAGTGCTGATGGGTTTAACCTACTTATTCAATAGAAATGGACTTTTTATCCTGATCCATCATAATATTAGACATATTTAAAAGGACAATATTAGTTATTTTATGTGTTGCTTAATCAGTGCCGCGTATCACTGAGCCTGTAGAATTAGGACTGTGAAAACCCAGGCCGATTCAGCTATTCTGGATAAAGATAATAATGTATGATTTGTGACAGAGCTAAAAATGAATGGGGTTTATAGAATAAAGGTAACTGACATAGATTAAAATTAAATTGTTTACTAAACTGCTAGATTTTTTGCTTCTATTTTCTGGCTTTATTTCTTGATAAAGAGTTTTAATTGCCTTACAAAGCTTGCTCTCAGATTAGGCCACATTTTACAAAATATTAATTTGGCTGCAACTTTTTACGCTCAAACACTCCTGTAGACAAGCAAACATGAAGCAAGTCTCTATTTCTGAAATGATGACAACTCCATCCACCCCTCTCAATTGTATTATGGTTGCTTTAAGAATATTCTCTGTTTGTTGGCACACTAAATCATTATACTTCCATGAAAGTTTTCTTGTTCTCTCCTCCACTGTACATGTGTTTGTATGCATTCATGAGATAATGGTGTTAAGTCCTGAGCATGGGCGCAAGGAACAGAGACGAGACATCGAACGGTGACTTCAACTCTTTATTGTGAATTAAGAACAGAGCAAATACTTGGGCAGCAGCAGCTCTTTTATAGAGCTGGCTGCTGTCAAAACAACCAATGATTTGAGTTTACCGCTCTAACAAGCGTCCAATCAGAGAGGCCCGTTAACAACCAATTGGACTGGCCAGAAACGACCAATCACGACTCGCTATCCGTGGGCCAATGAGAAGTGCAGGATTACAAGCCTGCTGCAAAGTAAAGCTATTTAGGGTTGTTACTGATGAGTTGGCTTAGTCCATAACACCCCTCCCCCCTAGGTTCCGTCTGAGGGGTGGAGTGACGTATTCTCATAAGTAGGCAGGTCGCTTCACCTGTCTGCTTGATCTGCGCTGTTCCACCGGTTTCTGTCCTGGCTCTGGCTCTGGTGGGCTGCTAGCTGAGCTGGATGGCGAAAACGGTCCCGCTGTTCCGTCGAATGGCTCTGGGCTGTTCTCTCTGCTTTCGCCAGCGTCTTCTTCTGGGTTCCCTGGATCTGTTTCCATTGCAGTGCTGTCATGCGGCGAGGCCACTCCCTGGCTCGGTTCTCCTTCTGGCGGTGAGTATTCCCTGGTTGGTTGTGTAGACTGCTGGGTTTCGATTGTTAAGTCATCTGTTATTTCTTTTTCGGCCTCCTCGATGTTCCTTCCGCCCCCAGTTAGAGATTCAGGGGCTGAGATGGGAATAGGTGCTAGTCTGGAACGGAGTTGGTCTATGTGGCGCTTCCACATTTTACCATCTGCAGTTTGTAGACGATAGGATCGGGGTCCCGTAAGTTGCATTATGGTAGCAGGGACCCACAATGGGTAGCCCGAGAAGTTTTTCGCAAACACGGGATCACCTTCCTGGAATGATCGACACTTGCTGCTGGATCCTGGGGGTTGTTCAGGCGTGTAATTGGGGTGAAGGTGATTGAGATGCGAGTGAAGTTTCCGGCCCATCAGGAGTTCAGCTGGGGTTCTGTTTGTGGTGCTGCTTGGGGTTATATGTTGGAGGAGAAGCATCCAGGTTACTTTGTTGTCAATGTGGTCCATTTTGTGTAAAGTCTTTTTTATAAATTGAACCATTCGCTCAGCCCTACCATTGGCTGCAGGGTGAGCTGGCGATGTTAAGGCATGGCGGATGCCCCGGTCTGCTAGGTACTGTTCAAATGCCAGGGCAGTGAATTGGGGGCCATTATCGGAGACCAGAACATCCGGAAATCCGTGGGTAGCGAATAGCTTATTCAGTTTTTTAGTGACTGCCTCTGTGGTGGTGCTTTTCATCTTGTGGACCTCGAGCCAGTTAGAATAGGCATCCACTGTTAGGAGGAAAGTGTGTCCCCTTGTGGGTCCCGCAAAATCGATGTGGATATGGGACCAGGGACCTCGAGGCGTTTCCCACTGAGTTGGGGGTGTTTTTGGAGGAGCAGAGCGAGTCTCCCGGCATTTGCTGCACTTTGCTACCCAGGTCTCTATCTGGTTCTAACACAGGCCACCATGCGTAACTCCTGGCCAATGCCTTCATCCGCACGATGCCTGGATGTCCATCGTGCAACATTTTTAAAACTTTATGTTGCAGTTTCTCCGGGATTACAACTCTGTCTCCCCACAAGATGCAGGCCTTTTGGGAGAATAGTTCTGTCTGTCAATTTCTGAATGGCTTGAAAGTGTCGTTGGGTGCACTGTCCGGCCAACCCCGTTCCACCCAGCTGAGGACTCATGCCAAAAAAGGGTCCTTTTTTGTTTCTGAGGCGATGTCTCGAGCGGTCAGCGGCGGTGATTTAAGGGTTTCGATTTGCAATACAGCTAGGGTTGGAGCTGGCTCCTCTAAGACGTCTGGTAGTGGAGAGCGGCTCAAAGCGTCAGCGTGGGGAATGGCTTTCCCCGGGCGGTGTTGCAATCGGTAATCGTAGGTGGCTAAAAATTCCGACCAACGTGTCATTCTTGGTGATAAGATGTGGGGAGTTGGTTTGTTTCCCACCAAAATACCAAGTAGCGGCTTGTGGTCTGTACTTATGGCAAAGGGTCTCCCATACACATATTCATGGAAACGTTTAATTGCGGATACAATAGCGAGAGCCTCTTTATCAAGTTGGCTATAGTTCCTTTCAGTTTTAGACAAAGTTCTCGAAAAGAACGCAATAGGTGCCTCATTACCATTTGGTAGGACGTGGCTTAAAATGGCTCCCACTCTGAATGGTGAGGTGTCATAGGTAACCGTTAAGGGTAGAGTCTCGTTGTATTGTATCAATACAGCATCGGAAGTTAAGAGGTCTTTTACTTGTTGGAATGCCCATTCTTCACACCGTCCCCAGACCCAGGAAGCCTTTTTGTCGAGAAGTCTATGTTGGGGCTCAGCTACGGTCACCTTCTGGGGCAAAAAGATGTTATATAAGTTAATGAGTCCCAGGAAGGCTTGGAGGTCTGTCTTATTCCTAGGTCTCAGGGCATTTTTGATTGCGGTTAGTTTTTTTTTCGGTGGGGTGGATTCCCTGTCTGTCGAGAAGGTATCCCAGGAACTCCACTCTCTCCATACAAAGTTGACACTTGTCCCTTTGTACCTTCAGGCCAGCGTCTTTAAATTTCTGAAGAACCTTTCTGAGTCGTTGTACTAATAACTCTTTAGTAGGGGCAGCTATTAAGACATCATCAAAATAAGGCACGATGCCTTTTATGCCTTGTAATAGTCTCTCTATCAAACTTTGGAAAATGCCAGGCACCACGCTTACTCTGAATTGGAGTCCATTGCACTTGAAGCAACCTCTATGTGTAACTATTGTCTGGGCTTCTGCAGTTGTCGTGTCTACGGGTAGCTATTGGTACGCCTGAGCTAAGTCCAATTTCGCAAATATTTTTCCGCCACGCAGGGAGTGAAGAAGGTGTTGGACCACCGGTACTGGGTAAGTGCTCTGTTGAAGAGCATGATTTAGGGTGGCCTGGTAATCCCCACAAATTCTTAATGAGTCATCTGGCTTCATGGGCATTACTATTGGAGTTTCCCAACGGGCATGGTCAATCGGTTCCAACACACCCTGGGCCATTAGTTTATCTAGCTGCTCGTCGATCTTCGGCTTGAGGGCAAAAGGCACCCGATGAGGCTTAAGATGAATGGGAGCTACATCGGGGCTGAGATTAAATGATATAAGGGTCCCCTTGTACTTGCCTAATGTTCCTGTGAACACGTCCTGGAATTCCTGGATGTGGGCCTCTTCCCAGTCATCGCTTCTGGTTTGGTGTATGCCAGCTAGTTCAATCCCGAGTGGAGCGAACCACTGTAACCCTAACAAACTGGGCCGGTCATGATCAACGACAGTCAGGGGAAGTGTCACGGTGCGGTCTTTGAAGGATACTTGGACGTGGCTGGAACCGACAACTGGAATTCTGTTTCCCTGGTAGTCTTTTTGGATGATTCTTTGAGTGCTGAGGTCCTGGCGACAGATGGCAGGGATCAGCTGTTTGAGGTTTTCCAGGAGACCATCGATATGGATGACCCCGAATCGACTTCCATCACGCACGGTCGATTCTCAATAGTAACCCTTACGCGGATCTTTCTTGCATCTAGCGATGAAGCGTGGCTGATAATAATGGTTTGGTGGGCCTCTTCTCATTTCATTGAAGAGGCAGGTGCTCGATTTCTGTAGTAGTAGTGGTTGTTCCGTTGGTGGTTCAGGCGGTCCCGATTTCCAGGTGGTTTGCCTGTCTCCCGATGGAGGTTGTTCTCTCTTTGGTTGGGACTGGACTCTCGCTTGCTTCTGCAGACCTTTACGATGTGGCCTCTTTTCCCACAGGAATGGCAGAGTGCGTCGAGGAATTTGCAGTCCGATCACGGGTGATTTGCCCCTCAACCAGCACATTGGCGCGGAAGTCTCTGGTTCCTTTGCTCTCGTTCCAAGTGGAGCCGGTTGACCTCTTCTTCACTGTCTGAGGATGACTCCAGGTCTTCATGATGGGCGGTAATAGCGTGCTTCTCAGAGGAGAGCGGGCTATCGTTAGCGAGTTGGCGATGCGGTGCGTTTGCTCGCCGCATTAGAGCGGCTGACTTCCTGGTTGCTTCTGTGGCAGTAGCGTCGGCGATGACATCTGCAGGGCTGATGTCTCCTTTCGCCATGAGTTTACTCTGCACAGTGTGGTCATCTAAACCCAGAACTATGTGGTCTCTCAGGGCTTCCTCGAGGTTTGCAAAACCACAGAGGCCTCCTAGGTTCCGGAGGTCAGCTACGAAGTCCCCAACGCTCTCGTTCTTTCATTAGTCCCTCTGGTAAAACTCGTGTCTTCGTAACAGTGTAGGTACTGTGGGTGCGTAATGGGCCCGGAGGATTGGCACGAGGTTATCCCAATCCATGGTCTTCACTTCCACCGGTTTGGCAAGTGCTTTAGCCATTTTGAAAACAGCGGGGCCGCAGTGGGTCAGGAACACCGCTCGTTTCTTGCCAGGCGTAGCATCTTTTAAATTGTTGGTCTCTAGGAACATCTGGAAATGATCCATATACGAGTCCCAGTCTTCGTTTGCTGGGTCAAATGGAACGGGTGGTATGGCGCCGCTGGTCATTCTGCCGTTCGTTGCGTGCGCTCTTCAGCCACGTGCTCTGTCTTGTTCAATGAGTACTTAGTCAGCTCTATCGTCTCCGCATCCCATCCTCGTTGCCAGTGTTAAGTCCTGAGCATGGGCGCAAGGAACGGAGACGAGAAATCGAACGGTGACTTCAACTCTTTATTGTGAATCAAGAACAGAGCAAATACTTGGGCAGCAGCAGCTCTTTTATAGAGCTGGCTGCTGTCAAAACAACCAATGATTTGAGTTTACCGCTCTCACAAGCGTCCAATCAGAGAGGCCCGTTAACAGCCAATCGGACTGGCCAGAAACAACCAATCACGATTCGTTGTCTGTGGGCCAATGAGAAGTGCAAGATTACGAGCCTGCTGCAAAGTAAAGCTATTTAGGTTGTTACTGATGCATTGGCTTAGTCCATAACAAATGGGATTGGTAACAGAATTATGTTTACTCTTTGCCATACTAATCAAATTACCAGACCACTTGGTAGAGAAGGAGGGAGAACAAAACATCCCCTTCTTCAATGCAAATCAGCTACATTATTTTCATACAAAGCACGGAATCCTTCATTTCAATCAACCCTGGCTTATTCTACTTATCTGTTCTTTGGGCGATGAATCCTCTCTTAACCAGACAACTCACCTAGGTGCTTTCTTTCTACCCTTTCTATAATTTATGCCTTTTTTCCCTTGAGGAACAATGTTAGTATTCTACATGTAGCAAAACAAAGAAAGAGAGGTTAGACTAAGGGACAACCAACTCTTTTCCTTCCTTGCATTTATCATGGCATGTTACTGGAGTTCTAGGATGAATAAAATCAGAGAATATCTGAAGAATCACAAAATAAGCTGTAGATAGAAGTATGGCTGGGAGCAACTTGGACAGGGAATAAGAAAACAGCTGTTTAACTTTTAAATCCAAGGCTGGAAAAACATTAATCATAATATTCATCTGAGTATCTTAAGTATACCTTACAAGCTACTGGTTATGAATTATGTTGTGAATGCATAGGCCTTAATAAAGATATCTTAAGCTTGGAGTCAAGTGCAGGGTTCTGGCCCTGCACTTCTGATTGACTGTTAACGGCAGGATCGGATTGGCCCGTTCCGGGGAATCTGATTGGCCATTAATGGAGCGTTCTTATTGGTTAAGGGAGCTAGCGCTCCTAGATTGTTATTGGTTAATAGTTATTGGGTTGCCTATATAAGGAGGGCTATAACTGCCATTGAGTTTGAGCAGTTACTACGTAAATAAAGAGTTGAAGTTCACCGTTCCAGAGGTTCGTCTCCATTCTTCTCGTCCATGCTCCATACTTAACACTGGCGACGAAGGTGGGATATGGAGACGTCTGAGCCGACTGAACTAAGAAAAAACACCGAGCACGTGGCTGACAGCGCTACACGACGGAACCATATCCGGCGGCATCGTACTACCCACTCCATTCGATCCAGTGCAAGAGGACTGGGAGTCCAACATGGATCGTTTCCAAATGTTTTTGGAAACTAGCAATTTAAATGATGCCACATCCAGAAAGAAACAGGCGGTATTCCTAACGCATTGCGGTCCAACCATATTTAAGATGGCTAAAGCACTAGCCAAACCTACCGAAGTGAAGACGATGGACTGGGATGACCTCGAACCCCTACTAAGAGCTCATTATGTACCGACCGTGCCCACGCTCGTGAGACGGCACGAGTTCTATCAGAGAAACCAGCGAAAAGGAGAAAGCGCCGCCCACTTCATAGCAGACCTCCGAAACCTGGGAGGCCTCTGCGGATTCGCCGATTTGGAAGAGGCACTGAGAGATCGAATAGTTCTGGGATTTGATGCACCAGGCGTGCAGAGCAAGCTGATGGCAAAAGGCGACATCAGCCTTGCCGATGCCATCGCCGATGCTACTGCAGCAGAAGCAACCAGGAAGTCAGCTGCACAATTACGCCGCAACCGCGCTCCGGTACACCAACCGACAAGCGAAATTTTACCCAAGTCAGAAGGGCAGCTTTCAACGACACACCACGAGGACCTCTCTTCGTCATCAGATAGCGATGAAGAAGAGGTCCATCGACTGCAGTCCGACCGGGACCACCACCCGAAGTCCCTACGCTCTTGTGCTGGCTGTGGAGCCAACCATGCCAGGTCCGAATGCAAATTCCGCGACGCGCTCTGCCATGAGTGCAGGAAGAGAGGCCACATTGGACGGGTCTGCCAAGTTTACAAGGACCCGGCCAGGCCTCAAAAGGGGCTAACTATCGCCAATCGACAGGAAACCGTCCTGTAAGGCGAGAACCAGTAAACCACTCCTACAGAAACTGAGTTTTGCAGCGAGAAGAGGCTCACCATACTATCACTATCGGTCACGCCTCTGTCTTGGATGCCAAGAAAATCCGAATTACAGTGGTCATCGAGAACCAGCCTTGCCACATGGAAGTCGACTTGGGATCATCCCTCTCGATGGTGTCCTGGAAGACCCTCAAGGAACTCATCCCTAAGATCCAGCGCCAAGACCTCCGCTTCCAAAAACTTATTCTTAAGGACTATCAAGGGAATCGAATCCCTGTTGTTGGTTCCTGCCGAGTCCAGGTCTCATTCAAGAAGCACACAGCGTACTTACCGCTAACTGTGATTGACAAAGATCGGCCCAGTCTGCTAGGTCTCCAATGGTTTGCGCCACTTGGCATTGAAGTGGCAGGCATAAACCGAGTCAGCGGAAGTTACTGGGAGGAGGACCTCATCCATGAATTCAAGGACGTATTCGTGGAAAAATTAGGCGAGTACAAGGGGACCCCAATATCATTCAGCCTTAATCCAAAGATAGCTCCCATCCACCTTAAGCCTCGTCGAGTTCCATTTGCCTTAAAGCCGAAAATTGACGAACAATTCGATAAACTAATAGCTCAGGGGGTGCTAGAACCTACCGATCATTCTCCCTGGGAAACCCCAATCGTAACACCCATTAAGCCGGATGGTTCAATCCGAATTTGTGGGGACTACCGGGCCACCCTGAACCACGCCCTACAGCAAAATGCATATCCGGTGCCGGTGGTGCAGCATCTCCTCCATTCCTTGGGGGGCAGAAAAGTCTTTGCCAAATTAGACTTAGCTCAGGCATATCAGCAATTACCTGTTGATGAAAAGATGGCACAGGCACAAACGATTGTGATGCACCGAGGTGCCTTTAAATGTACCCGGCTCCAATTCGGAGTCAGTGTAGCCCCGGGGATATTTCAGAGCCTTATGGAGAGGCTACTACAAGGGATTAAAGGCGTGGTCCCCCACTTTGACGATGTATTAATTGCTGCACCTACAAAAAAAATCTTACGGGATCGTTTAAAGTTGGACCTACAAAAATTCCAAGACGCCGGTCTTAAGGTAAAAAAGAATAAGTGTAAATTGCGTACAGATAGTGTTGAGTTTTTAGGGTACCTAATTGACAGTCAGGGTATTCACCCTACCGACAGTAAATTAAGAGCAATAAAAAACGCTCCCAGACCTCAGAACAAGGCCGATCTCCAGGCATTCCTAGTCCTCATCAACTTTTATAATGTATTTCTACCACATAAAGCAACTGTCGCTGAGCCGTTACATCGTTTGCTAGACAAGAAAGCAAACTGGTTATGGGGTCATAGAGAAGAACAGGCATTCCGTAATGTAAAAAAGCTACTGACTTCTGACTCTGTACTCATGCAGTACAATGAGACTTTGCCATTAAATATCACATGTGATGCTTCGCCCTTCGGAGTGGGCGCCATTCTGAGCCATGTACTGCCTAATGGTAACGAAGCCCCTGTTGCATATTTTTCAAAGACACTTTCGCAATTGTATCGGCCGTTAAAAGATTTCACGAGTACGTGTATGGCCGGGCTTTTACTATCGTGACTGACCATAAACTGTTATTGGGGATAATAGCTGGAGATAAGCTGACTCCCTACATATTATCCCCCAGGATGACTCGCTGGTCAGAATTCTTGGCTGCTTATAATTATCGGCTGCAATACCGCCCGGGGAAAGCCATTCCCCACGCCGACGCATTGAACCGAGCACTGCTTCCAGAGACTCTCGACGATCCCGCACCAACGGTAACCATGTTACAAATTAAAACACTCCACTCACCGCCATTAACCGCTCGAGATATCGCGAGAGAAACCAGACGTGACCCCACCTTGGCGCGAGTCCTAGGCTGGGTAGAACGCGGATGGCCATTGGACCAATTATCAGATGACTTCATACCATTCAAGACTCGACAAACGGAGTTGTTCTCTCAAAAAGGCTGTGTCATCTGGGGCGATAGAGTTGTCATCCCAGAACGACTCCAAAAACCAGTACTGAGAACCTTGCACGATGGCCCCCTCGGTATCGTGCGGACGAAAGCCCTCGCACGAAGCTACGCATGGTGGCCAGGCATCAACAAGCAAATCGAAAATTGGGTTAAAGCTTGTCATAGATGCCAGGAAGTGAGCAACGCCCCACCAAAAGCCATCCCTACCGAATGGGAGACACCACGGAGACCCTGGTCCCGTATTCACCTGGATTTTGCGGGGCCGACCAAAGGCCACACCTTTTTTCTAACCGTCGACGTCTACTCAAATTGGCTCGAGATTCACCGCATGACGAACACAACCATTGAAGCGGTTATCAAAAAATTGGAAAGACTGTTTGCAACCCACGGATTACCAGACGTTCTGGTATCCGACAACTGGCCCCATTTTACCGTGCTGTCCTTCGAGCAGTACCTGGCTGACTACTGCATCCGACATGCGCTCACCTCGCCCGCGCACCCTGCAACCAATGGAAGGGCTGAGCGCATGGTCCAATTTGTTAAGAAAACCTTGCAGAAATTAGACTACCATAACATTGACGACAAGATCAACCAAATCCTTTTTCTACAACACATCACACCTCATAGCATCACCAACAAAACTCCCGCCGAACTGCTAATGGGATGAAAACTGCGCTCCCACCTCGACCGGTTACACCCAGCTTATGAACCGGAAAAACCACTAGGATCCAGCGGCTGATGTCGTGCCTTCCAGGTAGGCGATTTGGTATACGCAAAAAACCTATCGGGCGATCCGCTGTGGGTAGAGGTGACAGTAGTTCGTGTAACTGGCCCGAGATCCTACCTTGTACAATGCCTTGACGACAGACTATGGAAATGCCATATCGATCAATTATGATCACGGCTCCGGTCGGGCAATTCTGAACTCCCTTATGACCAAACTGAGGGGGGGGGGAGATACGGAAGAAGACGAATTTCAATTAGAAGAAAACCCGTTCGAAGGGAACAATGGCGGAATAGAGACACAGGAATTGGAACTAGAGAAGGGAATAGATTCACCTCAGGGAATTGCTGAAGATATTGGTGACGATGGAAATGTGAACTCTGAACCAGAGGCAACCCCATCGACAAACAACGATCTACCTCAGCGAGATTGCAGCCAAATGCAAAACACACAGCGAAAATCAAAAAGATTAATAAAGCAACCGTCCTACCTAAAAGACTATGTAACTGCACCCTGTAAACAGAAGCCAGGGAGAAGGGGTGTTGTGAATGCATAGGCCTTAATAAAGATATCTTAAGCTTGGAGTCAAGTGCAGGGTTCTGGCCCTGCACTTCTGATTGGCTGTTAACGGCAGGATTGGATTGGCCCGTTCCGGGGAATCCGATTGGCCATTAACGGAGCGTTCTTATTGGTTAAGGGAGCTAGCGCTCCTAGATTGTTATTGGTTAATAGTTATTGAGTTGCCTATATAAGGAGGGCTATAACTGCCATGGAGTTTGAGCAGTCACTATGTAAATAAAGAGTTGAAGTTCACCCTTCCAGAGGCTCGTCTCCATTCTTCTCGCCCATGCTCCATACTTAACAAATTAATCTCATTTGCATTAGTACATTAGAATTTCAAATTGGTTTACTTCATAAATCTGAAAATCATCCATCCATCCATATGACAAAATATTAGGACACTTTTATCATATACAGGGAATATTTTCATGAAAATTTAAAGCTGATAACTAATAGCAACAGCAATATCACTCAGACTTATATACCACTACACAGTGTTTTACAGCCCTCTCTAAGTGGTTTACAGAATCAGCATATTGCCCCCAACAATCTGGGTCCTCATTTTACCCACCTCAGAAGAATGGAAGGCTGAGTCAACCTTGAGCCGGTAAGACCCAAACTGCTAAACTGCTGGCAGCCAGCAGTCAGCAGAATTAGCTGCAGTACTGCATTCTAACCACTGTGCCACCGTGGGTCTTTGTGGAAGATACAAAATTGTTATCACATTTTTATGAAGTTATGGCTAGTCACTGATTAAAAGCAGTGGCTCATTTTTTATTACTATTAAGTGTTGAATATGATTAGCTAAAGACTCATTTTCCAGTTCCAGAAACTTTCTGTATCATAGCCTACCGTATCTGTGTTAAACATATAAATTAGAAGTGGAAAATATAATACTAGCATCACATTCTGGGACCCTCAATACTAGCATCACATTCTGGGACCCTAACATCACATTCTGGGACCCTCATTCTTGGACCTTAAAAATAATTCTTTTTTAAGACTGAAGATGTTTATACTGTACATATTTGGGCCAAAAATTCCAGTGAGTAAAATTCCATTAAGGGAGGGGTTCCCAGTGGAAGAAGACAATTTTTATTCTGATTTTTTTTCTACAGAACTTTGAAAAACTGGAATATCTTTTAGAACTCTATAGGAGGCAAATTGTATGGCTGCAAAGGTGAAAAACAAAAATTACCTGTCCACAAATTGTCTAGCAGAAGACTCTGCTGGAGTTCAGCTATAAATGGCAAGAGGCCCAGTTATTCCCAGACAGGATTGTCTGGATGCAATTCACCATATAGATGAGTGGATATGATTATTTCTAACTTTCTTTAACAAATAACCAAGGGATATTCAGTTGTAGAGTTACACTATACACATTACGTAATAACTGCTGAAAATCATCTTAAATTAAGGACCTACCTATATAAAGCTTTGTAACATAATATATCCTACATATTACTAAATTATGACTTAACACATTGTGTAACCTAAACCACAGTAAATCTTCATAACTGTGTTCTATTTGTGGTTGGTGTAGTTGGTGTAAATTGTCTTCAGTATTGTCAGTGATGCATTCAAATAATGAAACAGTAGTATTTTTTATGGTGGTTGCTTTAAAAATATAGAGGTCTAAGAGAGTTTAATTTGGTTTAATTTACATGATCACAGTGGTTCTTAATTCAACGGGTATTTACAGATTCTTGTCTAGTATTTTCAATATATTACACCCATCATTCTATCAAAATTTTCCAGTGGAACTAAATGTATATATTCTTCAGCAACAACTACTATGAATGTGTGTGTGTGTGTGTGAGTCACTTTGCCCTATAGCTTGTCATTTGTAATTGCAGTTCTCCTCAACTTAAATCCAGGTATGGATAGGAATTGGGCCCAGTGACCACCAAAGGTAGCTAAAATGGATCCTTGCCCAATCACAAGGCAAATAAAGATATGAAAGATGATGAACAATTCAAAAGGGAAAGAAAATGTAAGGATTTAAATAGTTGCTCCAGAATAGCCTACTCTCAATGAGGGATATATTGATTTTAACTTTATCATGCAAGCAGGTACATACAGAAATTGAAAGTTATTTATTGAAAAGTTCTGGGGAAGATCTGGTTGTGGAAGAAATTAAATTTAAGGGAGAATATAAGAAGAAATTACAAACTATTAGAAAATTTTAAAAATAGTTGATAAATAAATGATCTAATATTGATATGGATGTACTCTCTCTGCTTAGGTTTGTATATATTTTCAGTTTTAATCATCTCTATTTTTAATGCTGATTTTTCTATTTTTAATGTCTGATTTTAGGTAAGTATTGTTTTTTTTAAACTGATCATTGTATGCCGCCTAGAGTCACTTCTTGTGGGATGGGCAGCTATATAAATTTGATGAACGAATAATCAAAATAAAACAAAATAACCATGTGCCCATATATGCTATGAACTCTCACATAATCTCATAGGGGAAAAAAGAATAACTTTTCATGTTTTTCTTAGGCTCTTTGTAGATTTTTGTTTAAAATACCATGACTAATCTATGATTTTCCTAGAAAATGTACCATGAACAAAATTGCAGCCCTTAAACATAAGCGTGCAGCCCACAGGCACTTTGGCTTAAAGCAAGCCATGGAGAACAACTGCTTAAAAGTACAAATACAACCAGAAAGGATTCTGATATCAGATTACAGAGTTCTTCCTTCAGCATTTACTACCCAAACCCAAGTGTAGGTTGGGAAAGGGTTCAAATGAAAGAGAACATCGTATATGGAAAGCGTGGGTTTCATATTTATTTATCTGCTTTAAACAGGTAGTCCTCAAATTACAACAATTCACCCAGTGATTGTTCAAAGTTATGGCAGCACTGAAAAAATGATACTTACATCCAGGGGTAGGCTTCAAAAATTTTAGTAACGGGCTCTCTACCCGGTTGCTGGGTGGGCGTGTCCATGGTGGGCCTGGTCTAGTCAGTCTCCTGCACCATGGAAGGGGGCGTTTTTCGTCCCCTGGCTCTGGAGGTTTTCCTCAAGCCTCCAGGAGGATGTAAATGGCCTCCCCAGGCTCTGGAGGTTCTCTGGAAACCAGAAACAGGCCCGTTTCCGGGCTTCATGTACTTCTGGGATGCCCCCTTTTCGCCCTTCCCAAGCCTCCGTGCACACTCTGCACTTACCTGCATCCAAAACAGTCCGTGTGAGGACTCCTGGGAGAGGCGGGGTGGGGCCAGCCAGGAGTGGGATTTGAGGTTCTCCGAACTGTGCAGAATCTTAGCTAGAGAGTCTCCTGAACCCCTGTGAACCCCCAGCAGTCCATCCCTGCTTACATCTGATCCCTGAAATTATAGTTGTTGTAATGCCCCCACAGTCACATGATGACATTTTGGACTCTTGGTAGTCTTGCTGCACCTTCAATTTGAGGGGCTTCAACAGCTTGTTCCAACTACAGATAATCTTTGACTTATGACCAGTTGCTTAGCGACTTAGCGTTCAAATTTATGATGGCTGTTCTGCTTTCACTTGCTTACTGAGCAGGAGCTATGAGTGCAGAATGACCTCCACACTGCAAACCATTTCTTAAAGGAGGAATGTAACTGTTCTAATATGGCATTTCCCTGGAATAGATCGGCCCACAAAAGCAAAACCTTCTAATTCAGGCACAGCCTCCAAGTACTGGGTCAATATTTCTATCCCATCACTTCTTTGGTACAAGGTTGAGATGCATAGCTTGGTATCACAAGCATATTTATGACACCAAACCCAATGCCGATGTGTGATGTGCCCCAGTGTATTTTTAAAGAAGTATGGTGACAGTATGGACCTCTTAGTATTTCACAAAGTAGGTATCTTCAAACAGGTCTCCTTTCCTCATCACCAAGATTCCAGGAAAAGATAAGGACATTTGTATTTCTGCTTAGCATCATTGTCATCCCAGAGGAGCTAAGATTATGAATTATTAAGACTTAAGATTCATCTATTGGTATTGTGCTGAGAATTTCTGCCTTGATTTGGGGACTCCTCAATACTCCTGGTCCTGCTTTTGGATCACATTTGAACTAACCTGGGCCTATAATATCAATGTGTTTTAAAACCTGGATCAGTAGTTTCCTGATTCTAGTCTAATTTATATGAAATCAAAACAAAGCTGCATATTTTTTAATGCTGATGCTTCTGGGCAATCTTTCTTTCTTTCTATTGGTTTTGTTCTTGTTTTTACATGACCTCCAGATTATGGAAGCAAGCAAACTCTCCCCCACTATAAATTGCATAACTTGTTAATATCTAGATGGTTTCAGTCTCCATAAAAATTGGTAGTGTTGATTTACCCTATTTATATAAACAAATTTGGCTGTCAAAAAAAGAAAAGAAAAATAGTTAACTTGATTTCCCGATTATGTAAGCCACATGCACCGGAGTCTTGTCTAATCTTCCTCCCAAACTCTAAGCTCAAGGGAGCCATTATTCTCTCTTCCATTTATCACAAGTTTAAAAAGTGCCCAAATTCAGCCCACAATTAAAGTGTTCTATGTGGAAGTGCAATAACTTTAACTGAATTACAGTGGAAACGAGAAATATCTTTCTGAATGTTTGCAATAGTATAAATAAACACCAAAATGTGTTAACCCAGGGTAGGAAAATATTATAATCTATAAGCATGAATGGATAATTTATGGCACAGAAATATTTTATTTTGATCTCATAGTTCTGGAAGCAATTAATGATTTAATGATTTGATTTAATACATACCATAACAACTAACAAAGTAATAAAAAAGTACCTGGATAATCAATTCTATGTAGTATAGATTACTCCTGTATTTGTTGGCCTAAAACCAGTATGACTTATTTAAATTATATAACACAGAATCTAGGTGTTCAATGTAAAAAGTAAATACCATTGTCAAAAAACTAATGTTCTCTCTTTTTTATCCATTTCCTCAAAGACCTGGAGTTCATGAGCACTACAATGCAAAATTTAGGAAGACAGGAAACAACAACAACAACAAAATGGACAAAAAAATTTTCAATGTTTCTTTGGTCCAGTTTGTGGCTTCTTCCACAGAGCAAAATGCAAAATACACAAACTTTCTGCAAAAAGATTGACTTAAGGTCCCTGCAATCATGCTCAAACATTTATCCCCTATAATTCTGCTGTCCAGATTGTGAGATTCTGATTCACACGAAAGGTATGACACGACATGGATCTTCAAGCGCAAGGTGCTTTATTCGATTCTGCAGAAGCGGGTTCGCATCCAAGGCAGCAGGATGGAACCTTGAGCATAGTTTGTTCAACATATTTATACCCCATTATACAAGGGCTTGGCTTACAAACGTTATCAGACTTCATCCTTATGGGAACACCCATTGCTTATCAGTACTTTCCAGGTTACCAACTGACAGTTAATGGTTTGGCTATTTCCTCTGGAAAAGTACTGATGCTGCTTTTGAAATACACATGTGTACAAAATGGATTCATATTGCTCTACTTCTTACAAGATGGTAAAGCAACATTTTTCAACTGGAAAAAGAAGTACTTTACTTTTTGCAGGTATCATCTGTGCACACTCAGGTAGAACCTATCTGAAACAACATTTCAAATCACCCATAATCTGTGGAGACTGAAGCAAAACCACGTTCCATGCTGGCTGTGAATTTTGGGGAAAATCCTAACATATCTGAAGAACATTAATTTGGGGGGGATGCTACTGATCTTCACAACTCATCAAGTTTTCAGAATATATAGGAGTTTGAACGGAATCACAATTCTGTCTTAAGTTTCCTAAAACATTCTCCAAAGTAAACTGACTAATTTGATAGCTGACAAGTTCTATTCAAATTTAATTAGCCCTGGAATACCTTAATCAATAAATGGAGTTCCTCTTCTTAGACTTCAGGAAGACCTACTGCCCCAGGAGAAATACATGCTTTTCATTTAGAAGATCTTAAGATTCAAGTCTCTGTATTCAAGTAATGAAAGACCTGTTGAATACTCTGTAGAACATTTTAGAGTCTTATTTTGGATAACACAATTTCTTATATTCCTAACATTTACATTTGAACTCTCTTGAGAAATTTTAAATTCTGTTTTTAATATCATTCTGCTTTTTTGCAGCTACTTGATTTCTCTTTACTACTGGTTACTAAAAAAACATGCATTCTAATTGCTTTGTAGAAAATACTTTAATCAGCCATTTCCAATTATAATTGGGAAAGGATTCACGCTTGTTAAAATTATTCTAAATACATGGTGAACTCAGTAATTAATATCACTGTCTTGCATATAAGGATTAGATCACTGACTCAACATTACTAAGTATGCCAACACAACCTACTAGGAAGTCATCAAATCCAACTTCTCAGTTCAATGAAGGATTGTTTATTTGTTTTTTGCTTGCCACCAGTGTTACAGTCTCCGGTCCAAAAGGATTTTGTCCACCATGGATGTGGTCAATCCCTATCTGGCCACCTTCACATAACACATTTATATTTGCATGAAGAAACAGGAACGAAGGAAATGACAGCAAAATTAATTGTGTACAGAAATTAATGACACTCAGCCTCGTTCTGCAGCACCCAACAGTCACTGTGCCCTTGAAAAATCAGGGAAGTAATCTTCAGTGCTGCTATGTAATAACAACTCCCTAATTAATATCAGGGAAACATTCATTTAGAACATTAAAGAAATGTCACCCTGACCTGATTTTTGCTGTTGGCTGGTTAGCTGTGAAGGAGCTTATTGCTGTGTATCTGCAATGTGTCTAAAATATTTCCCAGTGAAAACATACAATACAGGTCTGCATTTAATCTGCTTCATGTATAAAATGTTCTATTTTCTTACGTAGTTACGAGGCAAGTAACAGATTTTAAAAATCTGTACAATTTGGCATGCGTACTGAATGGATTAAGTCAAACTGGTTAATTTATATGTTTCCTCCAGTTTAAACTTCTAGAGGACATCAATATACTCAGGACAATTCCTGGCACTCAATTATAAACCAAAATCACCCTATGTTTATTTACATTGCTCCTTCTCCAGAACTAGCCTTTTTATTTGGGCCTAGTCATATTGTCCATTTTTGTTACTACTTTCTCCATATTTTCTCCTTTATAAATGGAAAGGACAATGGTAAGGATGAAGGGAATTGGGTTTCTAACACATCTGGGTAGCACAGCTGTAATAAGCATCAGATGGAAAAGCTTGTTCTTCAAACCTGACTGCTTTAAGACTTGTGGACTTCAACTCCCAGAATTCCTCCTCCAGTCATTAGCTCAGGAATTCTGGGAGTTGAAGTCCACAAGTCTTAAACTTGCCAAGTTTGAAGACCCTTCTTCTAAAGTACCAACAAGCCACAACCTGCTTAGATTAATTTAGATTACTAATTGCTGAACTCTTTTTTATGTTTTTTAAATAGTTTTAATATGCCTTAATTGTTTTTGCTGTTAGAGGAAGTCCTCACCTTACAATCATTTGTTTAGTGAGCATTCAAAGTTACAGTAGTACTGAAAAAGTTATTTATGACCAGTACATACACTTATGACCATTGCAACTTCCCTGTGATCACATGATCAAAATTCAAGCCCTTAGCAAACAGCTTGGGTTGCAGCATCTCATAGTCACGTGATCACCATTTGCAACATTTCAAGCTATTTTCCTACAAATAAAGTCAACGAATTTGCTTAATGGCCATGTGCTTCACTTAACAACTGTGGTGATTGGCACAACATTTAACACTGACCTCATTTAGCAACAGAAATTCTAGTCTCAGTCATAGTCGTAAATCAAAGACTACTTGTATTGTTTTGTGCATTTTTTTAACTACGCAACCCACCCAGTCACATACAGAAATTGAATAAATGAATGAATGAATAGTGTTTTTATATTTTCTATCATTTTAAATTGATCCCTTATGCCTCTTTCTCATGTCCTGCAAAATCATTCTTCTTCTGCATAAGAACAGACACAATAACCCTTTCACGATATAAAAAGATGTATTTTTCTAATAGTGATGAATATTTGTAGCTCAGGTGTAGGATGAGGGTACTTTTATGTTGCCACATTGATAGAAGAATCATAACAAATATTATTAATCTTGGAATGTCCTCTTGAACATTCACCAAACCTACTCAGGGGTGGGATGCTACCAGCATAACAACCGGTTCGGTGATCGTGCGCTGCACGCGTGTCCTATGACTAAAGTAAAACCCTTGCGCCTCTCAGCTGATTAGCAGGGCAATCCGCTCTGCCGCGATGAACAGCTGAGAGGATAAAAAGGGTCTAGGAGCACAGGTGGATGGGTGGGCCCAAATGAAGATCTTCAGACCAAACTGGTTCCATGACAGCTGCTCTTCGGAGCTACCAGTATGCCCGAACCAATCTGAACCGGTAGCATCCCACCCCTGAACCTACTGCTCTTGAAGTTCAGACCTGTGTAAAGATGAGCAGCAGGTTGGTGAGCAAAAGGTACGTAGGATGTGTTTCTGTTCCAGCATAAAGCAAACATTTTCAATTATAGTTCTTTTTAGGTTAATACAATATAGGGCATTTTTTTCCTTTGCCAAATTGTGTTGTTCCATACAAAAGGAATTAAAGTGATAAAGAAACATAATGACTGCTCCCAGATGCTGTGGCAATTTTTCAGTTGGTATGTTAAAAGCTTGGGCCTGGCCACTATCCCTAAGGATCTGCTTTCTTGCCTCAAATCTATGCTTTTAATTAAACATGGAACATCTTAATTGTTTCAATGCATTCAAGAAAGATAGGAACAGCCAGCATTATGCTGGAGTAATGAGACAGAGTTCAATTTTCAGTTTAGTTTAATTAGAAAGGATATGAAGGTGTACTGTTTTCTCTTTTATATACAACTTACTCAAACTTTCATAGATCAAGCACTACAAATACTATGACCAGATTTCTCAATATCTGTATTTATCACCATACCAAAGCAGTCAAGATCCTGGCTTCTCACACTGTATAGGTAGTCCTCAACTTACAACCATTCATTTAGTGATGGTTTAAAGTTACAAGAGTCCCCCAAAAAGTGACTTTATGACCATTTTTCACATTTACAACCACTGCAACATCCCTATGGTCACATGATCGAAATTCAGACACTTGGCACCTGGCATATATTTATGACAGTTGTAGTGTCCCCAGGGTCATGTGATCCCCTTTTATGACCTTTTGACAAGCAAAATCAATGGGGAAGCCAGATTCACTTAACAACCGTGTTTCTTTCCAACTGCAGTAATTCACTTAACAGATATGGCAAGAAATGTTGTAAAATGGGGAATAACACACTTAACTGTCTTGCTCAGCAACAAAAATGTTGGGCTCAACTGTGATAAGTCTGTATTTATTTGGTACAAATAGAAGATTTCAATCAAAGTATGTATTTTTAATTGTGGTATCTCATTCCTTGTCAGGAAGTAGAAAGAAGGAAAGCTCTAGATGACTTCCATTTCATAACCTTGTTACCTCATTCCACCTATCATATTTTTCTTCTTCTTGCAAATAGTCCTTTGAGGCATAAAGGCAGCTACATAATGCTTCCAAGTAGCAAATTAGAGTTAAAATTGGAACAAAACAAATTGGAAAATTCATGGAAATCAACTCAGAATCAGTTTGGTCTAGTGATTGAGGTCATTAAGATGTTGGTTTAGAAAGCAGGAGATTACAAGTTCTACTCCTCTTAGGCAAGAAAGCCTGCAAGGTGGCTTTAGGCCAGTTTATTCTCCCTCACCCCAACTCACCTCTCAAAGTTATTATTGGTGGGAAAATATGAGGAAGGAGTATTGGATATGTTCTCTGATATGTATGAAATAAAAAGAGGGGGTTAAAAATGTTCTTTTTAAAGGACTTCCCAATGCTTTGGTTGGGTGGTCCCCAACCCTTACTACTTTGGCCTGGTCCACACAAGGAAGGGCGTGTGTGCAGGCACCCTCACAACTCCATTGGAGCTTCGTGGGTCAGTGAAGGGAGCTCACACAGGTGGAGCTACGCAAGTGAACACAAGCACCTTCCGCTCAAACACCCTCCAAACACTTGTGTGAGCAGAGGCTGACTGCCACTCACGCGAGTGGAACTTCATGCATGCGCACTTACCCATGATTTGCACTGCCCAGTTTCAAACAAGCTGTGGCCTAGTAGTGGGGCTGGGACCTCTGCTTTATATTGACACTGCTGCTTCTTTCCTTTTTATTTAAATCAGGGGTGTCCAACCTTGGCAACTTTAAGACTTGTGGACTTCAACTCCCAGAATTCCTCAGCCAGCAAAGCTGAAGTTGCCAAAGCTGGAGCTGAAGTCCACAAGTCTTAAAGTTGCCAAGGTTGGACACCCCTGATTTAAATCATTTGAAATTAGAAACCAGCAACGAGCTAGCAAAGACTATGGATGACACCAAGTTCATTTTCATGAAAAGTTCCAGAAGGTTGCCTTGAAACTAATTAATAGCAAACATAGGATAACACTTAGTCTTTTATAGATTGCTAAAAAAAAAAAAAAAAAGCAAAGAATAGGAATAAATTAGCATTTTCTCAAAATGAACAGAGTTAAGAATTGGACTCATTCAACATTTGAAGTTGTGAATTATATCCATATAAGATAGAAAAAGATGAAAAAATGTTATTCTAAATAACTTTAGTGAGGATACAACATTTTCCTGGACAAAATCCCATTCAATCTCAATGTATAAAACTAAGTGACTACTTTGTTCAACTCCAGTAGTGCCCCATTTCAGTTTCAAATTAAGGAGATAGACGCATATGAAAAGCTGGAAAGCAAGTCTGGGAATTTTCTGCAAATGCTATGTGGTATGATACTTTATAAGCACGGTAGTCATTGTTTAAATGGTAATGTTTGACATATTTCATTGAATGTTCCTTTAATAATAAACAATATTGTTCTTGTTTCATATAGTACTGGAATTCATAGAAGCCTTTTATTTAATTCGCTTGACTCAAATGGATGACACTTTATTTATTTTCAATGAAAGATTTCAAAACAAGCATTGAAAGCTTCATGTATGGTTGAAAGCAATATCTTGATTATTTTATATGCACATTCTTGTTTCAAAACTACAGTAATAGAAAACATGGATTTGTGTTATCCTGATGCTCTGGACAGAGCTCTACTCATATTTCCCTTCTATAACAGATAACAGATAATCAGAGTTGGAAGGAACCTTGTAAGTCATCTAGTCCACCCCCCCGCCCAAGCGGGAGACCCTACACCATTTCTGACAAATGGCAGTCCAATCTCTTCTTGAAAGTCTCAAGTTATGGCGCTCCCACAACTTCTGAGGACAAGCTGTTCCATTGGTTAATTGTTCTCACTGTCAGAAAGTTTCTCCTTATTTCCAGGTTAAATCTCTCTGGACTTTGAAGAATCAGGGTAGGAAGAATATAGTTGTTTTTGAACTTTGGTATGGGAGAAGACACCTGCAAGAAAACAAACCAATGGATCTTCCAACAAATTTACCGAGAGTTCTCACTCAATGCACAAATGGCCAACCTCAAATTATCCTATAATTAGCATATCCTGTGTACATTATGCAAAGATTTAGCTATCTAGAGAAGGTTCTAATACTAGAAACAGTGGAAGGGAAGAGAAGAGCATGACCCGGAGCAAAGTGGCTTGACCTAATTACAAATGTTAATGAGTGCACAGTTGGAAAATCTGAAGGATTAAATTAAGGGTCGATCATCATGGATAAAATCTGTTTGGTCACTAAAAGTTGACAATAATCTGAGGGCACATAATCAGATCTAATCTAAGCATAGACACATTCAGAAAGCATTAACAGTTTTGTCTGCTTTTATTGTATATTCTACCCTTATAAATGTACATACCTGTATGGGGAAAAATGTAAATTTCTGAGCACTCCAACACAAATTATTTTTTTTAATCAAATGTATCATTTTGCCAGAAAATATTTATGAACGATTGCATAATTATTTTCACAGATTACAAAAACTGCTTAACACTATTTCTGTACCAATTAAAATAAAACGGCATTAACAAGGAAGCATTTTAAAATCAATTTGAAAAATTCCAGAAAAAATATTTTAAAAATATGTTATAAACATCAGTGAACTGGTAACAATAGCATAATTTTTAAAGAATAAAAAGAAAAATCCTGTTCAAGTATCTCTGACACTAAAAGTTGTTGAGATTCCTGATAAGGTGCATAATGATTCCATGTGCTGATATAAAGTGACATAGTCACAAAAAGTTAAATTTTCTCCAGCTTAACACACACCCTTCCAAAAAGAGTAAAATATGGAAAGATAATGATTTCACAAAGATAAGCCTTAAAGTGGGAGACTAACAGAGGTGGTGTTCAGCAGGTTCTGACCAGTTCTGGAGAACCGGTAACGGAAATTTTGAGTAGTTCAGAGAACCAGCAAATACCACCTGACTGGCCCCGCCTCCATCTATTCTCTGCCTCCCAAGTCCCAGCTGGTTAGCTGGATCTTCTTTTATTGCCCTGAACAGGAGAATGCAGCTGGAAAACGGGATAGTGGCATGGGAGGGGATGTGATTTTGCAGTATCCTTCCCCTGCCAAGCCCACCAAGCCACACCCACAGAACCAGTAGTAAAAAAAATTGAATCCCACCACTGGAGACTAAGATGAAACTATTTCAGATTAACTAGTTAGCTTAAAAGCATCTGCAATTAAATTTCATCTTGAACAGATTTCTGCTGACATTGGTAGAGAGCACAGCAAGGGTACAATTTGTCAATGACCAGGTTATTTGCAGGTTTGCCTCTCGCCAATCATTTTTGCCCTTCCCATCAAAGGTGATACAGTAGGCATGCTCTAGCTCCTGTCAATTAAACAGTGACACCTAGCACAACTCTTGAAGTATCTTCTTGGCTGCATGTCTGCCCTCTGAAGGACTATGTTTCCTAAGATTTGTTGGGGTTCAGTTCTTAAATTCCTAAAGACCTGGGTTGTCCTTTGAACATGGGTTTTGGGGTTAGATGAGTCCATCAATGTGGTAACTATGCTTTTTATGATTTGAACTGAGTTTGTCTTTGTCTTTGGTATTTCATTATTAATTTAACATTATTATTAATTGAATAATTGATGTTTGGGTTCATTCTTATGTGTGCCATCTAGAGATGGGCAACTGCATGAACTGATCCAATGAATGAATGAATACAGCTATAAAGCACAATTATACTAATAGCTGCATCTTGGCAACTTAACATAGCTATTGAATAATCAAATTTTATTAGAGCTTAAAGGCTAACAGGAAAGCACAGTAAGCAGTTCCTAGATGATCTTGCTTTTCAAGCTTCTTCTGTGAGTAGTCAATATTTATTTATTTACTTGGTTATTTGACTTTTATCCAGCCTTTAGTACTGTTTATAAATAACTCAAGGTGGCAAACATACCTAAACATTAATATTTCTGGGATTGATGGGTCATTAGGCATGTGTAAATCCTCTGTCACCCTCAACAATTCATAACTTTTCTATAAACATGTACATTATAATTCCTCTTTGGTCCTGATCCTAAAGGGAAAAGTGTTACTCACAAGTTCCAATTGTGTCTAAATTCTAGTGTCTACAAATTATCAAGACAGGTAATCTGGAATGGAAAAATCTAGATCTGCAAAACTTTACTCGTAGCTTTTAGAAAGCACATGCTGCATTTGTATAACATTTTAATAACAGCTGGTATCTCTGTCAAACAATCTGGATGTTTGTGTGTGCCCCTTTTTTACCACATTTTCTCCCTTTTGAACAGATAGGCAGGATTTTTCTGAATAATAGTAAATTTTGCAAATCAAGGGAACGGAAGAGTTTGAATATTTTACTTTTATGATTACCCTGAATTGCTCATTCGGCTTAAAAAAATTCAATTTTGCAAAAGAGAGAACATTCAACTCCAGAAAATTCCACCTAGCTATACTACAGAGGAGCATCTTCCCAGGAACAGCAGCATCTTTATTAATATTTCTGCTACTCTTGAACACCTGGTGCAGATTGCCCTGGATTATTGCTCCATTGGAAGGTGTAGAGCAACAGGTTGTTAACTGGGGGAATTAAAAAAGGGGGGAGGGACTCTCACCGGAGGGAAGCATGGTAGCCTTTATGCTGTGACGTTTCATGTGACAAATGAAGACAGCCAGTTCAGCAAGGATCCAGCTGCTTCTACTATGACTTTTTCAAAATGAATTCTGTTTTCCCTACAGCATGTTTATTGTTTTGTTTCAGGACTGGTAGTTGCATTGCTGGTTTGTTTTACTGAAGGCTGTTTTTATTCTTTTTGCGCTCAGTTCTGGGATCCGTCAGGAGGAAGAGCTGTGTTAAAACAAAAACTAAACCGAGCAAAACAAAACAAAAGAGGAAACCTAAGTTGTGCAGTATTCCAGGAAAAAAAAATTAGTCAAAACATTACTTTCTCAATATATACAATACCAGCTGCACATGCCACAGTTTTCTGCAGTCATATATTTCTTGTCTCCCCACCTCATCCCAGGACATCTTCCCTGATTCCATTACATGCTTTGGCTCTACACTGATTTCAAATTACATGAATGACAGATGATTGACAATGACTGAAGTAAAATCACAGACTTGCGTTAAATTGCCAGATTACTTATGTATTTCTTTTGCTGCACTGTTAAACAATGATTTCAATGGGCCATATGGTACATGAAAGTACATGAAAACTAAAAACAGCACAAATATAAAGCTTTATATTTGTTTAAAAGCTATACTGTGCTTCATTAGAAATACACACGCACACCCTTCTTGTTTGGCCTATACTATAGAAAGTCTGCAGTAACTGGAGATTGTGATATCACCAAACATCATATTTGTTTTAATGTCAAGTTCATACTTTTTCCACTGGCATTTAAAACCACAACTAAGTTTAATGTGTGTGCACGCACAAAAACAGGCAAAACATGCTGCAGATCACAGTCATATGACTGTGGGATACTACAACCTCTTATAAAGGCAAGTTGGTTGCCAAGTGCTCAAAATCCAGAGTGGAGATTGGCCTAACATTTTATGATAGTTTTTTTTTATTTCTCAAATGTAGGAATACTTAGTATTGTATAGTGGGCTTCAGTAGGCAAGAAACAGACCAGCATAGCTACAACAATTTTTATTGACTCAAAACTGGAACTGAGGAACAGCAGGCAAATGCCTGTAATTTATACCCTGAACCCACAGGGCCTTAACCAATCATAATACTTGGAAAAAGCCTGCCCAAATATGAATGTTCTAAGTTTCCTTCCAAAACAGTTGGGAGTTAATAGTAGGGTCATCTAAAGGTTAGTTTCACTTTAGCAGGTCTTAACACAACTATATGTATTCAATACAGAGGTGTATTCAGCAGGTTCTGACCAGTTCTGAAGAACCAGTAGCGGAAATTTTGAGTAGTTCGGAGAACTGGCAAAAACCACCTCTGACTGGCGCTGCTCCCATCTATTATCTGCCTCCCGAGTCCCAGCTGATTGGCTGGGTCTTCTTTTGTTGCCTGCACAGGAGAACGGAGCTGGAAAGCAGGTTAGTGGGGTGGGGAGGGAATGGGATTTTGCAGTAGCCTTCCCCTGCCATGCCCACCAAGCCACTCCCTCAGAACTGGTAGTAAATTTTTTTGAATCCTACCACTGATTTAATACACAACACTTAGAACTTAGTATTTCTCTTATGCCAATCTTACACCTCAGATACTATGCAAGAAAGATAGTAAAAGTACCCTCAAATGCCTACAGAGTGCCTTTGTCTCAAACTAGATGAGAAATCTCTCTCCATCCATACAAAATTGGGGAAGAATCCTTAGTCAAGAGAAAGGCCTTCTCAAAACAAAAAGATGGAAGCATTCCTTTTACTTGAAATTAAATATGACTTTGAATGCTCTGTTGTTCCAGTGGGTTTGTTTGGATGGAGCATCATTTCTCCTGCTTTTGCACATTTGCCAACAAGGTCACAGCAGGGTCACAGTGATCTATATTGCAGTCTCATTTCTATCTGATTCCCAACCAAATGCCATCCCACATGCTTCAGTGACCACTCGAGGTTTTGTAAAAACAGAAGAGATGCACGACCACCAATGTTATTGTCACACTGAAGTCAACATTGGTCAAGGAAGAAAATTAAGCAATATGCTCAGGACAGCAGAATATTCTTACACCATCAAGTTACCAAATGTCAGCTTGACCTGCAGGGCTGCCAAGCAGAGACATTAAGAAATGGAGTTGAAGTTCAGCTACAAGAATTGAAGGAGTAACAACTATCAGCCTGCTTTAGAGAAATAACTCTAAATACATAAGTGTTATCTGACATTCTTTTCAACCATTTTATGCAAGTTTTCTTTTTAACCTATGTGACCGAAAGAAATAGAAAGCACTCTTATACTCTTGATATACTGTATATTGCCATTATAAGTTATCTAGCTGTCAGAAGATAGTAACTGGAATATTTGAAAATTAAAAATATAAATTCCTAATTATGACCTTAAAAAATCCAATATGCTTTTACATTATTTTTGGCTAACAAGTAACTGAAATTACTAGATATCTGACATAAAATCCATATATTTTTTTAGCTTTGCCTGATGAAATGTTATAAAGAGTAAGAGACTGTTTTGAGGGTACTTTGGCGGTCTCATCTTCACCAGTAAACCAGATTCAAAAGTGATGTAACTAAATCAGGAGCAGTATCTAATCGAACAGGTAAAGAATTAAGTTTTATTTTTTTTTGTTTTTTTAAAAGCCACAATTTAACTAAACTTTTTTGTTGACGTATAGAACTATTATCTTCCAAGGATGTTATGTATATGTACAGGTGAAACTCAAAAAATTAGAATATCGTGCAAAAGTTCATTTATTTCAGTAATGCAACTTAAAAGGTGAACCTAATATATGAGATAGACTCATTACATGCAAAGCAAGATAGTTCAAGCCATGATTTGGCATAATTGAGATGATTATGGCTTACAGCTCATGAAAACTCCAAATCCAGGGGTGGGATTCTACCAGTTCACACCTATTCTAGAACAGTTTGTTAACATTCTAAGCAGTTCGGAGAACCAGTTGTTAGAAGAAATTACTGGCCTAATCCTGTAAGGAAGGCAGGAAGCAAACATTCTGGTATTGCTTACAGAAACTGCCTCTCCGTTAACCCTTATTACATCCTTGACAGGACTAGACTTCCTGTCTCTGGAACTTCTCTGGACTTTTTCCCCCTCCTTTGCTGGTACTTTGCTTGTGTGCAGTGACCATTCAAAGTTTCAATGACACTGAAAAAAGTGACATGACTGTTTTTCACACTTATGACTGTTGCAGCATCCCCACAATCATGAGAGGCCAGATGAGGAGATGCGTGCCTCGATGTGAGTGATGTTGAGTTGGCCACGCCCAGCCAATAACATGACCACCAAGCACCCCCACCACCTAAGCCACGCCCACAGAACTGGTTGTTAAAAAAAATTGAATCCCACCCCTGCCCAAATCCACAATCTCAGAAAATTAGAATATTACATGCAATCAATAAAACAAGGATTGTACATAGAACAATATCGGACCTCTGAAAATTATAAACATGCATATGTACTCAGTACTTGGTTTGGGCCCCTTTTGTAGCAATTACTGCCTCAATGTGGCATGCCATGGAAGCTATCAGCCTGTGGCACTGCTGAGGTGTTATGGAAGACCAGGATGCTTCAATAGCAGCCTTCAACTCTTCTGCATTGTCTCTCATCTTTCTCTTGGCAATGCCTCATAGATTTTCTATGGGGTTCAGGTCAGGCGAGTTTGCTGGCCAATCAAGCACAGTAATCCCACGGTCATTGAACCAGGTTTTGGTGCTTTTGGCAGTGTGGGCAGGTGCCAAGTCCTGCTAGAAAATGAAGTCAGCATCCCCATAAAGCTCGTCTGCAGAAGGAAACATGAAGTGCTCCAAAATCTCCTGATAGATGGCTGCATTGACCCTGGACTTAATGAAGCACAGTGGATCAACACCAGCAGATAACATGGCTCTTCAAATCAACACAGACTGTGGAAGCTTCACACTGGACTTCAAGCATCTTGCAGTGTGGGCCTCTCCATTCTTCCTCCAGACTCTGGGTCCTTAGTTTCCAAATAAGATGCAAAAGTTGCTCTCATCAGAAAAGAGGACTTTGGACCACTGAGCAACAGACCAGTTCTGTTTTTCTTTAGCCCAGGTAAGACGCTTCTGACATTGTTTGTTGTTCAGGAGTGGTTTGACAAGAGGAATACGACATTTGAAGCCCATGTCCAGGATCCGTCCGTGTGTGGTGGCTCTTGATGCACTGACTCCAGCCTCAGTCCACTCCTTGTGAAAGTCCCCAACACTTTTGAATGGCCTTTTCCCGATAATCCTCTCCAGGCTGCTTGTGCACCTTTTTCTTCCATACTTTCCCCTTCCATATAGCTTTCTATTAATGTGCTTTGATACAGCACTTTGGGAACATCCAACTTCATTTGCAATTACTTTTTGAGGCTTTCCGTCCTTATGGAGGGTGACAATGATAGTTTTCTGCACAACTGTCAGGTCAGCAGTCTTTCCCATGATTGTGATTCCTACTGAACCAGACTGAGAGACCATTTAAAGGGTCAGGAACCCTTTGCAGGTGTTATGGCTTAATTAGCTGATTAGAGTGGGACACTTTGAGCCTAGAATATCCAACCTTTTCACAATATTCTAACCTTCTGAGATTGTGGATTTGGGGTTTTCATGAGCTGTAAGCCATAATCATCTTAATTATGACACATCATGGCTTGAACTATCTTGCTTTGCATGTAATGAGTCCATCTCATATATTAGGTTCACCTTTTAAGTTGCATTACTGAAATAAATGAACTTTTGCACGATATTCTAATTTTTTGAATTTTACCTGTATGATCTTAATTTTTAAAATAACAGACTTATAGTAATCATAGCATGGCATACTTCACCTTTTTAAAAAATAAATTTTGTTAGAATTTTAAAGGGCAATAAAACCATCAATCATTAATATTCATTATTTATGAATGAAAACAAAGAAGAGCAAAGACAAATGTGTAGAAATCAAAGGAAAGGAAAAGGAAAAATTGTAAAGAAGTGACTTCTAATTTTCTTTTATAATATACAGCTCAGGAGCATAGCGCAAAGGAGTATTTTGGTGTACTATGGCTCTGGAGCTGATTTTTTACCTGCATTTTTTGCAGGGTGAAGTCAGACCCAGCCCGGTCCAGCAGACAGACCAGGCAGATCTCAGTGATGGGAATCAGAAGACAGTGAAGATGAACTAGTTCAGCAGAGCACATGGCAGCAAGGATGTCATGAGTCCAAGGTGAAGATGAGGATGACCTGTGGTTGGAACTAGGTTGGGGCAGATGCAGGGTGCAAGCTGTTCTGACCAAAGCTTCCAAAACTGTTAGGGATACACCCTAGCAGAATCTGCACGGCAGTCAGGCAGGCAGACAAATATGTGAGATAAGCGTTTTTGTAGCTTACACTCAGTAAAACAGATACACTGTGCTAGTTAAATAGTTTATTCCAGTAAGAGTTTTAGCATAGTCAAACAGTCCATATATCATTCACTAGTTCAGTCCGTTTGGGGATTATTCAGTTGCAAAGTCCAGTGTTGAAAAAGAGTTCAGTAAACTTACAAATATCAGTCTAGTAATATATCTCTTTGCAGTAGAGATATGAAGAAGTCAAACCTCCTTTCTTCCTTCAGCAGCAGCAGCAGGGAACACGCAGTTATCAAATCATCAATCCATCATAGTCAGCAAGCAATTCAGTAAACCAGCAATCAATCAAGTTCTCTTGCTCCCTCTTATGGTGGTTTTACAGCCGCACCCAAAATTACATGCTTTGCTGTTTAAAGTGACACACACATAAACTTACTATCATAGTTTATATATATTATTTTACCCAAACTAAGTTAGGTAACCTTGTTATTCCTAACATAATTATGCACACACTTATTTTAAAAACAACTCTTGTTTAATTGTAACCCTGGGAATTATTTTCATTCCCAGCCGGTAATGACTCTCAAACAATTCCATGAGATAAGCACCCATCTTTCTTCCCTCTGAAGTGTTGCCAATAACAGAAGTGTCCAATGAACTAGAAAAGAAACCAACCAAAGTACTTCAAGAATGAATCTGAACTGAACGAATGACTTTGCTTCCTGCAAAGGTTTTGTCACCTTTGCCTGTCCTTTATACCTTATGGAAGAGGCAATCACCTCCCAGCCTTACTCCCGAGTTGCCCCTTTTGTTTCAGCTGCTCTCACCTTCCAGCAGATCTGCGCACACACACACTGGGAACTCTGGAGGCAGCATCCCACTTCCAGATCGTCTGGCCCCATCTCTGTATCAGACGCAAGACCCTTGTCCGAGTCCTCTCCGGAGTCCCTGACTGGTCCCCGTTCTTCCCACTGTGTGATTATGTTGCTGTCTGCACAGGCTGCCGGTGAACCACAACACAAGATGACCAAACGACAGTAATCATCAAGGAGTGATGTCACCATGTAAGGCAATGCAATAGTTGTTTTGGTATGCTGTGGCTCTCGAGCTACAAAATAGGCCCTGAGATGCAGTGCATCGCGAAGTCCAGCCCCAACCAAGCCCAGCAGCCAGACTGGGGACACCTCAGCAGTGGGAACAAGAAGACAGTGAAGATGAACTAGCACAGTGGAGCATATGGCAGCAAGAATCTCAGAGTTTAATGTGACCTGTGGTTTGGACTAGCTTGAGGCAGCTGCAGGGTGACCAAAGGACAGAGACAGGGGGAGAATCTAAAAAAGCCTTGCGATCATGAAGGGGGGTGACCTACCAAGCACCTGAATTTTGATCACACGACCGCAGAGCCGCAGCCATAACTTTAGGCACAGGCTGTAGGTCCATTTTTTTCAGCACTTGCAACTTTGAACAGTTGCTGAACAAATGGTCATAAATCAAGGATTACATACATACATATATGAATGAAACCATTATCACACAAATAATATCCTGATATTATTTTTCTGTTTTTGAACAATACTTTCATTTTAACACTCTCTGATCTCATTTTTCAGTACTTTAAAGTTTTACCACTAATCAGACTTAGTAAGTGGATTTGTGGTCAAGGCAAAGAAAGAGGAGGACCATGTGTGCAACTACAGAATTTTGTCCAGGTAAATCAGGATGCCAAGCACAATCATCTGGGTTAAATTGTCTGTCCCAGATTCAGTGGATTTGAAAAATTTGTTGGTAGGACATTGTACTGCACAAATTTTTTCAAAATCCTTTTGATGTTGTCTTGGTATTTTCTACCAGAAAATATGATTTAGAGTTTTCTAAACAGTAACAACAATCACCAAGGAGTGATGTCGCCATGTAAGTGTCAACCTGGATAGCGTCAATGCCTGAACCATGTGTTCCTAATTTAAAAACTCTACTTTCCTGCTCCAACAGCTATTTATTGTCAGGGTTTCTTTTCGTACTTTTTATTTAAGAGAATCTTTTGTACTTACTTAATGTCACAAAACAAAATAAACTATCCATTGCAATCTCCCCTTCTCATCTCATGTATCCAATATGTTTTTTTCAAGGTAAAGTAAGTCAACTCTCATCAAACTTTGTAGTCATTTTTCACAAAGAAATATTAAGGTTGACTTTACCAAATATTCATGGATTATTTCCAATTCAAATAAATTGCAATACTTCTCATACTATTAAGTCAAATTGAATTCATATGATTAAAGTGAAAATTAACATATTTATCATTTTCAAATAGGTGTCTCTTTAAGACATTATATAGCAATAAATGTCACTGTTTCCAACAATTAAGGGTTTCCCCTCCCCTCTAAACTGTAAGTTTCCCTATTTAATCAAAGAATTGTCTGCTGGAAATGTACTGTAACTAGAGGTTTTCAAATTGTCAGAGTAGGGGGGTGAGGGGGAAAAAACCTAAAATACCTGAACTCTTAGAAATTATTAAAATATTCAAAATTAAATTTGCTATCTAAGGAATTACAATTACTAAAATTACTAAAGTCCATTTCAATAATTAACATGGACAAAACAAAATAAAATGCAACTCTGATACAGAAAGAAGGGTCATTTCCTTATGTATTGTGCAGATTACAGATACTCAGAGGGAATGCTAAATACAGTAAAAGCAATCTGATTGTAATTTTTTTCTTACAAGTACTTGTAAGCCTTGTTTCTCTTTCTCCAAGCCTCTGGGTAAATTGGTACTAGTTTGCCTTCTATGTCTTAAAATATGTAAGCATTTATTCCTTTCTAAACTAATTAAAAATATGGTAAATATAGAGGGACACTTTGGTCTAGTGCAGTGTGGCTAACCTTTTTGGGCTTCTGTGCCAAAAATTGTGTGTGCACTGGCGCGCTCGCATGCCAGCACCCAGAAGGCACTGCGAGCCCCCCCATGCCCCCTGTGCATGTGCATGCAATCACCCCCCCCCCTTACCTGCACTGCACCTCATAGCTGATTTTCAGCTGGTTTGAGGCCTTTTTCAGCCTCCCATAGGCTTGAAAAAAGCCTCTGCAGGCTTTGCAGGCTAAATAATAGGTCCGTTCTGTCACTTCCGGTATTACAGAGTTGCACCACAAAGCAGATGAAACCGCATTGCATGTGGAAATGGAGCTGAGTTAGCATGAATGGGGAACATGCAGTGATTTTTATTATTATGGTTCATCGCATAGTCAGCCAAATGTTTAGACTAGATTTGGCATTTTTATCCCCCATTGAGACCTTCCCAAAGTCCTGGAATAGGCAGATATTATTATTTGATTGTGTTATAGGTATTGTCATAGGATATAAGCTGTTTCAAACAAAGCTGCCTTTTCTAATGGTGATTTTTTTCAATGCTGATGGTATTCAAGTGATGCTCCAGATCTTTTGGGATTGCACTCATGGTGCCTATTACTATTGGTACTATCTTTGCTTTCTTTTTCCACCGTTGTTCTACTTCTATTTGTAGGTCTTTGTGTTTTATGATTTTCTCCAGTTCTTTCTCTTCTCTTCTGCTGTCTCCAGGTATTATTTCCAAAGTCTATTTCAGGGCTCACGCTACAATTTAATTTGTTCCTCACCAAAAAAATACTGTGAAGTTAAGCCAACAACTTTAAGCAATCAAGCTTGAACAGGGCTCCAGGACAAAAAAGGGTTCTGGTGAGTCCATGCAACCTTTGAATCAATATATAACTCTGGTGACATTCCAACAATAGTAAGGACTTCTTCACAGCCTGATAGCAACTATTCCACTTTATGATTTATTTACTAAATTTATATGGCTGCCCATCTCACAAAAAGCTATTCTTGGTGGCATACAACAGCTAATTAAGACAATAAATCTATAAGACCAATCATTATTAAAAACCAGAACAGTCATATTAAAATAAAAACAAGAAAGAATGAATATTAACTATAGCCATGAAGACATTTTAGAATTTCAACAGTCCCCTGCGATCCCCAGGTCTAATGTCACAGCCAGGTCTTGAGAGATTTCCTTAACATTAAAAGCTTGCTGGCCTGCTCCTTGGTGTGCTATTTCAGGAAACAACCCAAAATATCCTAAAAAGTCCAAAAGTCTACAAACAAAGTTGGCTCATTAGGTACAACCAGCACCACAAAATGACACCTGTCACCATTCCACTGCAGTTCACCACATCCAATCCTGGAGCCTGAACAAATCAAAAAGTTAACTTTTATCCTGGTGAGTGTCACTAAGAGATGTCCTCAGCACAATGCAACATACAGTGACCAGGAATATAAATCCTTCCATTCCCCACTACCCTGTCAGTGCTGAAGAAGCTTCTTGGATGAGAATCAAAATGTCTTCAAAGAAAAAACAAGGAAGTCCAGTTGCCTCCTGAAAAAGCACCTTTGGGATACAATATCTAGGATAGCTAGGTAACAGTTCTCTCTCTGCCATCTTATCAGAAATACAATTATGGCAATTACTAGGGAATCTGATAGCAGTCATCACTTGCTGATGCCTAAGAGAGTCCAATTAATCCATGCCTTGAATTGAGTGGACTTCTGATCTTATGCTGAAACCCAGCACCTGAACAGGTTAACTGGTGACAAAAACAACAATAGATCTCAATGTAACAGCTGAGCTCTGTAAACTACAGATTAATTTTAAAGCCAAAGCAATAAGAACCTCAGAAATAATGGGGGGGTGGGGGTGGGAGAACCCAAAGGATAAATCCAAAGTGTGAAGAACATTTCAGAGATACTCTTCTATTCTAGACATTCTTCTAATATCAATCGAGTTCTGAAAAAAGTATTCTATGCATTGAAATCTTCTATACTGTGAGTAAATGTCCAGGAGAGGGATAGCTTGGTATGTCTGGTACAGAAATAAAACTTTCAGTGAAGCTGCTTCTGGGATCAAAAGGAGAAATGTATTGAGCAATCTTGAGTATACATTATGCACACACGTCATCAGGAGGTCAGAGAAAAATTAAAAGCAGTAAGAACATACAGTAAAAATTCCCTTATTAACAATAGACATTCACAAAACAGTTGCTAGATTACAACACTGGCACGCTGATTAAAATTTATTAAGTATGCTTTGTTCAAACCACAGGAAATAAAAGTGTTCAATCCTTTGATTAATTGTAATTTATTTGTCTTTAAATAGCCTTTGTACAATAATGGACAGAATGTCCTGGGGAATGAGCAATATACTGCCATATTTTTTTAAAAAATATTGTCACACGTGATGCTCTGTGTGTGCGACAGAGAAAGGGAATGCTCACTTGGTCTTGTGTAGAATGCAAAAAGACACTCCCGCCAAATTGGAGCCACTCTCTTGTATGTGTTCATTTTTGTTTTATAATCCTCAAAGAGGCACTTGTAACTTAACACAAATCTCCATTTTTGAGGTGGAATAAACTGCAATCCTTAAATGATTGTCGGTCGGTCTGTCTATATCACCCATACCGTACACGCATACTTAAAAGGTATGGAAACATTCTCAGATATGAAGACTACTTTCAATTCTGGGGACAAGCAAATAATAGGAAGCCAATTTTATAAGTTCCTGCAGATGGTGTACACCAGCACAGCGCACAGAACAGTTCAAACTGCATTTAATGTAGTTTTAAACATTTGTGTTACACTACTCCATAAATTACTAGCTGCAGTAAGAGCCAAAACAAACAGTTTACATTTCAGTTAATGGTGCTGAGATAAAGGAATAAGTTATCACTTTTTTTTTTAAAACAGTTATGCATGGGGACAGATTCTGGTAAATTTATGGATGATGAGTCAGAAAGTAGGAGCAGAATATTGAAAAATAAGAACTATAACAATAGTAAACAAGTACTAGTTTCCTTGACCTCTGTCAATTTACCAAACTAGATAGATTTCCCAAATCAGTTATAAAAGTTGATATAAGAATATGATGCAATCAGCTTGTAAGTAATGGACAGAAAAGTATTTGCATGAATGAAATATAATTATTAGATGCCTTGAAGAATAATCCTTTAAGAAGACTCTAGAAGATAGCAACGCACAAAACGTTAAAAGCCTGAAGATCTTTATAAGTGAGCAGAAAAGATTCCATCTACAACTAGCATGGAATAGGCATTGTCTTACCTGAAGGCCTGTTCTCCTTGTAGGCAAGACAGGTCAGGAGTGAGTGGGGATTGCTCTTGTCCTAGCTGCTTGGACTGAGTCTGTTTAAAAGGTTTATTAGCCTAGCTCCGCCCACTCTGGATGGCTCCTTCCAGCTTTCTGCGAAGTCATCAAGACAGACAACATCGATTCTCCCTTGTAAGGCTGTGACAGGTCAGGAGTGGAACATACCAAAGCTGGATTCTCTTGGGAGGGATTAAGACTGGTCCTGGTCCTCATGCTCCATAACAACTCTTTGCAGAACCCGTCTGCCAAACGCCACATCCGCTGAAGCAAAGGCGTCCAGACAGTAGTGGCGATAGGAGATGGGGATGTTCAAGTGGCTGCCTTGCAGACTTCTTTAATTGAAGCTTGCGTTGTCCAGGTCGCAGTCGTTGCAGCGCTGTGAGTGGAATGAGCTGTAATGCCTCTGGGAGGGACCGATTCGAGTATCCCTTGGTTATACATGCCTTCATCCACCTGCTGACTGTGGATGGAGTCACTTTCCCCCTCAACATGGAAGGTTGATAGGAACAAAGAAGAGATTCCATCCTGTGGAATTCAGATGTCTTTTTAATATAGACCTTCAGTGCCCTACACACATCTGAAGTGTGCCAAGCTTCCTCCAAGTCATGGACCGGGTGGGGACAAATATCTGGAAGCACCATTTCTTGAGACCTGTGGAACAAGATGTTGACCTTGGGGATAAATGCTGGGTCCAACCTCAAAACTACCAGGTTAGGGTGAAAGATACAGAGATCGGGGCGAACTAAGAGGGCGACCAACTCCAATACTCTTCTGGCTGAAGTGACTGCCACCAAGAACGCTACCTTCAGAGTAAGAAGGTGCAGACTAGCCTGCCTTACAGGCTCAAATGGAGCCTTCGTAAGGTACTGCAAAACCCTAGACAAATCCCACATAGGATACCTATGTACCACTGGAGGGCAAAGATTGGCTGCCCCTCTGAGAAACCTATGGACTGTAGGATGCTGTGCCAAGGACTCCAATTTGCCACAAGTTAACCCTGAAGAAATAGCTGCCACCTGACAATGAAGGGTGTTGGGAGAAAGGCCTCTATCCAAACCATCCTGTAAAAATTTCAAGATGTTTGCCACAGAGGCCTATAAAGGTTGAATATGATTTGGAGCACCAACTAGAAAAAGCTTGCCAAGTAGCATCATAGATACGGATAGTTGAAGGTCTCCTGGAGGCCTGAATGGTTCTGATTACTTTGTTAGAGAGATGGGCGTGTTTTAGCATGCTCCACTCAATCACCAAACTGTCAGTTGTAGCCACTGGGGCTCTGGATGACTCAGGGACCCCTGGAGGAGAGAGATATCTTCTTCAGGAATCCGCCAAGGATGAGCTACTGAGAGACCCATTAAGTCAGCAAACCAAGGGTGCCGAGGCCAATAAGGGGCCACTAAAACAATTTCAGCTTTCTGTCAAAAAATTTTGTACCACCTCCGCCAGCAAAGGCAATGGAGGAAAGGTGTATAACAAACCTAGCGGCCACTTACTGCATAATGCGTTGGTCCCTTCAGCCCCCGAAGTGGCAAATCTAGTAAAGAATCTTGGTAATTGAGCATTGAGAAGAGTAGCAAACAAATCTACCGCTGGAAGCCTGAATCTCAGAGTAATTTGTAGAAAGAGAGAAGGGTGCAGACTCCATTCCACATGGTTAATAGTAGCTCTGCTGAGCCAGTCAGCTTGCACAATATCCAAGCCAGAAATACGCTCAGCCAAGATGCACAGGAGGTGACACTATGCCCATCTGCCCAAAGCTTCTGCTACTGACATAAGGGATTTGGACCTAGTGCCTCCCTCTCTCTGGACTTTGGTGGCTACACTGTCAGTCATGACAAAGACATGAGTGCCAGAGACATGTTGACTAAGTTTTCTACGGGCTAAATGGACCACTCTTCGCTTCAACCAATGTATATTGTGTACTTGCTCCTTAGCTGGTCAGCTAAGCCTTGGGACACATGAGAAGCTAGGTAAGCTCCCCAACAAGGAGGCATAAGTCATGAAGGTGAGTCTGTCCTCCACCTTGAAGGACTGGCCCTTGGAAATGGCTCTGGAGAGTCACTATTGAAAGGAACGCAACACTTGCTTGGGCACCTTCAGCCTGGTGCGACCTCTGGAGAGACTGTTCGATCCGCTTTTCCTCCGCCTTGAGGACAACTTCTGGATCAGAAAGAGCTGATGAGGTGGAACAGGTGCAACAGGTACATCAACCAAGGGCACCTGAAGGGTCTTGGTGAGTTCATTGAAAAACTGTGGTCTGAAGACAAGAGATTAGGTCCTGTGGCAGGCCAACTGTTTCTGAATGACGTTCAGAAAGAGCCTGGGAGATGGGACCACCTCCTTCCTCACTGCAGGTTTGTCAAACAGAACATCCAACTCCATGGGAGACTGAGTAGCTGCTTCCTTATCATCTGCGTCCTTCAGATTGGTAGTATCTCTTGCTTTGAACAACAAAGGTGTGAATAAAGCATGCTTAAAACAGCCGGTGACTCCCTCATCTTCCAACATGTCAGACTCCCTCTTGTCTGGTTCGCTAACCAAGGAATGCTCAGCAGCAACTGCAGGAGCATAGGCTGAAGCTGAAGGAGAAACATGCTCCTGAATCAAGGAAGCCCTTTCTGAAAGTAGAACCTCTCGATCCCAGGACCATCTCTCCGAAACTTCAGAAGCCACTAAAGAATGACAGGCAAACCTCTGAATACGTTCAGAGATACCTTTCCTGATAGCCCTATCAATCAAGAGCTGCAGATTGACTGGGGCATCTGACTCAGAAGCTCAGCAATCTAAGGCTGGCTGCAGTAGGAGTAAAAGAGGTCTCCACCCCTGGCCTCCTGCTCTCACGCTCCTGTCAAGGTACAGCCCTGAATCCTCTTTGAGAATCACCATGACTTCCCTCAGCCGAGGGATGAAGAGAGGCCTCTCCTCCAGCTGCATCAGGGGACCAAGTCTGGACAATGGTCCTAGAGGAAGGTCCAGGTTCTTGATCTTGAAGGTCCACTTCACTGTGATGTGAAGCAGGAAGTTTCTCTTTCTGGAGAGCTGATTGTAGAGATCTTTTGCACCTTGGCAATTTGCTTTTCTAAGGCCTGATGGTGCCTGGAAGCATTCCTCTCCTCCGCTTTAGAGACCCTTTTTGCTGGCTGCTTTCCCTATTTGTTACTTGAAGCAGATGGAGCTTCCCTGTGTGATTTAGCTGCTCTGGAGGCTCTGCTGTCTCTAGGAGCTTCCACCATCTTGAAAGCAGAAAGGCCTTCAGGGGATATCTTCTTTCTAATCCCCTACCTCCAACAACCACTCTTCTTCAGCCCTATGGAATCTTCAGTATGTTTTAACACTTCCTACTAGGACTCAAACTCCTTGGGGCCTAATAGGGCTATTAAATATAGACCAGGCCTGGCATGGAGCCTGAAGGCCCTGGTCTACTTCGGGATAGCGACAAATCCCCACCGGAATGAATACATTTAAACTGTGCCTACCCTTCATTGTCTTCTGGCCTAGCAACGATGAGAGGCCGATGGCCTAGTGCTGGCCCAGGTGCATGAATGGCTATGGAGGATCAAGCCAAGCCTATTCAAAATGGCTACCTCTGGCCCAAGAAGTCTTCAAAATGGCTGCCCTCGGCCACAAGGTTTTCAAAATGACCACCTTCAGCCATGAGGCTTCCTGCTTCACCGAGGAGCCCTAAAAGAGGATCTTCGGCCTTTCACTGCTCCCTGGAGGGCAGGGGCAGCTCCAGAGCTGGCTGCTCAAACCGTGGTTTTCCTCTTTGCTGTGGAGGCTCCGAGACAGCCCCACAGCTCAGCCCACAGCGGGCTGAGGTTGCTGCTGTGTTCAAGGACTAGCGGCAGTCCTCCCTCTGATCCGCCGCCCACGCGGGAGCGCCAACCGCTCCCATTGGCTGATGCCATTTGACAGCCGGCTATAAAAGGGAGCTGTCAAATGGCATCAGCTGTCGCCGCCAGCTGGCTGTCAGATAGCCTCGGCAGCCGCGGCAACCCTTTATTCATTAAGAATAAAGCTTGTTAGCCTCAGCCTGGCTCCGTCTCTCTCTGTAACCGCCACTCTACAACATTGGCGATGAGGATGGGATGCAGCAAAGACGACCAGGCAAGACAATTGAGCCGAAGTCACAATAAGAAAGAGCTGAAGCCGCTACGAGCTGATCGTAGTCATTGCCGCTGACGCTCTCCAAAGAGCACGAACTTCAAAGCTCCCCAGCTGAAGAGCCAAACGCCGCTGACAGGTGCAGCCAGAAACGCTTTTCTAAAAGCGAAAACTCGAATTTTCCTCAGTTGAGGAAACCGACGCTGCCATTCCAATGGCCTCAAATCTGACATTCCCTCACTTCCAGCCGGGGGCAGAAACATGGGAATCATATACGAACAGATTCGAATGCTTTTTAAATGCCATTGATTTGTCTGAAGCTACGGACCTGAGGAAAAGGTCCTATTTTTTAAGTTTCTGTGGGGCTACTGTTTTTGACACAGCCTCTGCGCTTGTGTCCCCACGTTCCATAAAGGCGATTCCCTGGGATGAGTTGAAGGAAATCTTGTCAAATCACTATTCCCCCAGACCCTCACAGATAGCTAGGAGACTGGCTTTTAGGAGGAGAGTTCAAGCTGAAGGGGAAACTGTGAGTCAGTACATGGCAGCATTAAGATCAGCTGCCATACACTGTGGATTTAGGGATTACCTTGAGAACATGCTGCTTGACCAAATTGTGGGAGGAATTAGGGACCTAAAGCTTCAGAGGCGGTTACTGGCTAAAAAAGATTTAACCCTAGCCTTAGCTATTGAGGAAGCTCAAGCTGATGAGTTGTCAGAACTATCTAGTAGCTGAAATTCAGGGAAACACCTCAAAGCAAGGGCAGGCTACAATCCACTATGATGAGGTCTCCCAAGAAGAAGAAGAAGAACCTCTGGAAGTAAACTGCCTCACACGTCCAAGACCCCCCCCCCCAGGGCCACCTAAGAAAAACAACAGCCAGACAACCAAACAGCAACCCCAGTATATGAGCTGCGGGGGTAACCACCATAGATCAACTTGCAGGTTCAGAAACGTTATCTGTCTGAACTGCCAGAAGAGAGGGCACATAGCCAGGGTTTGCCAATCCGAGCAGGCCTCAACTCAAAGACCTCAAGTTTCTGCCTCCTTCCAAAGGCAAGTAGAAAATTGCTACACTTGTTACCACGCAGACAATACCACCCCTAGGTCTAACAAAATAAGCATTTCTCTTTTTATAGAAGGTAAGCCATGCCGGATGGAGGTAGACACCGGGTCAACCCTATCCATCGTCTCATGGGCCACCCTGAAGAAGTTGCTGCCTTCACTCTCAAAGAAGAAGCTGATCAACTGCCACCTGACTCTTCGAGACTACCAGGGGAAGACCATTCCAGTCCTGGGTAAGGGAAAATTCCTCATTCAATTCCAAAACTTTAGAGGTCACTTGCCACTGGTGGTTGTAGAAGGTGCCCTTCCTAGCTTGAAAGGACTAGATTGGTTCCCTGCCCTAGGCCTTAACATTACAGGGATTCACTCTGTGGTAAATTCTGAGGTAGATGCCCTTTTTAGGGACTACTCTGATGTTTTCAGCAGTGAACTAGGTTGTTATTCAGGCACCCCCATATCTTTCGATGTGGGTCCACAAGCCACCCCCATTCGTTTAAAACCTCGAAGGGTACCTTTCACCATTCGGCCTAAATTGGATGCAGAATTAGACAAACTTATTAAACAAGGAGTACTGGAGCAGGTAGATTTCGCGGAAAAGCCCATAGTCACCCCCTTAAAAAAAGATGGCAGCGTGAGAATTTGCGCTGACTATAAAACGTCCCTCAACCGTTTCCTCCAAATTAGTGCATATCCAGTACCTGTAATCCAACACCTGCTCCACTCTTTTGAACCAGGCATAATTTTTGCAAAGTTAGACATGTCCCAGGCATACCAGCAATTTCCTGTGGACCAACACATTGCGGACCTACAAACTATAGTTACACACAGGGACGCTTTTAGATGTAAACGTTTACAATTTGGAGTTAGCGTGGCCCCAGGCATTTTTCAATCGCTCATGGAAAGAATCCTCCAGGATCAAGGGGTGGTGGTTCCATACCTCAATGACGTTTTGGTCTCTGCCACCAACAAAACACAATTGTTACTCAAAGTGAGATCTGTCCTTGACAGGTTTAAGCAAAATGGGCTTAAATTGAAAAAAGACAAATGCACCATTGCCACCAAACAGGTAGACTTCCTTGGTTATCGAATTGACGCCTCGGGAATCCACCCCATAGAAAGTAAAGTTAGAGCTATTCACGAGGCATCCACATCCTCTAACAAAACTGAATTGCAGGCCTTTCTCCTTGGAACTGCTCGGATTGTCCAGAGGATGGGTGGAGCTTCAGTCTCTGCTTATTGTAGGCTGAGTTTGATTTCTGAGGAACGCTCCTCCCTCCATCACGTGGCTTGCCATCTTGTTCCCCAGTTTATGCTCAGCCTTCGAGCAGAGTAGGCTGTGTGTTTGCGTGCTCTTGGCCGTTTCTGGATTCCCCTCATTCACCCCTTTTCCTACCTGTTCAGGTTGTATACAACCCTTATTTCTTTCTATCTCCTTAGCCCTGTGCAGCTGGTTCCTTCGTTGGCTTGGTTTCCTGGGAGGGTTCTCCCCCCCCAGGGGTTGCCAGGGGGTAGGCTCAAAACTTTGCGCTGCTCCCCCACCCTTTTTTCTCAGCTTTTCTGCCGTGTAAAAATTGTTTAAAAGGCTCCGTTTCGTTCCGTTTCGTTCCGCCCCTCCGAGCTCCGTTTGAATTTTTTTATAGCGTTTAAGGTTTTTTTGGCTCTATTCTCTGTGGGCTTACCCAGGGACCCTCTGATTGTTACCGGGATCCTCCTGGCCTTTGCCAGGTTATTTTCCACAAGAACTGTTAGTGGCGACCGCCATTTTGAAGCTCGCCTTGTGGCCGGGCGCCATTTTGGCGTTCATTTCTTCTTCTTACTGAGTGCCTATTCAAAACAGCAGGTCCGGTAGGCCTGCCAAGGTTTAAAAAAAAAAAGAAAGAAAGAAAATTGCTTTTGCAGTTGGAGGTTTTTTCTCCACCTCCCCCTGTTGGCTCTCACCGCAACCAGCTGTAGCGGCAGCGGTTATTTCCACCACTCCCGCCCGGTTGTTGCCTGGGTCGGCAGTTGGTTTAGGCCCGGTTTTGCCCTTAAGGCCCTGTCATCTGAGACCTTGCAAGGTCGTTTTCTTCAAGTTCTTCATTAGGCCTTGACTTAAAAAAAAAAAAAAGAGAAAAGAACAGAGAGGGGGGGAATAATCATATGGAGCAAAGAATCCTATTGATTCAAGTCAATAATATTCGGGGGAAAGTGTGTCAGTGTATAAAGGAACTCCCAGGGCTCCCGGCCTTCGTTGTAGGTCAACCCCTAGGCGCGCCAACCACCTCAGATTGGACCCCTAATTATCTGGAATGGCAGAGAGCAATCCCTCAAAGGGGCCTTCCTTGAAGGCCAAGGCAAAGACCCACCACCTGCGCAGTCAGGTTATGGAGCCCACCAAAGCCTCTCAAAAGGACGCTTTAAGACGTCACAAGGCTCTAGAAAGAGAAATAGACAGACGTGCTAGACAAACAGGCTCAGTGCCTCCAGCACCTGCCACTCCTTCCACCTCCACTCTCCCTCCCCCTCCTGCAGCTTTTTCCTCCCTATCCAGGCACAGCTCGCCCTCTCAAGGGCATCAAGCCCCGGGCACACCAACCAGGCAAACTCCTGAGGCCACCTTCACGCCCACGGCCGCTGGCCTGCACCAAGAGGAACCTCTCATTCAGGCGGTTCCGGAGCAGCTCAGAGTCTGGATGGAGATGGCCATTCGACAGGGAATTGCAGAAGGGATGCAGCAGATGACCAGACCGGGGTTGCCTCCGCAGGCCACCGAATCTGTAAGATCATTCTCTCTTATGCCTCTCCAAGGGGAGGTTTGCCCTTCAGTCAGGGAGGACGAGGAGGAAGTGGAAGGGGACCTAGAATTAGACAGGGAGGAGGAGGAACAATATGACCTGGGTCCTTACCATACGACGAGCCTCTTCCGGACTCAGACCCATCAGAGGCGGAAATGTCCGAGGACAAAGGTCTCTCTCCGGACCAGCCCACCTTTGTAGGGCTCTTTAAGCCCCAGCTTTTTAAATCCCTCCTCTACAAGGCTAGGAACATCTCGGGCCTAACAGCCCAGACCCCCTCTGATCCCATTCCCATAGTTTCGGAGGGACAGGAGGACTCCATGTTCAGACAACCGGTAGTGGAGGCCGAGGTCATCCCTACCCCCCCCATATTCCTGGATCTGGTGTCCAAGCAACTGTCCTCTTCAGTTGCTCCCCCAGCCCCCTCGGCCAATGATAAAAGGTTCTTCAACCTCGACCTGGAGCTCTCGACCTTGCTGAGTACCCCGGAGGTTGATGAGCCTGTTGTAGGTCTGACCTCTTCCTCCGCCCTCAGTGACCCTTTAGAGGCCCTCAAACCAGAGGACAAGCGGTCAGAGCTCACATTAAGGCAAGCTTACCAGTCGGACGCATGGGCAATCAGGTCGGCTACGGCCGCTTCCTTTTTTATCAGATCTTCCATTCGCTGGCTTCGCCAGCTTAAGCAACATGTCCTGACCTCCAATATCCGCGCCCATCAACACATCGCCAAAATAACGGCCGCTGCTGAGTTTTCAGCTGATGCCACTTTTCATTCCGTAAAATTCTCCTCCCGCGCCATTTCCTCCCATGTCTCGGCCCACTGCCTGCTCTGGCTAAAACCCTGGCAGGCGGATCTCAAGCACAAGGTCAAGCTAGCTTCCGCACCCATAGCCGGAAATAAGTTGCTCGGTACTTCCTTGGACCCTCTCCAAGTCGAGGGAAGGAATAAAAAGAAATTCCTCCCTTCTCTTTCCCGCAAGTCTGATTCCAGATCTCTGCAGCCCTTTCGGAGGGCTCCCTTTCATCCCTATCACCAACCCTTTCCTCCCAGACACCAAGGGTCCCCCTCCTTTGGTTCGGGACAGTCCCAGGACAGGTCCGACCCCTTCAACAGGCACAGAAGAGGTGGAAACTTCAGGAGGCCCTTTCGTGGCTCTGGCAGCAGGCCCTTCCGCTGCTCCAAATAAGCCTTCTGACATTATTCCCATTGGCGGGCGACTTAAAGCCTTCGCCTGTCAATGGGATTCATCCACTTCAGACACTTGGGTCAGGGATACAGTCAGGTTTGGCCTTGCCCTCAAGTTTCTCTCCCACCCCCCGATTTTTACATTTCATGTCCCCGCTCCAACAACCCTTCCAAACATAACCTCATGGAGGAGGCAATTCAACACCTACTGGACATTCAGGCTGTCCAGCCTGTTCCTCCATCCCAAAGGGGACAGGGCTTTTATTCACGTTTATTCGTGGTGCCCAAACACTCGGGGGGATGGAGGGCTATTTTGGACTTAAAGTGTTTAAACCGTCACTTAGTGTACCGTAGATTCAAAATGAACACACTTCAATCCATCCTTTTGGGAGTTCGGCAGGGAGACTGGTTGTCTTCTATAGACCTCTCTGAGGCATATTTACACATCCCAATTCGACCCTCCCACTCTAAATTTCTCCGTTTCAGCTACAATAACCTACACTTTCAGTTCGTGGCCCTTCCATTCGGATTAGCCTCAGCCCCTAGGACCTTCACCAAGGTTCTGGCCGCGCTGGCTGCCCACCTCAGATCCATCCCGGTGCAGGATGATATTCTCATCCTCTCCCCTTCCAGGGAACAGGCTATCAGGGATATCCATACTACCCTCACCTCCCTCCAGGAACACGGGTTCCTCATAAATTGGAAGAAAAGCCAACTGGCCCCCGCCACTAGACTACCCCACCTAGGGACCATAATTGATACAGTCATGAGGAGAGTGTTCATCTCCCCAGCAAGGATACTCAGCATCCAACAATCAGTCAGGTTCATCAGACGACACAGGAAGGTCTCTCTCCTTGATCTATCCAAGTTATTAGGTAAAATGATCTCTTGTATTCCCGTTATTCCCTGGGCCCGTTTCCACTCCAGATCCTTCCAGTGGTTCCTGCTTCCGTATCAAAGAGCTGGGACAAGCAACTCAATGAGCAAGGTCAAGGTCTCACCAAGGGTTCTCACCTCCCTCCTCTGGTGGAGCAAGGCATCGATCAACAAGGGCTGCCTCCTCAAGGAGCCTCCAAGACTCATCGTCACCACAGACGCCAGTCTGTGCAGATGGGGCGCCCACCTTCTCTCCCTGACAGCTCAGGGCAGATGGTCACCGTCAGAGAGGCTGCGCAACATAAACTGGTTAGAGCTTCACGCCATCCACCTGGCCCTCCGCAGATTCCTACATCATATTCAGGGCAGCCACGTCCTCATTCTCACCGACAACATAACAGCAAAGGCACATGTCAACAGACAGGGGGGCACTCAGTCCTCAAGTCTAATGAGGGAGACCGAGCGCCTCTGTCGGTGGGCAGAGTCTCACCTCCTTTCACTCAGGGCAGACCACATTTCAGGCACCCTCAACACCAGGGCAGATTGGTTGAGCAGGGCCACCATAGACCAGGCGGAATGGCGCCTCCACCCAGACCTGTTCAGGGAGGCGACAACAATATTTGGCCTGCCAGTGGTAGACCTGTTTGCCTCCCCCAGCAATACCCAACTTCCACGGTTCATCTCCAGATTCCCATCCCTCGGGGCGGAGAACCACAACACCTTCCAATGCCCATGGCCCTCGGGCCTTCTTTACACCTTCCCCCCTCTGGCTCTGGTGCCAAGAGTACTCCAGAAGGCCCTTCAAGAAAGGGCGGAATTGCTTCTGGTAGCTCCTTATTGGCCCCGTCGCTCCTGGTTTGCAGACCTCCGCAGCCTATCAGTAGCTCCACCTTGGAGGATCCCAGCAGACAGGATCTCTCTGCCTCAAGGCCCCTTCTTCATCCAGACCCCCAATGGCTACAGCTAGCCGTCTGGAGGTTGAGCGGGAATGTCTAAAAATGGAGAATTTCTCCACGGAGGTCATCAACACCATCTTAGCAGCTAGGCGTCCTTCTACCAGAAGGATTTACGACGCCACTTGGAACAGTTTCCGCAAATGGTGTGACAATCTCCACATTGACCCATGAAACCCATCGGTAGCAAAAGTCCTCGATTTTCTCCAGGAGGGTCTCAGTAAAGGTCTCTCCCCCAACACTCTAAGGCATCAGGTAGTAGCCCTATCCACCGTAATTTCCTGCGAGGGGGCTAATTCCCTCTCTCTCCATCCCTGCATCTGGGCATTTCTAAAAGGCGCCTCAAACTTATGACCTCCGTCCCTTCACAGATTCCCAACATGGGACCTCAACAAGGTCTTGACCTCCCTCACCAAGCCTCCCTTTGAACCCCTTAGAGAAGTTTCCCTCCAGTTCCTATCCTACAAAGTAGTTTTCCTGGTGGCGATTACTTCGGCCCAAAGGATTTCAGAGATCGCTGCTCTGTCAGTCAGGAAAGACCTGTGCGTCTTCCACTCTGACCGAGTAGTACTTAGACTTGATCCTTCCTTTCTACCAAAAATTAATTTTATTTTCCACAGGGCTCAGGAACTTATCCTCCCCAATTTTTGCCCCAGGCCAACTCATGAAAGGGAACAGCTTTGGCACACCTTAGATGTTAGGCGGGCCTTGCAGATTTATATTAAACGTACTCAGTCTTTCCGCAAATCCGAGGCCCTGTTCATTTCCTTTCAACCAAAGTCACAGTGGCTCAAGGTTCCCTCTACTACAATAGGCCACTGGATAAGGGCGGCCATTTCTAGGGCATACCAGGCTCAGGCACTCCCAGTGCCCAGGGGTATCACGGCTCACTCTACCAGGAGTGCGGCGACATTGGCTGCCTGGGCTACACAGGCCCCTATATTCGACATTTGCCGGGCAGCAACATGGTCCTCCCCGTCGCCTTTTATTAGGCATTACAGGATTGATAAGTATGCCGCGGCGGAGGCGTCTTTTGGTAGAAGGGTCCTCCACAGGGTGCTCGGGGATCCCGAGGACTCGACAAACCAGACGGTGTCCCTCCCGTAGGACAAGCCCCAACTTTGGTATGTCCCATCCTCTGGACAATCCGAGCAGTTCCAAGGAGAATAGGCGTTGGTTCTTACCTGACACGCCGTTTCTCTTGGATTGGGAGTATTGTCCAGCCCCTCCCTTTTCCTTTCACCGTCTGGGGGGGGTTCTCGTTTCGGCCAAGGCACCTTAAGTCTAGCAAAAGGGACAGCACGAATGCCTGTTTCTTTCTTCTCTTCTTCGCATAAACTGGGGAACGAGATGGCAAGCCACGTGATGGAGGGAGGAGCGTTCCTCAAAAATCAAGCTCAGCCTACAATAAGCAGAGACTGAAGCTCTACCCATCCTCTGGACAATCCTTCCAGTCCAAGAGAAACGGCGTGTCAGGTAAGAACCAACGCCCATTTTGGGACTCCTGAATTTTTATGCATCTTTCCTGCTTCACAAGGTCTCTGTAGCTGAACCCCTACAAAGGCTCCTAGATAAGAAAGCCCCCTGGCACTGGGGACAGAGAGAAGCCAAGGCTTTCCAAGCAGTGAAGTCTCTTTTAACCTCAAACGCTGTGTTAATTCAGTTTAACCAAAACCTGCCCCTGGTGTTAGCCTCTGATGCCTCACCCTTTGGTATAGGAGCAGTATTGAGCCATAGGCTCCCCAATGGATCTGAGGCACCCATCGCCTATTTTTCAAGAACTTTCTCTGCTGCAGAGAGGAACTATAGTCAGATCGATAAGGAGGCCTTAGCCTCCTGTAAAAAAATTCCACAAGTTTCTCTACGGCCATTGTTTTGAACTTGTAACGGAACACAAACCTCTATTGGGACTGTTAGCTGGTGATAAGCAAACCCCACAGGTGCTATCCCCGAGAATGACCAGATGGACTCTGTTTCTCGCCGCTTACTCATACACACTGGTACATCCCCCGGGGAAGAACCTGTGCCATGCAGATGCCCTCAGCAGATGCCCCCTACCGATACCAGTTGAGGACCCAGCTCCCATTCACACAATCTTCGACTGCAATGAACTTGACCTGCCAGTCTCAGCTGGGGATATTGCTGCACACTCCAAGAGAGACCATGTTATTTCCCAAGTCCTGGACTGGGTGGGGAGGGGGTGGCCTGATATTCAGTTCGCCCCTGAATTCATGCCATTTAAAACCCGCAGGCAGGAGTTGTCTTCACTACAGGGCTGTCTGTTATGGGGGACAAGGGTGGTCATACCACCCACCTTGCAAGAACCAGTTTTAAGGGCACTGCACGAGGATCATCCTGGCATCGTAAGGATGAAGGCCTTCGCCCGCAGCTACGTCTGGTTGCCTGGGTTGGATGCCTGGATTGCCAACTGGGTTAACACATGCCAGCCCTGCCAGGCAACAAGAGCAGCCCCACCAGCAGCTGCCCCAACCAAATGGGAAGAAACGGGGGCACCTTGGGCCAGGCTGCATATTGACCTGGCTGGCCCCATGCAGGGGAGGACATTTTTGGTTGTTGTAGACTCATTCTCCAAATGGACTGAAGTATCCTTGTTACCCTCCACCACAACACTGGCTGTCACAAGGGCCTTGACCAAACTATTTGTTACACATGGACTTCCTGACACCCTAGTCTCAGATAATGGCCCCCAATTCAGTTCTAATGAGTTCGCCATCTTCGCATCCAACCTGGGCATCAGACACGCTCTCACAGTCCCCTTTCACCCTGCAAGCAATGGAATGGCAGAGAGGGCTGTTAGGTCTGCCAAGGAAGTTTTGGCCAAGCTGGGCCAAGCAGACTGGCACTCAAAACTGTCCACTTACCTACTCACGCAACACGCTACTTCATGCCCCACCACCAACAAGTCCCCTGCTGAACTTTTGATGGGCAGACGCCTCAAAACCACCTTGGACAGGTTGCACCCCCACTATGCTCCTAGCACACCACTGGCTTCTGACAGCCATGTCAGGGAATTCACCCTGCAAGACCTGGTTTATGCCAGGAACTATGCAGGGCAACCCTTATGGCTTCCAGGGCAGATAGTTTCTATTACAGGGCCCAGGTCATACAGAGTCCTCCTGGGAGACGGTCGAATTTGGAGAGGCACGTGGATCAGCTAAGGAGATGCCAGAACACGCCTGCTGCTGAAATCCCGGTCAACCAGCCGCCAGACGACCCAGTCTACTCGCTGCCTGCTGCAGCCAACCCGCCGAAGGACCTGGTCTACCAGCCGCCCGACAACCTAGCCAACCGACCGCCGCGAGAGGACTCACCCGAGCAGCAGCCGGACAGCAGGTCTAGGATGGCCGACGATCCTCTACAGGCTCCTGTCACCGCCCGGGAAGAACAGGACTCGGTAGCAGCTGACAAGCCCCTGGAATTCCGAAGATCAGGCCGCGAGCGAAAGCGGCCGTCCCGGCTACAGGACTACATATGCTCGTGGCCAGGGGGAAGGAATGCTGTGTTCAAGGACTAGCGGCAGTTCTCCCTCTGGTCCGCCGCCCACGCGGGAGCAGCGACCGCTCCCATTGGCTGATGCCATTTGACAGCCGGCTATAAAAGGGAGCTGTCAAACGGCATCAGCTGTCGCCGCCAGCTGGCTGTCAGATAGCCTCGGCAGCCGCAACAACCCTTTATTCGTTAAGAATAAAGCTTGTTAGCCTCAGCCTGGCTCCGTCCCTCTCTGTAACCACCGCTCTACAACAGTTGCCTGCCCCCAAAATGGCCACCCAGTGTTGCAGACTCCTCTTCACTGCGGAGGCCCGAAAACAGCACCAAAGCCCTCTGCAGGTTGTTCCGGACTAGGGTAATAAGCCTTTTAGACAGACTCAGTCCAAGCAGTTAGGACAAGAGCAACTCCCACACTCACTCCTGACCTGTTACAAGAGAGAATAGCTTGTTTCTAAAATTGTTTTCCACATCCCTGATTGGATTGGCTACCCAAAATGCAGGACCATGTAATGATAAATGAATGAGTATGGAATTAGCTCACATTTCATGTTTTATTTATCAAATAAGCCATCACATCCATTAGAGTTACAGATATTTAATACGATTAAAGCAGGATACTTTGATTTAAGGCTCTGGTGATGCCCTGCTCCCATTTATTTTTCACATGATTTACATGGATTTTTGTACCACTAGTGCAAATACAGCTGCATTCTTTGGCACACCTTAATTAAAATCAGAGTAATACCTATTTTTTTCTTCAGTGTAATTTTTCATGGATTGATAAATATAATAGGCAACAAAACAGTTAATGTAGTACATCCTCAATCTGATAAGGGCAAAATATCAACACAATATGGTAGAAATTTGTTGATATGCGAATCTCAATCATGATAAATCCACAGTTTGCGATTTTAAAAAGCAGGAATTAGTCTTTAGGAGAAAAATATTTAAGTTTTAAAGAAACTTAACTAATTGTACCATTTTAAATGCAACAGGGACACATAAAGCAAACTTATTTCTAAAATATCCTAAAAAAAAGATAACTGTCTGAAACTTGAGATTCTCTACACCTTTTTCTAGCAAAACAGAAGGGCATAAAAAGGAATGTCCATTGTGAAAGATGGAGAGAAGAAATGTATATTGTGAATTCACACGTAATATTTATTTATATATGTCATTATTAATTTCATCCAGCTTATACAAAAAGAAGGCATCTGTCAAATCAAGGATTTGTTAACCTTATTTAGCAATTTTTTTTAAAAAATGGAATCATTCATCATCCCTTTTGTTTTCATCCTAGGTTATTTTGCCCCACATACCTGGCACTTAGTCCACATAGTTCCAGTAAAAACAATAAAAACCAGAATGCATAATTCTTAACCTAGCTCTATTTAGCTCTCCAACGGTACATAAAATAGCAAATTACATTAGAAATAGGAGGTGCTGCCAGCAGCTGCCACACTTGATTGGAAGTATTACAATGCTCAGAAATGAATACTACCATCATGTGGATTAGGTCTCCGAAGATTTGAAATGGTAATAACATTTAGTAGTTTTCACAACAATTCTGGCAAGAAAATAAGATTTTGAATTTGTTTTACCTAACATGTTTTGGGAGCAATGGTTCTATAAGTTATCCAAGAATAAATTGAAACAACATGTTTCCTATAATTCACTGCTATTCATTAGGGATAGCATAATGAATATAACTTGCCATAATGCTTGGGTTTAATCAAGTCCCAGCGCCTTTTGGTTTTCTTTATGATTTTATTTGATAAAGCCAAAGCAGGATACCATAATGGACAAATATAGCTATTAGGCATAAAACCCTTATTATCTTATTTCCCCTTTCCCCACACAAATAACAGCATAAGATTCCTCCTGATGAGAGTTTTGTAGTCAAGCCATGGATCCAAGACCTGCACATACACCTTCTCACTTATGAAAAAAGTACTGAATATACAGCTATTCCCTAGTTTATATATGGAGAACATCCTGATCATGGATAACTGCTAGGGCAGTTTCAAAGGAGAAGATGGAGAACCAGATGCAATCCATGCAGGAGATAATAGATCCCATGCATGTCATGGTGACATCTTCCCAAGAGGAGAGACATCAATGGAAAATAGTAAAAGAATTTTAAGAGAAGTCTGAGCAGTAGAGAAGGAAATGGGAAGAGGAAGAAAAAGATACAAATAAAATATAGTTGAAATTGTCAGTACTCCCCCAGCTATTCAGTAGCATCTGGGGTGTCAGAAGCAAAGCAAGGTTAAAATAACATTTGATTGTGAACTACCAAGGAATTCAAGAACTCTGGCTAAACTAAAAAGTCAAAAGAAATTGTAGGAAGACAAAGGCAATCCACTTCCTTTTAAGAACACTTCATGGATACATGCATGAAATCATCAGAAATTGAGTTTAATATGAAGATTTTCCTTATTGTTAATACCAAATGTTTATCTTAATTTGTCCTCCATTTTCTAAAACAAAGCACAAGCAAATTTAAATGAATGAAAGAATAAAACATTCTCTCACTGCCATAAGAAACAACATTTAATACATTAGAGCATGATAAAGCTAAATCTGACATGTGCATTAGAATTTTAATAAAGAGCTTACAGCCATGAGATAAACACATACAAATTTAGAACTTATACAATATTCAAAATATTACAACCAAGTTTTCTGAAATGATATCATTAACTCATCAGATCTGCTACTTCAAGCAGTTTGAAGACACCCCAAAAATATGAAACAACTGACATACTTATAATTTCCCCATATTTCAATAGTTTTCTTTAATTAGTTTTGTGCTACTCATTTCCTTTTGTAAGTTACAAAAAATACATAGGAATATTCAAATTATGAGCAGCATTCATAGCTTTAAAGGGAACAGCATAACTGAAAGTTACAGATTGTGGCAGAAGAACATAAACGGAAAGGTATACTATACAAACAATAGTTATATAAATATTGAAAATGCTAGGTAAAAAGATCACTCAGGTAAACAAACTGGAAGGAAGGAGAAACAATCAAATGATAATTACAGAATCTCTTGTAAAGTAACAGAATGATACTATGTTTTAGAATCATGAGAAGTTAGCCTTGAATATTATGTGGATGCTTGAACTGGTATTTGCCTCCTGATGTGAATCAGTCAAGTAGATTACTTTATTACAGTGTTAAGTGGCTTTCTAAACTTTTTCTGTACAGAATCTTATATACAACTGGACAGATTGGTATTATCTTCAGAAGCAAGATAAAAATGCCACCATGCACTCATATAGATTGCAAGTGTACAATGATGACCACCAATACACTGAACTGAAAAGATACTACCCCACGGTTATTTCATTGGAAATTCCACAATAGCAAATCTCAATTATAATAGTATCATTCTGATTGACGTTAAAAACTCTACAGGGAAATTCAATAGCCACCCAATAATGCCATTATGTTTCCAGCCAGACTGATTTTCAACCCCTACCTTAAAGGAAATATAGATCGAATTCTTGTTTAAAAGACTTAATATGCAAGAAATGCAAAATAAAAGATTTCAATTCAATAGATAATGTATCCCATTTGACTATGAAAGTTTCTAGACTCCTGCCTGAAATACCAGCTCTGGTTATTTATTTAAAGGTTTTGTTATTTAATGAGTCAAATGAATAGATGGTTCTAAATACAAGATTACTTATGCCAGAGGAGAATATAGTACATCTTGTTCTTTCTTGTACCCCAATCTCTTGTACCCCAAATATCATATTGGATATTGGATCTTTGTTCCAGGCGAAAGAATTGAGGGAGGGAGGGCCACTTTGCACATGGGTTAAAAAGAACTTAATGAATCCCAGAAAATAGCATGCTCAGTAAAAGCATTCCCTCGTGGTTTTCCATATAAATTATGTGAATACACCATCAAAACATTATGATTTTTATTTTCATAAATAAAGCCATATGTCAGTTAAAACAGAAAATCTGTACTCAACTCTGATGTGGCTTACATAATATGTTTTAATTGGATGTTACTTTAATGTAAACAGCTTTATATAAAACCTGCAGTAAAAGGAATTCCTTTTAAATTGTCAAATATTAGTCTCTAACTTAAGTTGATATATGTAACATCTGCATTGCAGGTAATAAGATAAATTTATTGTCATTGTATTCAGAACCTGAGTTCTGCAACAGGATTTAAATTCTGCAACACAGTTCAACCAGTATGATCACTAACTCATAGCATCAATCAGAAACCTAATGTTGATGACCAGCAAAAATAATCTCCTATATAGGAGGAACAAACACATCAAGTGACTCTTTCAAAATACCATCAGAGGATAAATTAGGTTGAGATGATGCATCGCTTCAAGGGACTGGTTAGCCACATTTTTGAGTATGCAATAGGAGCAAAGTAGCTTTACTTATACCGAGATTTAATTCTGGAAATCAGAAGTTGAACTGTTCAATACTGAATCTGCCCCAAAAGTATAGATGTTTTCTGCACATATGTGGCATCTTACTAAAAATGTACATAAATTGCATTTAAAATATTTAAATGCACAATTGAGAGTTATTATCTCATGCAAAAAAGAGCAAGTTTGGGAGAACTTGCATTTAAGCTCACTTAATTTGTACACAGCTGTGCTGTTTACAACACTAGAACTAACACTACTGCCCTCTGTAAGGTGCCTATTTCCCCCACTGATAAACCTGTATTAGATTTAAACTATACTTATAAACACATTTACCTAGAAGGTAAATTGCTAAAACTGATTTCAACATAGTTGCCAGGCAGTGGTGGGATTCAAAAATTTGTATTATCGGTTCTGTGGGTGTGGCTTGGTGGGCATGGGAGAAGGATACTGCAAAATCTCCATTCCCTAGCCATTCCCGGGGGAAGGTTACTGCAAAATCCCATTCCCTACCCATCGCACAAATCTGCTTTCCAGCTCCGTTCTCCTGTGCAGGGCAACAAAAGAAGACCCAGCCAATCAGTTGGGACTCGGGAGGCAGAGAATAGATGGGGGCGTGGCCAGTCAGAGGTGGTATTTGCTGGTTCTCCAAACTGCTAAAAATTTTCACTGCCGGTTCTCCAGAACTGGTCAGAACTGGCTGAATACCACCTCTGCTGCTAGGTAAAAAGATAGAAAATTAGAGTCATTAATTACAAAGGGTAATGGCAAAATTGTTAAGCATATGAAACTGTCAGGTGTTGATCATTTATTCTGAACAGGTTTAATTCCTGATCTTTTAAGCAGCCATGGTGGTCTTGTCTAGAAAAACCTGACATTATTTTATATCATGGGACTTTGCTAAATATCAATGCATTTGGGCCTATGAATATTGTAGCTGCATTCACACATCACAAAGCAACAGAATGGATTTGTTTAACTACCGTATTTGCCAGCGTATAAGACGACCCGGTGTATAAGACGACCCCCCCCCCCCCCCGGTAACTAATCATCCAATATTTACACAGTGTGCATGTTATTCTGTGTTGGTCAGCCAAACGATCCCAGCAGGGTCACCGGAAACGCCCTCCAGAAACCCCCGGGGCTGCAGTGGCAGGGCGGAGTGCCAGAGGCCGTGGGAGGAGCAGGAAGGCAGGAAGCCTTCACATGGTCCTGCCTGGGGTGACAGGAGTGACCCACGCTCTCGCTCCCCCCAGTCGCTGCAGCTTCGGGCGGAGCGAGGAGAGTGGGATTCGAACCTGATTCAGAGACACAGGGAGGCTCTTGGCGGAAGCGACGCAGGGGATCCGGGAAGCCAGAGGCGCCTTCGCTGCGTCCCACAAGCATCCAATAGCCGGCAGTGGATATACCGGCGTATAAGATGACCCCCCCACTTGGAGGCATGTTTTTCAGGGCAAAAAAGTCATCTTATACACCGGCAAATATGGTAAATTAATGCCTGTCTTAACTTTCGAAGATCTTAAATGGAATACAGAATTCTGAAAAAAATGTATTTGTTACCTAAATGTTCACATCAAATCTGCATCTAAAAGTCGGTCTTCAATTGTTTTTATCATGTAAAGTTTTAGAACCTATTCTAAGTGAGCATTTAGAAGGAGCTATCCCAAAATGTTGATCAGAATCTGATTATAAAGTAGGTTTGTAGTAAGCAACTTAACACCATTTATCTAGAAATGGCTCTTTAAGAATGAATTGGACCACCAACACAGTCCTTAGTGGCATCTATACTGCAAATCTTTTCCTGTTGCAAGTTTTCATACATCATTATGGCTTTTATAATGACAGCAGTGTAAATCAGCAAACCAAATCTGCCTCCAATGTTCTGTGTTCATCTACCAAGCAAACTTTAACTTCAATACTGAGAGGCAACATTAAACACATTTGCATTTCCTCTCTTCTTCTGATTTATTTGTATTTCAATGAATACTGTCTAGAGCAGAATGAAAGGGAAAGAACAATAATTCATAGCACCAAAACCACAAAGTTTCCTCTAATAGCTAAATTAGATTTGTATGGAATGGCATAAATAAACCCATTTAGAACCATAGTTGCAGTTTCAATCAGCGCAGAAAAAAATGCCTTACAATTTTATGACTGTGAAATATATGGTTTTCCTGTACAACCATTAAGTTATAGTAGATTACAGACATATAATTGAAGCAGAAATTGATCAGATGTTTCTAGCTAGAAAGAAGGGCTGTTTGACACAGAAAAAATGTTGAGCTGACATAAAAATAACACTTGGTAAATGATGTAGTAATTGAAATTGGAAATTCCAGGGAGAAGATATAAACCTCATTTAGGAATTGTTAAAATGATATATTTTCTCTTTTAAAAGCAGACTTTACATGCCATTATCAATTATCAAGATTGAAAAAGGTGGGCAATTGAACCTTCCAGAACAACATTTAAGTCAACCTGGAAATATTATGGAAAATATAATGATGTCCTTCTGTAATTCCTCTGTTTCTCCCTCTGCCTGGATTTTTTTTTTTTTTTGTAGAAAAAGAATATTTACAGAAAATACAAAAATTGTCATGTTTTTTTCTTTTTTTCTATGTCATTTCCAGTTCTCAATTTACCCTCACCTATCATTACCTGATATAACTGATAAACTAGGAGCAACAATTGTAAAAGTTACGAGGATATAGAAATTCTAATTTGTTTGTATACATATAGGTGAATGATGGACACAAATATCTAGAAATACCAAACAGCATCTCCATGTACATGTTTCTTAAAGAAGAAATGCTTTCCCCTTCTTTCTCAGTAGTCTCATTTGTATATAATTAGCTAATTCCTTTTCAATGAGTTAGAGCCATGTTCCCATTGAGGTCTCCATTTCTAACCATGTTGAAAGCATTTTACATCTGATATGCACAACTATGCTGAGGATTAAATTACCCTGAGAGTTGGTCTAAAGTTTTTCAATAAGAGATGCAAACAAGACTGTTTAGTTACAGCTCTATCATTCTCACTCACAACTCTTATCAGTCCAACCATAGTAATATATTTATTGAATATTACAACAAAATGACTTTTGTAGATACAATTTATTGAGGTAATACACAAGAAAATATTTGAATCACACTGATGCATTGTAAAAATTTCAATCCCGTTCCAGCAGCAATCTTGGCAGTGCTGCAAATATAGCAATGATTCAGCTGGCAGGTCACAATAGATCATTGTAGCCAATTTAGAAAAACCACTCCTAATAAGTCCTCTTTTCCAGAAACCAATATACATTTGGAAGTGCATTATTAAAGCCAGGGAAAATATAACACAACAGTTGAACAGCATTTTTGGAAGAACAATTTGAATTATTTTTTCATAAGGTTTAATAACTAGATAAAAAGCACTACCATGACAAAAGATATTAGCAATTATGTTTCAATTCAACAGGACTTTTTTTTCAAGGATGTTTTCATAGACACAGTTGAATGAATACAACTTGGGAACACATAATTATGTATATCCGTATCTTGTGAAACTAATTCTACATCAATTGTTTTGACATTTTGGCACACTTAACTTAGAATGTACTTCCTTGCTCCTCAACGAGCTTATTTGTTTCAGGATTTGCTTCATTATGAAGATTCGTCATTTTTCATCAAAAAAATTTTTTTAAGTAGGATGTGTATGCAGAATGTGACTTCTATCTCGTCATCAAACCTCTGCTAAAGCAACTACAAGACAGTTTTAGAGATGGATGTGATGATTTACAAGTGAAGACAGGATAAGTTGTTCCATTTGGAAAATCTATTAGAGCATGTATAGGAAGCAACATAAGAAGAGGATGCAGCTAGGGTAACACCATCCCCTTGTGTCTGGTCACTAAGCTTGAACATGTGTTTTGCATCTGTAGGAGACCAGAACTTTGGCATCGACACCTATTCTCTTTGTGCTTTCTTATCCTCATCTCAAACATAAGTGAACCAATCAATCTGAAAACAACTGCTGTCTCAATTGAGACCATGCAATCCAAAGCACAGCAATCTAGGACATTGCACACATGCTATTTCTGCATCGGAATACTGATTCTACTTATGGGGGTGCTGTAGGGTCCTTTCGACATGGATAATAGGTAGGGCAGCGCCCCCCCAACTTTTGGGCACCAGGGACCAATTCCATGGAGAGAGGTTTTTCCACGGATTGGGGGGGGGAGGTCATGGTTATTCAATACCGCAGATGGGGCTTCTTTGTGTGGGCAGCCCAGTTTCTGGTGTGCCATGGCTCGGTGCTGGTCCAGGGATTGGGGACCCCTGGGACCCTTTGGTGCTGGCCCAGGGGTTAGGGACCCATGGGATAGAGGATGGACAGGAAGTCTTTGTCTGAATTTATTACTGCTTTGTTTATAAGACACAAAACCTGATTTCCACATCTATTTTATTCACTGAAGGGCAGGTTGACTTATTCACTTACACATTATTATTTATTACCTTTATTGTCAGAGTACAACATGTGTACAATGAGATTGGCTGAACCTTTCTTTCTTTTTCCAAACTCTAGCTCTTCAACATTTACCCAGATATTACATTTTAGATGCACAAATTGGGACAACTTCTTGATGGCAAAATATAAATATTCTAATTCTTTGATGCCACTTAGTGACTAATAGATTGACAGTTTATAATCATTTCAATTATGTGAGTGTTTTTAAGAGTACCCCACAATTTAACATAAATAAAATCACCATTGCCTTAGGTATGCCAAGGGAGAGCTTACATGGTCCAGGTACTTCATCCATTTTTTTTTCTTTTTCTCCACAGTTGTCAATCTAATGAAATGACATAACTCATTGATCTTTGGATCATTGTTTTGTGTTCCCCATTATATAAGTGTTGTTAGAGTTTAGCTATTATGTATATATAGCAACATTTAGGGTGACATAAGTTCTTCCTAGTTCCAAGACAGTAAGACATAGTAAGAGCAGTTGTGCAAGTTAGCCCTGAAATATTTTGCAATGCAGAAGCCCAACAACTAATGTTTATCACATTACAAAATAATACTGTCTTGATTTGCTGCTTTCATGCTTCCTTCTCATATCTCTACAACCTGGAGATTGTGCCACTTTTGCTGTTTAACAATAAACTTTCAAGAAAAAATTCGGTGAAATCTCAGTAAGGACACAACAAACATTCATCTCACAAGGTAAATGAACATTGTTTTATTCACTTTGTATACTGAACTCTTGGGCAGACCACAACCTTCTTAGAATCAATTGGAAAGGTAAGAAAAAGTCAAGGAGAAGGTGGACTTTAGATTCTCAACTATTAAAGGATGAGGAATTTATAAAAAAACTTAAGGAAGAATTAACTTTCTATTTTAAAGAAAACAATAACCTAGACACAACTATCCAAAACTTATGGGATGCTATGAAAGCCGTTATACGGGGAATTATAATATCTTATACTGCACAAAAAAAATAAAGAAAAACATGCTCAGCATAACAATTTATACCAAACAATTAAGAAACTAGAATCCGAATTATAGGATGCCCTACAAAACGTTAAAATACAAGAACAATTGATTCTCTATAAACATAAACTCAGTTTAATGGAACAGGAAGAATTGATTAGAAACTTGAAAGCAACCAAGCAAATATATTTTGAACAAGCATGTAAGCCTGGCAGATGGCTCTCTTATAAGTTCAAAAAAGAGAAAAAGAAAAGAACCATCTACCAACTACAAGATGAAAGTGGAAATTATCAACATACAATAGAGAAGAAAAAAGAGATTGTACATAAATATTTTGAGAATCTGTATAAGAAAGAGAGAAATTAACTATGAGATGAAAAATTTTTTGACGAAGGACATATCTATGACAGAATTAAAACAATCAATTATAACCCAGAAAAGTAATAAAACCCCAGGCCCTGACACCTTCCCAGCAGAATTTTATAGAGCAATAGAAGAACAAGTGGGACTAATAATGGTGGATTTATATAATGAGATATTATCTGCTAAAACGCCAGACACGTGGAGAGAATTATTAATTTCGCTAATCTTGAAGGGAGATTCAGATGCCAGAATGATACAAAACTATAGACCAATTTCTTTGCTGAATGTAGATTATAAAATATTTACTACTATTATTGCTACTAGATTAAAGAAAATTCTGAACAATTACATACATCCAGACCAAAATGGATTTAGGCAAATTAGGAACAATTTAAGAATAATAATGGATAGTTGCAATATTATGAAGCCCAACCAGGGAAACAGCTCTTGTTTTTTTGGATGCTCAAAAGGCTTTCGACTATCTTAATGGGCAATTTATGATTCAGCAAATTTACAATATGAATTTCAGCACCAAATTTGAGAATATTATAACAGCAATTTATTCAGTACAAAAAGCAAATGTCATAATAAATGGAGAGAATACCCAAACTATAAATATAGAAAAAGGAGTCCGACAAGGCTGTCCATTGTCCCCTCTGCTCTTCATACCATCATTAGAAATACTATTAGAAAGAGTGAGACAAAATCCTGAAATAAAAAGATTGAATATTAAAAATGAAGAATATAAACTGCAAGCTTTTGCAGACGATATGGCTTTTATTATGGAAGATCCAATAGAAAAAGGACAAATATTAATTAAGGAACTAGAAAGATATGGAGCGGTGGCAGGATTGAAAATTAATAGACAGAAAATGAAACTTCTAGTAAAAAACTTAACAGATGTACAAATAACAAAAAGGGTGTTGGTACTTACCTGACATGCCTGTTCTCTTTGAGCTGTGAAGAGCATCCAGTAGTGGGAGGTGCTTCATTTTCTGCACGTCTAGGCTGGGCTTAATTTCCGGAATGCTCCTCCTCCTCCATGGGACTCCTCCCCAGCATTCCCCAGTTTTGGCGAAGATGAGAGAATAAACACCACTCAACCTGAACGCCTTAACAATTCGTTGGCCGAAACAGGACCCCACCAGATGGAAAAAGGGGTGGGACTGGATGCTCTTCACAGCTCAAAGAGAACGGGCGTATCAGGTAAGTACCAATGCCCTTTCTCCTATGAGCTGTTCAAAGCATCCAGTAGTGGGACATCCCCAAGCTTGGCCTATCCTATGGGAGGGACTCCATCCAGCTTGGAATTTCCTCCTGGTCCCCGTGGACTCGTTGCAGAACTTGTCTGCCAAAGGAGGCTTCAGTGGATGCAAACACATCTATTTTATAATGCCTAATGAAGGGCGATGGAGAGGCCCAGGTTGCGGCTCGACAAATATCAGTTATTGGTGCCTGCGTGGCCCATGCTGCCGATGTTGCTGCACTCCTTGTTGAATGAGCTGTTATGCCCCTGGGCATCTGTAGTGATTGAGTCTGATACGTTTTCGCTATCGCAGCGCGTAGCCAACAGCCTACCGTGGAAGAAGAGACCTTGCATCCCTGAGTGTTTGGCTGAAACGACACAAATAAAGCTTCCGTTTTCTGGAAAGTCGCTGTGTGGTGAATATATATTCGCAATGCTCGCCTCACATCAAACCGATGCCATTGTAGTTCCAACCATTGAGATGACCTGGGATAAAAGTTAGGAAGTATCAGCTCTTGTGCCCTGTGAAACGCCGAATTAACTTTGGGTATAAACATAGGATCAGGACAAAGGACCAACGGACCAAAGGACCAGAATGGAAGACACAAAGGTCTTGGAATGGAATGGATCGACAAAGCTGCCAGTTCTGAAATATGACAAGCGGAAGTGATCACTACAAGGAAAACTACTTTGTACGTCAGAAATTGGAGACTTGACGAGGTTCGAAAGGGTGCTTAATGAGTGCAACGAGGACCTTGTTAAGGTCCCAAGTGGGATAACAGTGAATTGCTGGCAGGTGTAAATTTGTGGCTCCTCGAAGGAAGCTCTGTATGCATGGGTGATGAGAAAGAGACAGTAGACCCTCAGAAGTAACAACTGATGCCAAAGCCACCACCTGCCTTTTCAACGTATTAGGTGATAATCCCTTGTCAAGCCCCTCTTGTAGAAACTCTAGGATTTGAGCCACTGATGGATAGATGGGATCAATTTGAGACTTAGTACACCATTTGCAAAAACTGGACCACATGGCATTGTAGATGTGACTCATTGAGGGGCGTCTGGCAGCTTGGATGGTGGTGATAACTCTGTCAGAAAACTTTTTGCTCTTCAGATGTCTCCGCTGAACCTCCAGACAGTCAGGTGCAACCATTGAGGGTCCGGATGTTGAAGGGGTCCCTGGGTTAGCAAAACCCTGTCTGATGGAATTCTCCATGGTGTTGATAAGGATAGACTGCAGAGGTCTGCAAACCATGGCCGTCTGGGCCAGTAAAGAGCTACTAGAAATAGTTCCGCCCTCTCGTCCAGCAGCTTCTGGATGACCTTGGGGATCAGAGGAAGTGGTGGGAATGTGTACAAAAGATCTTGGGGCCAACGGCCATGGAGCGCATTGAAGTTCTCCGCTCCTTGCGAGGGGTACCTGGAAATGAATCTGGGGAGCTGAGAGTTGAGGGGGGAAGTGAATAAGTCTACCACCAGCTGCCTGAATCTCCTGACCACCTCTTGAAACAGGGTCGGATGGAGGCACCACTCCAATTGATTGATCGTGGCCCTTCTTAGCCAGTCTGCCTGTGTATTCGACAGGCCCAAAATGTGTTCTGCTCTGATGGAAAGTAGGTTGCTCTCCGCCCAACGACACAAGTGCTCCACTTCCCGCATGAGGTGTTTTGACTGTGTGCCCCCGTTTGTTTATGTGAGCTTTGCTGTTAGGTTGATGGTCAACATTAGTATGTGTTGATTGCGTACCTCTGGAAGGAAGCTGCAGAGAGCCAGGTGTAGTGCTCGAAGCTCTAGCCAGTTTATGTTGCACGACTGTTCTATGGCGGACCAGCGACCTTGGGTTGTGAGTGATTGAACGTAAGCTCCTCATCCAAACAGGCTGGCATTGGTGGTGATGGCAAGTCTGTGTGGCTCTTTGAAGAGGCAGCCTCTATTGATGACTGGTCTGGTCCACCAGAGAAGAGATATGAGGACCTTTGATGGTACCTTGAACTTGTATTTGGAGTTGCTTTGGCTGGAGCGCTGGTACAGGAACAGGAACCACTAGAGGGATCTAGTGTGGAGCCAGGCCCAAGGGATGATAGATATAAATGAGATCATCTTGCCTAACAATTTTGATAGTTCAGCTAAGGACACACTCTTAAGACCCCTGATCTCCTTAACTAATTGCTGAATGCTATTTAGTTTATCTGGTGACAAGTAAACTTTGCCTTCCACCATATCTATGACTGCCCCCAGATGGGTTAACCGAGTCGATGGTGTTAAATGACTCTTCTTCCAATTTATTGAGAACCCATGTTGTTGTAGGGATTGTAATGTGTTCTGAGTATCTCTAACTGCTTGATGATTGGAAGATGACAAAATTAAGATGTCATCAAGGTAACACTGGAGTCGTACAGGTATATCACGGAGCAGCTAGAGGTATAGCTGATGTTGTACAGGTATATCACATGAGCTGGAGTCATATAGGTATATCACATGAGCAGCTAGAGCTGCAAGAACCTTCGTGAAGGTCCTAGGGGCAGAAGCTAGGCCGAAAAGAAGGGCCACATATTCAAAATGGTGGTTATTATAACAGAATCTCAGAAATTTATAGTGGGAAAGCCAAATAGCAATATGTAAGCACACCTCTGTCAGATCTATAGACGTAAGGACGTCACCTTTTCTGATGCCAAGTAAGGTAGATTGCAGGGTGTGCATTTTAAACTTGCAATATACTAAGAAACGGTTGAGACGTTTCAGATCTAATATTGCTCTCCACCCCACCCCCGAACTTTTGGGAACAACAAAAAGATGTGAATAGAAACCCTGTCCTCATTGGTTGGTGGCTACTGGTTGGATGGCTCGTATGTCCAGTAGATGTTAGATAGCTGTTTCCAAGAGATTACATTTAACTGGATCTCTGGAGAGAGGGCATGACATGAAAAAATCTGGGGGAGTGGATTGAAACTCCAGCACAAGGCCAAATCTGATCATGTCTCTGACCCAGGAATCAGATGTTGAGGAATCCCATTGGTCCGCGAATAATTTAAGGCATCCGCCAATGGGAGTTGGGTCCAGGGAGTTATCTTGGACGCCGAAAAGACCTGTTTCCTGCTCCTCGAAAGGATCTCTTGGATTGACCACCCCTTCTGCTCCTATCCCCGAAGTTGGACCTGTCTGGCTGCTGCCCTGGTCTGAATGATGGGGTCTTTGGTATCTGGGTGAAAAGGGTCCCTGGTAAAAGGGCTGAAAGGATCCCCTCCAAAAGGAGTGAGGGTTTCTAGAATCTGACTTCCGGAAAAGGGAAGGTAGAATTTTCTTTTTGGGGGGGTTTCAATTAATAGCGGATCAAAAGAAGGGCCAAACAGTCTGTCTCCCACAATAGGAGATGAAGCCAGCTTGCATTTGTGCTTAAAGTCCGCTTGCCAATGTTTTAACCATAGTAAGCATTGCGCTGTGACATGTGAAGTAATGGCCCTGGCTGAAAACTTGACCACATGTTAAGTTGCGTCAGCTGAGAATTCAGCGGCTGCTATAAGTTTAGCAATATCTTGGTGCACTCTAATGTTGGAATTAGGGATATGTTCCTGTACGAGGTGAAGCCATCTGAGAGAAGAATGGGTAAAGAAGGAAGTGGCCGTGGCTGCTCTGATGGCCCACGTGTCAGACTGATGGGCCCTGCGTAGGGCTAGCTCAGCCTACTTTTCCTCTGGCTTTAATGCCTCCAGCGCTTCACTGGGAATGGAGGAGGATGCTAATCCCACTATAGGTTCATCTACCTCGGGAGTATTCAACAATTTTGAGAAATCAGGGGCCAAATTGAAATATTTCCTGTCATAGCCAGTGGGGGCCGGGTACGCCGCTGCAGATGCCCCCTGTTTCTGTACCAGGTCCAAAAACATGGGAGGAACTGGGATCACCTCTGCCTTGACTACTGGTTGGTTGAAAATTAGATCTTCTGGTCCCTCTTCTAAAGGAGCTGGAGTGGTAGAAGGGGTTGACTTGTTCAGGCGCGCAATGTTTTTTGCCTTAAACAAGAGAGATCTGAAAAGTTGTGGGCAGAATAAGCCTGTAAATACAGGTTGATCGGAAACAAGGCCCTCATCCTCAGACATCCCCCTTTCTAAGGGGTCCGCTTCCGACAGGGGCTTGCTGTCATGTATTGATCCTGATTCAATATGGTCCATTTGATCAATTTGATCCACTTCTTCTTCTTCTTCTTCCTCCTCCTCCTCCTCCTCCTCAGTTGGCCCTTGGAGGGGCACTTCCCCTTGTAAATGTACCTGGGTATAGTGTTGCTCCGACCTGGTCAGCAACCTCAGCGATTGGGAATCGTAACCAGAAGTTACAGGATATTCCCTGGTCAGAACTGTGTGTTGAAGACCTGCTGCAATTCCCTGGTGGATTGCCAGCTCCATCCAGGCCTTCATCCTCTCTGGAACTTCCTCTGGAAGAAGGTCGTCCTGTTGAAGACCGGCAGCCGTTGGAGTGAATGTAGCTTCAGGAGCCCTTCGCGTGGTCGCTGTTCCAGGTAACTGGGACTGTTGGCTTTGGGGAGCCAAGCTGCACCTGGATGAGAGGGAGAGATCTTGGGGGGGAGGAGGGGTGGAAGAGGTAGACGGACCTGGACTGGAGGAGGGAAAGTCCTGTGAGGCCCTGTGTGCCTCCCGTGTGCACTTATCTATTTGCTTTTCTAATGCATTATGGTGCCTGTTGGCATCCCTTTCTGAAGCTTTAGCCTGCTTAGGTTTGTGCTGAGATTTGGCTTTGACTTTCAAAGTATTAGGTCTGAGAGCTGCTACCACCTGCCATTTTGATTGAAGGAATTACATTATGCTTGTCATTCAATGCAATACTGTGAAGGTGGTTGGCACATCTGGGGCCTGATCTAAGGACAGACCGGTTGCCCTGATGATGTTTTTATTCCCCTCTTTTCTCTCTCTTTTAAAAAATATCTATCTATAATGAGTCGCATCTCAGTAATATTTTATTGATATTAAAATATTATGCTGAATAGATTATTATTGTTGTTGTTGGTTGTTGTTGTTGTATAATCTCTAATAGATATAGCTATATATATATGAATATCAATTAAATAGCACGAGGCTAAAATGTTGAAAACCAAACAGTCAAATTGAGAATGCCTAAAGGCCCAAATTGATAACCTGCACAGATGGACACAGTCCTAGGTGCTCACTGTTGTGCCGCTGGGTTGATTGGGCTGTGAGGGTTAAGCCAACAATTTAAATGTAGGAATAGACTCGAATGTAGAAAAAAACAAGATGAGGGTAAAATGATCCTAAGTGTTCCTAAGAGAAACCTCTGCTTGGGACAGAAAGTACCTCACACAGCAGGAAATGAAATACAGTCAATGTGGCCACAAGGACTTTGGAAGAAAAAATGGCCTCTGGCCATTAACTTTTTTGGCACATTCCCCAGCAGCAAACTCCCGCTGTGTGAAGGAGTAGCCTCCGAGGGCTCTTCCTATAAGGCTAAATGGCAGGGAAGGGTGGAAGGCACTAAGCGTTTGAATCTTCCACCCCAGGCAGCGTTCAGAGGGGGGAAAGAAAGCAGTACGACTCCGTTGTGAGCAAAGAGCTTATGCTGCTGTTCAGATGAAAGAAACTCTGCAGCTATCTGTTGGAATGGCAGGGGTAGAAAGAGCAGTTGTGGGGAGGGGGCGCGGAGCAGCACCGAAGCCTCCCTCCGCTTTGCGGCATGAATCAGCACTTCCCTGTAATGCAAGCGATCTCTGACTGCCTGATGTTAAAGAGCCAACGTCGAGAGATCGTAATGCTAAAGAGTTCTAAAGACAAGCTGATCAATTTTCAAACCTGCTAGTAAAGAAATGAATTTTCCTGTTTCGGCCAAGGAAGAATCTCAAGCACTGCCTATCCCTCACAAGGCTGAGCCAAAACTGGGGAACACTGGGGAGGAGTCCCATGGAGGAGGAGGAGCGTTCCGGAAATTAAGCCCAGCCTAGACGTGCCGAAGCAGCTCCCACTACTGGATTCTCTGAACAGTTCATAGGAGAATTAGAAAGGGTGCTCGGACTCCAAACAAAAAGAAAAATTAAATATTTGGGAATATGGCTGACAGCACACTGTAAGGAGATAAAGGAGAATAATTATAATAAGCTATTACAACAAACAAAAAACGATTTGGAATTAAGGACAAAAATGCAACTGTTATTACTAGGAAGAATAGCAGCCATAAAAATCTCAATATTACCAAAATTTCTTTATCTATTCCAAACTATTCCAGTTAAATTAGAAAAGACCTTTTTCAATAATCTTAATAGAATGACAGCAAAATTTATCTGGCAGGGTAAAAAACCCAGAATAAAAATGAAATTACTACAAGATATGAAGAGCAGAGGAGGCTTTGGATTGCCAAATTGGGAATTATATTATAGTGCAGCAACATTAGTTTGGCTAAAAGATTGGATTAATTTAAAGAATAAAAGAATATTAGCTATAGAAGGTCATGACCTTCAGAGGGGATGGCATGCCTTTCTTTGGGACATAGGACTTACTAAACAAAAATATTTCCACAGACATCTGATTAGAGATTTGTTGATATACAATTGGATCAAGGTTAAAAAGAAACACTATATAAAAATCCCAATTTGGCTATCCACAATGGAAGCAGCAATCCACCCAAATAATTTAGACCTGAACAAAATGTTAAAATATAAAGACTTATTGGACACAAATGGAAATTTAAAAACAATACAGGAGCTCCAAGAACAAGAGCTATGAGTAGACTGGTGGGCTTATCTTCAAATACAAAGTCAATATAAAAAGGATGTAAAGGAGTATGGAATATACTTGAAACCTCAACAATTAGACAAATTTGTATTAGGCCCAGATAAAAAAAATATTACCAAAATTTACAAGTATCTCCTAGAAATAGAAGTAGTGAAAGGATGCATGATTGCATGGGGTCAAAATATTGGTCATAACATAAAGTTATCAGATTGGGAGACTGTATGGAACAAAAACCACAAATTAACATAATCAGTAACACACAAAGAAAATGCATATAAAATGTTCTATAGATGGCACTTACCCCCTTCGAGATTAGTGAAAATGTACCCTAAAATGAGTTCCATATGTTGGAAATGTAAAAAAAAAAAAGAGGGAACATACTGTATTCTTATATGTGGTGGTCTTGCCCAGAGGCTCGAAAATACTGGCTCAAAATTCAAAATTGGCTACAGGAAATCACCAATGAACAACTAGACCTAGAACCAGAACTCTTCCTATTGGGGATCTTCAAAAAATAATACGTAAAGAGTACAAAATACTTATTATTACACATACTAACTGCTGCCAGGATTGCCTTTGCCCAGTGTTGGAAACAGCCATATACACCTGTAGAGGAACTGGTTATACAAAAAGTTATGAATTGTGCTGAAATGGATAAACTAACACTGAGTTTAAAAGGAATCTTCAATATTTTATAAGGTATGGGAATAATGGTATATAGCTGGATAGATTGGAGACAGATTAAGGATAAGTAATTATTAAATATTGAATATAGATAGAATATATCTATATTGAATATAGATAGAACCAATGAGAACACACTCCCACCCAATCAGAAGACAGCCAAGTCCCCAGCCAATCAAGTCACACCCCCACTAGCAGTTAAAAGGAAGAAGCAGCTGCAAGCTCACATCACTCTGAGTAGCACAGAGCTGAAGACCAAGCCTGAAGATGATGAATGAGACTTCATCGATACGTTGCCTAGATACTTCCAATCTTACGCGGGAGAAAACCCGAATAACCAAAGATCCATATATATATATATGTTTGTGTGTGTGTATATATATATGTATATGTATATATGGATCTTTGGTTATTCGGGTTTTCTCCCGCGTAAGATTGGAAGTATCTAGGCAACGTTTCGATGAAGTCTCATTCATCATCTACGGGGAGGAAACCCACCATCTGACCAGGACTTATGAAAAACTTGAAGTCCAAAGAGCTTCCATTTTATGTGACCTCACATTCCTATGCAACTGCTGAGATCAAAATTTAATTCCCACAAACTTCCAATTGAAATTCCACACCAACACAGCAGCCACCAAACACATCCTAATAAGAACAGAATTGGCCCTAATTAGAAATGAACTTCACACAAAAAGATTTCTCCTAGACCAAATCAACAAAGATCTCCTCACACTTCACCTCAGACTCAGCAACAAGATTCACCCCTTACTTTGGGACAAATCCAAACAGCTTGCTGTCTGGAGAGCCGAAACACAGACCACCCTCAAGACAGACACACACACCAAAAAACTCAGAAAATTACAACAATGCCAGAAACCAACTCCTCCCCCCTCACAGCCACACATGAAACAAACAGCGCACAACATCTCAGACAAGATCCTCACCGAAGCCGAAACCAAGGTCCTTTCCAAAGGATTCAACTTTGCTGTCGCTCCTAAACACATCCCCACAGAAACCATCATATGCGGAGTTGAAACTAGCCTGACCAAGACCAACCCTGATGATGCTAATAGAATCAGACTCGAAATCACCAACATCCTCTGCACTAGCAAACCACCCAAAAGCAACTTATCCAAAAAAGAACCAACTGCACGACTTAACCTGAAAGAAGACACCAGCATAATAATCCTTCCAGCAGACAAGGGCAATGCGACAGTGGTTATGAACACATCTGACTACCAATTCAAGTTAACCAACCTACTCCTAGACCCCACATACAAAACCCTAAAGACAGACCCCACCACCTACCTAGAAAAAACCACCAGATCCAAAATAAAAGCCTCCCCCATCAGTGAAGAAATCCAGCAAAGAATCATACCCAGAGAGAAATCATCCAGATGCCCTAAACTTTATGGTCTCTCCAAGATACACAAAGAAGGAACCCCACTTAGACCAATAGTCAGCTCCATGGGCTCACCTCTACAAAACCTAGCCAAATTTCTCGCCAAACAACTACAGCCCTATGCAGAATCCATCAACTCACACGTAAGAAACTCATTCCAGTTCATCGAGATCACAAAGAAACAAAACTTACAAACCAGTGACCTACTAGTGAGCTTCGATGTCATATCCTTCTTCACCCAAGTGCCAATAAAAGAAGCCTTGACAGCCATCCAAAACAAATACAACCCCCCCAAGCACATCCTAGATCTGACCAACCATTGCCTATTCAATACATACTTCACCTACAACGGACAAAAATACAAACAAATAGAAGGAGCACCGATGGGATCACCCCTCTCACCTGTCATCGCTAACCTCTACATGGAACACTTTGAAACACAAGCTCTAGAAAAATATGATCACAAACCCAAACTCTGGCTCAGATATGTAGATGATACCTTCATAATCTGGCCACACGGGAAAGAAAAAACTGAACAAATTCCTCACACACCTCAACAGCCTACACCCCAAAATACAATTCACCATGGAAACAGAAGCTAACAACCAACTTCCCTTCCTAGATGTCTTGGTATACAAAAAATCCAATGGCTCCCTAGGACACACCATCTACCAGAAGAAAACACATACAAACCGCTATCTACATGCACTCTCACACCACCACCCAGCACAGATCAATTCCGTAGCCGAGACACTCATCTCCAGAACAAAATGCTTTGCCGACAAACAACACCTAGAGACCGAACTACACACTCTCACCGGCGTGCTGACAGCCAATGGATTCCAAAGAAAGAAGATCACCCAACTAATCCAAAAAGAAACCCCAACCAAAATCCAAGACAGAGAACAAGAGAATGGCAAAGCCCTCCTCCCATATATAAAAGGCACTACAGACAAAATCAGCAAGATCCTCCAAAAACACAACATTAAGACAGCATTCTGCACAAACAGAAAGATATCCACCATCCTAAGAAACCCTAAGGACAAAATCGAGTTAGAAAATCAAGAAGTATACGAAATCCCTTGCACTGCCTGCCCCACATACATTGGACAAACTAACAGAAGAATAAGTGCACGCATTGAAGAACATAAGAACTCAATCAAAAAGGAAGAACCGACCTCTTCCCTGATCCAACACCTCAAAGCCAAAGGACATGAGATTGACTTTAAAAATACCAGAACTATCGCCAAAACCGAACACTTCAGCAGCAGAATAATCAGAGAAGCCATAGAGATAGAAAAACTCCCACACAGCATGAATAAACAAGATGATACCTCCCGCCTACCAGCCATTTGGAAACCCATCCTCATGAACAGACGAGTACCTAACATGAAGAATGACACCAGACCCACACCACTGAGAGCCACACAAGATGCCACCACCACACTTCCATGAAGAAAGCAGACTCACACCCACACAGAAGATGAGACACAACCACGGACCAGAAGCCGCACTGCAGTTGCATCACTACTCACTTCAAACCCCTCTGAGCCATACATGAAGCGAACTGACCCCCACCATGAAGATGCAGCACGACCACGAACTCGAAGCCAAACAGCAAGATCACAGCTCTGTGATCTTGCTGTTTGGCTTCAAGTTCGTGGTCGTGCTGCATCTTCATGGTGGGGGTCAATTCGCTTCATGTATGGCTCAAATCCCCCAGCAACTAAGACTAACCTGAGCACAACCAAGCCCCCACCTGAACAGAACACGCCTCCAGCCAATCAGAGCACAGCCAACCCCCCAACCAATCAGAACACAGCCAAACCCCCAACCAATGAGAACACCCCCCCCACCCAATCAGAACACAGCCAAGCCAAAACCCTAGCCACTATAGAAAACCCAAGCCACAGAATCATCAGAGAAGCCATAGAGATTGAAAAAAGACCAGAAAGCATGAACAGAAGAGATGATTCCACCAGACTGTCAATCATTTGGAAGCCTGCACTCACAAACAAAAAAAATCTCCACACCACAAGCCAGGCAAACACCTGGGCACAAACAGATCCCCCCTGATACCTCCAGCTCAAACACATCCCAACCAGGCACCCAGATGAAACCCAGCTTCCTAACTAATGATAGCCGTCCATTTACCCGGAGCCAAGCTGCACTAAAGGCCTTCAATAAAGTAATACAATGCTGCCAGCCAATCAAGATACAAAAAGAGCCAAAAAAAAAAGACAGAAGATATCAGAAACACCAATCAAGCAGAACACAGCAAACTCCAAGACCAATAAACACAGACCAAGACTCCCAACCAATCAGGAGGAAGAAAAAAACATTTTGGCACAGCAATAGGCTGCCCCAAATTTAAATCTGAAACCACTGTAAAAGTCTGACTCACAGATGAACACTATACAGAAGCCTGATGATGGCAGATGAGATTCTGCAGAAACGTTGCTACAACTTTTCAGTTTTTTCCTATGTAAGATTGGAAGTATCTAGGCCTAGATACTTCCAATCTTACATGGGAGAAAACCGAATAACCAAAGATCCGTATATATATATATACACACACACACATACACATATATACATACATATATATGTACATACATACATACATACATACATACATACATACATACATACATATATTCATACTCTGATTGTGATTAACTCAGTTAATTGCAATGGCAAACAGAGGTGGTACTAAGACACAGAACCTACATAAGTCCAAGAAATCTAAGGGTCCTTTGAAGGCCGCAGAGAAAGATGCTATCTGACGCCAGAAGGCGTTGAAAAAGTAAATTGAGAAGTGCACTAAGGAGGCTGAAAGAACTTCCCAGCCTCCTCCTCCAGTTCCACTATCTCAGACTCAACAACCACCAGTAGCCTTAGACCTGTCCATGCCACCCAGGCTAGCTAGCACCTTATAGGCCTCACCAAGCATAAATATCCTGAGGCGAGCCCCCAAGGCAACCTTCATTCCAACAGCGGCTGGCCTGTGACAGGAGGAGTTCCTGACAGATGAAGTACCAGAAAGGATGAAGGCATGTATGGAGCTTGCAATCCGCAGAGGAATCGCAGTCGGGGTCCAACAATCCTTGATGATCAGACAGATACCAGTATCGAAATGTGACTCTCAGTCAGTAAGATCTCTATGCAGAACTGACCTGCATTATCTTCAGGTATTTCCTCAAGGGGAGTTTTCTTTAATTTCACATATGCATCCAGATGTACAGGAGAAGGGAGAAGGTGAGCCCCAAATGGATTAAGTAGATGCAGTATCAGTTCAAGAAAGTGAAGTCCCCTTGGATGAGGAACCCCTAGAAAGAGGCATGTCTGAGAACGAGGACCTCAAGCCAGACCAGCCCACTTTTATGGGGCTATTTCATCCACAGACGAGCATCCAGCCCCACCTAATATCCATCTGGTGGAGTCCTGTTCTGGCCAATGACTAATCTGGATATAAGTTTTTTAAAAAACACAAACAGAACAATGAAGAGGATGGGGGTTGCATCACCTCGTCTTTGCCAAAACTGGGGAGCCAGGGAGGAGTAACAGTGTCCTATTCAATTAAACCCAGCCTATCCAAACAGAGACTAAGCACCTCCCAATCTCTGGATGCTCTACGCAGCTCACCGAGAATGGGCATATCAGGTAAATACCAACGCTCTTCTATATTTCTCCCAATATAAAAGCTACATTGTGGGTCTCTCTAAAACATTTATTGTATGAGCTCGAAAACCTGTTCCATAATCCTCAATGTGTCTAGCCAGGTTGTGAAAGTTAGGTTCCTCACAATGCCAGTGCAAAGTAGAGCTAAGATTAGGTGCAGCATGTTGCCAATGATACCAGGGTGTATCTGTTGTTAACAAGAATATACTGTATGTTTTACTCTCCTTGAATAGAAAAACAGAGTTGTTGCATAAATAAGTTTTCCTCTATGAATAAACTCTAATGTAAAATTTGTATTTATATAATGCCTACACAGATGAATTAAAGCCATGTGCACAATATTTATATATAGATTTTTATATCATTTTCTGCAAATAAATATCTATTGAGTAAATATTCTGTAATGTTCCAAGGCCACTGTACTGAAAATGTGATTTTCATCTGTCTTCACTCAGTTTAATTTTAGCTGTTACAATAAAGAGGTTTATCAAATTTCATTATGCCTTGAAGTTTCACAATAGTCTAAAGATGTTTAAGTCTCCAGAGAGTCACTTGTTCTGTCATATGATCACGTTTGAAAAAGACGGGATTCTGTCACATTTCCACAGACTACATCCAAGCTGAGAAAATAATCACAATATCCAGTCACATCATATTTTAAAACAACAGTCCAAGTTGCTCAATGCCTGCCAAGGTGCAAAATGCTTATAAATATTATCAGAACCAGATACACAACACAAATGAAACCAATATATATATTGCTGTTGTGGGGAAAATAGAAGGAGGAAGTATTAGATATGGTCTCCACTTGAAAAATAACAGAGGGGTAAAAAAAAATCCTTGTGGTTCCTGTTTCTTGAGCTGGCCTGCTAGAAGGCCTGGCATTTATTCCCTAATGGTAATAAAAAAATATACATGTGTGCTTACAGGAAGATTTCTCTGGGAGGCTGTAAGTGGTGAAAAATCAGCCAATCTTGAAGTGAGCACCAGCAAATTAGGATATAACTCCTAGATGCTTGACTATCTTATATAAAACTAAATAGTGAGTAGACACACTGCTCTTGCTTATTGTACAAATGCTATCTGGTGGCACTATCCCAAAACATAATGAGCCACTTGCTTCACATTAAGACCAGTCAGTGAAACAGAGATACATAGCAACTAATCTGAAAAATAATCAATATGTTCAAAGAATAAGGAAAGTAAAACAAAAACTGTACTTTAAAAAAGGATAAATGGGTCTATTTTAATGCAGTCATAATAATTAACTAAAGACATAATAGCTGTTGGATCATTTTCCTCAATAAATAAAAGAATAATAAAAGAAAGAATAATGGTTTTGATTCATTTGTTTAATTGAGTTCTTTCTCTTCTTGTTTAGAGAAGATCCTGGTTTTGGTCATATTTCTACAGAAATATTGAAAATTGAAAAGGGTTCTCAAACTTTTGCGTTCCACTGTATAATGGCATTGCCTCTTCTGCTTGCTAACCTAATTTGAACTGGACTAATCTAACACCTGGACATAGTCTATCTGCAATGCAAACCATAGCCTTTAGAGGGGAGACATTCACAACAATCCAGTGGCTGGATGTGAATCATAGTTTCATTTTCAGCAAATTGGCAGATGTTCAAGAGGAAAACAAGTGCAGTGAAGTTTGCTTTAAGAATCACAGAAACACTTCAATTTTGCCAAGCATTTCTAAGCATTTATCCAAATGTCCATGATAAAGGAAAATAAACAGAAAACAAGAAGCATTTATAAGATAAATTCAGAGTAAGAAATATTCAAATTTATTGTTTCGTGTGTTTTTTTTCTCCTGCTGAATTAGGAGACCTAATATTATTCCCTGTCTTTAAAATAGACAAATCTGTGCCCTGAAACAGAGTGAAGTGACAATGTTAAAATCCTGGGTAGAGATTTTCACAGCATTTCTCATTTTTATAGAAGTCGTCTAGCTTTTCATTTCTCCAAACTGAAACCCTGGAAGCAATGCTTACTTGTTCCCGACCTGATTCCCTCTCCTAACAAACAAAAGGTAAGTCGACGGGTAACTACGCAAAGCCACTATCTTCAACAGACAATGCACATGAGGATGTGTCATTCTGTAACTGAAACACATACTACTGTGTTGCAGTGGCAACTCCAGATGTTGGTGGGTCAGAATTGTCTATGTCTGTCCTGAGCCTCTTTAACTGGTCTTCGGCTGAAGTGTCAGTGCTAGTCCAGCTGGCTTTGTATGAGCAGCAAAAAACAGTTTTGGTTGGTTTTGATTAAAGCAACTCATCGTCAAGATTTTCAGAGGTTTTCCCATTCTGATGTCTGGTTACTAGGTAATTGCCACTGATCGTAATGAACCATAGTAAATAATGCATAAACTCATACTGGAAAGAACATTTATTTTTAAAGTCATTGAAAACTATTCCATTCAAAGATAACATACTTACGTTTCTACCTGTGAGAAGGGAATTAATGGCATTGTTAAAGTATGAATGTATGATCAGAACTTTGATTTTCATAACCAAAGGGAGTAAATTACTCTAATCCCATATAGTAGTTAAGAGAACAAGAAATTGGAAACACTTGAAGGAACTTGAAAGGGGTGCTTAAGAGATTTCTTGCCAGATCATAAAAGAGCCTTGCTCAACTCCCCATTTTAACATTTACCTACACAGTGAAAGAGTACCAACACAATTCATAGATGTAATCATTTGCAGACCTGGTAGGCACTCTTAGTTGACATAAATGAAAGATTTATTGTTGGGATGATGAAACAAAGAGCAAGTTGTGCAAACTTTACTGAGCTGGATTAGGAAAACATGCCTTTTCCATTTCCCATTTTTAACTGCTTTGGGTGCAGTTTCAAAATAAGGGCCAAGACATGTGATACACAAAAACAAGTTGCATGTTATCTTGTTACAGGATCCTCTTTGTATACAAGTTATCTCCATACCTACCAAAAATAACATAAGAAGTACTTCATACAAAGAAAAATATGCAAAATGCAAAATCTATAAAGGAAATTTTGTTGAATGTCCCTGGGAAGGTGTTGAGCAAAATTATTTTATGAGAGAAAGTCAAATCTGGCAACTGTACTGTGGTTTTAGTGTGATCTACAGATTGTTATTCAACATTTCATTGAAAAATGCATAGATGAAAGAAAAATTTCCACATTTGTTGATTTACAGAGAATGACAATAAATAGACTTATTTGTTAAAGGTTTAACTCTGAATAGGGAGGATGACCAGATTATGTAATATCTCCTTAGTTGTTTAATGTATTTATGCAAAAACATATATGGCATGCTTATGGTGATATCAGAGGTATCCTGCTTAGATTGGGAATGTGCCTATACTTTTGCAAACAGAAAATGATACATCCTGGAATAATATGCAGAAGATATTAATTTATGGCTTGAGAATGCACCCAATAGATCAACTGGCTATTATTACACATGCTCCTCCAATAAGTGCTGCTGGCTTTTTTTTTTTTTCAGGCATATAAAAAATAACATTGGTTTGGTTGTTGTTAGATGGACACTGCATTTAAATGGTAAAGTAATTATTAAACAAACCAATTCCTGTAGGTGGAAGATGCCACTTGCTATGATGCTTGAATGTAGTGGTCTGTGGCCTACAGGACAAAGCTAAACATTGTTAATGTCTATGGCCCTTGGGAAAAAAAACATTCATAGCATGAAGGAGGAGTGTTGCCTGTCCAGGTTCTACTTTCCTTTCCTGCCATGTTTCTGACAAAAAAAGAGCTCTTCTCACATTTGGAATTAGTCCCAGAAAATTTGTTCCATGTCCTGCTGTCTCAAAAAAAAAACAAAAAAACCCAACCCCCAATTTAATTATATTTTTTGTAATTTTTCCTACCATGTCACTTAGCAGCACATTCTCTTTGGTCTTCAGAAAACAAGATCATTAACACCTACCAAAAAGTTGCAGTGAGAACTGCAGTAATTCCCTTAAATATTTCTTAAGATTTTACGAATCTCATCCCAATGAGTATATCAGTAAGGGTTAAGAGCAGTTCTTCTGTACATACTTTTTGACTAGAAGAGAAGCATGAAGGGACAGTCCAAAAGTAGGGGTAGTACTTGACTTATGACCATAATCGGAACTTTTTTTTTTTTTGCTTTTTGGAAGCCAGCTGGGAAGATTTCAAAGCCAAGATCCCCAGACGCTGCAAATTTTGTAAATACCTGCTGATTGCCAAGGGCCTAAATTTTCATCATGTGGCTGTCGGATGCTATAACAGTTGCAAGTGTCAGGACCACTTGTAAGTCAACTTTTCCAGCATTTGGCAGTTCAAATCTCACTAGGCTCAAGATTGACTCAGCCTTCCATCCTTCCAAGGTTGGTAAAATGAGCACCCATATTGTTGGGGCCACTATGATCACTCTGTAAACTCTGTAAGCTTAAGCGATGGCTATAAAGCACTGTCAAACAGTATATAAGTCTAAGTGCTATTGTTATTGTAACTTGAAACAATCACTAAATGAATTATGCACTACCTGTATATAAAAACAACTTATCCAAATATCTTTATTTCCTCTTTCTTCCAGCAAAGATCACTCATCACCAAAACCATTTCACTAAATATTTCACTAAATACTAAATATGGACCTAAAGTCAGTCTGAAATGGGTCAAGACAATCCTCTTATATTCTCATTATGTGCCAAACTCTTTTATCAATTGTCTTGGATCAAAAATCAACCAAGGAACTCAACAACCTCAAAATCTATGAAAATATATTTAGGGACCATCCTGTTAAAACAAATAGAATAATCCTCACATTCCCTTCATTAACTAATAGATGGTCACAGATAGTCCTTGACTTATGACCATAATAAAGCCCCAAATTTCCATTGTAAGTCTTCATGGTTGTAAACCAAGGCACCCACATGACTAACGTGATTTTATGATTTTTTTTTGCAATAGTCGTTAAATGAGTGCCATAGTTGTTAAATGAATCAACATCTTCCTATAGGCTATATTTTGCTGGAAACAAGCCAAAAAAGGCTGGAAACTGGAAAAAATGTCATAAATCAGAGTCACATGACTACAGAATTCTACAACTAGTCATAAGGTGTGACGGTTGCCAAATACCCCAAATGTGATCATGTGATTCTGATGTGTGTGGATATGTATCACTATGCACATGTAGAGCTAGTGGAACTGAGTGATAAGTAGTTGTGGGGAGTCTGGAGGAAATGTTGAGGACCACCTGTATAAGTCCCAAATCAAAAAACAGAAATCTGCAAAGAGCCATCAATTCCACTGAATTTAATTACTGGATCATTTAATGTTCTACTGGGCTTGTTAACCTTCTCTGTGGGGGAAAAAAGAAGGTCCATAAAAATAGATTATAACTGGAAAAATTCTGATGAAGCCATTTAAATGAAGTCTGGCTTTATAGGTAGTCCTTGATTAGTGACCACAATTGGGACTGACAACTAGATCAATAAGCAAGGCAGACATTAAGTGAAATTGCAACTGTGCTTATGATCTTACTTCAGCTTCCTTTCGCTTTACAGATACGCAAAGGTTGTAAATGCAAGGATGATCGTAAAGTTACTTTTTCTTCATGGTTATTAACTGCAAATGGTTGCTACATGAGGCAGTCAATAAGAGTCACCTTTATAGGTGACAGAAACTGAGGTGCTTGTCTATTCTTGCAAATGTTTTCATGTGGATATAAGAAGTAGCTAAGCATGTTATTTGCTACCCCAAAAGTTTCTTTTTGTATCATATTATTCATCTATTTGATGTGGAAATTGAGTTTAATGAATATTATAAATTGTTACTTAAATAGTAATATGATGACTGTTAAGCATTTCAGTATAATTTATTATTTGGCTTAAAGGATGGAGAATAAAATCCAGCACAGTCACATACACGTACGTAGTCTTTTTAAGTGAATTTAATTACATTCACAAGCAAGAATTTAACAACTTTTGTATAATATCAGGTTCATTAATCAATATTATGCAAAACAATGGTAGAACAAAAAGTAAGGGTTTTTTTAAAACTTGAAAATATTTAAGTGGTCTAATTTTTGTTCTCAGACAATCAAAATTCCTATAGTCTGCGACATCAAATATAAAAAAGCATTACATTAATCTTCCAAAAGTTCAGGTTTTAAAGACATTGCATCATTATTTTTGTTAGCTATCTTTCTGATTATAATGCAGATGAGCACCAAATTTAATAAAACTAAAATAACACAAGCTATATATGAAGCATAACAGGATATTGCAAAGAGATTAGGCAGTTTCCTTCAGACTACTTACACAGCTCAAAGAATAAAGACAGAATGAACAAAAGCAAAGCATAACATAACATAACCCTACATAAATGAAAGGACACAATGTTGAAAAAATAATACATCAATTATACATTTTAACTAAGAATTAAAAAATATAAATTTTGGCAACAAATCCAGGGAACCCAAAAATATCAATAATGTCTTTATGACAATTTGTGTTCCACTTTTCCCACTCTGTTGCTGAGAAGAGAACATACTGGCTAAATTTAAACCAGCTGTAATGATGAGTATTACAGTTGGACTGAAGGGGAAGCTTACCTCATGAAAATACATTGTGGAAACTGCTGTTGGAAGATAATAAAAGGATTAAGTGCCATTTTAGTGGACCATTTACTTTTCAATCAAAATGTCTCATGTATTTCCTGTTCTCAAGTAGCCTGAATTCCAAAATTCTTTTGTCTATTACAGTACATAGTAGCAAAAGGCTGTCATAAGAAATTAATAATTTTACATAGAAGGGAGCTTTTATGCATGCAGACAGCAAGCTACTTGTTGCCAACTTCCCTTGAATCTGTTCAACACATATTTAACCAAAAAATGATGTTGATCAGACTAGAAAAATACCCAGTTTCAAATTTAGCAATAATATTGTTTCAAAAGACACTAGAAACAGTTGGGAAGGGGAGCATTTTCTAAGAAAAATTATGAGAGTATTTAATTTAGACTTTCTAAAAAACAAAAAAGACTCATTTTTAAATGAAAATTGACATTTACAAAGTAATTCTTCATTAAATTTGAGGTGCACAAAACATGAGTAAAACACAGTAACACTTCAGCCTCCAAATAAACTCCTAACCAACACTAATTTTTGACGAGTTGCTTCCTTGGCTTAATAAATAAGGTTTTAAAGCAATTTTAAAAAAATTAAGCTAATATTTTAAAAAGACCCATTTTGATAATTTACAATTGTTGTTTACGGTACTTTAGGGCTGGACTGTAAAAATAATTTTTTAAAATTATTTTAAATATTTAACTTTTCCTTTCCTTTTTAAAACTAAACATATTTTAATAATCTTGCCCGTAAGTCTTCTATAGTCATTAAAAAAACAGCACACCAAGTGTTTATTTTGTAATGCTACATAAAAACTCAATTCTGATAGGACAAAATACCCATTCAAATATACTGAATTGACTAAAATATACTGAATTGACTACAGTACTGAAATTTGTTTGTTTATACTGAAGAGTATACTTGAAATAGCCTAATATCTAGACCCATAGACTAATACACTATTTATAAGCATCTTCCAGTATTACCCATTATATGAGGTTAACATAATGACATAAAGATTTTTGTGACGTAACTGAATAGAAAAGTAACATTAAAAACTGCCACATAATAACGTACACATCAAAGGAAAAAAATATGCAGCATGTTTTCTGTTATTGAATAATTCCATAGTTCTATTCCACCACCTTTCAATACTGTAAAAACTTGAAACTTTGCTTTTAAATTATACTTTTAAAAGAGAGAGGGCTGTTTTCATATACATTTTAAAAGCAACCCCCAATATGGCTACACACATACACTGTTGAATAATCCAAGTATTTCCATTGTTTCAGATTTCTAAGTTAGGAATATAGCACAATTATCTTCTTAAGACATAATGAAACTGGAGATTCTTCCCCTATCTCTACACCATCTATTTGTGCTGCTTAATGTTAGTGACAATTTTTGCAATCTTAAATGTTTTTCTAAATGCAATAACATCATCTATTGCAGTGGAAAGTTATGTGTACTACTTTATTATGCTTGGATTCTTGTCATGAGTATATAAGCCACATAATTTACTAGTATGAGGTCAATGGAAAGATTTAGGGGATGTTATACACAAAGAACAGTTTAGGATGGGATGGATAAGAAATAAGCAAAATCCCTGTTGTTTTAATCTTTTAAAAATATAGCATTCAGTATATTGGGCATTATATTAGATAACAAATTATATAGGAATATTTAGAGTAGAAAAAAAATACTAAAATACAAAGAACAGTGTATAAAAACAAAGTATGTGTGTAATGACGCATTTTGAACTATTCCATGAGTAGAAGAAACCACATATAGTACTTTAATTATTTAACTTTCTAATACAATCACCTGCATAATGAAACAGGAATATAAGAAAATAAGGCTGTCAGAAATGTATTCTCATCACAGTTATGAATATTTTGATATTATTTGTAACCCAAAGACTTTGCTTCTTAGGAACAGCATTTGGGAAAAATAAATCCAACAACACTACCATATAACTTTTCAGTATAAAGTAAATCTTAGTTTGAAAACTCTCACTCCAAAATCTGACCAGTATTGTACTTAGGGGCTACCTGTTTTTCCAAAACACACTCAACCACAACCCTATGAATAAACACCAATTCTTCAAAGTGATCCTTCTTTATGACATTTTGTGCAGTTATTCCTTTCTAAACAATACAATTTGGGTAGCAAACAATTGTTCTTATATTTCACAACTGAGTTTGGAAGCTTGGTCAAATCTTGCTTTGTGGTTACCTACTCTATTAAGAGTTTCATATTATTGAGACTGAACTGCAAATCATTAGTTTTTATTTCAATTTACCACATAACTAGTAATTCATCCAGAGACAGTGCTTCTCTCAACATGTTGGCATTATGGTGCGGCTTAGATCTGCCTGATCAGAGAAGAACAGCTATAATAGCTCTCTTCTAAAAACTGTTTTTATATATATATTAAATAAAAGCCATCCCGAAAGTTACATTAGATGCTCAATTTTAGTCATTAATAATAATTACTAGGATTGTCTTTCTTTCTGCTATCTATCATTTCAAAAGCTTCTGTTCAATTGGGATATTGTTCAAAAGCAAACTGAAAAAAAAGCATTAAAATGTGCTTCATGTTTCTTGATTTAAAATATAACCCAAGGCACACTGACTCTCAGCTGTGTTTAACTCTTCTAAACTGCTTTGAACATCCTATTAAATTTTTCAGTGGCCTTTTCAAATATAAACCATTTGTATTTAAAAGCTAAATTTGTTGCAGTGGGCAACAAAATACAACATGCCAATATTTATAAACAGTATTATATTATTTCCTCTCAAAAAAACAAAAATGAAGCATTACTATAGGGAAATAGCATAATTCTGATAAAATAATATTGTGCAATAAAAGAGCAGCTGGTTTTCAACAGGTAAGATACTGTTTCATAATATCACTATACGGGTTACATAAAACCCTGTAATTCCTATTGAAAGAATATTTTAGAAGGCAGAAAAAAAAAGGGGGGGGGAAGCAATTCCACAGTATTTCCAGTCAGATAAATACATTCCAGACTTACCATACATTTGTTTGGTTTTTCTCCCGAATGAACTCTCATATGAATTAGCAACTTGTAACGAGCATTGAAAGGTTTATACCGGCGAATGCAGCCTGTCCAGAAGCAAGTGAAGTCTTCTCCTTTCCTTTGATCAATATGAGTCTTTTCTATGTGCCGGACCAATTCATCTTGCTGATCATAGGCAGCACTACAATCAATCCATCGACAGATCTGCTTATCACCGCTAGCCTCCTGCTCATCACCTTCACTCATCTGAAGAGACTTTGGAGACATCGAGGCCTGTAAATGCGTTAGTGCTCCTTGAATGTGGTTTTGCTGCTCGTGTAAATGATAAGGTGGTGGCAGTTCTTGGTGATGCTGAAAAAGACTGGAGGCAGAAGTATATTCATCAAGTGGTTCCTGTTTTAAGAAATTCAACTTCTGTTTGCTGTGTAAAATATCTGGCTGAGGAGCAGAAGCAGTATTCATTATAAGGCAGAAGCTTGCATTCTCTCCTGTGTGCTGCATTGGGGAATGGTCACAGTCCCCTCGGATAGTTTCAGTGGAAACAGGGACAAGGCATACTGAAGGGGAAGGAATATGGCAGTGGTTCCCAGATTGCGAGCAGGACTGGGGGCGAGAGGATTTCTGAGCACTATGAAGAGTGATCTCTCTAGGAGAAGAGGAAACACCAGCTGAATTAGTCCACAGTCCATTCACACAGGTAACCAGCGAAGTCTGTGATGTGCGGATGATAGTTGTAATATCAATCCCATCAGCAGAAGATGGCAGCACAGAGATGCATCTCTTCTTCAGATTGCTTGCCTGTTGTCGACCTAAATGGTGAGGGCTGTTGAGTGACAAGGAGCCCAGGGAGGGGCTATGCTCATTATTAAACAATTGCGATGAAAGTGAATTGGTAAAGCTATTGTGGTCAACTTCAAGATGGAGGCCACCTGAGCCTTTCAGTTCCATTCCATCAGTAATCTCTCTGTGTGCAGAAACCTCAGATGGGCCCTTATAATCACCCAAGCATTCCTGTTTTATATGCTGAGTAGTGTGACTTCCATTCATGCACAGAGTGGTAGAATCTGCTGCGTCTTGGAATTGGAGAGGCCTGCAACACAGTTTCATGGATCATCATTAGGATGGATCATCATTAGGATGTTGAAAAATTAGCATTTTCATGCAAAATGCAACATCACTTAAGCTTCTAAGAAGGGGTAGGTCTGAATTCTTTGTGTATGCTATCTCTCTATTGCATTATCTGCATTTGAACATTTTTGAATGCTTCCTCACTGGCAATAAAAAAGAGTGCTATCTCTGGGTAGATAAGAGCAAACTGCACTCATACTAACAAAAGTACCACTACAACATCTTGCAAAATGCATTTTTTTAACGCAAGCTATGGATTCAATAGATAACATAGGCAAAATACAGAGTATTATGGTAATTATATTCAGATCTTTCCAATAGTACAATTTAGTTCAGCTCAAGCAGAAATATCAATGATGTTACATTTATTTTAGGACTCTGGTATTACCTTATATGATTAACCAATTTTATTAGCCGTTTAATAAAGCTGTAAAATTATTGCTGCCCACATCATCAGATTATGCAATGGCTAAACTGGTGTTAAGATTAAACTGATATTAAGCTGAAACGGGGACATGCAGATGCAAGTTGGATTAAAAGTTCGGTATCTTATCAATTAATAATTGTAATATGTTAAAAACCATTGTGCTTGTTGAGACCTTTTGAAATTGTTTCTATTTACTATTATAAGAGAGCAGTTCTTTATTTTCCCCAATCAGTGACTTGTAGTCAATTTCATGAAATACTAGCATTAAGATAATTTAATTAATAAGTTTGCCTGAAGTACAAATACCATTCTAAAGTAGGTTACAGAATTCTTAAGTACAAGTTTTGATTTGAAGATATATCCATGAATAAGTTCTGTGTTTTTCTCTCTCTCTCGTTCCCTCTCTCTTCCTCTCTCTCCTTTTTCTCCCTCCCTCCCTCCCTCTCTCTCTGTGACAATTTCCAATATAATCACTCTAATAAATCCCACAAATTCAAAATATCATCTTAAAAAGATTTAGAATATTTATAATTCACTACAGTTTCTTTTTAAAATATTTTCATACTTTATTATTACAATGAGTTAGATAAACATCTCCTTTTAATTTAACATTCTAATCCCTGAATAGATGTTCCATATATTCTTGATATAGAGCTCTAAAATATTAATTTTAGAATTCCCTTAGTTCAAATTCATCTCAAATCATGTCACTGCTTTTCCTTTAAATCTATTTAACGGCTTCCAAAACAATTTTATATATATTGATATTGTTCTGTATTTGAACAATTTTAGATAAAGTTTAATCCCCTGATCTCCATGACTACGTTCTCTGCATCTTTTTTCTATGCTATTATTACACAATAACACGCAGCAATTATTTTCTTATATGCATTTTTTCTTATCCATAGTTTATTTCACTTCATTATTCTACCAACTTCCCATTAGTGTAATTTCATACTAGAACATAATAGAATAGCAGGGTTGGAAGGTACCTTGGAGGTCTTCTAGTCCAACCTCCCATTTTATGTCATGTGACCATGGTTTACGGTGTTTTAAATGAGGACCAGCCTTTACTTCCCGTTTACACTTCTGTAATGCTCAGTTTCACTCTGTAAAACTCTATGAAACTCATCCTGCAAATAATATGCAAATCCTTCAAGAAAATTTTTAGAATCCACAGGAGTGTGAACAGGCCACCTCTTCTAAATGGCTAACGCATCTACAATTTTTTTTTTTTTGAGGCTTGATTGCTGCTCCTGGCTCTATGGATAAATATCTACTTTGCATACCATTTTTACAGCATACACTTCTAGAGATAGCTAGGAACATTTTTCAAACGAAAGAAGACATACAACATTAATAATTAAATTTTAAAAATGTTCTGAAACACCTCTTTCAAGGGATTTACATAGCCATAATAAGTAACACAGCAATAGGTCTTTCCAACCTCTTTTTTTTCCAGCCAATAAAAAAGCATCAATAAAAGTACTTTTTTTCAGGGGAATATTAGGATAAGCCACTAGTTTCATAATAATTCTTCAGATATGAGTTCAATGACATTTATTCCAAGGTAAGGAGGCAATAGTTTGGGTATCTGAAGCAGCTTCTTTAAAAAGATAAATATTCCCTCACTTACATTTCCTCCCTTCTGAACACTGCCTTATAATATCTTCAGGAAGAACAAATATATAATTTGTACTCATGCTACAGGCCAAAACAGGGTAGATTCACTCACAAATCTACTCATTCTGGTCCTAGACACTGTTCAAATAAGTAAAAGTCTTAGATGAAAACACATCAGACAGTCCTAATTTTTTACTGACAGGCAACTGGCTAAAGTTGTTAATTTATCACTGTGAGGTAGCCTCTGCAAAAGGACATGGTTCCACTAGTAGGAAGAAGATGAATCTTCCATTCTTACAGATTAATGGTTTAAGCTGCTTGGGGCATGGGATTTGCGACCACATCACAGTATAAAAAGCATAGTGACTTTGAAAAAAAATTGTAATAACATTGAGTTGTGCAACATTACATCTGGGTAACAAAAATGAAAGGCATATGTACAGAATCATCATAGACCCCGGCATAGAAATATTACATGTGGGTGTCCTTTTCAACCACAAGTTAAATATGAACCAGCAGTATGATGCAGCTGCTAAAAAAGCAAATGCTACTGCAGAAGCACATCGTCCAGTTTATGAGATGTCATTGTAATTCTATTCTGCTCTATCAGATTCCCACCTGGAAAGCCATATCTAGTTCTGGGTATCCACAACTGAAAAACAAGAGACAAACTGGAACAAATCCAAATAGTCAACTACCTGGAAATCTAGTCCTATGATGAATCTGGATATCTTTAGCCTACAGAAGAGAAGATAGAGAAAAGACATGATAGTGGCCTTCAAAGATCTTAAGATCTGTCACACAGAAGAGGAAGTAGACTTTCTCTTTATTGCCCATAGATTCAAGTTCAGAACTAATGTCAAAACTGCAGGGAAACAGGTTCATGCTTCACATCAAGAAAGATGTCCTATGAAGAAATGTTATTTGATAGAACAGATAAATCCAGATTTCAAATCCTAGGAAATAGACAAAAGAAAATAGCTTAAGGGTTGTGTTTATCTTAAGGCAATGTGGAAAATGACAGAAAATGTCAACATCTTCCTCTCCTTTGTCTATTCTAGAGAAATTTACTACAGCTATGCAGTGCCTAAGACTAGAAGGCAAGACATTTGAAAATACTTTGGAGTGTTCCAGAGCCATCAGTCTGCAGCTCCTTAAAGCAGCTATATTTTTTCCCAGAGTAATGCAGCTGCTCTCTGAGGTCTATTTTGGCCTTTGAATCCAAAGCACCATGCTGGCCTAAAGTTTGCCATTTACGTGCCATTTGGCAAAAACAAATTTCAAGTCCTGGATCACCCACCATTAGATCAAGTTTAAAGGTATTTTACACAACTGAGGTGCATTTACTTTTTTCTTCGACTGACTTAAATTTGTTGCATATTTGATTTCATCTTAGCATGTAAGAATATTTTCCAACACACATGCAGTGTTGGATTTCATAGGGTAGAAAGTGTCAGGCAGGCTGACAGAAATAATGGGACAAAATGACAGATGAAATGATTGTACCCAAATGGAAGCAACAAGTACAACGTGTAAAGAGGATGGATACATTTGTCTTATCCCTTGTAATGGGGAAAATTCTCTATTTACTATGAGTTGTAGGGAGATAGTACACAAGTTGGTCCCTAAAGAATCCAGCACTAAAGAATCCAGAATTGTGCTTACAATGTTAATGAAAAGCACTGCTGGTGTTGATATTATATAATCCTAGTAATATGTTGCTGCTAGGAGATAATCTAGAGTATTTTTATACACTTAAGATTTTGATTAATCAATCATCAAGGGAAAGCCTAAACAGAACAAATTATATCAATCTAATATTAAACACAAAGATATGTGTTCCTTGGATTCTTATTAGAAAAAAGGCAGTTGTTTCAGTACTAGACAGTGGCATTAGATGTTTTGCCAAGCCACAACCATATTACCAGCATTATCTAGAATGCCAGGTGCAGTCATGTCTCCTTCCAGCTTTCTAAAACTAAACACAAGTGATGAAATTAGGCTGAGGCTATCAATTACAAGCATAGATCACAAGTCACATTCAGCCATCAATTACTTCTTGAATTTCACTTTTTGAAGTCTGGTTTGTTAACTAGTCACAATGTGAATTCATAAGAACATTATAGAGATAATCCTCAAGTTACAACAGTTCATTTAGTGGTCATTCAAAGTTGTAATAGCACTGAAAAAAGTGACATGACTGTTTTTCACACTGTTGCACCATCCTCTTGGTCAGATGATCAAAATTCAGACGTTTGGCAACTGGTTCATGTTTATGACATTTGCAATGTCCCGCAGGGTCATGTGATCACCTTTTACGACCTTCTGACAAGGAAACTCAATAGGGAATCCAGATTCACTTATACACTATGTTATTAACAACTGCAATGATTCACTTAACAACTATGGCAAAAAAAGGTTGCAATATAGGGCAAAATTCACTTAACAAATGTTTCACTTAGCAATATAAATTTAGGGCTAAATCGTGGTAGTAAATCAAGGACTACCTGTAGTCTGAATTAAATTTGAAGAATCAGTGATATGCCCCTCTATTAATATAGCTATGATCTCTAATAACAAATTTATATTGACTAGAAGCCCAATTGAAACTCAACATTAAGAAAACTAAGATCATGGCATCCAGCCCTCTCAATTGCTGGCAAATAGATGGAGAAGAAAAGGAGGTAGTGACAGATTTTATTTTCCTCGGCTCCAAGATCATCGCAGATGGGGATTACAGCCAAGAAATTAAAAGATGCTTGCTCCTGAGAGGAAAGCTATGGCAAATCTAGACAGCATACTAAAAAGCAGAGACATCACCCTGCCAACAAAAGTGCCTATAGTCAAGGCTATGGTTTTCCTAGTTGCAATGTATGTTTGTGAAAGTTGGACCATAAGGAAGGCTGAGAGCCAAAAAATTGAGGTCTTTGAACTATGGTGCTGGATAAGACTCCTGCAAAATCCCTTGGACTGCAAGGCGATCAAACTGGTCAGTCCTAGAGGAGATCAACCCTGACTGCTCTTTAGAAGGCCAGATCCTGAAGGTGAAACTTAAATACTTTGGCCATCTAATGAGAAGGAAGGACTCACTGGAGAAGAACCCAATGCCGGGAATGATTGAGGGCAAAAGAAGAAGGGGACGACAGAGTATGAGGCTGTGGATGGAGTCACTGAAGCAGTTGGTGTGAACTTAAATGGATTCCAGGGGATAGTAGAGGACAGGAAGTCCATGGGGTAGTGATGGGTCAGACACAACTTCATATCCAACAACAAGAAGAAGCCCAATTAATTTTCAGTCTCTTTCAGCTTGCAGTGAGGACATCCCTTAAGAAACCTACCATAATAACTTGGGCTTCCTTATCAGACAGCCACTTACTTTGGAAGGTTTGAATACGGTAATAAGGAAGGAAGCTATTACAAGTGTACAGTTCATTTGTGCTATGAAAGACAAGGCATAACTACTTCAACTGCTGAAGTATCATAGAAAATGTGTTAGTGATGGTTGATAGATCAGATGTCAGGTAAAAAGAACAAGGACTGAAAGATTTTGATGGGAAACATGTTCCTTAAGTGTTGGGTGGTTAGTTTTGCCTTTGACAGATCTTAGCAAAGAACAAAGAGAAGTTTAAACCAATGCTTTTATAACTTCACTGAAGGCTATCATATAAAGACTTCTTTATATAATAACAATGTAAGAAACTGAATAACAATGAACATCTGACCTGTAAAGAAAATTAATCATTCAATTTCTCCAAAATCACCACCTGATTTGTCTTCTCTGGGTATTTTATAAAGTCTGTATTTTAGAAATCTTCCTAACAGGATTCTACTGTAATTAATACATTCACATTTATTTCTGTCTCTCCCCCCCCCCCCCTCAAAAAATGAATTGGGGAAAAAAACAATGATTTGCAGTTATAAGCAAGCAGAAATGGCTCTCAAGAGTAGGAGAAGGAGGAAGACAATAGTTCTGAGGGAAATGCTTGAAACATAATGGGGAAAGAAGGGGAACACTGATCACTGGGTCACCATAGTGCCTATGATGCCAGAAACAGGAAAACTAATGACAAGATCAACAAACTGATATATATTCACTATTTAGTTACTGAGAAAATGGCAAAACTACAGAACCTAGGGCAGGTTTCAGGAGTAAAAGGAATTATTTCAGTCACCTGCTGCTTTATATCACAATAGCATCTCTTTCATGTTCTGTGGCACATAATCCTGTGTTGTTCTGGGAATCTTCTCTGAAACAGAGTTGTAAAGAGTTCATATTTCATAAGGGAATACTATGATCTCCTGAATACAGACATCTGTCATTTCCTCATTATGGATTTTTCAAAAAGCTCCTGAAAAGATCTAAGCTGGGTCTTCTCTTCCTCCTTTTGTTTGCTCCAACCCCAATTACCTTTGCATCATAATTGTCGTCAATGACAGAATAAAACCAGCTTGTTAGTAGTAACCATGTGGATTCCTAACAAGATCAAGATGGCATTAACATATATAATGAAATTAAAAACAGAAAAGCTTCATGACAGAATTAAAATTCTTGCTGTCTCACACTGGGACCATAAAAACTGGCATTAGATAGTATTCCAGATAAAAGCTGAAGTTTTGAAGGTTATTTTGTCCACCACTGTTCAAATTTTCAAAGAAGCAAAATATTTCAAGGTTTGGTAAAAAAGAAAAGGCTTGATGTTTATCCAATTAGTTACTCCCAATAAAGGAAGGGTATCTGTCAGCGGACAGAGAGGAGGCCTTTTCTCCTCATAGTCTTCAGCATGGCCACAAAAACTGGTCTAGATAGCTGAGGGAATCCTCCAAATTAGATCTGGAGGCCATGAGGGCTAAATTTTACATGATATTTACAAGTGTATTTCCTCAAACATGATAAATACTGGAAATATATTTTTTATTTGTAGCAAATTTCTTCTTCAGTAGAAATTCCCTATCTACTAAGGAAGCAACTTGACTGAAAACTGGATAAAAACATTATTTTACAACACTAGTTTTAAAAGAAATGTTTCAATTTCTTAAATAAAATTGATCTGAAAATAAATCTGCCACTGATATTATCAGATTAAAATGACCAAATCAGTTAGTCAATAATCACAAAAATGTAGAAGTTTATATTTCTTTTTTATCAATAAAATGAATCAATAAAATTAAAAAAAAAATAGAACAGTAATACAAAAAACATTAAAATAATAATTTGAAAATATATATGAAGGAGTTTATAATTTTAAAACTGTTTCCTACATTTTGAAATGCTATGCTACTGAGCTAAAGGATATATTATATTTCTATTTCAATCTGGCAGTTAACATTAAAAAATAATTTATTGCAATGCAACAATTTATAATTTGGAAAAATAAACCTATAGTAGAATTACTTGCCAAATTTTGTCATTCAAAAGCGATTGAAATTGAGAAAATTTTGCTCCTTTTGTAGATGTGTGTGACCATCTTGCAGATTTTGACCCACTCACTCCACAAATGCGGCTTTATGTTCAGAATCAAGTAATGGGCAAAACAATTGGGAATCTCTAAATAGAAGTAGGATTGTATGGTTCAGTAATTTGAAGTGCAGCTGTTCCGCTAAGTAATGATAAAGATATACTCTTACTCAAACAGCCCTTCCTAATGTCCAAAACCCCATCCTGATCTCCAAAAATACAATTGCCATTAACTGCTAAGAAAGGATAATTTTTATCCTGCTACATTTGGAAGCCATTTATAGAAATTAAACTGTATGATAGCTTTTATTCCTTGTTTTAAAAGCACTAATAGCCTATTAACAAGACTCTATAGTATTTTTATATCGTCTTACAGGACATACATACTGCTTTACCCTGTTTCCTTTCATGGTGTAGCATGGAAAAATCTACTTTCTGGTACTTGAAACTAAGTTTCTGATCCACTTTAAATTTAAGTAGATGATTTATTTTAACCCAGATTACAAACATAAGGTCTTTCTCCTTATCCACCACATCTTATGGGAAAAGCTAGAGACCAATTTGAATATATAGAAATCATGCTCTGTATAAGCCATACTTAACTCTGGAGAAATATATGAAAGATATTCTAGCTCTCCTCATAAGTCTCAAGAGACCCCAACATATATTATATTACATAAAGAGGCAAGTTAAAAGAAAGGAAATTAATTAACTTGAAATACCATGGCATTATTCAAATATAGGAAGGGCCATTGCTAAAACTCTGCAGAACTGTTTTCCAGAATTAAAGACCTAAATTAGTTTACAAAAATCAAAAGAAATGGCAATGTGCCACAAATTGTTTATGGAATTTGTCAAAATGGCTGCCTTCACAAAACACAGTAAGCCAAAACAAAATATGATTTGTTTTTTTCAAGGGCAGAAGAGTTTGGACTAGAAAATCTCTAAGTTCCCTTCCAGCCCTATAATTCTATGATAATAGAGATGATTGTCCTAGGACGTGGGTTACTACTTTAATCAGGAATTTTGAATTATGGGTGGCATGATAAGGGATGTTCCATCAAAAAATTTTATTTGGCAAAGAACTGAATCTGTTCTCTTTAAAGTGCAGGTAGTCATTCTTGAATAACTACTTATTCAGTGACTGTCAAAGTTACAAGGGTGCTGAACAAGGGTGTCTTATGACAGGTCTTCATAGTTGTGGTCAACGTGTCCCCTCTGTCATATGATCGCAATTTGGATGCTCAGCAATTGTCTCATAATTATGACAATTGCAGCTTTAGCCATCATTTGCAACCTTCACTGCTGACTTCTGACAATGTCAATGGAGAAGTTAGCAAGAAATTGCAAATGGTGCTCATGTGTCCATAGGAACTGCATGAAATTCACATAACAAACATAGCTACACTGCCACAACTGCCATCAGGTTGGCACAGTCACATGACACTATGTTTTACAATCATATTGTTCAACAACAGAGTTGCAGGTGCCAATTACCAGTTAAAGGATTACTTTCATTTTGGATTGTAGCTAAATCATCCATGTTCTTCTGTTGAACTATACTGCAACAACAAAGTGCATTTGAGGTATAAGGTGTAACTATAACAAATTGAAAGGCTGGTGAAGGCACGATATGCAAATGTGGAACCATATTCAGTGGGGAACTGTCACAACTTCAAAAATAGTTGTACATGTAAGATAAACAAAACTGAAAACAATACCTGGTATCTGCGCAAGACATGTTCAGCTGACTAACTTGGAGGAGTCTTTCACACGGCAACAGGTGTTCTCGGGCAAATGAGTTTCCTGGGTGGGAAAGCAGGTTCTGCCTACACAAAGGCCCCAAACTATTTGCCATCTCCATGTCCACCACGTTATTGTCAGACATCAAATTACAATGGCTGTAGCCACCATTCACTGTTAAAAGAAGAAGTGAAAGAGAAAAATAAGCATGAACTCTTTACTGAGAGAGTTGAAGTATCTTTCATGGTTCCCCTCCACTGTATTCCATCTGCTTTTGACAACTGGTTTAATGAAATCAGGAGACAAAATAAAACATTTCACATTAATTGTGATTCCGTTTTAAAAGATTTATCTATCCTGAATGATGATTATTGCCTTTTCCAGATACCATTACAGCCTTAACAGGATTCTTTTCAAAAGGAATGAACATCTTATGAAAACAATCCAAATCAAGTATCAATTAACGCAAAAGGGTCTGCTGAAATAGAAAATCTTGATCCTTTCGTAGAAAGAATAAAGATTGAAAAAAATTCCCAATGCCTAAAATCCCTTGTCCTTTGGGCCCAACAAGCCAACCTCAGAAAGTGATAGCATCTTCATCATCTCTGTGGTTCTTGCTTAGAAGAAAAGAGGATTGAAAGATCAAATCCAAAGTTGAAGTACTATAGGGTGTCCTGCCAGAGCAGGGGGCTGGACTAGAAGACCTCCAAGGTGCCTTCCAGCTCTATTCTGTTCTACAAATCTCAGAGAAGTATTTTAGAATTTTCACTTGCTGCTCAGTATACTTTACACAGGACCCAAGGATGATGATTTTAGAATCTGACAATTACCCTTATCTTAATATTTGAGTCTCTTTATTAGAATCTAATATTTAGAATCTAATATACTCTAGGCAGCTTACAATAATAAAAAGGAAGAAAAATGAAAGGAATATAAATAGACCAGAAGTAAAATAATAAAAAAAAATACTGTCATGTCACCTATGTATTAGTTTACTAAAAATGAGTTCACAATATGGAAGTTCTAATAATGAAAAAAAAATTCTGACTAAAAAGGCAAACTATTTTTAAAAAGGATTTCAATATATTTAATGTATACCAATATTAATTAGAAGAAAATTAATTTAAAAAGTCAGATTAAAATATTTTATGATTTAAACAAGAATTTTATTTGTTTACAGGTTAATGATAATAAGTCTTTTAATCACAGTTGCAAACGACATGGGGAATTGCACAGCTTTGGAATTAAGTTTCTTATTTTAAAGATTTCAAGAGAACAGATTTTAAACTATAAAGTGTACTAACAGATAAATCAATATTTATTATAGCTTGGAGTAGCACAATAACATACAGAAAAGAATTATATTCCAATATTTGATTCTATTTGAAGAAAATCCCAATTTTACATTGTTAGTTTTTAGACATTAGCAAAATCAAATTGTTCTTTTGACTTATCAATTTATATAGAATTTATTTTTGTATATTCTATACTAATTATATTCTATTGGAATAATAAGTAATTTTCCTTTTTTGCTTAAATAACTAATAAAGAAATAAAAACTAACATAAACTAATAATTAAAATAAAAAAGAAAGAAGCAAAGAATAAAAAAGTGAAAGCCATAGTGCAGAAAGAAGAAGAAATACAAGGAAATGACTGATGATTTTCTTTTACAGCAGACATCAACATAAGTTTCATTTTTCTGTTGTCTACCATTTGTCACTTATAATTTCTTTTTTTCTGTTTTCATGAAAAAAAGTCCAAAGAGGGTTTCCAATGAGCCTTAAAATTATCAATGTCTTTTTTTAATCCAAGTTGTCAGTTTTGTCATCCATTGTGAGTAGTGTCAAATCTTTCCATTGTTGTGCATCTAAAAGTTTTGCTGCTGTTGTCATATACAGAAATGAAGTTCCATGAAGTTTTTTTCCATGAGTTTTTGGGACAACTAAGCTGTTTGCTTAACAGCCCCATAAGGAATATCTCTGGTGTCAACGGTATATTAATCTTTAAGATCTTATAAATTAATATACATAATTGAATCCAAACTTTTAGCTGTTCTATATGTCCACCAAGAATGATAAAGTTCCCCCTTGGTGTTCATATTTTCAATATAAATGTCTTAGATGTATAAAGGTACTTCAGATAAATAGTTTTCCTCCTTGTGAATGTTAAGGTATTCCACACAGAAATGGAAGATTACTGAAATTTAGCATTCTCAGTCCCACTCTTGATTTTGAAATCTGACTTTATCACTGCTAATTTACTATAGTTTCCTTGGGAGGTTATGTCAAATTCTTGATTCAGTCTAATCAGCTTTGAACCAAATACACTTGGTTTATTGATATCCCCCATTCCTATGAGCAAGAATACTGCAGAATGATTGTAACCATTTGCTTCATCACGTAATTTTAATTCAAGAAAGTGAAACACTGTTGGCACTACTGGCAACTAAGAATACAATGGAATTATTGAATAAATAGTTACAACTAGCCAGCTTTCTCATTTAAAGTAAAGGTACTAATAATATCTCATGCAAAAAAATATGAGTGTGAATAAATAAATCCAATCACACTCACAACAGGGTAAATTCAGGGGACTTTCAGGTTCCTAAAATATTTTCTCAATATTGCAGTGCAGATTACTGTCATCTACTTTGCACTCTGGCTGGTATTCTTCCACTTATAATTATTACTCTTTCTGAAGTGAAGCCATTACTTTGTATTTCATTCCCTTCCTGTTTCAACACAAACCTCTGTTTTCTTATTTGTAGAAAGAGTTCTTTCTATTCTTGGGTCTGTCTTCAGATTCAAATGGCTAATGGTGGTGTTTCCAGGTAGTCCTCAATTTATGACCAATTGCTTAGCAACTGGTCAAAACTATGATGGCCCTCCCTGGTGGATACTGTACTTATAACCCAAATTCAAAATTCATGAGGTTACATGACTACATTTCAGGCAGTCAGCAACTACATGCATTTATAATCATTTGGAGCAGCCCACAGTCATGTGAACACATACTGCAGTTTTGCTGAAAACCAACAGTTTCTTAACTGTAAAAACCAACATTTACTTACTGTATTAAATGAAATACTAATTACTTATTCTCAAAGGCTATCTAGTTCCCTAATTATATAATAGGAAAATTAGCATGATTTTAACAATATTACCAAATGGATTATGCCCTGGGTTTAAGACCCTCAATTATGCAAGATTAAAATAAAACATCAATCCAATAAATGAGTCGAAGTACAAGATAAAATTCAACAATGGAACTTTACGGTGAAATTGCAAAGGTTGGATGGAAAGGGCAACCAATTCAAACAGAGTTTGTATTTTAGCGATTTACCCAATTAAGAACAATGAACAAATAGTGGTAATGAATGTCACTTAAAACTAATGACTCACATTCCAAACAAATATGGGTTTGAAATATTTGCCTAACTATCCCTAGAGACTTTGTGGCTTTTGTGGCATCTGCCAAATTAAGTCATTTGCTTATTCTTACTATTTTGAGGCATCATACACAATGCACCTACAACATGTTTAAAGATAGCTACTTTTTAACTGGCAGCTACAAGTGACAGTATCCTTTCAGAATGAGGCTTTATATGAGACTGATTTGAAATAAATCAAATCATCCATCAGAGCAATCAGCACTTGTCTTGCTCTTACATTTCCAGTTTGTCTTTCCACAACAGACAAGTACCTGTTTATTAGTCTAAGAGAAAATAAAATTTTCCTTTCTTAAAAAAGACTGTTTATAAACCATGCAGATAATGCATTCCTGACTAGTTAGGATAGGTCAATAGCTACTTTGGAGTGAAGTCATAAATTATGTTCACCACAGAGCTGGATACATACACAGCCTTTCAACATAATAAAAACTAGTGAGATGGGATAAGAGATTTCTTTTACAGAATGCAACAGTGTTATATTAAAATGCTAAGTTTAAATAACAGCAATGATAAATACAAATTTGTTTGAGTCACCACCGTTTTTTGTTTATTATATAAAAAGGAATAAATGAGTTAAGAGGGGGAGAAAATTAAATTATGAAAAAGTATTTTCAATGTGGACATCAAACACCATTTTTACAGATGCAACCATTCTATGATCTATGTCTTCAATTAATCTTGTCTCATCGTCAATGACATCATGTGTCTGTGAATTAATTAATGACTTTCAGTGAGGATTCATGGTAAACTAGGAATCTCTGAAGGAAAAGAGACAGCATTGTGGTAAGATCAAGAATTCGGTGAATGGCAATATTATGAATCTGGGAGTGAAATCTATCCAGCATAATTTGTTGTATTTTAAGAGATGATGATAAGTTATTAAAATATGAGAGAAAATGATGTTACTAAAATTGTTTATATTTATTGTTATGAACAGCATTTCTTTGTATATATATTTTTTATTTATCAATTATTTTTTCTATTTCTTTTTTCTGCAATCTGAACTTCTTTTAGTTTAATTTAAATTAGTTTTTACTATGTTTATTAAAAACTTTAATAAAATTATTTTTGTGTGTTAATTTTCTGGTATTCAAGATTTTAAATTAAGAATCACTGATTCACAAGAAAATTAAATAAGTTGTTCAGTACCAGTCTGTAAAATCCAACATTTTGTTTTATTAGTTTGTTAATTTTTCAAAGCTCTAGGCTTTGCATATATCATGCTGTACAATATGTCATTTAGTCAACAAAAAAGCCATTGCGGTAAAAATAAGTTCCTTTCCCTCCAGAAAAGAACCTATTTCCTCAACTTAAATTGGCACATCTATCTAGAAATGTGAACAATAAATCTTAAAATAAAAGAATTAAAAAATTAATAACCTTTATCATTTCCAAACTCTTAAGCTTGAACATATAGAGCCAAGATCACACACTTTTTTTTAATGCCAAGATGACAAATGTATGGATCCCCTGTTAAACTGCCAGTACACATCATCACCAATCATGCTGTCTGAGATCATCGAGACATGTAGCCCCTTCTATCTGAAGTCCCATAAATATTTCCACAAGCTTTGGGTGCTCCAGAAAAGCTGCTACTGTGGGTATAGAGAGAAGGAACAATTGATGGAATTGTATGGGATATCCCTATATAGCAATAGAGAATAATCTGGTCATCCAGAGTTGGTTTTATTGAACAAAGTGAGACAACCTCCTTAAACATCAGATTTCTGAAAGAGTATATCATTTAGCTGTACACTATTTAATTTATTGCACTTTTGTATGGCTAGAAAATTCTATCCTTGGCTGCCAGAATAACTTGGCTAATATTGCATTCAATGAACACCAAATTGAGTGTGCATGTCTATCAGAGGGTGGTTTATTATCCTGCTTTACTATCTTTAGTCAGCTACCAATATCATTGGTAAACATTTAATGTGGTCCAAATTCCAGTATAACAACTTGGATCCAAATCCCATTTTTTAGAACAAATTATCCCTAATTTATGTATCTGAAATTATTCTGTTACTACGTTCATACTCCCATACCATTCGAAGGGTGTTCATCCCAAAGTGCATAGCTAAATATCTATAGATCTAGTTGCCTCTTGAAAAAGCACCTTTGAGATTTCTGATACTAGTTTGTTAAATTAAGAATTATTTATTTATATATTTATATATGTTTCTATCACACGAACATTACTTCTCAGGCAGAGAAGTCACATAGACACAGCCACTACAGATATTGGAAAACCACCCCAAGCCCTGACACACACAGGAATCTGTGATGCATAGACAAGGTCATAGCTTTAAAATGTAGAAGAAAAATAAGTAATGAAGCAGAACCTCTCTTTTGTGATACTTTTCTGAGCATAGTCTGACACTGAGCAGAAAAAAGACAACAGTTTCACTTTGAAATTACTGCCAAAGAATGGTAAGAACACTGTATGTTCTTTCTAAAGAAAATGACATCCAATTGTTCTCTCACTATACAATATGTATAACTGGCAGGAAAGGGGTTCATTAACATCAGCTGAACAACTGGAAACAATATTCTAGCCATATATTTGGAGGAAGAGCAGACCTCTGATTATATCTTTCAACTCCTAGATTCTAGAATTAGGAATAGAAGTGAATTGCAATTATGTGGAGGCCACTTTCCATTATTCCCTATTATTGGCTGCTTCCATGCTAAGAAACATTTCAATGGATAATTACCCCACCCCACGTCAGTAAACCACCAGACACTATAATGTTACAGAGTCAGACCAAGGGTTACCAAACTTGGCAACGTTAAAACTTGTGGACTTCAACTCCCAGAATTCCTCAGCCAGCCATGCTCACTAGGGAATTCTGGGAATTGAAGTCCACAAGTCTTAAAGTTGGCAAGTTTGGAGACCCCTATTGTAGACTTAATCAGCAGAGTCCAAAGGAGGAGTAAGTAGAGAAAATACAATATTCAGAGGAACTCAATCAGAGGTAATAAGTTATCCCATACAGTAGATATAACAAGGAATAAAGGTGAGGCAGGAACAAACCTGCTTTGGAGAAAACATGGTTCCATATGTTTATGCACTGAAATGATAATAAAGTTTTCTGAGGAAGCATTTTACAGCAAAAACGAAGTACAGCAGTCCTATCAAATACTGCCAAATGGGAAATGGGTTCCTTCTCTTTCCTTCAGTTGCTGCTTGGTAAGGACCTTTTGATTATTTTCTATTCAACAGCTGCAATTAATTGAAATTTTGGGCTTGGACAATCTTGAACTGCGTCACCTGTGGTCCAATCTTGGCATCATTCACAAAATTGTCTGCTGTAGCATCTTGCCCACCAAAGACTTATTCAGCTTCAATCACAATAATACACGGGCAAACAACCGATACAAACTCGATTGCAGAAAATACGACTTCAGCAACAGAGTGGACAATGCCTGGAACGCCCTACCCGACTCCATTGTTACAGCTTTAACCCCTCACAGCTTCAACCTCAAATTGTCTACCATGGACCTCACCCCATTCTTAAGAGGTCCTTAAAGAGTGTGCGTAAGTATTTATTTGTATTTACTTCCTTTGTTCATGTTTTTGTTCATACCTATACTTGTTATCTTGTACATGTTTGACAAATAAATAAACAAACTGCTTGGCCCACAGAACTGAGTATCACAGGAATGCTTGATAACACCAGTATCATCAAGGAAAACAAGCTTACATTGTTTTAAAAAATAAAACACAATGCAGGGCACTCTGAACTTGTACAGTGCGCATAGATGTAGAAATATTGTGTGACTATACCAAGGACATCCATATCTTAAGAAAGAACTAAAAATCAAGAATTCTTGGTTCTACATTTCTGCAATCTTAATGCAGATAATAATTCTAAGCCAATAACTCTAAAACCTTTGGTTTGAGTGCATTAAATGTTACCTTTAATGGGAACAAATTCCTTTTGGACTGGAGGACAGCATTTTTTCCCATACTAAATATAATAAGTTAATACAAAGCTCTCAAAAAAGGAAACAATAATGAATAAAACCAATTTTTCTTCACAGTATACACTTTTCCCGTAATTGCCTCCTTGCCAACTATTTATGTGTCTGAATGGGCTTCAATATTTTGTTTTTTTTATTAAGTCCAAATGAAGCTCAGATGAACATAAAGGTTTCTAATGCTCCAATATAATTTGGAAATGATATATTATGCATAAAAGAGACTGGCATTCTTTGAATGTTTTTGCGATAGTTCTCATTGTTAGCCAGAGTTTCTATTACAAAATCTCAGCACTTTAACATTGTGCTGTGAGCTGTTTTATAATAGAAAGATCTTTGGATAAGATAATTTCCAGATTAGATCAAGCACTGGATTTAGTAGTGGTAAAATATCATCCAACAATAAATTATAGAGTAAAATAATGATTGGTAGTTTGCAGATTTGTCCAGTTAGAATTTAACATCAGAGTGTCCTTCTGGGTGAAAAAGAACTTACCTAAATTGATTTTCACCTGGCTATTAAATTTGGGTATAATATTTCTTATTCTAATTAATTACAAATCAATCAAAAATATCTACAGTTCTGTTGACTAAGACAGAAATCTCCATATTATGTGGTAGTATGGACAGATAAGTTTTTTCTAAAATGAAAGAAAAGAGTTTTGGAAAAAAACCTGACTTCTTAATTATTTAAATATATGGCATAAAATATTTTTAATATAAAATTAATGCCACTGCAGGATATATATTCAATAGCTGGTTCTGGGAAGAGATCTATATAGCAGCTGACAAAACCACAAAAAGCAAGCCACACAACTGCCAAGGAAACAATAATAAATAAATTGAACAAAATGGAAAATAGGGTTTAAAAAAAGGCAATTCTCCAAATACTCAACATCACATCTGTCCCTTGGAACAAATGAAATGGGGTCAATTTGAGAGCTCCAGATGTTTTTCTTTCTAAGACAGAGAGCTTTCTACCAGTATCCACAAAAAGAATTTGACCTCAATGTTGTCATTAAAAAATTAAGATAACTCTGTAGCACTTCCCAAAATTTTTCCTTTATTATCCAAAATTACATAGCAGAAAGTCCTTTTTATCACTTATTAAAAACTCCCTATTTAAATGTCTCTGTAGTGATTGGATAATGGGTTTTATTGATGTTTACTGACGTTACCGAAAGAAAAACCACTTTTACCTAATTCTTGGTAATTTCCCAGGTTTGGGAAACACTGATTTAGAGAATTGGCAAATCTCACACAAATCTTTAGGTAAGATTTCAGTGATTTGACCAATGCATAGTACGATGTAGTGTTAATCTAGTTGAATCTTCCAGATGGAAACATAATAAGTCACATTGCAATATAAGAAATGTTACAGCAAAGTCACCACACTAAAATATATACTGTGTGCAAATACATCAGTGCTATAAAAATTCAATTTCGGCTAGTAGAATCAATAGATATAAGACAAAAGTTACCTTAATAAATAATAACAAAACAAAAGAACAGGTGGAAATGCCTTCTCAAGATTTAAACAAATATAACCACTAATTGTCCAAATAACTACTTTGAATTCAATGAACACAAACATTGCAAAAATCAGTTGCAGAAGGTTTTGTGTTGAGATTGACAAGGATTTATTTTCTGTTTCTTCACCATAAATTAGAAACACATATGATCATGTTTACTACATTGCGACCACATAGGAAAAGAAACTGTTTCTTTGCATGTAGTATTTCTCCATTATATTATATTCAGCCATCCAGCTGAATATAAGAAAGCTGTTACAGAATTACTCATTTGTTTGGAAATGTTGACTATGTTTTTATGGAATTGATCAACAGCAAAGAAACTATAAAGCTAATAGATAAAACTAGATAATTTATTTTTTTTGGTCTACATATTGGCATTAAGGCTTACAATATCTTAATGAATTTGCTGGTACATCTATAGTTTCATTCCTGTTATGCATTACTAGACTTACAGCATGTCAAATAAATCACTGTAATGAAGTTTGATGAACAAAGATTTTGATGGTGGTACACCATAATTATAAACATCAGCAGTAAAGCTTTTTTCAATCATGAAAGGAAAAGCACTTTGATGATGGCCTAGAAAAACTGCCTGATTAAAATTACTTTTGGCATTTCAGGCAATGGAAATCTTCAAGTATTGCTCTGACCTTTACTCTTCAAAATGCATCTTTTGTTAGTAAATTGCAATATCTTTAATCATACAATATTAAGGACACTACGAATCAGAAGAACATGCAATAAGTTTGATTTATGTATGTAAATTTGAAAGAATCTATACCCATGCTAAAAATTATTCAACTTCTAAAGAAAGAAACGGCTATAGCATCACAATGATTTTCCCCTTTCATATGGAAAGAATCAAATGAAATAAACTGCTGGAACAGACATAATATTATAAAATTGCTATGAACCTTACATTCAGATTTCTTCTTGATGTATGTCTTATAAATTTAAAACCTGAGTCAGATCAGGTATAAGATTCAATATAAATCGAAAATCATCAGTCACTGTTTTTATGTTTCTGCACATATCATATACAAAATGACTATTTCACAGAGCAAACTTTTACATCCATCAACATGTTATCATAAACCATAAGTATCTTTGTTAAAAAAAAAAGACAGATAACAAACTAGATGTTATAATGAGAAGATATGTGTAATTTTACTCCTCAAAATATTTTAGTAAACATTCTTGCAACTAAACAGTATGAATTTGTGGTGGAGGTAAAAGACAAGGTTTGCTCAAGTTGTCTTCTTTTTTCACTCATCTTTTTCATCATTTTTTTCCAAGGGATTGAGAACAAGCTGATCATTGGATCCCTGATGATTAGAGTTTGAACTGGGGTTTTTTTTAGAAGAAATTTTTAGAAGATCAGTTGTAAAAGAGACAAATATAATTCTAAACTCAGAAGTGCCACACTGTCAGCTTTGCTGTCAGCCTGTACAAAGGAGAGTTCTCTCTAACATGCTTTCACCACCCTCCTCCTGTGAATTCCATTTACAAGATGACTGTTTAGATTGCAACTCTTACTTTTTTCTCTGATGGATATGCTTCAATGTACAGTATGTGGGAATGACCTTGGGAGACTTGCCCAGAGAAAGTGCCTAGAGAAAAAGTTAGATAAGAGACAATATGTCCTCAGCTGGATAAGGGTGGGGCAAGAGGTTCAGAAGAGACCCTCCCTAATTTCCTGGGACAAAAGAGATGGGGAAGGAGAATTATACTTTCAGACTTGCAAGATTCTGTTAATTTCATCTTACAACAAAGTAGAATAAGCTGATCTGGTTGTGTTTCCTGCCTGGTATACCTGGTAACAAATAATACAAATATTGGTGTTGTTTGGTTAAGATTGTGTAACCACAACCCCTAATTTGCTTTAGCAGAATAATTAGAATGGGGGTGTATCGATCATTTCATTTGTTTGCTAAACATTTGTGTATCAAAATCCTTGCTGATACCTTGCCAATCATCCAGAAATTGAATATACATTCTATCCATGCTATTATACTGCATTTTGTGTAAAAAAAAAAAAAAAGTCAGCATTTTGCTACTTTGGAAGTTTTTTTTAAATGAACTTTAAAAAATAAGTTTGCAATGTCCAGCGCAATAATATGGCAAATGCTTCTTTCAAACATCTGCCCCAACTCAGATATCATTTAACTATTTGTTCAATTACTACGTTATATCATAGCATACTATAGTATTTTACATAGCTATATTTTACAAGGACTTTAGTCCTACTATTAACACGTAACAATATCTAAGTCACATATTCATCTGATCAAAAGATTGTCATTGATATATGAAAAATATATTAAGATATATCTACAGAAAATGCTAATATATTTATAGACTCCCTGCAAACAGATTAGAAAAATTACAGGATATGTAGATTGTTAAAAACTCTAGAAAATATTCCTTTTTCTCTTTGTCATTTTCTGATCCGTCTATTATTAAGCCTTTCTCTCTGCCACTTTCTGATCCATCAAATTTTACCTCTACTATTTTTCTAGTAGAACAGTAAAAGGTGAAAAACAGTAAAAGGTGAAAAACACATAAACTACAACATTTCTTTTGAGTTGCATAGTCAACAGAATGACAGAAAAAATAACTACCCAGGGAATACACCAGACATCTGCTATTATTTCACTACCAGATCACAATGATGAAAAATCAGGAAAACAAAAAACAAAATGCATTAAACAAGTGGTAAGTCCGGAATGATTCAGTTTCTTCTCAATGTATCACTTTCAAAGATTTTCTTAGCTTATAAATCAAAGATCATTCTAACCACTGAATAGTTGCAAAGAATGTGACAGCATCCGTCCAGGCACTGTTGAGTTGAGAAGGCTGTGGCTGAAATAAGTGTTTCTTTACTTCATCTCTTCTCATAACCTCTTAATTCTTTCTCTCTTCTGAAAATATTTAAATCTTGAAAATATGATGCAACGAGACAGATTATATCACTGAATGCTAGTTTTAGACTTCAGAGATATACTGTATACTGACTCATTATGCTTCACTTTTTCCAGTTCTTTCAGAGTTTATGCAGGATCCATCGCCATTTTGGTTACCTAAAATGAAGGACGTGAACTGACCACAGTAAACACTTGTACAATAAATTCTTTCTGATTATAAGAAAAAACTTTTAAGACCCATTTTGTTAATTGATAAATAACCTTTGATGGTTATGTGAAAGAATATAGAAAGAATTTGGTTGTATTAAAGAAAAAGAAACCAGAGGGTTTTTTTCCAAATCAAATCAATAAAAACTAAGTTGATGGCCGCAAAATGCTTTGGGATTTTATAAAGTATACAATACTCCTGTCCACTATCACCATCAATACTGATGCTAATGGGGCTGGTTTTTTCATTTGCTTTTAAAATACTCCCACTGTTAAAGCATGAAAAAAGTCAAGGAAACAGTAGTGCACTTACTGTAAGAGAGAAGATGACAAGGAAGTAATGGACAGTAGGGAGAAAGCCGAACTGCTTAACTCATTCTTTGCATCAGTCTTCACACAAAAAGAAACTATAGCCCAACCTACCAAAAACCTAACTATAAAAGAGAGACTAGAAATAAAAAATTAAAATAAGCAAGAAAATGGTTAGAGAACACTTATCTCAGGAGTGTCAAACTCAGCTGGCCAGGAAACAGCAAAGGATCAGCCTGCAGTGCCTCTCCCAGTGAAAACAGAGGTATGGGGAGCGCACACGTTCCATTTTCACTGCAAAGGGTTCCAGGAGGCCCTCGCGGCTGAAAATGGGGTGGGGGGATCACGTCCGCATCCCATGCTCCCTTTTTACTGGCAGAAGGCTGCAGGAGGCCGTCATGATCAAAAATGGGGCATGCACCCTACACTCCATCTTTGCGGCAAAGGGCTGCAGGAGGCCATTGCAGCCCCCCCCCCAGGCTCAGTTTTTGCTGGCAGAGGGCTATCAAAAACAAACTAAAAACAAAACAAGAGGAGAAATATTTTCCCTTTTATGTTTGGGTATGCAAGAAGGGATAGGAAAGGAGAAAGAGGAAGAAGAAGAAAGAAAAGGAAAGATGGGAAGAGAATAAGAAAGGAGAACCAAGAGGAAAGGAAGAAGAAAAGGAAGGAAGGAAGATTAGAAGAGTGAGGGTGGGTCTCAGGGAAGTCCTGCCTTAGCACTTGACCACCACAGATGCCCCCAACACAAGTCCTATGTCACGTCCACTATGGCCAGACCCACCCTAGCCAGCCACAACCAGCCCTCAATGAAATTGAGTTTGACACCATTGACTTTATCTTATCTTGATGAATATAAATCAATTGGACAGATTATCAATTGGACGGAGTTCTAAAGGAGCTGGCAGATGTTATCTCAGAACCATTGTACCATATCTTTCAAAAATCCTGGAACACTGGGGAATTACCTGAGGATTGGAAAAGAGCTGATGTGGTTCCCAACACACACACACACACACACAGACCCAGGAAACTGAAAACCAATCAGCCTAACACCTGGAAAGATACTGGAAAAGATAATCAAAAAACCTATCTGCAAACATCTAGAAACCAACAAAGTTATAATTAAAAGCCAGCACAGGTTTGTGAAAAAAAAATAGATGCCAAATCAATCTTATATCATTTTTTGATAAAGTTACTAAATTAGTAGATCAACAAAATGCTGTTGACATAGACTTCAACAAGGCATTAAAGAAAGTAGATCACAAGCTAAATTTGCAAATGACACTAAGCTGGTAGGAATAGCCAACACCCCAGAAGACAAGCTCGGGATCCCAAAAAATCTTGACAGACTTGAACAATTGTCCTTATCCAACAATATGACATTTAATGTGGCGAAAAGTAAGGTTTTAGGCATGAAAAATCAAAGTACAAGTACAAATTAGGTGAAACCTGACTTAAAAACAATAACTGTGAGAGGGATCTTGGAGTCTTTGTGGACAATCAGTTAAATTTGAGCCAGCAGTATGCGACAGCAGCCAAAAAAAAGCTAATACAATCCTTGGTTGCATAAACAGAGCAATGGAATCAAAATCACCTGATATATTAGTACTGCTTTATAAAGCCTTAGTAAGACCATACCTGGAATTCTGCATCCAGTTTTGGTTACCACATTACAAAAAAGATGTTGGGGAAAAAGTGCAAAGAAGAACAACTAGATGATTAAAGGCCTGGAGACTAAAACATATGAAGAATGGTTGCAGAATTTGAATTTGGCTAGTCTGGAGAAAAGAAGGACTGGGGGGACAAGATAGCAGTATTTCAGAATTTGAGAGACTGCCACAGAGAGGAGGGTGTCAACTTATTTTACAAAGCACCAGAGGCAGAACAAGAAATAATGGATGGAAACTAATCAAAGAGAGATGCAACCCGGAATTAAGGAGAATATTCCTAACAGTGAGGACAATTAACCCGTGATTAACCCATAACTTGCAATTAACCCGTGATTAACCAGTAACTTGCAATTAGCCCATGATTAACGCGTAACTTGCCATCAGAAGTTGTGTTTCATCACTGGATGTTTTTAAGAAGAGACTGGACAGTCACTTGTTTGAAATGGTACAGAGCAGTGGTTGCCAACCAGTGGGACGAGGACCACTGGTGGGCCATGAGAAAATTTTGGTGGTCCTCAGAGAAATGTCCCCCTCGAAGCACTCCCCCCAAAACAATTAATCCAGGCTGCACAGGAACACAAAGCTGTGCCAGCCACATGGCCTGCCCACCCGATGGCCCCCACCCTTCAGCCGAGCGCAAACCTTATCTTGAGTAGAGCCACCTGAGCTGGAACTGGAAGGTAAGACCAACAGCAGGGGAGGGAAATTTGCCCCAGGGTGGCTTACTGACAGTGGTGGGAGTCAGTCCCATATTCTAGAGCTGCAGTAGTCACAGGACTGGACCTTTGGTCATCCCAGAGCAGTTCCTCCAGTCCAGGGCAGGCCGGTGCACCCAGGTGGAGGAGCAGCTGCTCCAGGATGTGACTACTGCAGCTATGGAATATGGGACCGACTTTCCCACCAACATCAGCAAGTCACCGTCAGTCAAAATTTATATTAGTAGTCTGCAGGATTTTAAATTATGAGTTTGCTGGTCCCTGAGGTCCAAAAGGTTGGCAACCCCTGGTATAGAGTCTCCTGCTTGAGCAGGGGTTGAACTAGAAGACCTCCAAAGTCCCTTCCAGCTCTACTGTAATTGAAAGCATAATTTCCAATCAGTTGCCAGAAATGGTTGCATAAATCTGCACCATAAATTGACCTCATTCACTAACAAACTGAAGTATCAAGCTGTATAGCACAGTATTTCTCCCATGCTCTTCTACTGCCATCCATCATGCTGTAAGTTTTTATAGGTAATCAAATGATGCCATTGTCAATTCACATTGTCTGAGGTTTGATTTGTAGCACTGTAACATTAACCAATCCAAGAGGACCACAAGCAATCTTTCTTTTCCAAAATGAGGCTTTCCATCACTTTTCCCTCACTATAGTACTCACTTTAAAAAGCCAATCTTCTATGCCAATAAATCTTTAGGATGATATGAAATATGATCCTGTAAGATACAATATGAAGTTGGGGAGAGGAATTCTTCAGAATCCTTTCTGTCTTGCAAGGTATATGTCACCAATATAAATTGAGACTTTATGATGATTTTTAGACACTACGGGAGTGGGTCAGTTTGGTGCAATGGTTAAAGCACTAGGCTAGAAACTGAGAGACCACACAGAGACCTAGGCAGGTCACTCTCTCTAAGCCCAAATAAAGAGGTAATGTCAAGCCACTTAAAAAAATCCTTGCCAAAACAGCTGGAGGGTCCTGTCCATGCAGTACCAGGAGTCAATAAATGACTTGGAAGGCTCCTTAGCTACCAAAATGGGTACAAACAAATATAAGTACAGGGAAATGCTATCTGTATACAAAAATCTTGCTTATTCTGCTGTTGTGGTTTCTACAAAAACAAATGTGGAGCCGAAGAATGAAAATGTCTGCTTTAACACTATTTTATCAAAGTTAAGCCAGAGAAGCTAACAGATACGTTGCTTGGGCCTGGAAACTGAATACAAGAGGCCAATCAGAAATTTGTTCCTATAAATACATAAATCAATCTGGTTATAATGCAAAATGGTACAAAAATGCCATATTTCCATCCAGAATTTGTTTGCCTATTAAATGTGTATGCTGTCCATCTCATTGTTGCAGTGACTCTACAACACTGTTGCTGGGAGTTAGACATATATATGCTTATATTATTATTATGGTTCATCACATGGTCAGCCAGAGGTCTAGACTGGATTTGGCATATTTACTGATTATCAAGTCATTCCCAAGGACCTGGGATAAGCAAATATTATTGTTTGATGGTGTTGATTGTATAATAAAAGTATTATAGGCAGTCCTTGATTTACGATCACAACTGAGTCCAAATTTTTTGATGTTAAGTGAAACACTGGTGAAGTAACTTTTGCCCCATTTTACAACATTTCTTGCGCAGTTGTTAAGTGAATCATTGCAGTTGTTAAGTTAGGAACCCAACTGTGACTCTGCCTTCCCCACAGATTTTGCTTGTCAGAAGATCTATTACATGACCTGGGGCAGATCTTTTTATTTTTATGAATTAACCCTGCACCTTTGGTTCTACAATTCCACATGCCAAGAGTAATTATTTCTCAACCAAGGCAACTTCTCATTGCAATTATGTGATAGTGGTACTTCTTTCTAAGTAGGAAGGGCAGGTAGGAGGGAAGTATATTATTAATTTAGCTCACTATTTGTATAGAACATGTGAGTGAAAAAAAGATTCACAATTTTTTTTCTAAAATCAATGTATAGAATTTAGCAGTTAATCTTACTTTTCTTATGTAATCAAAAGCACTGTAGCTGTTAATATAATTTAATAAAATAATTTAAAAATAATGCTATAGATCCAGCAACACCAAGGAAGTAATTCAGCTGATCCCATGAGTCAAAAAGCTAAAAGCAATAAAGCATATATTAATATAGTAATTGAAACTAGTATGCCAGCTGACCTACTGAAAGTCAACTAATTTTTACATAAGGACAAAAAGATTGCACTTTATTTCATTTATTTTGTCTACATTCTTTGATATTCCTATATAATTGCAAGCTCTCTAACAAAGAATTCCCCATTAGCCATTAGTTCTCTTGATATTTATCCATATTATATGTGTGTTATTATTCCATTTTTGGGGACTTACAACTGTGTTCCAAGCAGTCAAGCTAGCCTACATTTTGGGGACTTACAACTGTGTTCCAAGCAGTCAAGCTAGCCTACTGTGTTCCAAGCAGTCAAGCTAGCCCTCATGTCTATTTATTTTCACACTGTTCTGTCCCTAATTAGCATTCTTGACATCCCCGCGCTTTGATTGGCCAAAGCGCGGGGCACTCTGATTGGTCAGGCGAGCCGCGCCGATTGGCTCGCTAAGAATCTCCCGTGATTGGTCCATTCGAATCGCGGGAGATTCAAAGTGGTGCCATTGGCCGCGGCCGCCGCGGCTGAAAGAATAAAAGCCGCGAACCTTTTGCGAAGAGCCAGTTCGGTTCCTACTTTAATAAAAGAGCATGATTTGAAGTCACCGACTCCTGGCATCATTTCGCGGACACAACACTGGCGACGAAGGTGGGATCCAGACCCTGAACCGAACCACGTGTCCAACGGAAGCCAGACGAACCACCACGATGGTGAAAATCGCACCCCCCACACCCTTCAACCCCGCCACCGAGGACTGGGAATCGTACTCCGACCGATTCCGCATGTTCCTCGAGTGCAGCGACCTGAAGGACGCCACCGGCCCCATGAAGCGCGCCGTCTTCCTGACCCACTGCGGGACCGAGGTATTCAAGATGACCAAGGCACTTGCCAAACCCGCCAATGCGACCGCGATGGACTGGGACGTCCTCGAGCCAATACTTCGGCAGCAGTACGCTCCAGAGGTACCCATCCTGATCCGACGCAACGAATTTTACCGTCGGGACCAACGGTCGGGTGAGAGCTTCAGCGACTTCGTCGCCGAGCTACGGCACCTAGGGGGGCTCTGCGAATTCGACAACCTGAACGACGCCCTGCGAGACAGAATTGTGCTCGGTTTGTGGGACCCCATCCTCCAGAGCCGGCTGATGGCCAAGGGCAACATCAGCCTAGCAGACACCCTTACCGCAGCCGCAGCCGCCGAAGCAACCCAAACCTCCGCCGACCGCATGCGCAGACTGAACGCTGGGGACCGCAGCGGAAACAACAACCCTGCGAGGTCGGCCGAGGCCCAACCCGAGACGACCACCCACCAGGGCGACTTCCACTCGGCATCGGGCACTTCCGATGAAGAGGAGGACATCCATCGCCTCCAGACAGGCCGCGACCCACGGAACCGGCGGGGTCATAAGTCGAGGACCAACTGTACCAGTTGCGGCGGCGACCACCCCAGGTCGGAATGCCGGTTTTTCGAATCGATCTGCCGGCATTGCGACAAGAAGGGACACATCGCCCGTGTCTGCCGCCTAAAAAAGAACCGCAGCCCGGCACGATGGGACCAGAGCGACCAGAGGAGAGAGAGCACACCACCCCGGACCAGAGATCGCCCCTCGGACAACAGATGGGACCGGAATGGACGATCCCTGCGAGGCGGCGATAACTGGCGAAGAGAGGAGACCCATCAGACGGTCACCATCGGCCACGCCATAACCAATGACGCCCGGAAGGTCCACGTGGAGGTAGGCATCGAGGGCCAGCCATGCAAAATGGAGGTGGACTCCGGGTCCTACGTCTCCATGATAGCATGGCAGGAAATAAAGCGCTTGGTGCCTACCATCCAAAGGAGGAACCTAGACAGCCAGAGACTCATCGTAAAGGACTACCAGGGAAACCGCATCCCGGTAGTCAGAACCAAACACTTCAACATCACCTATAAAGGGCACACCGAAAGGCTTCCCCTGACAATCGTCGACCGCGACCACCCAAGCCTACTGGGACTGCAATGGTTCGCCCCGCTCAGCATCGCAGTCACGGGAGTCGACCACATCACCGACGACAGCTGGGAGCAGCAACAGGCCCGGGAATTCCAAGAGGTCTTCGACGGAAACCTAGGCAAGTACCGAGGGCCCCTTATATCATTCAGCCTAGACCCAAAAGTCCCCCCAAAATGCCTGAAACCAAGGCGGGTGCCATTCACACTTAAACCCAAGATAGACGAGCAAATTGACAAGCTCGTCAAGCAAGGGGTCCTGCAGCCCATAGACCATGCCCGGTGGGAGACCCCCATATTCACCCCGATCAAGCTCGATGGGTCGGTGAGGATCTGTGGGGACTATAAGGCCACCCTAAATGGCGCGCTACAACAAAGCGCCTACCCCGTTCCAGTAGTGCAACACCTACTGCACTCACTGGGAGGGGGCAAGGTTTTCGCCAAGCTCGACCTCGCCCAGGCATACCAACAGTTGCCAGTCGACGAGCAAACGGCAGAAGCGCAAACCATAGTCACCCACCGGGGAGCATTTAAATGCAACCGACTCCAATTCGGAGTCAGCGTGGCACCGGGAATATTCCAAAGCCTAATGGAAAGACTATTGCAAGGCATCAAGGGGGTGGTACCTTACTTCGACGACGTCCTAGTGTCGGCAACCAACCAAGCTGAACTAGAGGGTCGCCTAAGGGAGGTCCTAACCAAATTCAAAGAAACTGGGCTCAAAGTCAAGAGGGAGAAATGCCAATTATACACGGAACGGGTAGAATTCCTAGGATACCTCCTAGACCGTCACGGCATTCACCCCACAAACCAAAAAATCAAGGCCATCAAAGAAGCTCCCACACCCAAGTCGAAGACGGAACTACAGGCATTCCTGGGGCTACTTAACTTTTACAATGTGTTCCTGCCCCAAAAGGCGACGGTGGCGGAGCCCTTGCATAGGCTCCTGGACAAGGCGACGACCTGGACTTGGGGGAAACGCGAGCAAGCCGCCTTCCAAAGAACAAAGGACCTCCTCACTTCGGATGCCGTCCTTATACAGTATAACGAGACCCTACCTCTGGCCGTCACATGCGACGCATCACCTTTCGGCGTCGGCGCTGTCCTCAGCCATACCCTCCCCGACGGAAAAGAAGCGCCCATCGCGTTCTTTTCAAGGACCCTCACCAAACCGGAGCGGAACTATAGCCAGCTGGACAAAGAGGCTCTGGCTATCATTGCCGCCGTAAAAAGATTCCACGAGTATCTCTACGGCCGGACATTCACCATCATAACTGACCACAAGCCGCTGCTGGGAATCCTTGCAGGAAACCGGGCAATTCTGTCTCCCCGAATGACAAGGTGGTCCGAGTTCCTGGCAGCCTACAACTACGGACTCATACACAAACCGGGTAAGACGATCTTCCATGCAGACGCCTTAAGCCGCTCGCCGCTACTGGAACCTGACACCGACCCAGCACCCACGACGACCACCCTCACCATAGAGACTCTACCCAACCTGCCCATAACCGCGTCAGACATTGCCCGAGAGACTAATAAAGACAAACGTCTGGCGCGGGTGTTGCATTGGGTAGAGAACGGGTGGCTGGAAAGGGACAATGACGAATCCGTCAAAACATTCCGAAACCGCCAAACGGAACTCTCGTTATTAAAAGGGTGCATACTATGGGGGGATAGGGTGGTCATTCCAGAAAAGCTACAAGGGAAGGTTGTGGAACTGCTACACGAGGTGCACCCTGGCATCGTTAGGACTAAAGCCCTGGCCAGAAGTTACGCTTGGTGGCCAGGGATGGACAAACAAATTGAGACCTGGGTAGCAAGGTGCCAACGATACCAGGAAACTAGGCCAAGCCCTCCCACAGCACCCGTCCTAGAGTGGGAAACCCCAAGGGGACCTTGGTCTAGGATTCACATAGACTTCGCCAGGCCCACAAAAGGACACACCTTCCTTATAACAGTAGACGCTTACTCCAACTGGCTGGAGGTAAGCAACATGAAGACAACAACCACGGAGGCCGTGATCAAGGAACTCTGCAAACTCTTTGCAACGCACGGCCTCCCTGACGTCGTCGTTTCTGACAATGGGCCCCAATTCACCTCGCTGGAATTTGAAAAATTCCTAGCGGAAAGGGGCATCCGCCACGCGCTGACAGCACCGGCGCACCCGGCGGCGAACGGTAGGGCGGAACGGATGGTGCAATTCACTAAGAAAACCATCCGGAAAATAGACCACGGGGAGATCCAGGAGAAAATAAACAAACTACTCTTCACCCAACACATAACCCCAAATACCACAACGAATAAGAGCCCAGCCGAACTATTAATGGGGAGGAAATTAAGGTCCCCACTCGACAGGTTACACCCCACGTATAACCCGGAGAAGCCCCCAGACTCAAACAGCAAATACCGAACTTTCGCACCAGGCGACCCCATATATGCAAGAAACCTGACGGGAGACCCACTATGGATACCGGCCGTCATCACACAAATAACAGGCCCACACTCGTACCAGCTACAAACAGCAGACGGACGAGCGTGGAAACGCCACATCGACCAATTAAGGTCGAGGACTGCCAACCAAGAGACCACCGACGCACAAACAGGCGAAACCAACCCCCACAACACAAACCAAGGGGGGAGGGAATACCCAGGGGACCAAAACCAAAGAAGAATAAACCACCCATACTTACCGGAAAGCAGCCATCACGACCCCTCGCCAGGAAGAGACAGCCAGGCCAGCTCGACCGACCCGGAAAGACCGAGCGGGAGCGGCGAAGCCCGCAGCTCAACCAACCCGGGAGGCCCAGGAGGGAGCTACGGAGAGCGGCCCGGCTCGACCGACCAGCCGGTTCCCACGACGGCATCAGGAGCAACAGAGATCCCGACCGAACCGGCCGGGATCCAACCTACGACTGAGCTGCGCAGGTCCAGTAGGCTCAGACGGAGCCCCGCCTACCTACGTGACTACGCGACGTAAGGACTGAACCAAGAGGGGAGGGGTGTTCTGTCCCTAATTAGCATTCTTGAGATCCCCGCGCTTTGATTGGCCAAAGCGCGGGGCACTCTGATTGGTCAGGCGAGCCGCGCCGATCGGCTCGCTAAGAATCTCCCGCGATTGGTCCATTCGAATCGCGGGAGATTCAAAGCGGTGCCATTGGCCACGGCCGCCGCGGCTGAAAGAATAAAAGCCGCGAACCTTTTGCGAAGAGCCAGTTCGGTTCCTACTTTAATAAAAGAGCATGATTTGAAGTCACCGACTCCTGGCATCATTTCGCGGACACAACACACACCACCACCTTGAGATGGATTAACTAAGTTCATACACATTCACCAATCTTCTCACCTTTTGAGGATTTGAACTGGAGGTCCCATAGAGTTTAGCCACTATGTCATGACACAACAATGAATCAACTTGGGGACTTTTGCCTTTTAAAGAATAAACAAAGTACAGGCCAACAACAGAGTTATGAATCAGCTAAGTCATCCAGGCTGCTTTGGAAATACAAAACAGGGCAACAGCTATCATTTTATGGAGAGAATTACTGTAAGAGCCTTCCTTTCAGAGACATACAGGCCAGGAAACTAGGGAATATCATTGTGTTATTTGTTCATAATTGAACATTTTCAAAGAAAAGCTGACTAATCCAACGTGGAATCTGTTTTCTATTTTGTGGTGCCAGCCTTATTTGGCTTGAGCAATGTACAGCTTTCTTTAGCAAACAAATAAACTATAAACCAGTGACCCAAAGAAATTTTGCTGAAAAAGACTCTGTCTCTCTCTCTCTTTCTCTCTGAGAGAACTGAAGCCTTTCAAGAGTTTCAAAAAGTAATTCCCCAGATGCTCCCTCATGAGTATGCTGTGGTCAAGCAGAACACATATTGTTCTCCTGACATTTCCAAAACCATTTGAACTATAGCGCCCATCATCCATAACCAGCAGGAGACCAAGGTGATGACAGTTGTAATTCAATCCATCAGGAACACACTGGAATGGGAAAGACCAACTTCCAAAAAAGAAAAAAGAAAGTAGTTTATTAACGAGTTGTTTAATACAATTCTATATCCTGTCAAGAATTTCATGAAATTCATTCTTTCATGACAAAAATGGTAGTATCAAAATCATTTTAAAAATAAATAAAATATCTGTAATTTAAGTGATCCAGAATAAAATTAATATATTCAAATGAGAGCAAGTTTGGTGCAATGGTTAAGGCATTGGGTAGAAACCAGGAGACTATGAGACCTAGGCCCATCTTAAGCACAAAACCAGCTGGGTGGCCTTGGCCCAAATATCTTCTCTCAGCCCTACAAAGGAGGCATTGGAAAACTTTCTGAAAACTTTTCAGAAAGAAAAGAAGTTTTCTTGCCAAGAAAATTACAGGGACCTTTCCAGGTGTCTCTGAGAATTGGACATGATTGAACAAAAGAAGAAAAAATTCAAATGAAGCTGAATCATGGGAAAAGATAAAGTTTTAATTTCCACTTGACCAGAATAAACTGAATCAATCAGTAATATCAACCTAACAAACCCTCATAGAGTTGTTGTCAAGATAAATAAAGATGGAGAAAAGCAGGTATACACACTTTTGAGCTCAAAAGAAACATGAACCAGAAAAGTGTTGATAAATAGCTCAGAATTTTTAAATGGTCATTGAGATTTGGAAAATGAATATGTTAAAGATTGTATGATTCAAAACATCTTTGATTATAATATAATGCTTAAACTGTGAAAAATATATGGAGAAATGGACTGAAATTTACATTGAAAATGCAATCTGTAAAAACAAATCTTTTAGAAAATGATATATCATTGGTATTTAATGCCGAAGTAATTGTCAAAGATGAAGCTGTCTCAAATGCATGCTAAAAATATTAATTGTAAAGAAGATAGCCTTTTAACCATCTGGTAGACTTGTGATAGAGCAAAGAAATATTGGGACTATATTTTATCTTAATTCAAAATATTCTTCAAATTAATATAAAATTGAATCCAGAAGGGTTTTTAAAGGATTGTTGGATAAAGACCTTGAAAGAAAATTCAGAATTTTGCTATCATATGTGTTGACAGTGGCAAGAATTTTATATGCATAAAAATGGAAAGATATGTAAATACCCACAATGGAAGAATGGATGTTAAAGCTGACAGAATTAATGAAGATGGCAAAACTGACTGTTTTAATTAAAGAAAATGACAGATATGGGGAGCATAATCAATACTAAATTACTACACCAAATCTACTATAACAGAGTTGTTTCATGGTTTCATGTAGTAACTGCTTCATTTAATGACTAACTTGCCAGTGCCTTGTGGTCACTAAATGAGGACCTCTTGTAGAATTTTATGAGTGATTATCTCTTAGTTCCTGCCCTGCCACTTTCCACCCAATGGTTCCTTCTAGTCCTACTATTCTCTAAACAAAGCATCAGGCTTGTAAATTGTCACTGTTTTCATTTTCTAAGATAGCTTATCCAATTCATTTGGCACCCAAAGGCATTCTTAAAAAATAAAGCTAACAATGGAAAGTGATGCTTTTACTGCAATGTGCCAACTTTTCATTTCCAAACAAATAATTTAAAAAAAAAATCATACAAAACAAGAAGGGTGCCTTTTTTAAATTTACAATGATTAATGCCAGTATGATCTCTGCCAGTATTTTCTGGCAGGGAAGCACCTCAACTAAATCTTAATCTACTCACCCCGTGGGTATCAATATTAGGCCATTGAAAATACTATGTGAAACTGATTTAAATTCATTTTTGCTTATTAAAAAAAGATCCTTTGTCTAAAATATAAATCAAAATATACAGCTTTGCAATATTCAGCCAGGCAAACAGACATTACAGTAAAGCCTCAGCTGAATTAAAGAAAACATGGCTGATAGATATTTGCTGTTTGTTTATGGTATTAATCTACAGAACAAAACCTACAGTCAAACTCCTTTCTTTAGATAAGATAGCAAATCAGGTCTTCGTGTGATTGTGCAGTACAAGGGGGGAAAAACACCAAGAAATAAATATACTTCTAAGGACTGTTTGGCTTCCTGCTGTATCCTGGTTTGCACTCTACCAATAAGGAAAAAAAACCTAAAAGGACAGAAGAACCTAAACAGGAAGAAAGTTGCACTGAACCATCAACAGACGATGATAACAGGGCAAGTTAGCTTCATCCATTCAAAATGTCCAGAAAATAGAATGTACCTTTTTTTTTTTTTAACCTTCTGCATATTTTCTAAACCGGCAGACTGCCAATTCCATAATAATGGTTTTCAAGAAATGCCCCTGACAACAAAGATTCTCCCTTTGCCAGATCTCAGTATTTATAAGCAAGTCCAAATCTGTGAGAAAATTCAATTGAATGCAGATGGCAGGAAATTCCTTCAAAATGACAGTGGCCAAATGCAAACCACACGACATGAAAATAACCCAAGATACTAGACACAGAGAACATTGAATGAATATATATATATATATATATAAAATGAATGAATATATATATATATATATAAAATGATATACACACACACACACACACACACACACATGTGCAATTCATAATCTGTGATTGATTACTGGGAAGAGAGGCTGCAGGTTAATTGGACTTCTCCAGAGCAATTATTCCATTTGCCACAATTAAAGCTTAAAGGGCTGAGAAATTAATGAGAAGAATTAAGGAACTTATTTTGACAGTATGAATGCATTCCCAGGTAGATTCACCACAGTGTAAACAGGCTGGGCATGTCTTTCTTACATCTTCTCGTGTACTGCATAGCTGATACACCATTTGGCAGACATGCAACTTTAATAAAATTCTCTAAGTTATGTTTTCTTGGCTCAGAAAAGGACCAGTCCATGGGCTTGCACTACTCTATCTGCTGTTGAAATGAGCATGTCCTAACAATAGTTTAGCAAAAGAAAAAAAATAAACTTCCTTTCATTTCCCTTTGGTGATGGTAGAAACTATCCTCTTTGACTGCACACCTTCCATCTCTACAGGATGTTCCTTTTCTCTCTTAAGTGTTGTACCTTATGATTCCTGACTCTTTATGAATATATCTTTTCTTTTATGTAAACTGAGAGTATTTACACCAAGACAAATTCCTTGTGTGTCCAACCACACTTGGCCAATAAAGAATTCTCTTCTCTTCTCTTCTTGCACTATCCCAGTCTTTTTGTCTTCTAATCTCAGCCTTCCTTATCATTTAGCAGAGAGGTGATCTTAAATACAGGTAGAGTTCAACTTACAACAATTCATTTAGTGACCTTCAAAATCGCTACAACACTGAAAAAGTGACTTTATGATCATTTGTGGGGTTTTTTTTACTTATGACCATTGCAGCATCCCCATAATCATGTGATCAACATTCAGATGCTTGGCAACTGACTCATATTTATGACTGTTGCAATGCCCTGGAGTCATGTCATCACCTTTTGCAACCTTCTGACAAGCAAAGGCAATGGGGAAGCCAGATTTACATAACAACCGTGTTACTAACTCAATGACTGCAATGATTCACTTAACAACTGTAGCAAGAAAGGTCATAAAATGGGGCAAAATTAACTTAACGAATGTCTAACTTGGCAACAGAAATGTAGGGCTCAATTGTGGTTGTAAGTTGAGGACTACCTGTATTAGAAAACAGTAGAAAACAATACACGCAGGTCAGGATTGAGATATGGAATACTTGGTGTTCTCTGAATTTGATTGCTTGCTTGCACACATTTTATTACCTAATTAATAATGAATAAGTAATCAACTAGAAGTTATATAATAAAGCAATTATTAATCAGTGATGCAACCTGGTTGGGTAATGAAACACACGCAAGAAACTACCAAGATTAGAGAGAAAGCTCCATATTATAAAAGAACAGCAAAGCTAAAAAAAAAAAGTACATTACTAACAAAGTTGAATTTATATATCCTAAATATCTGGAGTCTGTTATAAAGCCTCTGAACAGTATCTGGTGTCCACTAGGCTTTTCATTCTCCACGAACCTGTGCAATTTCATTTTAAAGTAGACATTGCAGCTATTCAGTTCAAAATAGTGACTGAGAGAATGGAAGACTAAATACTTCCGAATACTGAATACTTCTGAATACTGTGAAACTTCTGAGCCTATCTAAGTCACCAGAAGCACTGAAGAGGATCTGATTGTTACCAACTCTTATTCATCTCAACATGCTTTAAAGATATAAAACTACAATTAGGAGATTTACCTTAAGGAAATCGTGTCAGAGCGCCTAATGAAGTAGAATCTAGCATCTGAAAGCTTTGGCTACAAAAGCCATTAGTTTCAAGGCTTATTTGCATCACAGAGAAACTATTATGGAGATTATAGCAGCAGTTACAGCTAATAATACATCAACTGGAACAGCTGCTGAATGAGTTCAGTGATTTGAATTCCCCCTAGTGGCACTTAAATGGAAATGGAAATTAAAAAGTTTTCCTTAATGCAATAATTTGGATGAGAGCAGATAACCACAACCTCTTAAATCAAAACACACTCCATCATGAGAACCTTAACTTTGTGTAGTACTATGTTATACCAAAAGAAATATAGTTATATTATCAGTAATATAAAAATATGTTCCCAAAGAATACTTTCATAAATTAAAGGAAGGTTCTAAACAAAATCTTGTTTGTTTCACCTTTATTCTAACTTCTACTGTTCATCCTACTGTACTATGCTGCTTCCTCTGCAACATTAACATATACATTCTCTTTTGTTTTTACACACAATTGTACGTAAATCTAGGCACAAAGCCAAGAGAAGACAGCCTTCTATATAGAAGACGTGGACTAAGTAACAAAAAAAATACTAATAAAAATTACACACAGAAAATTCTGGATATAGTAATGGCAAATAACTGCAGCATAATAACAAAAGAAAAGTGTGCATGGGAGGGTACATATGTGCTTATCCAACTGTAACAGAAGTTAATAAAGAAAATATACCATGTCTTAAAGTAGTCCTCTATTTTGTAGATCTTGGAATAAAGAACTTTGCAAAGTAGGCATTTACGCTCATTCTGGGATGTCATTCTGCTTTGTATAGCAATTTGGCTCATAGTATCAACTTCCTATTTATCTCATCTTATCCTTCAGTCTTTCAGAGTTCCAGGTCATCTCATTTTCTCAGTAGTGCATTTTCCATGCATCTGACGATTTTCAGGGTTGAATGTGGTATGCCACATACTTTAGTTTCCCTCATTAATAATAAATCACTACAATTACAATTTAGGATTAAAATATTCTACCTTGTGCTTAACGTTTGCCCTCAGCAAATTAACTAAGTAATATTGGATTCCATGTTTTGTACTGACTTGGAAAGAGATGCTAATAATTGAGGGTCTGGAGGAGACCATACAATGGACTGTGTTTCATGATAGGAGTTTAATCCCCAAATGCTGGAAGTAAACCAATTCACAGAAAAATGAAACAACAACCAACAGATTACTAGAGAACATTTGATTCTAGAATTTTTTTTAAAAAAATTCAAATACCATAGGTTTGTTAATCAAATGTATACATTACTTTTAAAACAAAGGTTGTTTGTAGTGTTATGCATTTCAGTAGGCATTTTACTAAATAAATACATTTTTTCAAGTATTGTATTATTCTTTTTATTCTTATTCTTTTTCCTCATGAATAGTTGATTTATTCTGTAAACTTCATCCAAACAATTGGAGAATTCAAAAGATAATTGCAGTCCAGTTTATTATCAGATATGTACAAAACAAATTGTCACCAAATTTATTTATAATGAAAATAACTAAGGATATCAACCAGTGATAAACTATTGGAAACCAATACAATAAATAAATACCTTCCATTTCTTTTTACTTACTTACTTACTTATTTCCAGAGGATTTCTGCCTTGTAATTCTCAATCTATATGCCACTACAAGGAATTATAGCAAATTCATCAGGGACAATGCTGTTTGTTCTATTGCTATGAAACAATATCCTCTTGCTAGAATTATATTTCTCTACTATGAAGTCATGACCAGCTTCAAACTGTATGCAAGTAGCATTCTGACAGAGGACAATGAACTACTGAATACTGCCACACTGGATTTCCATCATTCTATACTAGCAATGCAGTAATAGTGGCATACTCAAGAATATCATCAACAGCTTCTGTGTGCATGCCAGCTGGAATAACTGATGCATTGTCTTGACAGTAAAGTTGTACTTTCTCCAAAATGGCAGTGTTCAGTAGTGTTTCATCCATCATTAGGATCAATAACTATAAGAGGCAGAATGTTAAGGAAAAGCTTCTGTTGACATTCATAAGTCTCTAAGGGTGGTCCTGGAAAATATCATAAATGTTTCCTCCTATGAATCAAGGTAGCAGAACATAGCTGAGTATCGCATAGTATAACAAGAATTTAAATGGAGAACTATGAAGATATTAAAAAGTCAAGACATACATAAAAAACATATTGGCCACTATTAAAGAACGAAAAACCTATTGAAACATTTGAGAAGTATGTATGTCTCACCCTTTTCCCAAAGGAAATAAAATTAGGTGAATTAAAATAATTTCTAAAGTAGAACACAAGGAAATACTATGATTCTTCATTTACAAGTATTCCTGAGCTTTGGCACAAATGATATAAGCCTGCTTTATAGCAAGGGGAATTGTTTAGAGTCTAATCAGAATTTGTTTTTCTGACTAAAGAGATTATGACATGGGTATAAACAAAATGCAGTTAATTTTGGGCTCTGCTCCTTTGACTAGACAGGTCTCCCAGGGCTTGGATCCCACAGTGATGCTCTTTGACCTCAGAACTTTGTTTTGGTTGATGCATTGGAAAAAGAAGAGTAGGAAGAAATGAAATATACTACTATTCCAATATTCCAAGTCTATACATTTGGATGCATTCCTCTTATTTAATAGCTACAAGTCTTAACTGATTGATACAACTACAATTATTATTTAATTGATACAAACCTTGTGGGAAAGTATCTACAGGCTAACTTATGAGCTCACCTTCTTTGATTATTATAACTTTATGGGAAAGTGTCCAGAAATCTACTCATCCCCTTGCGTTCACTTGGTCCAGTTAAAAGTACCGCAAATTTTGTAATACAGGTTTGAGTTTTAGCAACTCATTCTCTTTTATGAGTTGCCTTCCAATCAATATTTTCCAGTTTTCATCGCTTTATCAGCCCTGAATTTCAGTTGTTACACCTACACGGAGGGTGAATTATTGCCCCAGCTTCCTCCTTGATCACTCTGGGAAAAAGACTATTCACCAGGGGTGGGATTCTACCGGTTCGGACCGGTTCTATAGAACTGGTTGTTATGATTCCGCACAGTTCAGAGAATCAGCAAATCGTGTCCCTGGTTGGCTCCTCCCCTCTCTGCCCGCCCTTCTCCTCCCAGTCAGTCCTTATCATGCATGCGCAACATCGTGTGCATGCCCGACATTGCTGACTGCGTTCTTCCCTGCCCAATCACTCCTTAAGGTATTTCTTTTTTCCCTTCCCGATGATCAGCAGGTCCTATGATCAGCTGTGCTGGGATTCCTCTCGCTGTCTTACTGCTTCACCCAGGAGGCTTCCCTGACGCCCAGGAAAGCAAAAAATGGAGGGGAGGCACAGCACATGTACCTGCTGCACTTTTTGCCTTCCTTGGCCCCAGGGAAGCTTCCTGGGAGCAAAAATGCCCCCCAGGAGGCTTCCCTGAGGCCCAGAAGGCCCCAAAACAGAGCGTCCTGAGCTCTAGGGAAGCCTTTTGGGAGCAAAAACGCCCCCCAGAAGGCTTCCCTGAGGCTCCAAAGGCCCCAAAATGGAGCATGGGGGATGCTGTGCCCCCTCCAGGCTCCATTTTTTCCTCCCAGAGGGCCAAAAAATGGGGGGTTGCTGCAAAAAAGCCATGCCCACAGAACCAGTTGTTAAAAGTTTTGAATCCCACCCCAGCTGCTCACCAAACAAACCTTGCCTTGATATAGCAAAATTATTCATTTGCTCACACTGCTTTCCTCTGCCCTACACTATTTCAGGTGGATTATTCTTCACTATAAGACGACAGAACAATAAAAATGACAGGAAGACCTGCAACATTAGGTTTAGTGTGGCTTAACCATGGTCTAGTAGGACAACTTGGAATGCAAGTCATAGATAATTTTTTCTTGAGATTATTTTGTATGGTTGTTATTCAGGATTTGTTTCCTTAGTACCATGGAATTTATCCTGAAAATGTAGGAAAGAAATAGCAAAACCAGGAGGCAGGGTCAAGAGAGGAATCAGTCTGGAGTCATTATGTTCCCAGAAGTGATCCAAGTCCATCTCCCCTTGAATTCTGTTAACTCTCATCTAGCAACAATTGAGCACTGACTGTTAGCTGACTAGATTCTTATGAATAGGATTCAGCAATAAATCTTAAACGTTTGGTCCCAATTCTTCGCACCTGATAGATGATCTATTTGTTCATGTTCATTTGCAGTGGACATTGTCCCAAAAATAAATTCACATTTCATTAGAGATCCTTAGATATTTTTCTGATAACACATATTGTGCAATTATGTATCTTTTGATATTTCTTCTTAATGAAATCTCAGTTGTAGGAAAAGATGAAAACAGCTATGGGAAATATATGAGAGCTTTAAAAACAAAAATAATAACACCTGCACATCCCTTTCCTCCCCTTTCATTAACATCGCACACAATTTCGGAAAAGGAATGTTATCTAGAAACATGCAGAGATCTATGAATGGTAACAGAGCAAACTAGAACTAAGATTGTCCTGCCACTCTCTGAAATTAACAGAACTGTGTTACATACAAATGTTTCACAATGTTATCTGCTAAAGTTACATTTTTCATTGTCTGTGTGATGAATTATTCTATTTAGGCTAGTAATTTTGTTCTTTCTGTCATAAAATAAAAAATGAATAAGAACAACATTCTTTTGACATTTCTAGCAAGGTAAGTAATGCAAGGAACAAATCTAGCTCAGCATTTGGTAACGTTTGGTAGAGTTAGTCCTTGATTTACAACCACAATTGAGCCCAAAATTTATGTTGCTACATGAATCATTACAGTTGTTAAATTAGTAACACCATTAAGTGAATCTGGCTTCCCTATCTTATGTTAGATGGTTATAAAAGGTGATTTACATGAACCCAAGAAACTGCAACCATCATGAGTCAGTTGCCAATCACCTGAATTTTAATTATGGGAATCAGTGGTAGGGATAACATTGTTTACCCTAACTGGTTTAGGTAAAATAATAAATATGTTATCATGGTTTGTTAGTAAAAGTGTCTGCAACTTTAACTGTAGGAATGTAATTAAGGGAGTGGTTGTAATAGCACCATGAAAGAAGCAAGACTTGCTCTCTCTGGCTTGATGATCCCTAATTACTTGATGAATTGAAGACTGCGTTTTTCCCTACTGGAAAGGGAGAGAGAAAGGACTGATTTATTTGTAAGTGAACTGACATTGGATATTCTATACGGACTTTGCTAATTGAATATCCTTGAATGGACTGACTAAAACGATACATGACTAATGGACTGTTATTTTGACTTATGCTATAAACTCTAAATGGAATAAACTATATTTTTGATAGCACAAGCGTATCTGTTATTTTTACTGTATGTTAATAAACATACAAACTTATCTCACTCATTTATCTGTGTGCCTATCTGACTAACGCTGCACATTCTGTTTAGCTTGTCTCCTTAACCCTGGTTGGGGAACACAGGCTTAACAGTATTCAAATAAAGTTGCCACCAGCTTGGTGGGTGCACTTTGCACACATGCACAGAGACATTTGCGCAGACACAGAGGCATTCTAATTCACCTCCTACAAGCCTGCACAATGCTGGTTGCTGCAGCAGCTGCCACACAAAGTAGCTGCACTTCGAATTCTGGCCATAAAAGCAACAGATAACAGATAATCAGAGTTGGAAGGGATCTTGTAGGTCAACTAGTCCAATCCCCAGCTCAAGCGGGAAACCCTACACCATTTCTGACAAATGGCAGTCCAATCTCTTTTTGAAAATCTCAAGTGATGATGCTCCCACAACTTCAGAGGGCAAGCTGTTCCATTGGTTGATTGTTCTCACTGTCAGAAAGTTTCTCCTTATTTCCAGGTTAAATCTCTCCTTGTTCAAGTTTCCAACCATTGTTCCTTGTCTGGCCTTCGGGTGCTTTAGAAAATAGCTTGACAGCCCCTCAAATATTGGAAGACCGCTATCATGTCTCCCCTGGTCCTTCTCTTTACTAGACTAGAAGCCCAGTTCCTGCAAACGTTCGCTGTATGTTTTAGCCTCCAGTGCCCTAATCATCCTGGTTGCTCTTCTCTGTACTTTTTCTAGAGTCTCAACATCTTTTTTATAATGTAGTGAACAAAACTGGATGCAGTACTCTAGGTGTGGTCTTACTAAGGCTTTGTAGAGTGGTATTAGTACTTCCCTTGATCTTGATTGTATAAGTGAGTATGGGAGCCTGGGTGGGCAGGTGAGCCAAACACAGAGCAGCGGAGAGAACTGGTTCGGTCTCCGCTGCTCATTGCCGCTACTGGATCTCCAAAACCGGGCAGAACCAATTGAATACCACCACTGATGGGAATGCTGCAAGAGTTGTAAGTCTGGAAAAATGGTTGTCAGTCGCTTTTTCAGTGCTTTGTAACTTTGAACGATCACTAAATAAACTGTTGTAAGTCGAAGACTACTTGTATGTAAGAAAAGATTTTCTGAAACCTTTCTATATCAACACTTTTTCTCCTCCCACCTTTAATGACAAGCAGCAGAATCTATGAAAGGGTGGACTACGTACACATGAAGCCGTATACAAGCAGTATGGATAATCCATTCAAATAGAACATTTCCTTATTCATAAAGATGTGTGAATTATTCCAAAGCTAAGGAAGTGATCAACAAACAAATCTGGAACTGACCTTCCCTTTCCAAGCCAAAAAAGTTCTCATGAAAGAAACCTAATCTGCTTAAAAGGAATGGAAGCAGCTGAAGGGATTCCAAAACAGAAAACCACGAGAACAAAACACCATAAGCTGTTAAATTCTTGGTTTAAAGGATCGCTTCTATATGGAGCAAGCCCGAAAGTTAATTTGAAAAGTTCTAGGACTAATTATCATCTTTAGAAGGGATTTGTAGCCCCACAACGAAGTCTAGTTTAGCCCAGAGATTAGAACAAAGCTATGAGGCAAAGCATTTTTTAAAAAATGCCCTATTGTTGCTCATATTTTTAATACTCTCCCTTTGTACCTTCCCCACATTGTTCTTATTTTCCATAATATCAAAGTATTCCCAGCTGATACAACAAATCCTTTTAAAATTGTCTTATTCTCTCCTGAAGCCTGAATTATGGATGCCAGTTTTCATTTGCTAAACATTGTATATCCAAGTCCAAAAGCAGGCTTGGATTTCTTTCAATATTGTGCAATAGAGGTATTATCCTAGCCTACACCATTCTCCCTGAGAGAAAACTGAAATGTGGATATTACTTCCACAAATAGAACAATCAAATTTGATACCAGTTTAACATGCGTCTGCCTAAAAAGTTAACTCTGATCCAGCAGAATCAAATCACCCCATAATACAAATCTTCACCTTCTGTTCCTTGTCCCACAATCTAGAATGCAGTATGTACCATATTTCCACCAAAGTATACGACAGCAAGGGGAATTTACACGAAATTGTCATATAATTTATATGTAAGATATACAGATATCTCCACTCATATTCAGGAAGTTATTGAAAACCAGGCTATTATCCTCAACAGTTAAGGGTTGATACCCTGTCGAATGGGTTTTATTTATTTATTTATTCATTCGTTTATAAAAATCTGTCTTCACACCACTTTTTTTTTCTTTATTGATACTATTCTCAGTATCCATTATAGTTTCTCCATGAGAAAGCCTCCAAACTGGTAAAATAAAATAAAATAATGACGGACTTCTTCTGGTGACATGGAGTTGGAGCGGCATGGAGAAACAGTGCTCTGTTCCCAATTGCCGAAATTCGGGCGATCGGTGCCTTTTCGAGGAGAACTCTGGTTCTGGGGGGACCGGCAAGAAAGAAGGGAAGCTTCAGAGGTGACATGGGTAGGTGCAATCCCCCAATGCACTAGGAAGAAACCTTCAATCCCAATGCCGAAGAGGCCAGCCTTCATGGCTGAACAGGAGGCTTGATATCCCGCACTACAGAAGAAGCGGGGAGTGTGAACGGTGCAGTAAAAGTGGTGGGAGCAGAAGAAATTTTCGAGTCTGAAGTTTATGATCGATGGTGAGGAGGTGCGAAGAAGAGCATTGAAACGACTGTGACAGCTCCGAGTGATAAGGGTCAGCAAAACAAAGGGAAGAACAGATTAGGAAGGCAAAATACGAGTCCAGAGGCAGAGACATGGAGAGGAAGAGACAAGTGAAATAGAAGAAACTGAAAGTGCTCTGCTGGATGGAGAGAGAGTGGTGTAACTGGAACAAAGGTGCTAAAATTTCTTCCCTTAGCATTTGGTACTTCAACAGCAGAAGAAGAGCGAACCAGGAAGAAAGGAAGTTGCAGGAGAGTGACAGTGCAAGTTTAATAAGACTGCCATTTTGAAGACACAAACAGCTGACTGTCAGTTTCTTTAACCCTACAGTAAGATTTAAAGAACTGCCTACCTCTGAACTTTATAATCTATATAAACTAACAGAAATTTTCTATGTAAATCAACTTTTTCTTGAGTTAATTTTCATATTGACACCTGTATTTATACTTAGATTTTTACTTATATTTACATCTCTTATATATATATATACATTGACTGAAATTTAGTATTAGTTATATAATCATAGGCTTGGTGATTGTCATTTATTGTTATTCAAAGATATAGCTACATTTATTTTATATAGATATACATTGATTGAAACTTATTGATAGTTATATATTTTTATTTTTATTGATAGTTATTTATTATATATTTATATAATAAAGAGTCTTTATGGCTTGAAGCAATCAGGCTATGAATAGAACCAGTGCATAGTATCTTAGTAATTGGTCTAAACCAGACATAGCATATAGTGTCAACCAATTAGCCAGGTTTAACACTGAGCCTACTTAAAGGCACTGGCAAGCTGCTAAGCGTGTGTTGAGATATCTTAAACAAACGATGCATTATACATTATATTTGGAGCCTAAGGATGAACTAAGTTTAACTGCATATGCCAATGCAAGTTTCGCTACAGACGTACCTACACGTAAATCAACATCAGGTACTGTAGTTTTATTAGAAAATGAGTTAATTGGATGGCAGTCTATTCGACAAAAACATCTAAGCTTATCAACAATGGAGGCTGAATTCTCATGTTTGTCTCTATTATGTACAGACTTAGTATGTTATAAACAACTAACGATAGACATGGGAAGTAATGTAAAGGAATCTATTGTTGTATATGAAGACATTCAGCAATTCAGATGGCTTCCAATCTCACCATAAAGACAAGATCAAAACATACTAATCTACAATATCTGAATGTGAGAAAATGTGTTCAAAGTAAAATGATTAAACTGGAGTACTGCATGTCAGAAAATAACATTGCAGATCATTTTACAAAAGCCCAAGGCACTGTAAAACATAAGGCTTGCTGTGAGGAATATGAACTTAAACTGTTAGGTTTTATATAATGTCCTACCCAAAGGGGAGAATGTTAGGAATGATAGTCACTTAACAGTTGGGTTGGCAATATATAAACCAGGATAGTCATTTAATATTGTTGTATCTTTAAGAGAATGGTGTAATTGTGATTGGGTGAGCTTCCTCCAACGGCCATAAGATGAAGCCAGAAACTTGGTTTGTTCTTTTTTGCATTTCCTTTGCTTTCCTTTTGCCTTTTGTCTGATCATCATTCTGCTTGAATTGCTGTGAGTCTTGCAACTATTCACAAACTCAGTTTATTGAACTTTGTTTATGATACTAGTAAAGGAAAGGACTTCATTTTTGAATTACCCCTGAACTGATTATTTTGAATACTAACTTCCATAACCGTGCATGATTTGGACTGTTTGTTGGACTTTGTTTACCCATTTACAGGAAGTAAAACTTACATTTTACTATTCAGGGTATCTGTGTGCTGGTTGTGTGTTAGTCATCACCATTCTCAATATGTTTCCCTGAGTGCACTCATTCTCCTAACGGGGAATACCTCAACAAAGTCCACATGCGCTTTGTCCAGAAAAAAGTGAGAATGGGCTTGGCTAGTCTAGTAAAGAGAAGGACCAGGGGAGACATGATAGCAATCTTCCAATATCTGAGGCGCTGCCACAGGGAGGAAGGGGTCAAGCTATTTTCTAAAGCTCCTGAAGGCCAGACAAGGAATAATGGATGGAAACTGAACAAGGAGAGATTTAACCTGGAAATAAGGAGAAATTTTGTGACAGTGAGAACAATCAACCAATGGAATAGCTTGCCCTCGGAAGTTGAGGGAGCACCATCAGTTGAGATTTTCAAGAAGAGATTGGACTGCCATTTGTCAGAAATGGTGTAGGGTCTCCCGCTTGGGCTGGGGGTTGGACTAGATGACCTATAAGGTCCCTTCCAAATCTGATTATCTGTATCTGTATGCAGATTCAAAAGGGAGATTATTGATGATAGAAGTAATATTGGAACAGAAAAGTATACTGATAGTGGTGATATATACACCTAACAATCGACAAGGGGATTTTTATAGGAAAGTACATGAGAAAATAATAGAGACAGGCAAAGAGGATATATGTATGATAGGTGACTTAAGTGCAATCATAGATATACAGGATTATAACAGTGACCAAAAAAATAAAAATAAAAAGAATACTCTCCCTAAATTCTTCTAAATTTGATAGATATTTGGAGAATTCATAATTTAGAAGAGTGAAAGTTTACTTTTTATTCTAGCCCCCATAAATCTTAATCAAGAATTGACATGGCCTGAATAAGTAAAGCATTAATGAAAGATATAGAAACTATAGAAATTGCACCAAATGTATGGGCAGACCAGTCTCCTAACATTAATATGGAAGGGACAACAAAGGCAAAGAGGAAGATGGATGCTGGACCCAGAAATTCTGAAAGAAAAGGAATATACTGGACGAGTAATAAAAGAATTAGAACTATTTTTAAAGGCAATACAAAATATCACACATCTTTACAGAATTTGTGGGATACAACAAAAGCATATATAAGAGTGGTAACTATAGGTTACAATGCAAGAAAGAAAAAGAATATAATGCATTACAGGATGAGATTAAAGATTTAGAAACCCAATTACAACATAAACTGGGGAATTAGCAAATTATAAATAAATGGGTATTGGCCAAGCATAAATTAAATATATTGGAACATGGAAAAATTCTAAGGGCATTGAAATTGAAGATTTAGTTCCATTTTGGTATGGTAAAATATAAAGTCTCCTAAAAAATAAAGTATAATCCATGTTATCTAGCATGAGGGTGTCTCCATTTACAAAGACTTGGGCTCCAGGGATGCTGTAAATATTACTCCATTATGCTCAGGCCTCCACACTACTGATGAATGAAGGTCCTATGCTGCAGCTGTCTCTTTCTAGGCTTTTCCAGATAGCGCTTTTGATTTCTTTTCATTGCAATCTCATCAGTTTCTCCACAATCTCAATTCTTCCACTTTCCAAAACTAAAAAATCCTCAGGAGCAACTCAGAACATTACCAAACCAATGAAGAATTTGCTGTTCCTCAGTTAACCCAAATGAAGGATGACAGCACTTTAAGAGAAGATTTGATAGGTACAGATGTGCCTATTTGAAAATTGGTATAAGAACAGCGCATCAATTTTCAGTATGATTTAAGCATCGAAAAGATCATGAATAATAATAAGTTCTGAACTGTCAGCATAGGTTACATTTTCTAAGCAATCCAATATTACAATGTGGGAACCATTTTGTTTCCAATTCATTTTATCAATTCATTTTACCTACCATGCCGCTTTTAATGTAGCATAATTATTTCCTTCACAGCCAAATAGTCTCACAATACTGCAGCATGATTACCTGATAGTTCACAGCATGAAACTGACATACACAATAGGCCCAAAATTCAAAAACATCACCTCTGTAACATATGGAGCAATTACATTAATCACAGAAGCAGCTTTACAAAAAAGGCCTCCACAAGCTATGTATTACATTTTTTATCCAGTCAAACTGGCAAAGGCCTTCAGAGCAATTTGCAAACAGAAAACACACAAGGTAGGGCAAGTTGCATTCACACAATCTACGCATAAAAGGCTATTGCTTGCTTGATCTTTCCAACTGAATTATCTAGTTCCAACAGATCTAAAAGATCCAATCCTTCAGATCCCAGCTATGCAATGTCAATTTATAAGACCCAAGAGGTATGATGTCTCTCTTGCCATGAGATCCAGATGGACATAACCTTGCTATGCTGCAGAAGACATGGCTCTTTCCATAGGCACTGGGGTGAGATACTGAGTGGGATCACCATCAAACCTGAGATGGTTTGTTGTATAATTGTGGCCTGTTTTTTCCCAGCAGGTTATTTTTTAATTACTATGTCAATCGATTGTTTTTCGTCCTGTTCACTGTCCTTAGTAGAGTATAAACAGTGGGCTATACAAATTGACATTGATTGATTGAATGAATGAATGAATGAATGAATGAATGAATGAACGAACGAACAAATATAAAGTTAGTTCCCTTTCTACTCAGTCTGAGCATCCAAAGTGATTAACAATAAAATGCATAGTACACAAAAATAGAAAATTGAAGATATAAAGTAACACAATAAAGATTAACCATTAAAATCTTATTGACAAACTTTTGTCTTGGTTCTGATTCCAAAAAATAGAATTCCCAAAGAAACACTTTGAAGTTCCTATTGGTAATCAATGATGCTATCTTATGCAACAAACCTTCCAGTCATATTGCAGAACATTTTTAAAAATATGAACATTAAATATTTTAAACCTGCAAGAAGAACTTGTCGTAGCAGATTCATTGTGAAAAAATACAGACACAGAAATAACACTGATGGTGGAAAATATTTGATTTTTCTAGCTGTAAAACTGGCCAGGAAGAAATATAGACTCAGTAATTATAGATCTGCCTCCATACACCTTCCCAAAGCTTAACACTGTGCTTTTATATAACAACAGAGAACACTCTAAGTAGATAAGTGGCAAATTCCTTTTTAAAGGGGTTTGAAGGAGTGGACTTAATACATCTAATTGAGGAACAATTTAATCTGTTTTTTTGGAGGGTTACATAAATTGGTTTTGGAGACTGTTTCACAAGAAATAGGAAACTAACGTTGCTGTATTATACTAATCAGCATTCAACTAGGCAGCTGTTATGTGTGTGTGTGTTCATCTTTTTATTTTTTTAAGATGCATTTTCTGTTTAATTTCTTTTTTGTTGTGTTTTTGTTATTGTTCTTTTTTAGATATTTTGGTGTTTTGTATTTCAACCTTCTTTGATTAAATTAAAAATCTGCACAAAAAGAAAGAATTCCCAAAGTTTTTATTGATAATCAATTATGCTATCTTGTGCATAAACCTTCTAGTCCTACTGTTAACTAACTTGCCCAAAAGAAATCCAGAAGATGAAGTTTACATATGATAACAACTTGCAACAATATTCTCCTTGACATTTTCTGACATTATGTAGGCTGTATAGCAACAGGAGACAATCAGAGGAAGTACTTGGCTAAAACCTCAACCCAATATTTTGAAACAAAATATGGCATCTGCTGAATATCTTAAGAACTGAGTTTTACAGATCCTTTTAGTTTCTTTTAAAAGTAGCTTTTTCAATTTTTTTTCTTTCTTTGATTCTGGAAGGAACTACCAGTTTTAAAAACTGACAACAAAAGATGCAGCCAATATAAGATCATTTTCATCAGTGGATTTTAATAAGCTTGATTACGATATTAGGGCTGTCTACATTTCCAAAAATGATTTGGAAAACAGGCTTCAGATCTTTCCCCAAAATAAAACTCTTAGTTTAATGCAAATTGAGGTACATTATTTTAAAGTAAATTTCTTTTTTTTAAAAAAAAAAAACTTTTTTCCAAAATTCATGTTTTACAGAAACCTTAAAAAGAGTGATCACTGTGAAAGCATCATTTCCTAATTGAATTTGGAATTCCAATTTGAAGCATGCAGAATCCATGCTGGATATTCCTAAATATTGAGCTGTGCACGAAAAGGAGTTTAAGTTTATTTTCAACCATTTCATGTAAGGTTGGAACTTCTATGAAAACTTTTCCTAACAAAAAAGAAGGATTTGGAAAAGAGAATTTCATTTAGCTTTATAACCGAACAGATGTTGTGATTGACTCCCTACTGGTTTAGCTTTAGACATATCTCTCTAGCTAGAAAAGTATGTTGGTTCCAGTAAATACTATTTCTTATAATGGAAGCAATTGTTTATTTGTTTTCTTTGTTCATTAGATTTATATGGCCCCCATCTTACATAAAACAGCTAACAGTCAGTCAAGGAATTTTGGCTGGCACAGTCTAGAAGAGCATTTTTACTACAGCCCCTGTCCTTTGAAACATTTTGCTGCAGGAGGTGAGATCGCTGTCTTGATCTTCCAGAAGGGCCTCAAAACCTCGCTCTGTCAATTGGCTTGGGGACTCAATGGGAGCAATGTTGGAGATGGCTGGGGAAGTAAGAAAGAAGATCCCACATGTATTCCACTAGTGTTCTTGGTTCCTAATTTTATTTAATTCCTGTTAATTGTAATGTTTGTATATTTGTGTTTTTATTGCATTGTAAGATAACCAGCAACTTCCCAACCTTGGGGGGGGGGGGGAAAGCCGTTCTTAAGGGATTTAGAAAAAGCCCGCAAAGTTGGGGTTGATCCTGATTTTTAAGGGAAATAATATTAAAGAGGGCAAATGCTGCTGAAGAAAAGACACACCAGCTGGGTCCTGCCAGATGACAATAAAATAACTCTTTGCCAGATCTAATAGAGTGAGTAGACTTAAACAGAGAGGAAGGAACAGTGCTTTCTCTTTCAGTGCTGTCAGGGGCAAAAAACAAAACAAAACCCAGGAGCATTTGTTAATTTCAAAGCACAGAAAAGTTTATTATTACTACCTCTATACTAGCATCTAAATTAATGGTCAAAAACTAATGGTCAAAGCTAAACTGGTGCTAAATAATAGTCAATGGAATTCACTGGGGGGAGGGCTGGACTTGTAGCAATGCAATGACTCCAAACTGATGAGAGGTTTAACTCTGCCTTCCAGCTCAGTCTGCTCTTTCCTGTATGTTGCTGGACAGATGTAACATCTTTACCAGAATAAACTAGGGTTTCTTTGATTTAAGGAATGCTTTATCAATAAATGCCTTGCCTTAAATTTTGAAGGTCCATTTAATCTTAAAACTGGAATACAATATTTAATTTTATACTTATAAAGTCTGCCATCACTTTGTTTTATAATTTAATTTAAAAGAAGCATTTCAAATCTTTCGTCATTCAAAAAGTATAATATTAAATTTACACACATTAAATGAAACAAAACATGCATGAAATTGAAAATTGAAAATTGAAATTGAAAAAAATTGCTACTTGAATTATGTCTTTCCTAATGAATAAAATTCATCTCCAAATACTTATTACTGAATTATGTATAATGCTGCCAACATACAATTAATCTTATACGTTTCCAATATGCTGATTTAACAAATCACAATTTTGTATAGCCAACAGCTCCTTAAGGAGACAATGTTTTTCATTTCAAATAAGACAATTTTAAGTAGAAAAATTAATTTACTGTTAAATCAAACTCATTTTCTGCACTTTCATCAAACATGTATGTCATGTAAATTAAACTAAACTTTGGTTCAAAATTCTAGAATGTAGAAATATGGTGTCAATTTAACTTGTCCCACAGTGTATAAATGAACCAAACAGATCAGATTCTCTGGTGAACACACTCATGCTAACGTAATAGCAAAAAGTGAAAGTTTAATGTCTGAATATACTATATATGTGCTTAAAAAAAACTCCATGAGGTAAAATGATCTTCTTTTGCTATGAGATAATTTTCTAATTATCTCATTGGCATTGACACTTTATTTTAGGAATGTCTGTTTAGCAAGACATATTAATTCTGTTTGTTGAGCCTCCTGATGAATTTCTGTACACTCAACTGGTTAAACATTAAGTTCAGATGCACAATTTTTTTGTTATGTGTCTTCCGAAATTACATAATGTCTGCTTTTTTCTCTCTCTGCCTCCGCTTCACTCTTCTTAAAGAACTTTACATTACATAGTTACCTACTCACTTTTGCATTATGCCTCAAAATAACAAAATTGCTATGCAGCTTACAACCAAACTAATATTTTAATTCAAAATGTATTCTCCCACCTCCGAGCTTTCCTTACAATTGGCTTTTGAAAAGACTCAAAATAATCTAATACTTCTAAAAACCTAATTTTCTTCTGAACTTTAGATATACAGTGAAGAAGTTCAAAACTTAAAGGCCAAAGAACTCTTAATATCTTTCGATCATTTCTGACCAATAGTCTATCAACTATTCAGTCTGTAGTCTAAGAATATAAACTTTCACAAAACTTACAAAGTATAGTGGCAACAAAATAAATTATTATAATGTTTGCATGCCAAAAGAACTCCATTATACCATTGTTAATTTATTTATTTGTTGTTTGTTTATCATATATGTACAAGATAATAAGTATAAGTATGAACATAAACAAGAACAAAGGGAGTAAATACAGATAAATGGGGACAGTAAGACAGGGACAGTAGGCACGCTGGTGTGCTTATGCACACTCTCTTTAAGGATCTCTTAGGAATGGTAGACAGTCCATGGTAGACAGTTTGAGGTTGAAGCTGTGAGGGATTAAGGCTGTAACAACGGAGTCAGGGAGGGCATTCTAGGTGTTGACCACTCTGTTGCTGAAGTCATATTTTATGCAATCGGGTTTGCAGTGGTTTACCTTGAGTTTGTATTGGTTATTTGCCCATGTATTATTGAGATTGAGGCTGAATAAATCATTGACAGGTAAGATGTTGTAACAGACAATTTTGTGTACTATGCTTAGATTGGACTGCAGGTGGCACAGTTCGAGATTGTCCAGGCCCAAAATATTGAGCCTGGAGGCATAGGGAATTCTATTGAGTGGAGGAGTAAAATACTTTTCTTGAGAAATACCTCTGAACCCACTCAATTGTGTTAATGTCTGATATACAGTGCAGATTCCAGGCGGACGAGCTGTATTCAAGAATTGGTCTGGCAAAGGTTTTGTATGTCCTAGTTAACAATTCTTAAATACTTAAATTCTTAAATACTATATCACCAGCCTAGAACTGTGGCTGGAATACCAGTAATTTTACCAAACTTTATACCGACCAGCTGTATATATTTATTTTAAATGAAATCTTCCACTTATTTATACTTGTCTACATAATTCGAACTTCAATTGGCTGCTACAATTAACATTCACATATAATTTATCTGATCTTTCTTCTCCCATATTATCCTTTCTTGTAATGGGTTGAATATCCATATTTGTTAAGCAAAAGCTCTCTCAGAATTGGATGCCCATGCATAAGTTTCTTTTATACAACACAGACCAATTAATGTCATAAGGCAGATCAAGAGATATTTATATTTTTGTTTCTTTTATCCAATGCTTTAATTAGTTTCTTTTAATGGTTTGCATTACACTGGTTATGATTTATGATTTATGGCTATGGCTTTATCTATATAAACTTAAACAATTCAACGGGTCTAGGACAATCACTGCAGCCAACTCACTGTGGCATCTTGCCATGAGACAATTCGCCATGGCCAACTCACCATTGGATAATTTACTGCTGGACAATTCCACATAGAATAACTCAACCTAATAAATGTTATCTATCACTGTTTCTTTGCCATTATTTTCATTTTTGTCCATTTCTACAAAAATGGAAATAAGGTCCAAAAAACAGCAGCGAATCATTTTGAGTTATTATTCCATGTGAAATTTTTCCCATGTAGAGCTGTCCCACAGCAGTTGTCCTATGGTGAGTTGGCCATGGCAAGATAGCCCCGGCAAGATAAGCATGGTGACTTGGCTGCAGTGGGTTGTCCCATTCTGCAATTCAACCGCCCTCCAGTTCTATCCATTAAGCTATTTTTTGATGATGCAGAGACCGACATCTCATTCAAGAGAAGCCCAAACACTGATGACCACCTGTCCCAAGAGCTGATCAGCAATACTTCAATCACTTTGACTAACTATTGGGCAGGGAGAAAGATGTAGCAAAGCACTATTCTGACTTACTGCAACACTATCCATAATGAATTCACAGCAAGACTTTCATTACTCAATGTTTTCTATCTAAACATCTCCACAGATTTGGCAGAACCGTCATGCATCCAAAAAAAAAAAAAACTACCAGCAGGGATGCATTAAATATAAAATATGTCTGGGTCTGTATTTTGACTATTTCTAAGAAATATGCTTCAAGCAATTAAAGTGATAAATAGAAAAGGAGGGGTAGGGAAGAAAACTCTGTGCTATTTAAATCCAACATTTTGTCATTTAAGCCATTCTCTTATTTTCCTGGATATTCTCATTTTTCCAAAATAATTCAACCAAGCCTCTAACAAGACAGATGTGCTCTAAATAACAGCAACTATCATTTTAAATTATATAAATCTCTTGGCACTGCAACTTTTCTCTAGGAAAGTTGTACAGTATGATCAAAAATGGTAGTACTGACAGACTATTCAGAAGACTATCTGGAGCAAAAATATTTTGAATACAGAATGAGCATTGCCACTTCAAATGAGTAACCATTCTAGTTTAGTTTTCTACCATTACATCTAACAACTAATCATGCTTCTGGTTCAACCACATTCTTGGAGTCAACGCCATTGCAATGATATTGAGACCGTTATTTTCCATACCAACATATATTCCAGCAAAAGTAATCATACAATGTCACAACACAAATGAATACCCCTAAATGTGTTGCTAATGAACTGGACAACATAGAATGGGGGATTGGCATTTGCTGGAAAGAATGAATAATCCATATGAGACCTCCATTTTTATGGTTCTGTCAATTACCAGTGCAAAAAAAATAAAAACAAGAGCAACAGAAAACTTTCTGCTGAGTCCCAAAGTTCCATACTGTTCTATCACCATCTATAGCAAAAAAAACGACTCCTAAAACTAAAATCTTTATGCAGGTATCTCTGGACACCTGCATAACTGGATAGAAGCATTCCTGTCAAACAGCCAACAAATTGTCAAAATTGGGAGTGTCCTATCAAATTCTGTATCTGTCAATAGTGGTGTCCCCCAAGGCTGTGTTCTAGGACCAACTCTTTTCATACTCTACATAAATGACCACTGTGATCATATCAAGAGCAACTGCGTTCTCTTCGCTGATGATGTAAAGCTATTCAACACCACAGATAATACTGCTACCCTTCAAAAAGACCTTGAACTATGTATCAGAATGGTCAAACAAATGGCAACTTCAAATCTCAACAAATAAATGCTCTGTCTTACAAATTGGCAAAAAAAATCAGAAAATAAAATACAGGCTGAATCGTCCAGACCTTGTTGATGATCCAAGCTCTGTAAACGACCTTGGAATACTCATCTCTAATGATCTAAGTGCTAGAGCCCACTGTAACTACACAGCCAAAAAGGCATTAAGAGTTGTTAACCTAATCCTACCAAGTTTTTTCTCTGGTAATATCACACCACACTAACTAGAGCATACAAAACATTTGCTAGACCAATACTCAAATACAGCTCATCAGTCCAGAACCCACATTATGTATCTAATATTAGCACAGTTGAGAAAGTCCAGAAATATTTCACAAGAAGAGTTCTCCACTCCTCTACTTCTTGTAGAATACCTTACGCCACCAGACTTGAAATTCTAGATCTAGTAAACCTTGAATTATGCCGTCTTCGGTCTGATCTAAGTATGGTATATAAAATTGCAATGACTTACCTGTCAATGAATACTTCAGCTTCAACCATAACAACATAAGAGCACACAATAGATACAAACTCAAGGTTAACCACACCAAACTTGATTGCAGGAAATACGACTTCAGCAACTGAGTGGTCAATGCCTGGAATACTCTCCCTGACTGTGGTTTCTTCCCCAAACCCCAAAAACTTTAACCTTAGACTGTCTACTATTGACCTCACCCCTTTCCCAAGAGGTCTGTAGGGGACGTGCATAAGTGCACCAACGTGCCTACCATCCCTGTCCTATTGTTTCTTTTAGTTTTCTTATATGTACTCATCTCATGTATTCATAACTATACCTATTATCTTGTAAGTGATTGACGAATCAAAACAAATAAATAAAAAATAAATAAAATAAGGAAATACTTTCCTGTTGGATGTTCCAACCTTCAGCATGTTAGCTAGGGAATTCTGGGAATTGAAGTCCAGATGGCTTAAAGTTGCCAAAACTGAGAAACATTGTTTTGAACTTATCTATATAGCCTCAACTGGCATACTTTGGCATCATGCTACTAGTATTCTTACTGTTATTTAGCAACGTTAGCACAATTGAATTCAAACAACTATTAGACTTTTATCTCTCTGTGGAAATTGAGAGGAAGAAAGCATCTGAGTGCAGGAGTTTCTAGTGATGCTTAATTTCACTGCACTAACAAAATTATGTTTATTTAACTTAATTCTGTTCATTTCTCTAAGCTCTATAAAGAACAATTATTCATTTTACAAATAATGTGCAACACCCAATCACAAAATGATATTCCATAATGCCAGGAAGACTCTTCAAGTAATAATCAAAATTCCAGTTTCTCACAAATGCAGTTAAAACAACTAATGCTAATGCCAAAAAAAACCCAAAACCCAGAAAATATATTTAATTGCTGCCCCTATTCTCCACTATTGTGATGCTTACGCCTGAAGAAGCTCATCGTTTTATACAACTGAACACTTGGTAAGAAGAAACAGATACGGCTGAGCCTATTTCTTTCCTGCACATCACCAACTCTTTCCTTCTTAGATCAATGAAGTGCAAGACTTTCAAAACAAGTTGCCTGCCCAGATTAGGCAGAAAGCATACAAAAGAAAGGTAAAAAGCAGAAATTATGTAGAACCAAATGTCACTCAATGTAAACACAGTGCAACAACTGTTCCATTCTATACTGTAGACTAAATTCCATGTTCACTGATGCACAAGAAATCATGGCTTCACTCTGTTTTGGCAGCAAGAAGGGCCTACTTTTGGAAAACACACCAAAATAATCTTCCTTTTATGGAGCACAGTAAACATGTTTTGGAAATTTTTACATTATAAACTTAAAAGGAAATTTAATTTTGTAAAAAGGCAATCACATTCAAGACACTGCAGCTATTGGAAGAAAGTAAAGACACAAACAAAAGCATCAAAAGATGGAAGCAACAGCCAGCTTAGTGCTCCAGAATCAAATCTAACAATAAAGTAGAAAACACTCCTTATTCAAAGAAAAATATTGAACATTTTGAAAAGGAATTCTTAAGTAAAAAAAACTGAAGTATATAGAAATTAATGTCAGATATATGTATATTAAAGATAAAGGTAAAAGTTCCCCTGTCCAGTTGTGTCTAACTTTAGGATGCAGAGCTCATCTCGGTTTCTTGGTCGAGAAAGCCAGTGTTGTCCAAAGATATTTCCATGATCATGTGGCCAGCATGACTATACGATGAGGTGCACGGAACACTGAAGTGATACCTATTAATCTGCCCATATTTGCTTGCTTTCAAACTGCTAGGTTGTCAGGTAATTTATATGTACATTTATATACACAAACACAAAACACACACTTTATACATACATTAATAATGCAATGTAATATTGATAAATTCAGGGTTGGACATCCAATTTCAGAGTTATGTCCAAAAACCAGCTTAGTCATGAAATATTGTTATTTCCTACCTAGGAAACTAAAGTGTGAGAGAGCCACAGAAGAGAGAAAAAGAGGCAAAAATGAATAGGAAAGACTATTGCAAGTACAGATATGCTACATTTGGATGAAAAGACAGCTGTATTAACTTAATGTGACTAAACTGAGTTGAATGCCTTTTTAAAAAAATGCTTCAGAAGGTAATGAATCCACTTTTACCATTTAAATTATGCATGAAGTACTTTGTCTTTGTTAATTATCACAATCCCAGTATCTTCTTGCCAGGCCTAATTTACAGAATCAACATTATTTTAAATGTTGTATTTCTCTCCCCACACCTGTTACATTTAATTGGGACCATATGGATTTGGCAAAAATAAATGGGATTTATATAGCTACATGTTTTGGTCACCAAGTAACATTTTATAGAAGCAGGCAAGAAATCTTTAAAGTTAAAATTAAATCTTTTGAAAAATTACCAACTTGTCTTTCAATGAACAAATCAGGATAAATTATTACAGTGTATCTCTTTAGCTTGAAATGTAGATTAACCAAACTTTTATCATATAATCTAGGAACACTGTACTATCATCCTCTTTAGGGAACATTAACCAAGAGCATAATTTCATCCTAAAACACATGGCTTCTTTTATTTAGCTAAGCATTTATTATTTATTCTTCTGGTTTCCTATAATATAAGGTTTCTTAAACATACTACCATTCCATTCTGCATTTGTCTGTAATATTCTGCCTACACATGAAGCTTGCTACTTGCCCAAAGCTACTAAAGCAAGTGTTTTGGTGAATCAGGAATAAAGATGAAAAGGACTGGAAAGCCATAATAGCAAGCTGGGAAACATATCTGTACGTTAACTAGCTAACACACTGAATTCTGTCAACAATCTGTGACTGTTACTAGTTTACAGATGTTCTTCTGGAATGCTTGGAGGCAGATGATGAGTTCCTTGTTACTGTGTGGTCTATTCTCAGTAGGAAACAGAGCTTTACTCCCAAGGTTTTAAGAAGCTGAGCTCAGTTGTGGATCATAGACCCTTCAAGTTCATAAATCTTTCCACAAAACAGCAATTCTGCATAGGAGCACCTATGAATGAACCTTTGTGGTGTAATATATCATTTCTTCATTCTAGACTGCATTTTGGCTAAAAGGCACAAAAAAGGAAATGTGGACTTTTTTTCCTCAGCCAGGTGATATATTTGAACAAATCACTATACATCGGCCTAAATAATCATCGAAGTATGTTACAAAGATAAAGTAAGAAATCTACTCAAAGTGTCATAGATCTTTTGGACAAACTGGAAGATATAAAAAGTAATGAACTTTTTTTGGGGGTACTTTTAATGGAAGTAGGGGAGGTACATAAGAGCTGACTGTCTCATATATAAAAATTTAGCACAACTTAAGATTTGAAAGACCCTTAGATTCATATGCTTCCTCTTACTTCTTCCTGTGATCCTGACTCATTACAATTTGCTTCAAATTTTCAGTACGTACTCACCTAAATTGAAAACAAATCCAAAACACCTGTCCAAAAATAAAATAGAAAGTCTGAAGCAAAATCGTAGACGATAGTTTACCCTACAACTAGAGAGAAAAGTGAAAGAATTGCAACTCAAGAGAAAAAAAGAGCATGTAGACCTTTAGCAACTTTTCACACCAAGTAATTTTAGTCTGATATTACATTTGAACTGAACTAATCTTGTGAGTTGTGTTATGTGGCATATATTATACAAATATAATACATAGTAGAATTTTATAATTTTATCCATCTTTATCACATTAGCAATCCCAAACAATTTTAGAGGACTTTGAGATATAAACAAGTGGCAACTTCGAGATGTGTGGACTTCAACTCCTGGAATGCAAGGGAATTCTGGGAGTTGAAGTCTTCACATCCTAAACTGTCAAGTTTGAGAAACACCAATGTAAGCTAGAAAGATGGAAGAATAATGAAGTACCCACAGTAGATTTGATTATGAAAGCGATAAAGCTGACCAGTTTGGTCAGGTAAAAGTTGATGAAGATATTTTTTAAACTCTTGAAGCCTGATATTGACTTTTTGTTGAAAGAAGAATTTATGGATTTAGCGATTTAAAAAGGTCAAAGAGGAAGGGGAAATAATAAAGTAGTAATAGAAGTACAGAAATGATAATTTTATTTTATTTTTCTTATGTTCTATGTACTTTTTTGCTTTAATCTTCTTTGCATTGTATATTTTTATTGCATTGACAAACTTAAGCGTACAGGTAGTCCTCGACTTACAACCACAATTGAGACCAAAATTTCTATTGCTAAATTGAGACATTTGTTAAGTGAATTTTGCCCCAGTACAGGGCTACCTTTGCTGACAGTAGAGTGTATTGAAAACCATCAATCTTTCATGTGAACCTATTCACCAGTTAGAACAGTTAATCGAAGTTTTCTTCGGTACAGGTAGTCTTCAACATACAACAGTTCAATTCAAAGTTACAATAGCACTGAAAAAATGACTTATGGCTGTTTTTCATACTTATGACCATTGCAGCATCCCCATGGTCACATGATTTACATTTGGATGCTTGATAACTGACTCACATTTATGATGATTGCAGTGTCCTGGGATCATGTGATCATCTTTTGCAACTTCTGACAAGCAAAGTGAATGGGGAAATCAGATACACTTAACAAACGTGTTACTAATTTAACAGCTGCAGTGATTCATTCAACAAATGTGGCAAGAAAAATCGTAAAATGGGGCAAAACTCACATAACAAATTTCTCACTTAACAACATAAATTTTGGGCTCAATTGTGGTCATAAGTCGAGGACTACTTGCATTTGACCATTTTGGGAGGCAATACCATCTCACTGCAGAATTCCCTCTCAAGAAAGATCCAACAAGATCCTCTTATTCATGATTTTAGGCAGGTCATATTCAACCAGTGTATTTTCATTTCCTAAGAGTTCTCATGAATTCTATCTGTATATTAACATTAATGGGTTTTGGTTTTAGTTCATTTTTATGGAGGTTCTATTATCCTTTTTTATGTTTCATTCTTTATACATATTATGTTTTAGTACTTGAAATCATGATGATTACTTAAAAACTGTTAGTTTTCCTACAACATTTCTACAAAGAAACAGAAAGACGAATGAAATGGAAATAGTAATAGAAATTAAAAGGATAATAAATCCTTCACAAGTTGATAACAGGAGCAAAAGCTTATATAAATGAATTTAAATAAAACTGACTTTATATGGCATGTATGGTGCCATATAAAAGTGACCAGCACATTATAAATAATGGTTAAAAAGATTCAGACATTTAATAAGATAAACTGAAGCATTATGGAAATTATATTAATACAACTAATTCAAGAAATCCTGTTCCTCAAGGTTATTGGACTATGTTTAAATCTCAGCTTGATCACAAAAGGAATAGATAGCCTTAGGCAAATCATCATCTAGCCAGCAATGCAAAAATGAATAAAATAAGGATTAAGAAAGCAATTTGACTAGAAAAAGAAATGAACAAAATGATAACAACAGGCTTTCCTAGATTTATTAGGATGCTTGTGGCTGAGATATGTTGCAAAACATTTGCATTGCGGTCTTAGCTAAATCTCTCTATATTCCTTTATTGTGTCTTCCTCAGCTTCATATCAAATCAACTCAGAATATTTGCTAAAATTTAATTTATTTCATGCACCTTCAAAGACCCTTAGAATGTTAGATTCCCATTTTATAGTAGATTGTTTTCAACATGACATTCCTCAGGATGAGGATTTAATATTATTTTTTGTATTATGTTAAACTGTATCGTTGTATGCACCACTTGCGTTTCATCTACTATTGAAGTAGCCTATTGGCCTAAGTGAAATATATAAATGGTGTTTTATTTTGTCTTGTCACATTCTTATTTTTAGCTTCCTGCTTCAGAGAAACCTCGTTATTGTATAGATGCTTAAGCAGCAAATTAATGAAAAAAATATTTTATACATTTAGTAGGAGCCTTAGGAAGGGATCCTTGAACATCTTATGTCTATGCATGAGTTTTGGCATGTGTGCATTGCACTCACATTCACATCAATTCAGCTTTTAAAATATCATGTATCATGATTTCAGGTTATTTCAAATATTACATTACGCAGGAAAAAAAAGTAATTTTTTTTAAAAATCAGTAGTCAAAGGGAAAACTAAGAATATCATACATGGATAAGCAATTCACATAAACTGGGTTTATCTAACACATTCTAGTGGTGTAAAATAGCAATGGGGATTTTCTAGTGATCTGAGGATGCTAGTCAAGATAGTAGATATAATTATCTTTTCCACCAAGTTTTAAATACAAGGAGAATTACACAAAATTAGAATATGGGATCCTGCTGAAAATAGGAGTACATCATTAGAAATTTAATTTCTTGAATCTCATATGGACATCTTTGCTCCAAAACAAATTATTAGGTAGTACTGATGGTTTTGTAGTAGCTTAAGCATGCTACATTTCAGAGATATGTTGCTGAGATGAGCAGCTTCCTAGTTAACCCCAATCCAAGCATGGCAGATAGTCCCTGGTTTTTTTTTCATTCCAGTTCTGGTTCTATCAAGGGCCAGTACTAATATAAATTGGCTTGAAATACTTATTTAAATGATCAAGCAAGTTAATGAGTCTGAAGAACATTTCATTCAAGCCAACAACTGAGTCAAAAAATCCAGGACAACCAGATTCAAGTTGTTTAGATATATTAGAAATTTTTACAGCAAATGACTTGAAACAATGCTTTTGACATTTTAAATTAGATAATTCTCACTGGAGTTAACTATTCATAGGTACATACTAGAACTATACTGTTTTTTAAAAAATGTTTTTTTCTTTAAAGAACTTAATAACTGTTAGTATAGAATGTCTTCCTCATGAATAGAAGAAACCCCACACAGCCCTTGCACTCCTGTTGGCCTTTTCAGCAGTTAACCTAATTTGTTTGCTCTAAGATCCAGAGAAACTGAAAGTCAGTCCAAGATATTCACAGCACCTGACTTGCTCTATTAAATTTCCATTTACAGCATTTGCCAGCAATTTCTGTGACACCAGACCATCTTTGAAAAGATCAAAATCTTGATTCTGGAGTACCCATTGGTTAGCTTTTTCCCATAAAAACTAGTTGCTATGGCTAAAACTTGCTTCTAAATCCAATTTCTATTGTCGAGTCACATTGTCCTTATGCAGTTGTTGAAGATGAAACTTTTAGTTATAGAGTTCCAATAATAACAAAAAAAGTCAAAATGTAATTTTTCTATATGGAGATTTTGGCACAAAATGGCAATATTTTTGTGCAATTTTATGACATGGCACGGCAATATTTTCATGCAATTTCTTAGTTAAGAGTCTCAAGTGGAACAGTTTCCAGCACAGCCTATCCTTAAGTATGGAGTCAAACTGTGTTTTTAAATCAATAAAAGCATATGTACAGCATTCCATTCAGGGGCTACAACGTTTTTCTATTAAAATGTACCAAACTGACAATTATCAAATGTTGACTTCTCTTCTCTAAATCCCGCTTAAATATCTACAGAATTTTCTCTTGCTCAAGCCACCTGAGGCGTTTTCAGGGGGGGGAAAGGCTCAACTTTAATTCACTTATCATACTTGGCAGCCTACCTGGATATTTATTGGCCAGATACAATTTATCCCCTTTCTTATCTATGAGAAGAATTATTGATAAGCTCCAGTCTTTGGAGAACCACAAAGAATTAGTATTTCAGTAATATGAATAAGGATAGATATCCATGTTCCTCTCATCTTGTTGGTATTTGTTTTATTTTATTTTTGTCTACTTAAGTATTCTTTGATGCATAGAGTCAGTAGATGAGAATTTTTCTTCAATGGCTTTAAGCAGGCAAATGTCAAAGATAAATGTCAACATCACATGAAGTCCATCTTCTTACTTTCAGTTACAATTCGGTAAGTATTTTTAAATCCATACACTTGTTCCATAACAGCAGATTAAACTTCTGTATTCTCAAATTCACCACTGAATTTGCCCTGGGATATATAATTTCTAATCCAATGATGACTTTGTCTTCAGGCGGGAGGATTAATAATTTTGTTGTTGTTCAAAATGACACAGACACAATATACCAAAATTATATGTATTTCAAAATAAGGATGAAAGGGAGTAGTATCAGGATTTTGTTTTAAAATGTGTGATAGTTCTATTTTCTCATCTCCTTTCATGTACTTTATTACTTTTTAATCAATGTTTGCCTAAAGTAATTCTGTGAGGAAAATCAATTCCCCTCACTGAATACTCAAGATTTCCAGGAAATATTTCTAAAGGACATGTATGTAATTTTCATGTAAAGTATTGAAAGTATGGTACCCTGATGTTAATGAGTTAATAATGAGTGAAATTGGTGTCACCAAACCTTTTCCACTTTCTTCATGTGATTCAGAGGCTATATGATGTGATCACGGAGCCACCATCTTGAACACTAAGAAGTTAATGAAGAAAGTGAAATGCAAAATTGTAATTTCTAGCCATGGACACATTAGGAGAGCAATTCTGGAATGTTCCACATTTCCACTGCCTGGATAATGAGAAATAAGGAGAACAGAAGTCAACATGGAAAAATCACAATTGATATTTTGTAGTTATGTTTTACCAACATACAAAATTTAAATATATGGAGTATAACCAACTGTGCCCTTCCCGTGAAACAGCCAGCACAGGTGGATCCAACATTCTTTCCCTCTCCATAGTTTCCAAATTTGTTCCAAACAGTTGGAGGATTTTTCTGGAGAAAATTTGGGTAAGGAACAATAGACAACCTGTTTGTCTAGAACTGCCTTTAGTAATCCACTGCATGATTTTCAGTTTATAGGAAGGAGAAATCCCAGAACAGAAAATTATAAATTTAAATTTTAAGAACATAACAATTTACTTGATTTTTTTTTAAGTGTGCCATTTATCTGACAAGTACATTTGATTTAGTAGTAAAATTTGCACTATCTCTTTCACACTGACTTTTCTCAACTGATTTTCTTATCTACCTCACTGGCTGTTATTTTGTACCAGGAATGGTATAAGATTAAGTTGTTTTGTTCCATGTTAAAATACCAACTTTTCATGCTACGTATGATTCATATATACTTTTAGTCCATAAAACTCAACCACGTGAGTTGAGTACAGTGATACACAGGAAGTATCTATCAGCTGGAGAATCCCTTGAAAAAATATATTAATATTTTTCCTAGTTTTATTTTATGAGTTTGAACCTAGCTCTTAGAAGTAATATTTCTGATTACCTCTAATCCATGTCACTTGTAACTGAAATTGTTATCAGGTTAATAAGTGAAATGAAAGCTGTGAGATGTTGCATAAAACTGTGAGCCATGATGTCACTGTTTTATAAGAGTAACTCAAGTTTATTGAAGAACAATTGTTTAAAATTAAAAGCAGGCAGATATCTTGCCTATTTTTTCATAACATGCTCCAGAAAGCTATTGGAAGCCGATTTTTGCAAGCTTATTGAATCTGGTAAAAAAAAAGCTTTTTGGGATTCATAATTTTTTTTAATATACTGAAAATATAATGCCACTGTATAGTTGGAACCAATGAAGGAATGAAAGTTATCAGTGGCCCAAAATAAATTGTACTCCGACTATAGAACAAAAATTGGCAGAACTGAATAATTTTATAGACTTTTATTTCATCAGCTCATCTATCTTTTTCTTTAGTAAAACAACAGCAACATTTATGGCTTATCATCCATTCATGCAAGCTAACAGCAGTTATCATTTGCAAAACACCTCATTTTGCAAAGAAATTGGTAGACAGACATGTGGGTCCTATTGGGGAGGAAGAATTAAAATTGTATCTTTTGTAGAACTGATGTCATTTCATAGTTTTGTATCTGCATAGTTTTGACTAAAGGTCAAAAGTCAATCTCCAAGCACAATGCAACACATTCTATATAACACGCTACTTTCTGCTGCATTTAAATCAATGTTATTTCTTATGGAGTATTTTTAAAATAGTCTTCAAATCTAATACTAAATATTATTAATGAAATCCATAAAACAAAATGCATCCTTGTAAAGCCCCAAATTTTGTTTTCATTTTTTTAACTACACAACATAATTTAAATTTCCCAGGTTTACAAAAATGAAACTTTCTAATAAATATTAGTTAAATGTATTTTTGTTTCATTAATAACAAAATTGAATTGTCATTCATTTTCAATTGGCAAGCTTTATAGTAAACACAACATGAATTGGCAAATATATGCTACCTGACACACTACATTTTAATTCACTGAAATACTTTGCAAGGAAATTTAATATATAGAAAATATGGAACTGACCATTTTTCCATAATTTGGTATTAAAAAATTAGGACCTTACTAGATTTTCTCTATGTACATATCAAATAAAAATGCATCTGGTTTTGATTTTTGTCTATTCATTTTTACTTAATGAAATAACTTGTAAGAAAAGTAATGTAGTATAATTTTTATACCATATTTCCAGAATTAAGGCTCTTGTGCTGTTTCAGAGTGTGAAATGGGACCTTAAGTATTGTAAGTACTTAACAATTAAGCTTATTTTATACATCATCCCAGAGAAAAGTCACAGAAAAATGATTTTAAATTATATGAGAGTAGATTTCAGTTTAAACACTAGGAAGATTTCCTAAAAGCAATCTGACTTTGAAATCAGAAATTTTAAAGAAACAATGAGCTCCCCTTTACCAAAAAATTGTGGTTTATTCCACATATCACAATTAAATGATGGTTTATTGTGTTTAAATCTAATATATTAAATCTGAGTAAATGCATTTATTAAATGCCACTAAAAAGCCATCATCTCATTGGGCAAAGGGATCTTTTTCCTATATTCTGCTGTAAGAGAATGTTCTTTCTGTTCTGGTCGCTTCTCCATGCAAAGCTCAACTCTAAGTTCAATTTTGTGCCCATATTGACTTGCTGAACAAGAATTCCTATCTATGTTAACTGAGTTTGTGAACAAAACCAGGAAGATGTTTAACAAAAATCACCATATCTGGAATTAGAGCACATTTTGAGAATGTTCTGTAATTCTGCACATACTATCCTAATTCTCTTGTTTGGATTAAACTAATGTATTATAAATGCATATGCATCTTATTTTATTACAGGAAATCTGACATCTTAAGCTTACAATAAAGACTAATATAAAACAGAAAACTTGTACAGGAGTTAAACAAACAAGCATTTTCTGGATACAAAGCTGCCTTCTTATTCCAACAACTTTTCAAACATCTTTAGACTGAGATTTAAAAGATCCAGATTTCAGCACATTTGATTCAAAATGGGTAAAGAACAAATTAATGTGGCACTGAACTCATCAAACAAAAAGCTATTATGATGGCGTTAAGGGCAGATCCATACTTCCTGCTTGGTCCAGAACGAGTATGAACCATCTACCATTTCTGGATGGCAAGTATATTAAATGGCACCCTAAACCCATTCTTGGGCCTCCAAGGAATGCGCAACATCTGGATGTGTTTTCCTATAATGCTTAAATCCAGTATCTACTACTATAGTTGATTAATAGATAATCTACTATGTCTATGGAGATTCTCAATCATCCAGGTCATAGTTGTCCCAAAGGTGTTTTTTCCAAAAGGGGTCACTGCTGTGTGTCACTGCATTGTTGCAAGTACCCCACTCCAAGTTGTTCGTGTGTATGTGACAGGAATGTCTCCTTCCTTCAGATCCCTGATGGTTACCCCTCCACTGCCTTTTAATCTTGTGCTGCCAAACTGAAGATCCTCTTAGAAGGGTTTATTAATATATTAATTTTCCCAAAGGAGAAGAGAGTCCAGATAACTCATTATATCTTTGACAGACTTGACTACATGCCTGGCATAAATACAGTGCCTTACAGTATATATGTGGTGGTTACAGACCATCCAATTGACCCTTTGGTTTTGGTTATGACTTATAGCAAGTTACAAACTTAAAATAGCAAAATGAACATACATGCATAAAAACTAGCTTTAAAATAAAAGCATTTCTTCAGATTTGACTCCATAATCTGTCCTGCAGTCAGTAGCATTATGGGTACTATATTTGCTTCACACCACCAGTTAAAACTAGACAAAAGCAATTTTTTTTACTATTGACTTTTCTTTCTCTAAGCCAAGGGTCTTCAAACTTGGTAAGTTTAAGACTTGTGGACTTCAACTCCCAGAATTCCTCAGCTAACATGGTTGGAGGAGGAATTCTGGGAGTTGAAGTCCACAAGTCTTAAAGCTATCAAGTTTGAAGGCCCCTGCTCTAAGCTACCCACTTGAGTGATGTTAAAATAACAAAGAAAGCAAACCAACGGTGGATGTTTTATCTTTGTTTCTCTTACCTAAGGTAACATGGAAAACCAGCAAAGGTTTTGTCCATTTCACCCCAGGACTTTTCACTGAGGTTGAAGAGACCAAAGAAGAAAAGAACAGCATTTCAAAAGTCTGCTGCCACATTTCTTTTTAAGAATAGCCTACCAGAAAACTGCCCAACTCAGACAAAATAATAATAATAATAATAATAATAATAATAATAATAATAATAATAATAATAATAATAATAATAATAATAATACTTAACAATAGTAGTATTATTTCTGTTTGGTTTCAAATTGGTAATATTTTGCATTAATGAATGTGAAAACTGGGTACCCTACTGGTTTTCTACTATAACAGAAGGTTCTGCATAAATTTAGCAAAGTTGAAACAACTGGCCACCACTGTTACCAAAGCAAAGGAACAGGTTGAAATTCAAAAAGGGTTTTCTTAAGCTGGTTTCTTTGCTTTTAACCAGTTTGCATTCAGAAAACAAGCAGCTAAAGGCTATTGCATGGGAAAGCCCTCAATTAAGGGCTTAATTTTCATTAAATTTAATTACATTAAATTAATTTACTTCATACATTATATATTTTGGATGTCTTCCTATCAATGTAAACTATACAAGTAACTATACTGTGGATCACAGCAATAGCACTTAGACTTATATGCCGCTTCACAGTACTTTACAGCCCTCTCTAAGTGGTTTGCAGAGTCAGCATATTGCCCCCAAGAATCTGGGCCCTTATTTTACCCACCTCAGAAGGATGGAAGGCTGAGTCAACCTTGAGTCTGCCAAATTGCAGGCAGTTGGCAGTCAGCAGAAGTACCCTGCAGTACTGCACTCTAATCACTGCACCATTACAGCCCTTCATGTAGGTAAATACATTAAGGAGCTAGGAGTAATTGTGGGTCTCCATCAAGGTTCATGCAGTGGCAAATCCACATAAAATATCTTCCAGATTAACTGAAATTAGTGAAATGTCTTTTTAAAAGGTAACTTTTAAAATTCAGATTAATTAAAAGAATCTACATAAATTCTGGGAGGCAAATGGAAATTATTATTTTGAAAGTAAATCAATTAGAAACACAATACTCTTGAATGAATAAAGCTGTAATAGTAAAATCATATTTGCAAGAAAATAACCCCTCGGAAGACAATTCAGCACACTTACAAATAGTAATACATAGTAATTTAACTTGCAAATTCAAACTTAACATTTTTAAAAATAAGTATCTCATCTGATACCATCTACTACTAAAAAGGCAAGTTATTTTCCCAAACTCAGGCACCTTTCTTTTAGACAGTATCCAAATGTTGTAACCATGTCACTATGATGATAGTCAATCAAAAGCCAACGATTTAAATCTCTTTACAAAATTTTCAATCAAGCAACTATCCTAACCTTTCCAGTAACCTGTTCTTTAAAATATGCTCTTTTATCAGGATTTAATTGTAGTATAATTTAATTAGAAACACATGTCTCATAACTATCATCTGTCATGTTCCGTTACTTTCATGCTGAAAAAGGACAAGTCAATAAACAAAGGTTGTGACATAAATCTGCCTTGAACACATTATACCACAAATAAGAAAATAAAAACATGTGTGTCCTCTTACTTGAAACATCTTAAAATGGAACTCAATGCATTGTTTTGTGTGTTCAGAAATGTTTTAAGTGTTCACAATTAATTGTGTACATAAGCAATTTCTATCTACATAATGATGATGTATAGATAAGGATTACACAAGAGCCATGCCTATGAGGCACCTGTTAAACCTCATCACTGCATCTGTTTGATACAATAACAAGATCTGCACAACCATTTCTCAAGCTGGCAACTATGCTATAAAAACATCTTATATCTAGACCAAAAATTCTTAAAGTGTGGCCTGGGGACCACTAGAGATACCAGAAACCCTTTTAGGTGTGAAGTCAAATAAATAAATATTTTAAATGTTCTCAGTTTTAACTTCTGATTCAGTAATTATCAATAGATAGGACCCACATAAACTAGAGCTCTTTGGAGTCTTCAAACATTTTTTTAAAATGTAAAAGATTCCTAAGACCAAAATGTTTGAGGTGCTGATCTAGAGAACTCATTATGTCTGATAATAGAAGATGGGGTAAGTCTGCAATATTGGCTTGAAAACTATATAGTTTTTTGCTGCTATAATTCTATAAAGGGCTCTAAGCAGCTATATTAAATGTGCAAAGATCATAATCCTGCAAGTTTTTTCTGTGACAATAGAAAGTAAAAGTTGGATGCTGAAAAATCAAAATAAAGAATATTGACACTTCGATGTTGGAGAAGACTCCTGATAATATTATAGAGACACAAAGAAGCAAATACATGAATAATGAACATACAATCCAGAGTCCTTATTATAAACACAAATGATTAGGCTTAAATTACTATAGTTTGGACACATTACATGAAGGTATAGCTCTCTTGAGAAGTCTATAATATGGGAAAGAGAGAAAAGGAAAATAGTGGATGGATTTAATTATAATGAGGATGGGTGAACATGCATCATTTCAAGACCTTGGGGATGCATAACCCTGGAGAAAATCTGTGCGGTCGCTAAGAGTTAATATCAAATTAATGGCAGATAATTATCATAATCAAATAACTATTTAAATTCAGTATATTAGAGAGCTGGTTGTTTGTTAACTTAAAAATCCAAAATATGAATAAAATATGTAGCAGTTGCACAATAACACACTTTTTCCCTCAAACCCCAATTAAATTAGGGTTTAATTATTCCTTATAATTTATTTATTAAGGCATTCAACAAACCACATGTAAAGTTAACATTTGGATGAACAAAGCTGTAAGAAACTTTTATTGAACTTGCCCATACATTCCTTCTGAAATTTTTAATAGAAAATTATTGCCCGTAATGGATACTTAAGCTTATGGTTCACCTGATAAACCATAAAATGAAATCATTTTATAGGTTTATTATGAGTATCTCAGTAAATTAGTTGTGCCCAGGTATGTTCTGTAATCCTGCTATTTTAATTTCCAAAGAGGGTATCTGTGCTTGTCACATCACTCCATCTGGGACAAGCCATGCCTGAGAACAACCCAAATTTGGTGTGGTGTATGAACATATCCTCCATAGCTTGTAATAAAAAGGTAAAGGTAGATCTTGTTTAGCAACTGACTTACTTAGTTACCATTTGCAGTTATGATGGTGATGAGAAAATAATTTTACAATCAATCATATTTACAATCTTTGCAGGTCTATAAAGCAAAGGAAAGCTGAAGGAAGATCATAAAGACAGTTTGCAGTTTCATTTAGGGACTGCTTTACCTAACAATTGAGCTGCTGGTTCAATTATGGTCACTAAACAAAGGTTACCTGTAACTATAAAGTTCATGCAATTTGGTTTTTGAAGTTTTCTGTCTATTCTGAAACTGGTAAAGTGTAATTTTCCCAACTGGATTGAACCGATGTACAGTATACTTCTCTGCCAGACATAACTAGAACCTCTGGTTTGAATCTGTTGCAAAATATTCCCTTTTACTAGCTCATGGGAGCTTTTCTCTAAGGATTCCACATATGCTAAATGAGGGACAGATTAGCTTTTTTTTTCAGGTGTACTTGCTCAGCTGTATTTATTTATTTGTAAGACTTTGTATGGCTGCCTATCTTATGTATCACATCTCTGGACAACTTATAAAGCCATAATAAAACAAAAGGAAACAATAAAATCAAATTCCAAGACATCTAAAAACAATCCCTAGGGCTCTAAATGAATGGTCCTAACCCACTAACAATTAGAAACACAAATCACTGGGATCCAACTTCATCTTACCCCAGCCCTTGAGAGAAGAGCTAGCTTTTTAAGGCTTTCCAAAAGGCTAGGAGATCAAGGGCTTGCCAGAATATATGGGAAGAGGATCTTCCACAGGGCAAGGATCCCAATGGAAAAGGTGCTACCTAGATCCTGCTTTGAGACATTTTAAAGGAAGGGATCTGGAATGCATCCAATCTATCCTGAAATATTGTCAGGAAGAAGCTGGTCCCCTGACATGCAGGGCTTTAAAGATGATAATTGGGACTTTGAATTCATCCCAGAAAAAAAAAAGGAAGCCAGTGTGGCTCATGCAGCAATGATCTAATATGGGCAACCGAAGGGGAAAGCTCAAAACTATATGTATCACCACATTCTGGACCAGTTTAATTTCTGGATGATTTTCAAGGGTAACCCCAGGTAGAATACATTGCAATAATCCAAAAAGTGACCAAGACATGCATGACTACAAGTAAGCCTCCCAGGGTTCATATAAACACTGTGATGGGCAGAAGAAAATATGAGGAAGAGGCAATTACAAAGGCTGTTTTGGGGCAAGGAGTGAATCAACCTTCTTCTAATCCAAAGAATCTTGTGGACCAATTTACTGAGCATGATTCTGCTAGTCCAATCTGAATATCTAAATAATATTCCTTGAGAAGTTAACAAGGTGAGGGCCAAAGGCCAGCTTCTCCATGGTAGAAGCTCCCACATGATAGAATGCCCTATATTTGGCTTCAGCTCATTTGTGTTTCAGAAAGTCCTCAAAATATTTTTTTCAACAGCTTTTCTGTCCATAATGAGTTTTGTTGATGATCACCTAGTTGTTGCTTTTATGTGAGCTAGGATTTGGAAGTAAGGCTTCCTTGTGTGTCTGCTAGAATCTATACAGATTACAACAACATATAATATTCATAGTATTATGAAGTTAATAAATATTTTTAAAGGGCTATGCTGAATATCTCCCAAGGACCTTTACAGAAAAAATATTTGGTCACTAGTCCTATTTGATATGACTGCTTCTTGGAAGAAACCCATAAATGTAGCTTAAATTACTATGGTCCCTCATTCTAGTTCTTGATGCTTTGAGAGGGCCACCTTAGAGACAAAGCAGTAAATCCTTGACCTGGATTTGCAGAAAGAACAGTAAAGTTTCTCCTCAATGAAAAATTATCCTCCTTAAGCCTTTTACATGACTGTATTTTTGTAGTAAGCCTTTTACATGATTGTACTTGACTCCTTTAGACTCATTTTCATTCTGCACAGGGCAATTTTCTTCTTTCTTGGAAAGAAAGCGGAATAACATTCCATTGCAATTTGGCCTATGGCTCTGTAATGAGGCATGATGAAACTGTCTCAGGTGTACGTTAGAATGCCTTCTGAATTAACAACACACCAGCTAACTAATACTTTAGATCACAGAGAAAAGATGAATGCTTTCTTCTTTCTAGGTGAGTCTCTACAAACATTTAGAGAGCTATACATTGTGCGTGATTGTTAAATGTTGTAAGAGAAACCTGGGTTTAATCCTGCAAATGTTTACTGGTTGATTTACTCCTGTCTGGGCATCATTATTATTTTTATTAATGGATTACTGCGGTGGTTCTCAACCTGTGGTCCACAGATTCCTGGGGCGGAGCGGGGGCGATGTCATCACAGAGGGACTGCAAAGGCTTGAACAAATGTTATGATTTACATCTTGAGTTAGGTCTTAGAAGTGCGTGGCTATGGTTCAGGGCCACAAAAGGTATTTAAAAGGCCTCTGTAGTGAAGAAAAGGTTGAGAACCACTGATTTACTGTATTGAACACTTAATTATTTTCTGAATTTTCCTCTCTCACATACATTTATACACTCATACCATACCCATAGCCTCATTCAAAGAAATGGCTCTCAAGAATATATAAGAATATATCCTAGAGCAATGGTTGTCAACCAGTGGGCCAGGGACCACTGGTGGTTCAAGAGAAATTTTTGGTGGTCTGCAGAGAAATGTCATTCGCAAATCACCCGCCAAAGCAATTAATCCAGGCTGCACAGGAACACAAGGCTTGCATCGCCTGCATTGCGAACAAGTATTTGTAGTGAGGGGAGGGGGGAAAGGGTAGGAGTGGAACTTGTCCCACATGCCTTGCCTGGCGCCACCCGCCCACATGCCTTGCCTGGCTTCTTTCTTCTGCTGCTTTTGGCTGTACGCAAGGAAAGTAGCAAAAGTCTTTCTTTCCCCTAAACTTCACCAGAAATGAGTCTTTGGGACACTGCAAGTCATCCTTCTCCAAGAGGCTGCGCTGGCATGACAAGTCTCACAAAGATTCGTTTCTGGCGGTGTTTGGGGGAGAGAAAGAAAGACTTCTGCTGCTTTTTTTGCATGAAGCCAAAAATCTCTCTCTCTCTCTCCCTGAGAATAGACCTGGAGGTGGTATCCTGTGATCCCAAGCAAAGAATGATTGATTGGTAGGAAAATGGGGTGGGGAATTTTCCTGAAGATTTTTTTGGGGATTTTCCCAGGGTCTCTGATCCGTGGGATTTAAAATTATGAGTGGCCCCTTTGGTCCAAAAGTTGGCGACCCCTGTCCTAGAGGATAATGTTAAGTCCTGGACATGGGGGTAACAACGGAGACGAGACATTGGACTGTGACTTCAACTCTTTATTTAACAAGAAAGACTGGAGCAACAACCCTGGGCAGCAGTAGCTCTTTTACAGAGCTTGCTGCCGTTAAACAACCAATAAACTGAGTCTATAGTTTTCACAAGTATCCAATCAGGGATTTCCATTAACAGCCAATCAGACTGGCCAGCCTGACCAATCACGACTCGCTATTCACGGGCCAATAAGAATTGCAGGATTACAAGCCTGTTGTAAGACGAAGCTGTTTCGGTTGCATCGCTGCGATGGTTTAATCCATAACACCCCTCCCCCCTTGGTTCCGTCTGAGGGGTGGGGTGACGTATTTACGCAGATAGGCAGGCCGCTTTACCTGTCTGCTCGACCTGCGCTGTTCCACCTGGTTTCATTCTGGTTCTGGTTCTGGTTCTGGTTCCGGCTCTGGCTCCGGTGGGCTGTTTGCTGGGCTGGATAGTGAAGACTGTAGTTCCGGGTTGCCCTCGTCGGCGCTGTCTTCCAGGTTCCCTGGATCCGCCTCCGTTGCGGTGTTGTCACATGGTGAGGCCGCTCCCCGGTCCGGTTCTCCCTCGGATGGTGAGTATCCCCTGGGCTATTGGGTTTCGATTTCTTCTTCGTCCTCCTCCATGTTCCTTCCCCCCCTAGCTGGAGGTTCCGGCACTAATCGGGAACGGAGTTGGTCTATGTGGCATTTCCACATCTTACCCTCTGCCGTTTGTAGACGATATGATCGGGGTCCCGTAAGTTGCGTTATGGTAGTGGGGACCCACAATGGGTCACCCGAGAAGTTTTTTGCAAACATGAGGTCACCTTCCTGGAATGCCCGACACTTACTGCTGGATCCCGGGGGCTGTTCTGGCATGTAGTTTGGGTGGAGGCGATCAAGATGCGAGCGAAGTTTCCAGCCCATCAGGAGTTCTGCTGGGGTTTTGTTCATGGTGCTGTTTGGAGTTATGTGTTGAATAAAAAGCATTCAGTTTATTTTGTCGTCAATGTCACCATGGTCCATTTTATGCAGGGTCTGTTTTACAAATTGAACCATTCGCTCAGCCCTACCATTGGCTGCAGGGTGAGCTGGCGATGTTAAAGCATGACGGATAACCCAATCAGCCAGGTATTGTTCGAATGGCAGAGCAGTGAATTGGGGGCCATTATCTGAGACGAGGACATCAGGAAGTCCGTGGGTAGCAAATAGTTTATTCAGTTTTTTAGTGACTGCGTCTGTGGTGGTGCTTTCCATTTTTTGGACTTCAAGCCAGTTTGAACAGGCATCCACCGTTACGAGGAAAGTGTGTCCTCTTGTGGGTCCCGCAAAATCGATGTGGATACGGGACCACGGACCTCGAGGCGTTTCCCACTGAGTTGGGGGAGTCTTTGGAGGAGCGGGGCGAGTCTCCTGGCATTTACTGCATTTTGCAACCCAAGTTTCTATTTGTCTATCTAAACCAGACCACCATGCATAACTCCTGGCCATTGCCTTCATCCGCACGATGCCTGGATGTCCCTCGTGCAGCATTTTCAATACACTATATTGTAGCTTTCCCGGGACTATGACTCTGTCCCCCCATACTATGCAAGCCTTCTGGGAGAACAGTTCCGTTTGACGATTTTTAAATGGCTTGAACGTGTCATCAGTTTCACTTATCGGCCAACTGCGTTCTACCCAGCTGAGGACTCGTGCCAAAACAGGGTCCTTTTTTATTTCTAAGGCTATGTCTCAAGCAGTTAATGGTGGCGATTTGAGGGTTTCTATTTGTAGTACGGTAACGGTCGGAGCAGGGTCCTCTATAATGTCTGGTAGTGGCAAGCAGTTCAAAGCATCAGCGTGGGGAATGGTTTTCCCCGGGCGATGTTGCAAATGGTAATCGTAGGCGGCTAAAAATTCTGACCAACATGTCATTCTTGGTGATAATATATGGGGAGTTTGTTTGTTTCCCACCAAGATCCCAAGTAACGGCTTGTGATCTGTAATTATGGTAAAGGGTCTCCTATATACATATTCATGGAAACGTTTAATTGCGAATACAATAGCGAGGGCCTCTTTATCAAGTTGACTACAGTTCCTTTCAGTTTTAGACAAAGTTCTCGAAAAGAACGCAATGGGTGCCTCATTTCCATTTGGGAGGACGTGGCTTAGGATGGCTCCTACTCCAAATGGTGAGGCATCACAGGTGACCGTCAAAGGGAGAGTTTCGTTGTACTGCATTAATACGGCATCGGAGGTTAAAAGGTCTTTTATCCCTTTGAACGCTATCTCTTCACGCCGTCCCCAAACCCAAGGAACCTTTTTATCGAGGAGTCTATGTAGGGGTTCGGCTACAGTTGCCTTCTGGGGCAAGAAAATGTTAAAAAGTTAATGAGTCCCAGGAAGGCTTGAAGGTCTGTCTTATTCCTAGGTCTCGGGGCTTTTTTTATTGCGGTTAGTTTTTTTTCGGTGGGGTGGATTCCCTGTCTGTCGAGAAGGTATCCCAGGAACTCCACTCTCTCCGTACAAAGCTGGCATTTGTCTCGTTTTACCTTTAGACCCGCGTCTTTGAATTTCTGCAGGACTTTTCTGAGCCGTTGTACTAATACTTCTTTAGTGGGGGCAGCTATTAGGACATCATCAAAATAAGGCACGACGCCTTTTATGCCTTGTAATAGTCTCTCCATTAAACTTTGGAAAATGCCAGGCGCCACGCTTACTCCAAATTGGAGTCTATTGCACTTAAAAGTGCCTCTATGTGTAACTATTGTCTGGGCTTCTGCAGTTGCTGCGTCCACAGGGAGTTGCTGGTACGCCTGAGCTAAGTCCAGTTTTGCAAATATTTTTCCACCACCCAGGGAATGAAGAAGGTGTTAAACCACCAGTACTGGATAAGCGCTCTGTTGAAGAGCATGATTTAGGGTGGCCCGATAGTCCCCGCAAATTCTTAATGAACCATCTGGCTTCATGGGCGTTACTATCGGGGTTTCCCAACAGGCGTGGTCAATCGGTTCCAACACGCCCTGGGCTATCAGTTTATCTAGCTGCTTGTCGATTTTAGGTTTTAAGGCAAAAGGTACTCGACGGGGTTTAAGCCGAATGGGAGCTACATCGGGGCTGAGCTTAAACGATATAGGGGTCCCCTTGTACTTGCCTAATGTTTCTGTGAACACGTCCTGGAATTCCTGGATGAGATTCTCTTCCCAGTCGTCATTTCTGGTATGGTGTATGCCCGCTAGTTCAATTCCGAGTGGGGCGAACTACTATAGCCCTAACAAGCTGGGTCAGTCACGATCGACGACAATTAGGGGAAGTGTTGCTGTGCGGTCCTTGAATAATACTTGGACGTTGCTGGAACCGACAACTGGAATTCTGTTTCCCTGATAGTCTTTCAGGATGATTCGCTGCATGCTGAGGTCCTGGCGGGAGATGGCAGGTATCAGTTGCTTGAGGGTTTTCCAGGATACCATCGACAGGGATGATCCCGAATCAACTTCCATCACACATGGTCGATTCTCAGTAGTAACCTTCACTCGTATTTTCCTTGCGTCGAGCGACGAAGCGTGGCCAATGATAATAGTTTGGTGGGCTTCTCGTCTCGTTGAAAAGGCAGGTGCTTGGTTTCTGTAGTAGCAGTGGTTGTTCCATTGGTGGTTCAGACGGTCCCAGTTTTCAGGAGGTTTGTTGTTGTTCTCCTTTCGGCTGGGACTGGATTCTCATCTGCTTCTGCAGACCTTCGCGATGTAGCCTTTCTTTCCACAGTTACGGCAGAGTGCGTCAAGGAATTTGCAGTCCGATCATAGATGGTTTGCCCTGCAACCCACACAGTGGCGCGGATGTCGCTGGTTCCTTTGCTCTCATTCCAAGCAGAGCCGGTTGAACTCCTCTTCATCACTGTCTGAGGATGACTCGAGGTCTTCATGGTGGGAAGTGGTAACGTGCTTCTCAGTGGTGAGTGGTGCCTCGTCAGCGAGTTGGCAAAGCAGTGCGTTTGCTCAGTGCATTCGAGCAGTTGACTTCCTGGTTGCTTCTGCTGCAGTAGTGTCGGCGATGGCATCGGTAAGGCTGATGTCACCTTTTGCCATCAGCTTACTCTGCACGTGCGGTGCATTTAATCCCAGAATTATTCGGTCTCTTAGGGCTTCCTCTAAGTTTGCAAAACCACAAAGGCCTCCTAGATTCCGAAGGTCAGCTATGAAATTACCAACGCTCTCCTCCTTCCGTTGGTCCCTCTGGTAAAATTCGTGTCTTCGTATCAGTATAGGTACTGTGGGTGCGTAATGGGCCCTGAGGATTGGAGCGAGGGTGTCCCAATCCATGGTCTTCACTTCTGCCGATTTTGCTAGTGCTTTAGCCATCTTGAAAACAGCGAGGCCACAATGAGTCAGGAACACCGCTCATTTCTTGCCAGACATAGCATCTTTTAAATTGTTGTTCTCCAGGAACATTTGGAAACGGTCTATATACGAGTCCCAGTCTTCGGCTGCTGGGTCGAAATGGAGCGGGTGGTATGGCGCCGCTTGTCATCTTGCCATCTGTTTCGTGCATTCTTTCGCCACGTGCTCTTTCTTTGTCCGATATGTTCTAGTCAACTCTATTGTCTCCGCATCCCATCCTCGTCGCCAGTGTTAAGTCCTGGGCATGGGGGTAAGAACGGAGACGAGACATCGGACTGTGACTTCAACTCTTTATTAAACAAGAAAGACTGGAGCAACAACCCTGGGCAGCAGTAGCTCTTTTATAGAGCTTGCTGCCGTTAAATAACCAATGAACTGAGTCTATCACTTTCACAAGCGTCAATCAGGGATTTCCGTTAACAGCCAATCAGACTGGCCAAGCCTGACCAATCATGACTCGCTATTCACGGGCCAATAAGAATTGCAAGATTACAAGCCTGTTGTAAGATGAAGTTGTTTCAGTTGTATCGCTGCGATAGTTTAATCCATAACAGATAACATCTTAATTATAAGAGGTCTCCTGAGGCTCATTTGTTTATATTTATATGTATTTCTGACCTCTCTTTATATGAACTTTATTTCTAATACATTTTGTATTCAGAAACAAAATCATATGCATAACCTCTCACAAATTTATAACAATCTATATATTATAACCTCATCAGGAAGGTTTCCTTTATGAAAAAAAAATCTAAAAATAAGTTGTCTTTCCTAAATTGTCCTGCACATATTTATTAAAACTGTTTTAGAGACACTCTGATATGTGTCTGAATGAACTTATTTTATTAAATAAATAAGAAATACGAAAGGCACTGCCAGGTATCAATTACATAAAGTAATGCAAATCTATAAAATAAAAATGTGTTTAAATAAAACGAAAAACCCATTTCCCTAAAGACCAACACGTGAAATCTAAACTGAAAAGAGAGCTTTTAAATGTTTGATTCAGTTAGTAGTCAACTGAATGAATTCAGAAGGAGCTTAGTAGGGTTTTTGGAATGTCTTAAAAATGTGTGACTAACTGAACTTCTAAAGAGGCTATTTGCAAGTTAGCTTTTTGGTCTTCCCACAGAAAGAAAACATAGAAGTAAATTGCAGGCTGTGATCTTAGTGGCATGCTAAAAAAGTCATTGTAACAATCACTGAGCAATCAGAAACAGAACAGAATTTTTGCCATTAAGAGAAGCGGGGGAATCAAGTTTTGGCGAGGAGAAACCCTATTAGTTGAGGAAGGGAAACAGACAGTCAGTGTAATGAGTGGCACGAGAAAAAGTTATTTTTATCCTATTTGTTCCCAAAACCTGAACTATATTACTATATTGCATAAAATATAAAATAATTCCAAGAAAAATGGACATGAACCTGTGAAATTCTGCTTGAAAATGTTTTTAAAAATCTGATGAACATGCTACACTGATTGCTGAAATAGTGTTGTATGTTCTTCATTCAAATGTATTTGGGCACAGTATGCATGTCAGAAAAAATGTCCAGACTCTTATTCCCATAAATATTATAAAATATTTGGTTCATTTACTAAGCCCAGTTTCCCCAGTCTGGTGCGCTCTGAACTCAACTGCAATTCCCAAATTTCCAAGCCAGTAGAGATGTTTTGAGAAGATGAAAGTGGATAAAAATAGACTGGATGATTTCTGGATTTATTTATTAATAAAGGAAAAATACTGAAAGAAGAAATAGTTTTAAATATGTTTATAGCAGTTATGAAGAGTAGTTGCTTCCTTAAGTATCATTCTGTTTTCTTTTTTGCTTATCTTTTTTTCTTTTCTCTTTCATTGCATTGTTTTGTATTTAACTTTTTAACTTAGTAAAAAGAATTCCTCAATAAGACATAGAAAAAAATTGCTATTATGGCCTCATGTATCAGCTGTATGCAATATTTATTATACAACAAAAAAGGAAATTCATGTCATGTGATACTGTCTTATTAAGAAGGGAAGGCTCCCTACAGTGTATCAACCTGTAAAATATGCAGCCTAATTGATTGAAAAGCTTCAAAAACATGATAAACTAAGGTAACATGTTGTCTTTGTAACATCTACATTGGCTTCTTTGTAACCACAGAAGATAAGAACACAACTAGGATGAACTATATTACAATGTTGTTCAGATAAAATTTTTTTTAAAAAAAGATCCTCAATAAAGAATTCCATTTCAGCTTTCAATTTAAACACCAAGAGGCAGTGATAATGTATTAAATAATATTAATATTAAACAACAACCTCTGTCTATACCAGGTCCTTAGGGGGAACTCGATAGGTAGAAATTCAAAATCTAGTTTCAAAATATTCAGAGCACCATCTGAACACCACTGGCATTGATAAAGTCAACATCAGTCAATTACAAAAGTCATCTTTACTTGGAACAGCTTACATTCTGCAATGATATAGTTAATATTACTAAACAACAATATCTGCCTATCCCACGTCCTTGGGAAGGACTTGAAGCTTAGACAAAAATGCCAAATCCAGTCTAAACATCTGGTTGACTGTGTAACCATCAATATCATACTATTATGTCAAGGTTTAAAAAGCTTTTAATATGTACCCCCTTCCTACTGCAGATTTCATTAGAACAGTGCTTCTAGCATTTTGCTACTGTTGTTGAAATAATACAAAGAACCTAAAGATACCATCTGAAGGCAGAGGTGACCACAAATCTCCACTGTATCATTCCCCCCACCTTCAATGTCACCATATTTTTAACTCAGGAGGAACAAAAGAAGATTGATCCGAATAAAATTGTTGCCTCTGTTTCTTGAGTCCAACTGGGATGAGCGTTTCATAAAAACTTCAGACAAGTTCTCCTCTTTGAAAAAAAAACAAAACCTTCCTTTGATTTAAAATAGAAGCAGCTCTATCAATCCTGAGCATACGATACATCCCCTACAGCAAAGTCTGCTAACCTGACACTTTCCAGATGTGTTGATACTCTAACACCCAGAATCCCCAGCCAGTGTGAACAAAGCATGAAAGATGGGGATTCTGAGGGTTGCAGTCCCAAGAATTTAGAAGACATTAGATTGAGATAGGGTGTCTTAGAGTAGATAAAGCTTCTGAGATAACATGGAACAATAAATCAATTCATTCTTTTTTTTCCCATTGCAATTCACATTAGCTCAACAATTCATCCGACTCAACTGCTTGGACAGAATGAGTCAAGGCTTACTAAAAACAAATAGGAAAAGTAGTTGGGTGGCCTAGTTCATCAGGAGCCTTCTTCAAGCACCACTTCAATACTATTTTGGATTTACTCACCAATATAAGACAATTCCAGGAAACAGCAAATTTTATCAGAGTCTTAAAAATACCTACCCTTGGTGTGCAAGTCAGAATAAATTAAACCCAGCTGCTCAATAAATAGGAAAGTGAAGGAGACTAAAACTCAAGAAAACAATTTAAAAATTGTGCAGTTTCTCCTCTACATGCAGGAAACTACTTTCCAAAAGCATTCGGTGTTTTAAGCAAATATCAGGATATGTTTTGCTTTTTAACATTTTAACATACTGTATTGCCCCCCTATGCTATTTTTAGGCTCATAGCTCTGAAATGTGAGGCTCCACCTTCCCAGACAACTATCCTGTAGTGTTTCATAAACCTGCTCTTAGGTATCTGAAATAACACATTTAAGCACTTTGCTCTAGGAATTCCACATTCCTACGATTACGTAAATATATTATAAAGAAGCCCGGTCAACAGTAGACATTAAGTTCTAAGAGCACATCTACCTAAAGAATCATTTCATTTCTTATTTGGCTGCTTCATCACACTCTCCAAAAACAAAAATGTTGTTAAACAAAAGCAAGATATTTATGGTGGCATTTTATTTAAAGAAATCTAAAACAGAGTGCGGCTTGGTGATGGATACTATTCAATTTCACTTCTATGAACCATTTAACGCTGTTATTTTTATCACCCACAAGTTGGTGGCTTTAATTTTTAACCTTTCAGTGGAATACTTCATAGAATAGCAATGAATCACTGACACATATTGGCAATGAAATTCAGGCCTTACACCAGTTGCCGGGAAAGTACTTGGCTCCAGTTCTGCAGCATATATTATTCTTGCATATGCACTCACTTGTAAAATTATTTGATTACTGAAAGATTATTATTTTTTTGGAAAGTTAAGCATTGGTTTACACTTTGGATACCAAGTACCTTAGTCAGAATGTCTAACCTCTTCAGATCTGGAAGGCAGGCAAAATACATCATCTACTATTATACATATTTCATCTAAGTATTAAAATACTAAGTCCCAGGTGTCACATTTCATGTAGTGCAGCAAAGTTCCAGAATAAACTAAATATTCAACCCCTTAAGGGCTTAAAATAACAGCAACTGAAATGTGCATTAAAAAGTTAGTTTTACAGTATTTGCTGATATCTATTTAGGGGGATTTTCCCCCAAAGTAAACATGCAAAAACACACAATTACATTTAGCTTTTTGCATCAAGTCTCTTGTTGCTGCTACCCTGACATCCGTCACTATCTAGAAGGTCCTGGAATCTGAAAATCATTTACTCAACTCTTGAAGTATATTAATAATTGAGACTTATTATATTACTTTTTTTTGGTTAAGAAATTGCATAAACCCATCAAAGCCCCATTCAAGCACAGAAGAAGAAAAACTAATCAAAATCAGCCAGCAACATCAAGCTTTGTAATATTTATGTTAATGCACCGATTGGCCAGATAGGCTTTGCTTCATTACTTTGCAATGGTTTGAATAAGCTCTTGGAATTCATAAATAAAAAAACCACATGAAAACTGAGATGGCATAAATTGGATTACAGTATTTCGTACAGCAGCATATTTCCCAGTAATCATCAGTGATGAATAATTTAATAAAACACAAATTAAACCACAGAAAAAGGAGGGAAATCTTTTCCCAAGTTAGTAGTGAAGTGTGTATTGTGCAAATAAGAAAGTATTCAGATAGAATATGCAGGAGTTTGAGAAAACTTGGCAACTACTTTGCAAAAGTTATCAAATCCAACATAAAGGTAGAATTGGAACAGAATTTAAATACAATGAACTTGGATTTTTACATTTATGCTATGAATAGAAAAAATTAACTATTTTCAGAAAGTTATTTTTCTTCATCTTTTTAATGCAAATGTATTCAAGTATTCAAATCCTGTCTGTCTGTCTATCTATCTATCTATCTATCTATCTATCTATCTATCTATCTATCTATCTATCTATCTCTTGGTCTTTTAACAGTTCAGTAAGTTCTCTCAAGGCAGGAGACCAGGGACTACTGGCCTTTGTATATGAGTTATTGAAAGAAATAATAATTTGCCTTTGTCCCTAAACATTTGGGTTAATTAATATGAATAATGCCATCACTAACTATTGTGTTCACCCTTCAATCTTGGTTCTGAGTTTTTTTTTAATTGCTAAAAGATCTGGCTTAACTTCAGACTTTTTTACTTTTGTTCCACCATGCAAGTTTTAGAATAATTTGCCTGATGAAAAATTATGGAGAGCATATCCATCCTTTTCTGCCATTTTGGTTTGTTTTTAGATTTTGCTAAAGTGTTGATTTGGACTTTTGTTCATATATCAAGGTGGCTTTAATTGCTACTTATGGAGATTGTGCAAAACATTTGAAATTGGCGTTTTGTATGGTGTATGATCATGAGTGAGCAGTTCTTTCTCTTCTAAAATTGCTTGTCTCTAATTTGCTGCATGGAGACAACTGGAAAAGCTCTTCAAAAACCTTCCAACACTTTGTAGATAAGATGCTACTTTTATGCACTGGGAGAAGTCCTATACTCCCATTAACCTATCAGTGAAGTGTCTCTCTAGAATGCTCTGAACAACATTACTACTTGTATCTTTTCATATTGGATTTTGAGGATCCTGAATTCTCTAAAGTGGCAATATATAATTTTTTCTCTTATTACATCCTCTGTTGTAGCAACTTTCAGATAATAAAAGCTTCAATTAAATTTTTGCACACTGGTTACCAAAAACCTCATTTCCTCCTTTTATAATATGGTTATTTTGGTGCTCACAGTACAGAAGGAATAATTAATTCTTCCTAAAAAAAAACTTTTCTAATTTAATTAATATTACCTGACTCTGCCTTTCTCTCCCACAAGTATTCTACAAATATCACTTGACAAATATCTTTTTAGATTGCTCTTTAGTGGACATGGCAATAGCAATTAGACATATATACCGCTTCATAGTGTTTTACAGCCCTCTTACAGAGTCAGCATATTGCCCCCAACAATCTGGCTCCTCATTTTATCAACTTTGAAATAATGGAAGGCTGAGTAAACCTTGAGCTGGTGAGAATCAAACTGCTGGCAATTGGCAGAATTAGCCTGTAATACGGCATTCTAACCACTGTGCCACCACGGCTCCCTACTATTCATAACCCAAAATCAAAGTGTTCCTATTACAATAACAAATTCTCAAGAAAGCATTCAAATATAGCATCTTCCTTCCAGCATTCCACCACAATGTACTATCATACAGTGGAATATTTGCCCAAATGGTCTCCCAGAGTGTCTATGCATGTAGAAAGATAACTTGCAAAAAATAAAAGCTATAAACAATTCTTCTTCTGTCATACTATCTTTTTAAGACAAACAATCGTTAAAAACCATCCATCGCTATAATTCATTCAGAAACCATATGTTTCTGGAGAAGCTTGGAAAGAAAATCAATGAAGAACTGTCTATGTATTGCTTCAACAGTATTATCTTCTTATGATTTTAAGTAACCAAGTATTTAAAAACAGAAGTCAGAGTGGGCAATCTGCAGTGCTAGATATATTTGCAGCCTGATCTTAATATTTTGAAATCCACAGTGTAATTTTGCAAGCAATAAGCTCTCTATGTAACTTCTCCTATCCTAGCAACAGTGAATGTAACGGCAGAAAGTGCAAGATTTGGGATTTGTCCAATTTAAACATGACCTCATCTATGAACATGACCTCAGCTCAAGCAACCCACTCTCTCTTATGCATTTTTTTTAACTTACATTGATACAGCCACGATAGAAGTATGACAAAGGTGGCATAAAATCCCAACCAAAATTAAGGTTTTCCATATTTGGAATTCAGATTAAAAAACATAAGCTCTTTCTTCCTCTGAAAAGTGAAAAAGAGAAGCAATTTTGATAAGGATTTCTCCCAATCCTATTGTGGACCATTCCTTCACAATTTAGATTTTAAAAATCTACACACAGAGTCAAATCATATGGTTTATATTGATTTATTTAATATTTATTTTAAGTGGCACACAGATTCATATACACGCAGCTATATGCTTGTCTTTCTGCCTATCTAAATTAACATGGTAAAACAACCAGCATAGTTCAGTATGTTGTTAAAATATTAAAACTATTCCCAATTCCAAATGAAATTGCAAGCAAACCAAGAAAAGGTTGGATAAATAAGTATCTGTTGAGTTGAACCTGGTCACCTGGCCAGAGTTCTCATAGCTACTATATGGTCTACTTTGTTTTGCAGGATCTTGTTAAGACCATGACAGAACACACAAAGTACTAGGAATGTGTAGAATTAGTCAAATAAATCAAATCAATATAAATCAATTGTACAGATATTTGCTAAATAGCACAATAATTTAGACTAGGAATAGGTTATAACCAAGAGCAAATCTTAAATTTATAAAACTGAAAAAATCAAACAGCTCTATCATTTATTTATATCCCATTTTAATTATTTTTACAAATAACATTCAAGTTGGTGAACATATCCAACATATCTTCCTTTATTTTCCCCACAACAATATCTCTGTCAGGTGAGTTGGGCTGAGAGGGAATGTCTGGTCCAAGTTCATCCAGCTGGTTTTCATGGTTAAGACAGGAATTGAACACCGAGTTTCATGCTTTCTAGCCTTAGCCACTGACTAGACCAAACTGACTATTTAAGTAATGTAACTCCTATCCACAACTAACTCTGTGCATAATACACCTACGCTTCTTTGAACTGTCCTAGTCTCCGAATTGCCTACAAGGATTAAACTGGACATTCTTACAAGTATGGATCCCAACAATAATGCAAAAGATTTATTTGGCTAACTGAAACTGTGTTTTCCTATATGCTATAGGAAGAATTTTGAAAAACAAGAGTAATTATCACCATTGATCTCATATAATAATATGGCAGATCAACTTTTACAGCACCAGATAGGTGTAAAGCAACGTACAGTGAGGCAAACCCTTCTAACATCACACATATACTGATGGTGGTTTGAATGCTTCTAACTATTTAGAAAAAAGATCTCAGGTCATAATGAATAACTCAGTGAAATGGCTGAATCAGTACACAGCAGCCAATTCAGTCAAAGAGATCCTTAGGAAAGGAATTGAAAATAAAGTTGTCAACTCTGTAACGACCTTAAGCAGATCTATGGAATGTCAGACTTTGAAAAACTGTATAGTTTTGGTGGCCGTATTTGAAAAAGATTATAATAGATCTAGAAAAAAATGTAAGAAAAGGCCGTGAAAATGAATTGAGGGAAATCAATTCATTCAATTCTTGGTATCAGCTCTTGCTCTCTCCTTCTTCATTGTACCACTCCCATCCACTGCTGCCACCACCACTTGCCTATAGGAGAATGCTAAAGTAACTGGGAATGTTTAGTTTATAAAAAGACATAAAAGGAAATGTTATCAATCATGCATGACATGGAGAAATGGGGGGGGGGAGTTCTCCAACACAAAATCAATGGTGAGCCAAAGAAATTGGTTTAGAAAAGATTTAAATAAGCAAAAGAAAAATATGTCTTCACACAGTGCATAATTAAGCTAAAGAGCTCATTACCACAAAAGATGGTGAGGTTTTGACTCCAAATGCAACCCAACTAATTGTTGATATCAGCTCTTGCTTTCTCCTTCTTCATTGTACCACTCCCATCCACTGCTGCCACCACCACCACCGTTGGTCAGATGCTTTTCAGACTGATCCAGGTCATCAAACCTGGATCAGCTCAGAGATTTGACTGGACTGGGAGAGTATTCAATCTAAAATAATTTGTATTGTTGCCCAAGCAGAAAAGCCCACAAACGCATCCTGAGACCAGAGGAGAGGGCATGTGCTTGCATGAACCTAAACTGGCCAATCTCTGCTGGCCTAATCCCACCCCTGAGAGACAGGATTAATTTGTGAATGGTTGGTGAGGTGCATCAAATTGTATCAAATTGCATCCATACCAAATCCATGGTGGGGTAAGCAAAAAACAAAACAAAACACTACTACATATATGGCTGTCCAAAGCAGTGTTTTAAGATGGTTGGCCTTACAAATCTTTTAAAGAAATAAATATTTTAATGTAGGGACAACTGAATGTAACCAAAGATATCTTCAGTTTGAGCATTAAAAAACAGAAAAAAGGGCTGCCAGGGCACCTTTCCTCAATTTTAAAGAAATAACCCTTTTCTTCTTAATTACATCAGACTATTAATTACTTTAATTCATTCTTTAACTCCCTCCAAGACATTGTATGTCCTTAGGCAAAAAAGCCAGAGATAAAACTGGCAACTAAGAAGCCGATGAATTTACTTTTTAATAAAAAGGAAACAAATAGATGCAATCTTAAATTAAAAGGAAAATCATAACAAAAACTAAATGATCATCTGCTACCCAGAAAAAGTACTAAAAGTTTCCTCATCCAAGACATTAAAAGTTATCATCATAGCTACACTCAACTCAATACAAAAGCACTAAGTAGTATAAAGGAAGCAAAATACATTTTAGCAACCAACTAAATTGTCTATACAATATCCTTTAAATCTCCCAAATCTTTTGGACTAGTAATTCACCATTAAGAATATTGCAAGGAATGTATTTAAAAAAACAGGATTGCCCAATTAAGATTTTTGAGACCATATGCTACTGCTGCATCCCTTCAAAAATATCTTTTATTTTTTAATTGCTAGATATTATTTTCTACTGAACTATTTTGTTAGCCTTCTGTTCAGCAGATAAAATATATGATCTAAGGCTCATACAGTAACATTTAGAAAACACATTGAAGTCTTTTCCTTTTTTTTTTTTTTTGCTCCCAATTTGGAATTTAGCAACTTAGCAACTGTACCATTAGAACGATAACATTCGGGACTTTTTCATTACGAGAAGAAGCAGCAATTAAAAGAAAGAAGAAAGACATGCAAAGATCAAGTGGGAGGGAAAAAAAAGAATGGGTACATCAATCTTTCCTACTGCCCCATTAATATAACTTGCAAACTATTATCTAGTGGAATAATAAGGAGCTCAGAAAAGGGGAAAAGAAGAGCTGATCTACTGAATTTACTGTAAACTCTAATATGAGGAAGTCCTTGGTGGTCTCTCAACTTGGTTGTTTTCTAGCAGACATTTCATTATCCAAACTAGGTAACATCATCAGTGCAAATTCAGGCATGCTGAATAGTTTTGATTGTTTATAAAGACGCCTAGAGAAACGCACAATCAGGATGGCAATCTGCTGTCACAGAAACAAACAATTAACTACTCCAGAACAATAACAGGCAATGGATATTGCTCTTATGGTTCTCCTTTTACGTTTCCATGGGCACGTGTTGAAAATCAAAGGCTAAATTATGTAGATTTTGGTCTTAGCAATAAGATCTATTGAAAGTTGTCACAAAAAGAAAACTGATGTCTCGGATTTTCTTCCTTTTTTTTTTAAAGGATTTCAAAGAGCACTGATTCACTGAAAATAATGCATTATTCATAATATTTATAATGCTGGTTATTTTTGAGAATTCTGAGATTAAAGGAGACAAGAGTGAATTAATAATAAAGGCACATAGGAAAAGTGTGCATTTCCAGGCCAATACTTTGAACACGACCCAAGGAGGGGGGAAATCAATCAATAATTTAATACTTCTTGAAGGAAGTAGATCTCAAGATACCTAATGTGCCAGAAACTGATTGAACTTTCTCAGTTGCTATGTGCATAAATGCAGGTTATTTCTGGCTTTTAAACACTGCCTATGTTGCTTGATCGTTGCTTGTAACAGCTAGGAAAGTCATGAAACCTTAAACCTAGGTTTGTTTAGAATTATGGCTAAGGTGGGATACTTCTTCTTAACTATCTAGAGAATCTTGACTAAAGTTTCTAGACTGCAAAACAATGAGGGAGTTTAGATTAAAAGGTGCTTTAATGAAACTTATTTCCAACATCCAGAAGAACAACTGAATTAGCATGTTAGATTAATCTTGACCCAGCTGACTAGATAGAAATCTTTTCAATGCTCATTCTGAACAATCTATTCTCAAGTCTTATTTTTGTTGTCTGCATCATTTAGGTTAACTTTTTCTAAAGAACATAACATACCATTTTCTAAAGAACATACCATTCTGCTCACAAGCTCTGAGTAAGAACACTTATGATAAAGGTGTTTATCAATTTGCAATAAAAGCAGTATAAAATGATGATGCATTGTAAAAGAACTGCCACATTCCAAATGGAAATTTAGTTGTATTAATTATAATATTTGCATAAAAACATTAAAAAAAGACCTACCAACAGAGTCTCCATTAAAGAGTGACAGTTTCACATTATTAAATGAAAGAAAAAAGGTCTTCTTCTCTGATAATCATTTCACAATGGTATTTTGCAAACCTTATTCTTGCAATTATTTACATACAGTGAATGTAATATCAGGTCTAAAAGATCTTCTAGTAAGAAGATAAAGGATATTTGCATAAGTACTGGTAAGTGCATGGACTTGGTCAACAAATATTAACCTGACAAACAAGGAAAGAAAATATGTATCTTACAGGAAATATTTTCTGATGAATGTTTTTTTAAAAACTCACCTTTCTGCTGGAAATCTTCTCTAACAGTTTTAGGGCATCTTGTCTCCTGTGTTCTCTGAAGAACAGGAAGTCTCTCAAAGATGCTAGATCTTTTTGGAAAGAAACCTGCGAGTTCAGGTGGGTTCCTCTGAATTTCAGCACTGTTGCTGCTGTTACTGACAGTGATTTTAAAAGACATCTGTGAATTCAAGAAAGTGCCCCACTGTTGGAAAAGTTGACTTCGAGAAGCTTCTTCATAGGAATAACGTGACATTTGTCAAGGACTTCAGAGAATGCTGCAATGCTCTCAGATTTCTACTACCTCATCATGCATAGTGTAACGTGCCTCTTCAGGATGGACCCTTCCAAATCTCTTATATTGAGGGGTGCACAAAACAGAAAAATGTAGAGCAATGAAATCTGTCAATAAATGGGAAATAAATTAGAAGCAGCCTTTTACTGAATGAATTCATACTTTAAACTCGCCACTGCTACAAGAGAAAGAAATGCGTTTCAAAGCTATAAGATAAATTGGTCGATTGGTTTTAAACTACTTGCTGCAGAATTATTAACATAAGAGAACTGGAAAGTAACTCATTTTCATAGCACAGTAACCCTTATAGACTTCAAACAGAGCAGTTGCACTAGTTCCACTGCAATTTAAACAAGCTGTCCTATAAAATTTTAAAGTCAAATTACTTTATTGTAGCATCAGCTCTTCTGGTCAAAACCAGATGGTCTGGATTTAACTCTATTCATTAACTGGTGTAATAACCCAAACAACTCTAAAGAAGAGTTGCCTTAGAAGAATATTCTGTTTATTTTTTTTTAATGTAACTTGCTATTCATGATGTAAAGTACAACTTAGCAGGAGATTCATTGAACTATGTAGCCATCCCTCTATTCCAGCATGTTATGATTTCTCTTCGTCAAATAGCTAATTGCAATTACCGGTACTCGGAGAGGCACGATTCTGAAGACCATGTAGCTAAACATGCACGCTGTAAGATATAACTTGCATTAAGTGGCAGGACTTCACACCGCTTACTCTGCATAATTCAACAACCTAGCAGCTTCCTTTCATTTCCTGATGATTTACCCCAAGAACTTTCTAGTCAGACCCACCAAAAAAGAAACAATTTCCCCTGCTAAATTTAAAAATCCAAATGGATGCAGCAGTCAGTGTCTTAATTATTGCTTTCTACAGCTATTCAACTGATGCCCAATTTAAAAGTCTGTTTATAGAGAACAGTACCTACTAGGGTACCCAAAAAATCTGGGATTTTCCCAAGTAAATAATTTCAGTTGGATGTTTGCAGCCAGAAGAAAGTTTAAAGAGGTTCTATGGGTTTTCTTGTTTTTTCCCTTTTAAACAGAACAATCAAACTTTTTTTCCCCTTTCAGGGGGAAAAAAAGAGTGGGTGTAGGATTTGGATGCTTCGTTCCTGCCTCAAACTTCACTAACCAGGCTACAAAAGGATGCAAGCAATGTAAAAAACCCACTGTTGGTGCAACCCGATTAGCGAAAAGGAGGTTTCACCCTTCCCGAATAGCAGAACTGCCTACTCCGTCGTCTTTTATCTTCACTCCCTTAAACCGATTAAACGAAGCCTTCTGCAGAAACCGAAAGCTTTTCACCATTCAGGAACCAAGCCGGCATAACAACATAGTAGCTAACCGGGTATCACAAAACAGATGCTCCGCCAATATTTAAAACCCAGCGCCTCCAATCCAGCCGGGTAGGATACTTTTCCCCTTTCGGGAGAATAGCGGAACCGGGATTTCTTCTCAGCTAATCAGCTGCTGCAACACCAAGAAATTGGGAAAGCCGCCCAAACACACCCATGCCCTGCAGGTGAGAAACCGAGTCCGCCTCTCTCTCTCTCACAGAACTAGTACAGGGTTGCTCTTGCCCAGGTCTACACCACAAGCACAGACGCCTCGTTACAGATTACCCAAAAGCAACGATGCTGGCACATAGCATCACTTCGCGCGAGCGCTCCGAGTGCAATCTATGGCGCGAGCTGACCGGCCCTTCGTTTAACCTCAACTCGCCCTTCGCCGGTGCTTCTCCCGCGCCGCCAAGCTCCGGATTAAAGCAACCCGGTCATTGCCCTTCTGACGAGCCGGTGGCTGAGCAAAACCCGGCCCCTGAGCCAGATTGGGCGGCGAGAGGAGCCGCCGAGGGACCCGCCTCCTCGGTGCCGAGCCGGAGAGCGAGCGTGCCAAGGGGGCAAGCACGTGTGCAAAGTGTGGCGCCCGTCGGCACGTGGCCCAGCCGCTTGACCCTTTTGCCCGTGTGCTCTTGACCCGCCTCACCAATTCTCCCGTAAAGACTACGCCAAAACCAACCCGCAGCACCCCGTCTCTGCATAATATTGGCGTATTGACTTTAAAAAAAAAAAAAAAAAAACACCTTTTAGTGCGAGCGCTTCCTGACTCCTTCAGAACTGAGGAAGCTTCTTAGGCGAGAAGCGAAAAGTCTTCAAGGAAAAACAAGTCCAGTTGCCTTCTGAAAAAGCACTTTTATAATGTGGCCTGTCCTGGACGACTGAAAATCTTCATGGACATTGAGCACTTTTGATGTTAACCTCGTTCTACAAGGAAACCACTAAGCTTAGAGAGAGCACCAAGCTACAAATGAGCTAGGGATAATTATCTTCTATTGATATAAGTGTGCTGTTCAAAAGGCCAGGGTTCTGATTTCTCCTATAAGAGGAAATAACAGGACTACATTTCCCAAGTTGCTCATTAAATGGAGCAAATGTCCATTCTTGCACACAAACTGTTCCTCTGAATAAGGCCTCACTGTTTATTAAATAACATACTACTTATGCTTTTGCTGGGCTGGTTCACCTGCATGAAACAGTGGCAATGAAGTAACCATTTGGTTAACAAGCTTGCGGTTCAAAAGAGCAGGTATCACAAGGCAAAAGAGGTTCTTCTCAGTATCAAAGCTCAAACCGGGAAAAGGGAGCCTAAAACTCATTGCCTTAATCAATTAATTGCATGAAAAATAATTGAAGATGGCTTCTATGGAAATCTTATCAACCCAGCATACAGCATTAATTCTTATTTTCCCCTCGTCCCCACGCCCGCAAATATATCTTGCTTCTAAAAATATTAACTTGAATAGTGACAGTTTAATCAACAAAAAAATCCAAAATTGTTGAAGGGTTTAGACAGTATTTCCCTCCCTCAAATTGCTGCAACGTCAATATTTTGCACATTTTAATAAGTCTGTCAGTTTTATTACTTCATACAAAACAGTGCCAATTTTAGAAACTATAATAATATTACAATCAGTTATATCCCGCATTATTCCTAGCATTGTCTTTGAAAGCAAAAATAATAGCACAATCCCTGAAGACATGAAAAAAATGTTTTTTTTTTAAATCTAAAGAAATAATATACCAATATACACTACAGTTGTATTACTATTCTTCAAATGCATCATATAATAAGACCAGACAATGTATTACAGATTCACTTAAAAACACAATTGGGAAGGGAATTTTGGTCACAAAACAATGTAGTCAAGTATTAAGCAAATCATCTTATGACTGGAGCCAATTTTATGACCATTTTTACCACAATCATTAATCAAATCACCACAATTGTTAAGTGAATCTAGCATCTCTCATTGACTTTGCTTGTCGGAAGCTGTCTGGGAAAGTCACAAATTTTGATCAGAATTGGAAGAGGCCTTGGAGATCTTCTAGCCAACCCACTGCTCAAGCACTGCTCGTGCTATAGCATTTCAGACAACTAGCTGTCCAGTCTCTTCTTAAAAGCCTCCAATGATAGAGCACCTACAGCTTCTGAAAGCAAGCTGTTCCACTGGTCAGTTGTTCTCTCTGTTAGGAAATTTCTCCTTAGTTCTATGTTGCTTCTCTCCTTGGTCAGTTTCTATCCATTGTTTCTTGTCTTCCCTTCTGGATTGGTGCTTTGGAAAATAGGTTGATCCCCTTTTCTTTGTGGCAGCTCCTCAAATATTGGAATACTATTATCAAGTCAACCATAATCCTTCTTTTCATTAGATTAGATGATATCCAGTTCCCGCAATACAACATCCTATACATTTTGTGGTTACAACAAAACATGTCCTAAATGCTAGCTGTTTGCCTTGCACCCAAATTTTGAACAGTTAACCATGGGGGTGGTATTATGGTCATAATTTTGGGGACAGATTCTAAATCACATTTTTAGGACCATCGTAACTCTGAACTATCATTAAACAAATGGTCATAATCATTAAACAAATGGTCAGATCATTAAACAAATGGTCATTATCATTAAATATAATGGACAATCTGTAACTCTATATCATTGTAATATGTTGTAAACCGCCTAGAGTCAATATATCAGTGAGATGGGCAACATAAACATTTAATAAATAAAATAATAAATAAATCATGGAATCAGGAATCTTCTAGATCTTGGAACACCAAAAACTGAATAAACTGTCACTTTTATTAGTCCTACCCAGCTCTCATTAATCCTATTGATCAATTATTAAAAATAATGGGAATTTGAATCTTACTGTATCTGGAGAGCAACATGGTTTTATTGATTTATTTACACATCTACAGTCACCAACCTCACCATAGTTTTTCTAGGCAACTTAATAAGTAAAAAGCAAAAGACCAAAACATATTTTAAACAATATCCCAAGAATACCATCTTATGTCACGTGCCTATGATCTGTCATTGCCTAATACTCACCAGATCTCATCCTATGTGGCTTTTTTCTTTTTTCTTTCCAAATCAACCAAGGTAGCTAAGTCCTACTTCCTATTCTTAACATATTGACTATATAATAAGTGCACTTAATAATTAATGACCCTGGAAGGAGGAATATATACAATTTAGACAAAATAATAATCAACCTACTTCCAAAAAAGTTAAAATATTTTGCAAACATATTAATTAAAAAAAACATTTAATCAAATATATTAATCAAAAAGCATCTCTTGCTTAAAAAGAATAAGTATTCTACACCTTGAGGCTTACCAGAAGCTTTCTTTCTTTCTTTATAATTAATTGAAATTAATTAGTTAATAATTAAAATTAATAAAACAAAACAAATTACAGCCAAAATGTTTTGCTTCTGTGTTTTCTTGTGGACTAGGTATTTATAAAATTCATTAGCTTTTTCTAGGAAGCTGTTTGTAATATTGACCAATGTGAATTTATTATTAGTCCCAGGAGAGATGAGTATTCCATGGATAAATAGTCTTCTTAGCGACAGCTCTTGTTAGATGAATCATTTCAAGCATTACTTAAACATTTTTCTACAAATAAATTAAATAACCAACCTTGTCTCACCCCTTCTTGTTGAATCATTGCTAACTGTTCTTGTCCTTCTGGAAGCCTTATTCCCAGTGATGGTCTGCAAATTTTTAAATAACCAGTTCTTTGGCTGAGTTGGCATGGCCGGTTGGTCATTTGACTGGGTAGGTGATGTCACTCATCACACCCAGCCGCGCCTCCCAGCCACTCGCCTCAAAGAAACAGGTAGGATTCAGCTGGTTGGGGCTAATCCCACCACTGGCTGGCCCCGCCCGTGCCTGTTTTTTGGCCTGTTTTTTGACCATTTTGGGGGGCATTTTCAGGGCATTTTAGGGGGCATTTTCAGGCCATTTTCAGGCCATTTTTGCTGCCCAAAACAGCCTGGAAACAGCCCCAAAATGGCCCCAAAACAGGCTGAAAAGCTGGCTGGGGTAGGACAAGCATAAAGTACTTCATGCTTGTGTACTTTATTGTACTCTTTTTCATTCAGCAAAATTACATTAGTTTTCCTTCATAGATTTAATTGGTCTGCTGCTGAAAGAGCAAAAATCTGGTTCCCATCTACACTGCCTAGGATAAATCCTGTATTTTACAAATTTTACTTAATATTATATCCCTATTTGAACATCCCTTTAATTGAAATCTTCCAAACATCTTCCCTGCTTATCCAATTATTTCCCATGCACATTTTTGCATTCATTCTTGCTATTTATTTGTACTTACATTTTTTTTCCAATTGTCAAGCAACGCAGCTATTTTCACATGCACATTAAACAGTCACCGCATAAGCAAACCTCCCCCATTTCAATATTTTCATAGCATCTATGAATTACATTTGTCCTCAAGTTACCTTTTTTTCCCTGTGAACAGATTAAATACTTTGCTTTCATTCTAATTTTTGTAGTGGTTCTTTCATTATAACCTTCACTATTCTTACCTGCTTTCTAAAAAGTACTATCTCATTCACTTTACCATTTATTCCTCTTAAATTCTAAGTTGCAATCATCCATGTGCCATGGCCACCCTGAGAGAACCCATAGATACTGATTTTCCTGACCAGTTTATAACATTAGGCAGTCAAGGCTTTCGCATAATGTATTTTAATAATTTAGTGGCCATTCAAAGTCCCAGCAACACTGAAAAAAAAATGTGTTACGACCAGCTTTCACCCCCATTGCAGTATCCCCATGTTCACAGGACCAAAATTTGGGCACTCGGCAAATTTGCCTGTATTTATGATAGTTGCACTGTCTCTGAATCCTATGATCACCATTTGCAACCTTCCTAGCCAGCTTCCAACAAGCAAAGTCAGTGTGTAGGAAGCAAGATTTGCTTAACAGCCCACATGACTCACTTAACTGCAAGGATTCATTTAACTGTGGCCAAAAAAAGGTAGTAAAATGGGGCAAAACACATTTAACAAACATTGCCTTGCTTAGCAATGGAAATTTCGGGTATAATTGTGGTTATAAGTTGAGGATTACCTGTACAGAGAAGATGTTAACTCTGCTGCCAGATTTAGTCATGCTGGTGTTTGGATGCAGCATTCCGTGCTACCTCTAAAGTTAGTTTAGAGCAAAGGTGTCAAACTGGATTTCTTAGAGGGCCAGATCAGCATTGTAGTTCTCTGCAAGCTGGCAGAGAGGGAGACGGGATGGAGGCCTCCTGCAGCACCCTGCCGGCCCAAACAGGGCATGTTTTCAGCCGACAGAGTGGTGCAGGAAGCCATAGAGGCCAAAAATGGGCCATGGGAGGGCTGCACTAGGCTATGCTACAGCCTGTTTTGGCTGTCAGAGGCATCGCGAGCCAGTCCTTTGATATTCCCAAGCCGGTCCCATAGGCCAGATCTAAGACCCCATGGGATGAATGTGGCCCATGAGCCTTGAGTTTGACACCCTGGTTTAGAGTTTGGTACAACTTGTCCAATATGGTACAAACACAGCCATGCCCAATTTTATCCAAACATTCTCTATGGAACCTTACAAGACAGCATTCTGTTGCCTTCATCTCACCATGGAGGTACATGTAGTATACTGACACACATTCAGAAAAGCAAACAATTGTTCTTAGTTTGTCAACAACAACAATTTAATGCATCACCTGTGGACACTAAGATTTCACTGTCATTTTTAAAACGAGTATAAATTAAACATTTTAACTTTTGGGTTTCTTTCCAGGCATGTTAAAAAGTTAATACACATGACATTTTCCAAGTCCAAATTGTGACAACAATTGAGGTGTTCAATCATTCAATTGTAAATACACAGTTTTCTTTCAACAGGAGCATTATTTTTGTGCTAGTAATTATTTGTGAAATATTTATTTATAAAATTTATAGGTTTCCCACTTATCTCACTTTAACTCGAAGCATCTGAACAATGGCCCAACTGTCTAGCACAAAATACAGAAAAGTCTCAGCCAAGTTGTTTCACTGCTTGAAAAAGGCAGGAAGTGGTGTCCCTCTTCTATAGCCAGAGTACATTCTACCAAATGTCAGCCAAGCTATTTCAGCAGAAACCCCATGGAATCCTGCCTCCTTTGCTTATAATAAAAATGAAAATAATAGAAAATAAAATAATTAAAAATTGGCTGCTTTTTTGCTGCTACACAGCTTTACAGAAGCAGCCCGGCAATTGCAGTTTTCCAAATATTTATGGTGAACTAAAACTTTACTACCAATTTGCAACTATAAAAATGGAGAGATTGTTAATCACCTCCCACACAGTGATACAAGAGCTAGGCTGCATTGCTTTTATGTGGTCACAAATTGTACAAGAATCTCTGGAATGGCTACATACACACTTTTTTCAGCGGTTGATGTTTGTGTACCATAAACCAGTTGACTAAATACACAACAAAAATTCAGATAGATACTACTTTTAAAAATACTCTGATTTTAAACAGTTATGACTAAATAATTTTACTGGAAAGATGTTACAATAAGAGGTTATTAAAGAAAAAATGATTTCAAACTGAATTCATCCAAGTTATACAAAATCCAGATCTGTATCTTTTATTTCCAATTAAACCTATTAAGAAACCACTAACATAACCTATTGGCTGGGTTTACACATCAGAGTGAGCCACAAGCAAGCGATATTATCTTAGAGTTATATGAATCCAGTCCGTCATATATGTAGATACAAGAGATTAAAATACCATCTTCCTCTGATGGGCCTACCGTATACAGTATGTTACACACAATAAAAACACAACTCTGGATGTGTCATCTGGTAACAAACATTGGATAGTCAGTGTATTTTTGCAACAGTTTGAGGTTTTGCAAATTATCTAATCTTGATAGGTTTATTTTCTGATAGTACTTTGATCCTGAGTCAGTTTGGTGTAGTGAACCACTTTGATATAGTGGTTAAGGCACCAGATTAGATACTGGGAGATTCTGACTTCCAGTTCAACCTCAGGCACATGGCCAGCTGGGTGACCTTCAGCCTGCCACTCTTGCTCAGCTCTGAGAAACAAGCAATGGCAAACCACTTCCAAAATCTTGCCAAGAAAACTGTAACGCTTAGTTTAGGCAGTTGCCAGGAGTCGACCCTGACTTGAAGGTGCACTTTGCTTAGATAATGTCTTAGTCTGAAGGAGAATTCTCAAGCAATACTACTGAGGAAGTAGAATGAACTTGGAGGCCACATACAAGAAATCAGATGGAGGGTGTTATTATTGTATCATGCTGAAGAGGAACATCTTGTCTTAAAAAAGAGGAGTTTTAGTTGTGGCTGAATTGTGCAGGCACCATCCTATGCAGCCACCTCCCCTGCAGATGCCTGTACTGTAGACTCAAGCTTCTTTACAATCACACATTTTAAAAGACATTATACAAGTAAATGGTTCATATTATCTCTAAAATTGTTACTCTGTACTGAAAACAAATTCTTGTTTAGAATAGAATAGAATAGAATAGAATTCTTTATTGGCCAAGTGTGATTGGACACACAAGGAATTTGTCTTGGTGCAAATGCTCTCAGTATTCATAAAAGAAAAGATACATTTGTCAAGAATCAAGAATAATAAGATACAACACTTAATAATAGTCATAGGGTACAATCAAATTATACTAGGAAACAGTCTATAGATCGTAAGGATACAAGTGACAAAGTTACAGTCATACAGCCACAAGTGGGAGAGGATGGGTGATAAGGAGTGATGAGAAGATTAATACTAATTGTAGTGCAGACTTTGTAAATAGTTGGACCATATTGAAGGAATTATTTGTTTAGCAGGGTAATGGCATTTGGGAAAAACTGTTCTTGTATCTAATTGTTCTGGTGTGCAGTGCTCTTCGTTTTGAGGGAAGGAGTTGAAACAGTTTATGTCTGGGATGTGAGGAGTTTGTAAATATTTTCACAGCCCTCTTTTTGACTTGTGCAGAATACAGGCCCTCGATGGAAGGGAAATTGGTAGTAATTGTTTTTTCTGTAGTCCTAATTACTCTCTGAAGTCTGTGTCTGTCTTGTTGGGTTGCATAACCAAACCAGACAGTTATAGAAGTGCAGATGACAGACTCAATAATTCCTCTGTAGAACTGTATCAGCAGCTCCTTGGGCAGTTTGATCTTACTGAATTGGCAAAGAAAGAACATAATTTATTGTGCTTTTTATGACATTTAGATAAATTTAATATCTCAGAGTCTAAAAATCAAACCAATCATTCAAGATAGTCTATGGGCAAATAATTTTTGGACCACAGGGCAAATGTAATTTTTTTTTGGTCTTATCGAGAATTATGTCATGCTGCCTGTTTCTAGATTTTACATCATATGCTAGCTAATTTTAAGTTTCCCCTAATTTATGTCTCATCATCTCTGATTTTTCTCTCAGCCCATGTAAAAAAAAAAAATAATTTCTGGCTAAAATTACTACATTTGGGTTGTAAAAAATAGGATAAGTAAAGGATGTAAGAACTAGTTTTCTTTTTGCAGAAGATATGGTAGATATATCCGGGTAGCTTTCTAAGCGAACAAAAGTATAGCAATTCCAAAAATCTAATATTGATTGACATTCAACTTTAAAAGGTTGTTTCCCTCCCCCCTTAACTTACAGAATTTTACAAGTTGTTGGAAAAAGTAAAGTTTTCTTATCCTTTCTGTCCGGAGTTTCATGGTTTTCAACTCAGAAGCTAAGGCCTAGATTAGCCTTCCATCATTTTTGTACCCCCTAGTTATGTTGAACTATGACTAGTCTGGATGGGATAATGAAAGTTATAACCAAACATCTTGATTGCCCAGGGTTGGAAAAGCACTGCCTAGTCTATTAACAGAAAGTATATCTGTCATTAAGGACAGGAATAAACTGGCATAGTTACACAAAGTGTAGAACAGTGACCTCTTCTGGTAAAAGAAAGTTGTACTTAGAAGAAATGTATTGTGTGTTATATATTTTTTGTTCACAGAGCAAAATGAATAGTATGATTAACTGATCTCTTAATTTACTTAACTGAAAACTGCTGACAAATACATTTCACACAGAATGACTCAACATTCCTCTGCAGTGATTTAAGATTTGTGTTCTCTCATAGTTTCATTAATTTTAAGTTAATGTGATCATTTGTGAATCATTTTTAATTATAAACTGTCTCAGGATCTCATTTAATGAAAAGTAGTCTAGAAATGTTTTTGATCAATCAATCTGATTGTGGAATTTCTTATATTAGAGTGCAGAGAAAAATCTTGGATCAACTTTTAAAAGTTGCGCCAGAAAGCAAACACAGATGCAACCACTTATATGACTTTCAGTAATCTCAAAAATATTTATTAATAAGAAAATAAATATTGTTATACCTAGGTTTAATGCAGGAACTTTGTGACATTTCTGTTCTCTTTAAAACCTGTTCATAAAGCATAATCATCTCAATTATGACAAATCATGGCTTGAACTATCCTGCTTTGCATGTAATGAGTCTATCTCTTGTATTAGGTTCAATAACATTTTTAAGTTGCATTACTGAAATAAATGAACTTTTGCACGATATTCTAATTTTTCAAGTTTCACCTGTATTTATGCTTTATGTGTTGCGTATTATACAGTGACTGGTTAGAGGAAAAATTAAATCAACTGGACCAGCTTCCTATGGATCATCAAACCTTGATCAAATGTTATTGAATACAACAATCAAATGCAAAGGTGGGCATTTAGAAGTTACATGCTTTGTGGGATCGTTGTAAGAAATGATCAATAGACAGATCCAAATTCTGTTTTTAAATAAGGAATATCACTCATTTTTAGAATTCGCAAAACTGAAACCTAACTGAATTAGTACACAAGTTCTGGAAAAATTAAATGTGTTTTCTCTCCCCAAACTAAGCAAGTGATTGAATAACTGAAAGATTAAAAACTGGTGGAAAAATTACTGTGTGGGATTAAGAGAAATGTGGTACTTAACATAAAGTAATTTTAGGTACCATCTTTTGAAATTAGAAGCCAATAAGCTTAGTATGTTCCAATGCCATCTTCAAACTGAATTTGAAACTCTTAATAAATTATTGTCCAACCCACGCACCCTAATAAATGGGGGTCGTAGAATTTGTAGTCCATCTTTTCCCCCCCAATGTTAAGTATGAATATATTATGATGAGAACTGTTGTATGTAGGAGTAGGAACATCTTAACTTTTTCATATTTTTGAGATGGATACCCATGCTGTCCTACTTGACCTCGATTATCACTTCTAATAATGATGATTGTTTCCAAGCCCAGAGTTTTTCAGATATATAATACTGCAACTTAGAAACTTTCAACAAGTTTAGAGGCTCTCATTCTGCTTTGAATAAAGTAAAAAATACCTAATTTGGTTGGGGAAAAAATCCTGAGAATATTATGAACTTAATGTAAGCACTTAATTAGAAAGCTTCTCCAAATCTCTAGCCAAAATATTTGCAAATCTACAGTAACAAAACACAAAACGTTCAGGAAATTTTTAAGGCTCATTTCATATTGCCTGCATTCAATCATTACCTGAAACCACTGAAAAACCTGGCATGGATGGGCTATATCTTCCCACTTAATGTAGAAAGGATAGGTAAAGGGATTCTGATTTCTCTGTACAGTACTTGATTACATTGTTTTAGAAAATTTCCCAGCCTCTTGAATATAGCTAAAGCAAAGATTAAGGGAACAGCAAAAACCATATGGCACTCATTGTTGAAATTGATGGAAACATTATACCTCATTGTGATGTGCCCAACTGATGCATATTATTGAGGACAAAGAAAAGCCAAATTCCCAGAGAAGTTATTTAAGCAACCCCATAAAAAAATATTCCTAAGATTTCAATAAAGTGTAACAAGTATAGAATGGAATTAGACATAAAATTGTTCTTTTGGGTACAATATGTTTTAGACATAGTTGATTTTGATAGCACAAGAAAACTTAAAAGAACATGGTAAGACTGTGCTAGCATATAAATTCCAGAAATCTAACTTGCAGAGGTATTCTCCATTCTGATTCTCTCCAAAATTTATTAATTTACGATTTTGGGGTCTTTAATCAACATAGTCAATGATGTCTATGTTGTGAAAAATTCTTTTTTATTATTATTAATTTTTTATTAATTACATTACTTAGTGTTTAATACACATCGTGTTGTCTGGGTATTTAATTTGCTTAACAATACATATTATGTTCTTAATCTCCACCTCTTTTTTCCAGCCACTGATAAAATAAATTCCATATTTGATAATATTCTGTATCTTCTTTCTGTTTCATGGTGTGAGGAATTATGTGGGTTGCATTCCCCTCTTCTCAGAAGGGACTTTGATTTCAGAGCATGTAAAAACCTCATCTGAAGACCAATTTTGCAGTAACCTGTCTCTAAGCCTATTTTATCTGTATGCATGTGGCAACTGGGTGACAATCAAATCTGTGTGAATTTATCTTTTCTCAATTGTTACCAACACAAAGTAAATCATAAGAGGACCAAGAGCTTCAAGAAGTATATTAAAGCAGAAGTCAAATTATTATTCAATTAGTCCAAAGTATATTTAGTTTAAATATCTTTTTATTATACAAAATATCATAGTAAAACAATCCAAAAGTTTAAAAAATACATGTATATATATTTCAAAATACATACACATCAACTTATGAGTTGCCAAAAAGGAAATAAGTACATATTTGAGAAGCCAGTGTGATAGATCTTTAATTTTGTTTTGACCTGAGATTGCTGCCTCATTACTATCCATCTTCAATGGTATGTGCAATTTGGCTTCTCTATTCCTTGAACTCCAAGAATTGCCGCAGTCTTTTCTTATGTTCTGAAGATACTTGCACTGCACTAAAAAAGACAGAGAGAGATCAGAAAACAGATAACAGATAATCAGAGTTGGAAAGGACCTTATAGGTCAACTTGTCCAACCCTCCCCGCCCAAGCAGGAGACCCTACACCATTTCTGACAAATGGCAGTCCAATCTCTTCTTAAAAGTCTCAAGTGATGATGCTCCCACAACTTCGGAGGGCAAGCTGTTCCATTGGTTGATTGTTCTCACTGTCAGAAAGTTTCTCCTTATTTCCAGGTTAAATCTCTTCTTGTTCAGTTTCCATCCATTATTCCTTGTCTGGCCTTCAGGTGCTTTAGAAAATAGCTTGACCCTTCCTCTCTGTGACAGTTCCTCAAATATTGGAAGACTGCTATCATGTCTCCCCTGGTCCTTCTCTTCACTAGACTAGCCATGCCCAGTCCCTGTAACCGTTCTTCATATGTTTTATTCTCCAGTCCCCTAATCATCCTGGTTGCTCTTCTCTGTACTTTTTCTAGTCTCATATTTTGAAACCTTGTTCCAAGATGCATTAAAATACACACTATAAAAAGTTGTGATAACCTCCTGGAACATTTTTCTAAATAACCTTGGCTGAAGAAAAGGAATCTGAAATAAGGAAGTTAAGAAAACAAATTCAGATATGAGTTATTTCCTCCAATCCTGAAATGGCTTTAGTCCTATTCAGACATTTGTTAAAGACTGGGGTAGAGCCAGCAAGGCAGGTACTCTGGAGGCTGCCCCCTGGAGCTCTTCAGAGGGGCAGCCTCCAGAGTACCTGCCTTGCTGGCTCTACCCCAGTCTTTCCACACTGAACATAAGGATCTCAAGCATGTTAAGCTGAATGCACTTCAGCTCACTCCAAACTGTTTTCAATACAAGGTCAGAGGAAGCATAGACTGATTTTTACCTACCTTTTTTTTAGATAGGTAAAACAGGCTTAGTTCTTGCTGGTCTTCTTTTAATACTTATTTGATTGACATAACAATGCATTACATTTCATTGTGATGTTCTAAACGTGCTTTATCCAAAAGGAAATTGACCTTTCTTGGTTGTTGTTGTTTTTATATTCTTTGCAGTCATCTGGTTATATTCAGAAGACTATACATCTTTCTATTCCCTACCGGTTAGAACTGAAGAAGCTTTTTGGATGAGAAGTTGAAATGTTTTCAAAGAAAAACAAAAAACAGAAAAAAAAGGACAACTGCCTTTTGGAAAAAGCTCTTTGGAACAGCCATGACCTGGATGATTGAGAATCTCCATAGACATTTCAATGTGATGATTAATCTTTTCTTCAGGTGCTCAAGATATGTAGATAGTGTTCCTCCCATCTTTCCCAATAACAATCCATCCATGGTTTTCATTCATCCATAATATATTTTAGCACGTTAGGAAATGAACACTAATGCAGTTTAGATCCTTCAAACTCACTTTAAATGTTCTCCAAAGGTGGTGGTTATCCGATAGATTGCAGTTTTTAGTGATGATCTCAAAGCAAATCGAAGGGTCTTATAGGAAGTGTTTGCAAGATTTCCTGAAGTTTTGGGAGGTTTGCTGGAAACATGAGGAAGTTTGAAGTGTTTATCGATAACCTAGAATGAAAAAAAAATCCAACAAAGAAACATATTGACAATATTTTTAGCCTTATGTAAAAAAAAACTATACACTACCAAAACTCTTGTCAGTTTGTAATCTTCAATTAGCCAAAATAGGACACTATAGGGCAGGGGTCTCCAACCTTGGCTCCTGGAAGCCTGGCGGACTTCAACTCCCAGAGTTCCACAGCCAGCAAAGCTGGCTGTGGAATTCTGGGAGTTGAAGTCCGCCAGGCTTCCAGGGGCCAAGGTTGGAGACCCCTGCTATAGGGCAATTATTTTTTTAATCGTATTTCAAATATGCTAACTTAAAGAATGTGTACAAAATCAGGGATTCATTACTTCTATGGCACTGAATTTCAAAGGATTTCAGACCAGTTGTATTTGCAAACTTTTGGCTGCTGCATGCCACCACAGTCAGCCACATAATCGTTTTTTCTGATATTCCCTGCCAGTTTCCCACAAGCAAAGTCAAATGGGGAAGCCAGCAGGAAGTCAGAAGTCACTCTTGCTTCAGTGTTTTTTGCCCATATGTTGTCGTTCTGTTTCTTTGTTTGGATAAAAAAGTATCTCTGAAAGATGACCCAACACATGGGTCATTTACTAAATACTAAATCCTCATCAAACGTACTAAAACAATTCAGAAATCAGAACATTCTAAAAACTAACCAATATAATTCAATTCTAAAAAAAACCTGCTAAATATTTTAAGCCATGCTTTAACTATAGTTCACTCAATAAGCCAGTCAATCAGCCATATTGTCCATGCTAATGGACAATATATTATCATGATTTACAAATTTCAAGGGCTATACATCTACTAAGCCAAAATTTAATGAACCACATGATCTCTTACTGCAATCATGGGGAAAATCATGCCCAGAAAAATGACTAAGTTAATACAATTTTAATAATTGAGGTATTTTTTGTGACTGTGCAAGTTCTTTCCATGTCTTCTCCAATGCAAACGGATTGCGGTAAGCCCTAAATAATGAAAATGCTAGCATCAACTTTGGAAGCTAAGCCCCATGAGGAATAGAATTACCTCTTATCAATTAAAATACTGTTCTGAACAATATCATTTAAACTTCTTAAACAGAAGAATGGATCGTGCATGCTTTGCATCCAAAGGCCAAAAAAATTGATTCAGAAAGTATGAGGACAGGAAGAGAGCACTTATCTGCAGCTCCTTAAATCAAGTACAAATCCTCCAGGGAATATACGATAGCTGTAGCTATGGAATATCCAAAAAAGGATAGAGCTGTTTTAAGGTGCTACAGAAGGAAGTGCTACAGTCATAGTCCACCTTACCCTTAAAAGCACCTTTTTTTATTTTAGCCTAACCAATATATCTTTTTTAACCATAGGAATAACATTTAATAGACTTTAAAAGAAACAGCAAATTAAATCATTTTTTCTAGTAATGTATTATGGCTTCATACTTTTTTCTGTGAAAAAAATGAAGGCACCTTACCTCCTGAAGTGTTAGCAAAGTACTCAGAATTGCTGGCAGTGTTGTTTGAACAACACCATACCTATCTTCAGTAAATGAGCTCGCTACAAGATGTGATAAACCTTTAGGAAAAAAAGGGTAATTTTTAATTCCAACCAGTTAAATATCATGAAATTTAAGATTTCAGTGTTTTGTCATGGGGCATGGTACCCAGGCTTTTATGAAAACTGTGTGGTGGCCATTCTTCATTAACAATGGAGGATTTAGTATCTCCAAAATCTAAACACAATTTTCACAAACCCCTGAATAAGTCCCAAAGATTGAGTGGATGAGCTGTTTGCTGGAATAAATAGAGGAGAATCTGAAAAAAACAACCCAATACCCTATACACTGGTCTACTGCCTGTCTCCATAAGGGTCTAACCTAGCCTACCAAAAGCTAACCCGTGAAACAGGTAACAGAAAAAAGTATTGCAACTTCTCAATAAAAAACCCAATGATAGGGTTATGCCTTTTTGTCCTGTTGGGCAGAGGTACCCAACCCCCAGTCCATGAACCAACACTGATCTGTGGCATGCCAGAAACTGGGCCATGCAAACAAGTGAAGCCCCATCTGTGGGATCCAGGCAGCATGTGAAACCACGTCCCCTCTGGGCTGTGGGAAAACCTCTCTCCAAGGAACTGGTCCCTGGCACCCCAAAAGTTGTAGGGCGTGTGTGTATGCACATATCTTAAAAAGCTACCCACAGATTAATCTTTAATATTCAATTACCTTAAAAAAACAGAGCAAGTAACAGATATATGGCAATGTGTTACTTATTTGGAAGATGTTTCAGATATAAAGAGATTGTTCCAATTATTTTCTGGGTTTTTTACATTTATTTTTTAAAACTTGTTTAGGGGTATGGGGGCTTTTGGCAGTTCATTGAACTTTTAGTACAGTGTTTTATTGTTTCATTGTTTATTTTCTGTATTGTTTATTTTTTGTAATCTTCTTTTGAAATATGAAAAATCTTTTTTTTTTAAATGAAGAGATTATTTACCTTCCAAAGCCCAAATATGCATTTGGGTATCTGAAAACAGGGCTTGGATTGATGCTTCGGGGTGCTGAAGAGTAAAATGTTTTGCAAATTAATCAATGAAATTAGTTGCAGGTTTTAAATACTAATAGCAAATTTAATAATCAAGAGCTCTACTTAAGGTGTTAATACTTTCAATGTTCAACTGATTAATTCTAATTTATTTGCAAACCAAGTAGCTGATAAATTACACCAATTATTAAAATTTAAATTAATAGTTTAAATTTTAAATTTTAAAAATACCATTTAAAAATCATTGTGCAAAATTATAGTTTAAGGATTAAATAAAAGCATTAATAAGAATACTTGCCATCCAAACAAGGCCAATCATTGACTTACTGCATGCAGTCTTACCTTGTTGAAAAAATACATTATCAGGACTCGTTTTGACAGGAAACTTTTGATCTGAAAGAAGAAGAAATCTATGAAGCGCAAAAGAACATATGAAGTAGTCCAGAATAATATAAAATTCCAGTTGTAAGGTTTAACCAAAGTTTTTCTGCTCTACAGGTAGTCCTTGACTTACAGAAGTTCATTTAGTGTCTGTTTGAAGTTACAACGGCACTGAAAAAAGTGTTGTGACCATTTTTCTCATTTATAAGCATGGCACCATCCCACTAGTCATGTGATCAAAATTCAGATGCATGGCAACTAATTCATATTTATGACAATTGTGGTGTCCTGAGGTCATGTAATCACCTTTTATGACCTTCTGACAAGCAAAGTCAATGGGAAAGGCAAATTGTGCTACTAACTTAACAATTGCAGTGATTCGGTTTCCGGTTTCGCGTGGCTTCGGGGCAGCAGGAATTCGCGACAGCTCGCGATTCCTGCTGTGCTAGCCGTCGAGGTACCCCCGACCCAGATGGGTCAGGGGGATATGGCTGCCCTGTAGGGACAGCTGAAGAGAGAGGGGAGTCGGACAGGGAGGTGGGGGTGTCGCAGACCCCCCCCTTCTCCGGAAAAACCCCTTTTTCCCAAGGCGGTGGAGCGGCGGTCAGCAATGGCCGCCACGAAGAAGCCAGCAACCGGGTAAGATTGCGCTGGAGGAAATGTGAAGAGTGAAAGTTTTGTCTGAGCTGGGTCAAGTAACATCTTTTAAATTGCCTGGAACTGAGCTGTTTGAATTGCTGGAGGATACATTGTATCCCTAAGAAGAGCGAAAGCGGCGGAGAAGCTGTTAAAGGGAACTTTCGTTTTTTCTTCACTCTCCCACCCCATGGAAACAGCAGAAATGTTTGGATATATTGGACATCGAAAGTGAATTGTTTTGAGAGTTGAAGCTAAGGAACAAAAGGATTTTTGGATATTGAAAAATTTAAGAAATTGGAAACCCTTGTTGGAGGTATGGATTTCTGATTATTTAAAATTGACATTTTAAGTGGGAAGGGAGAGGAAAAAAAAATTGGAGCAGAAGCTGAAAAAGGAGGAGATTGCCTAGAATCCCAAAGAAAGATATATGGTAATTGGACCTCTTTGACTAAACATTAACCCCAGAAAGAGAAAGAGAAGAAGGAAGAAAAGTATTAACTTTTGGAATTTTTTTTTTTAATTGTTTTTGATTAAAAATACTGGTGGTTGTTTTGGGAAAAGTTTCTCTTTTCATAATGGCATTGTTTGTGGATGAACTAAAGACTGAATATCAAAAATATAAAAAGGAAGATTCTTTGGGCGCTTTGTTTCAATTCTTGGAAATGGCGTTATATACTTATGAAAAGTTGATTACACAGCAGAAGGACTGGGACAAGGAAGAAGAGGAAGAAGAAGCCATCTTTGATGAACAATGGGTCCCTTCCGGAGAGGAGGAGAAAAAGGATAAGAAAAAGGGGATTTTAAGAATTGTAAAAACAACCAAAGGAGAGAAAAATGAGCGAAAAGGTGGAGGCAAGGTTAGAAAGCAAAGGAAAAGGAGTGGAAAAAGAGAGGAGAAAAAACAAAGGGGTAAAAAGGGCAAGGAGAAGAATAAGCAGGAGAGAAAAGGGGGGAGGAGAGGACTTGGTGGGGGGAAGCAAGATCTAAAGAAAAAAAGTTTATTTAGAGACAATGGGTGAATTTAATTTAGGATAAGAGAGGGATTCTGGAGGGTACATAGGTTTGTGTTTTTATATGTGTATTTAGAGTATAAAATTCATTATGTAATTTTAGAATCTTTTAAACAGAATCCCAAGAAAAATTGTTACACGAGGTACTCTTAAGTTAGGGTAATGAGTTATAGATGTTACTCCAATTGGTGTATAGGAGAAGTATAGTAAAAGAAAAAAGATGAATGGATAGTTGGAAATAGAACAGACAAAGAATGTTATTGAAAATGGTAATAAGATATGGAAGGATATATAAAGGCTTTGTTATGTTTTTTTTTGGATTTTGTATATTGATAAAAGGCAATAAAATTTTAATTAACAAGAAATAATTTGGATGAAAAGGAGAAGTAGGGATAAGATATGAAGTTAAATAGATAAAGTATTGATACTATAATTTGGAATTGTTATGCTCTATTGGTTTTTTACTATTATTTTTTCCTAGAAAAGAATTTATAAGCTGTTATGCCTTGATTCTTTGTGCATTGTTTTTATAAAAATGGTTTTTATATATATATATAAAAAAAGAAAATGATAATAAGATATGGAAGGATATATGGGGTGAATATGATATTTGAATTTGTGTCTGTGTGAAGAGTTTTAACCCGGGATCAGACAATCTTCAGAAAAAATCTTTTAGTTTTGTTTATGTTTTGTGTTTTGTATGTTTGTGTATTGTGTCTTCTGTAAAATTGTTAAAAATCTTTAAAAAAAAAAAAAAAAGAATTAATAAAACCTTGGAGGAATGTAATTGTAAACAAGTCAGAAAGAAATGAATATGATGACTATAAAATGGATAAATATAGAAAAGAAATGAAATTGAATAAGAGTAAAGAGAAATAATGAGAAATTTGCTGAAAGATATTTATGTGTCCATATGGAAATGGGATAAATTAGAATTATGTTGTATAAAAATAATGTTTTATCCGACTTGTAAAAATTTATAATGTTAAGAGGTTTTATGTACTTAATGGTTAATGATGTGTTGTTTGTCTTTAAAATTAATAAAATTTGTTTCAAAAAAAAAAAAAACAATTGCAGTGATTCACTTAACAGCTGTGGCAAGAAAGGTCGTAAAATGGGGGCAAAACTGACTTAACAAATTTTTCACTTAGCAACAGAAATTTTGGGCTCAACTGTGATCATAAGTCAAGGACTACCAATACTGGGCTGGACAATAGAAAGCACAACTGGAATTATAAGAGTATATAAAATCCTTGCCTTAGATCTGCCTATTGTCAAAATTGGTGACCTGAGGGACACTGTCAATTAAAAAAGAAAATTTTACCATAACATAAACTAGCTCCCTGGGGTTCTCTACCATCCTAGCTGGACCTGCATATAAATATGATGCTATCAATTTTGTTCTGCAACATGGCTACCTTTAATTAAAATAATCTTCATAAGATATCATCTGGAATGGATCAAGGAGCTTTGTGACCACTAAGACAGATATTTAGGTATCTGAAAGCACCACTTTGCTTGATCCTGAGCTATAAATATACCAAGTCTTAAAATGATTGGAATTATGTTTTTTTTTTTAAAAAAGGAAATGCACTATATAAGTGTGCCTGCTTAATAACCATTCATTCAGCAACTGTTTGAACTTATAGCAATGCTTAGCAAGTGGTACCTATGGCCAGTCCTTGGAGCTCCAGCTATTGCAATTGTTCTGACCTAGGCTTCACAAAATCATGAAACAGACTCCTTTCCTGACAAAACCCCTTTTTATTAGGCTAATGTGAATTCCTATAATTCACATCCAGCAAAGTCCCGGCAAACAATATTTCAAAACCACAGACCTTATCAGGCTTGGAGAGTGGCTAGGCTGATAGCTTCCAAGTGCAATGCTATACAAGAAAATAGTTGGCCAGGAGTCTCTGAATCATGAACAAATCTTCACACTAATTAAACAAACGAATTATCTCCTGCAAACACCACTCCCCTTTCACTCCTCTTTATTCCCTATGGGAGGGGCCATTCACCATCCACCTGTGCCTTTACTCCCGAATCGACCCTTGTGGCTTAATTATTCCCTTCTCCTGGCACCTCTGCGCATGCACACATTGGGAACAGGCTCCAGCTGTTCTTCTGCCCCACTGATCTCTGACTCCGAAGGCAGCTGATAACTGTTGAACAGCCCTGGCCACATCTCTGCTTCCGACACAGACCACTCATCAAAGCCTTCCCCAGACACCAGGACTTGCCCATGTTCCTCCCCAACCTCCTCACTGTTCAAGTCTGCCACCAGCTCTGCTGGTGGGCCACAACAGCAGTATCTTTACAATCTTCACAATCTGGGCACTCAGTGATTGGCTTGTAAATACAACATTGCCATATCCAGTGGTCACACGATCACCATTTGAGATCTTCATGCTGGTTCCCACAAGCAAAGTCAATGAGGAAGCCATCAGGAATATATAGGTATGAAGTCAATGAGGAAGCCATCAGGTATATATTTAAAGAATATATACCGTGCAGACAAATGTATTGCTTGATTCGTGGCAATACCTGCTCTTTCTTGTTCTGTAACCACATATAGAAAGAACCTGGCTCTGCTGCCTCCTTAGCATCTTTTGCAACCACCATCACTGGGTGAGGTTCATCAGGATAGCCTGTCAATTGCAGATCTGTAAGAGAAATCCATCCTGTTTTTAAAAAAAGTTATTTCTTTAAAAAAAGTTCCTCAATAATTATCTTACTGGACGATCAAGATCAAAATTGACATAATAATATTTCCTACCTGAACTTGATGTCCATAGTTTTGGTCCTCTTCTCATAATATGGGGACTTTGGACAGATCCATGCCAAGGAGAGTTTAACTCCAACAGTCCAGGCTTATGACCCAAAAGGGAAGTATTAAAAGGTGATCCTAAATTGCTTCCAAGATCAGGTGCAGGTGATGTTTTTAAGGGCAACAGAGACGACTTAACCAGGGGATGCATATGGGCTCGTGGAAATATGCTGGTCCTTGGCGTCTGAAATGAGCTTCCTTCAGGAGCTGCTCCAAGCAAGGAATCATATTTTAAAAAGCTACATTCAGGATGCCTTGCACCAACAAAGTAAGTGGCAGCTGCTAACTTAGATGCAGCAAAAAACAGAGTTAATTCTTTTTGTACTTGTATGAAACACAAAAGAAAATTACTGCTACAATTTCCATTAAGAAAAGCAAGACTGCTGAGCTCTGAAGTGGCTATGCTAAATCGATATTAAAATATCTCGGAATGGGCTTGATGAAACAAAAATAATTTTTCTAAGAAACATTTTACTACTTTCCGATATTTTGCATTTCGAGATTCACATTTTGAAACCGACTGTGGAAGTAATTTTAATAGATATGTACATATGACTTTATAGCAGCTGAATTGATTATTATTAAATGGTACTGCAGAAAGGACATTTACAAAGACAGAAAATGGGAAAGTGACTGAATATATTGTGGTTGACTTAGCATGTTGTCTGAACGCCGCTGAGGTTTATAAGACAAGCCATGACTTACGGAAAGATGTAAATCCAATAATGAATCTCCAAGTTACATCTGGAGACTGTTTGGTATCTTTTGATCATAAAGAATGGCTGGCAATATAGATATTATATAGAGGGAGCAGAGTAGAAATGATGAACAGGGTTTAGAAGATCAAAGTAACTAGGAGCCTTTCAGTCTTGAGATCTTTGAAGATTATCTTAGGATGTTATCAGAAGGAAGAGGACCCATTTATTTCAGAAATTTGAGAATAGAATTGTGAATGTGAAATTATTTCCATTTCAACTGACTCTCTCATCTAAAAAAGTGGCCCCAAATATTTCTTTTGTGCTGATTTGGGACTATTGTAGACACTCAATAAGGAGAATGCTTGCTCTCAAAAGTGTTAAATTCTCGAATTTGGGACAAAAAATCCCAAAAAACTAAAATATAGAATAACTGAAACTGGACTATTTGCACATAAATCTCTGCAATGCAAGCAAATGAGATGCTAAGGTGCCATATGTAGACCACAACCTACAGGTTGCCCACATGTGGGAAAAAATGAAAGATCCATTCTTCTGAAATTCTTTAATTATACTTGTCATGGTTATCCTTGATAACAGAGTCTGAATAACCCAATGTATTAGGACATAGACCACAGCAATGTAAATTGCCACAATAATATATTTGGGTACAGATAGGTACAATTGAGTACAATTGGGTACAATTGAGACTGGAAAGTCATAGGCTGAGGCACTACATGACCAGACCTGATTTTACAACTGTTTTAATGGTGATTGTTAGGCAAACCATCTGGTTGTAGAATGCAAACCATTCTCCTGAATGGGTACTTTTGCCAGAAACTGGCAAAAATAAATAAATAAATCACAAATTGTGGTCTTGTGATTGTGAAGCAACCAGTCATACATATCAGCTGGTTACCGAGTGTCCAAAATGTAGTCATGTGTTTGCTGGGGAAGAGAGGGGCATGACATGATTTTATTATGCCAATGAAACTATGCCAAGAAATTAAATCTAAAGCAATTCATTAGCATGTTGCTCGTTATTGGACAAAAAAATAAATAAAATGCCAGTGAAAAACCTCACTCTGGTCTTTTTATCACTCTTTCATGAATGCTACATTAGTACGCTAGCCAACTCTTTTCCTAATGCAGTTCTTTCCTGTCTGATAAACTTGATGTGATTTAAAGGCTCAAAAAATGCATAATAAGGCTATCAGATTTTGATTTTGCAAATCCAAATGACCACTAGATGGCAGAAAAGAAATATCTCTATCTCTCTGCTGCCACCTAGCAATCATCTAGATCTTGGCACCTCAGATTGGGTAGCCCTTGGATTAAACATTGTCCATTACCTGGAGAAGTGAAGGACTGTGTCAAGTCTCCTGCAGATGGCTGTTTCAATCTTCCATTTGCAGCTGCAATCTCTTGTTGGATTATCAGCTTTTGTGTCAGATCGCTTAGTAGGTTCAAACACTCCCCGCAAATTGAAGTCCAGTTATATGGATGTCCACCTGTCAGAGATACACAGAATGCCAATTAGTACCTATTACAATAATCTAAAAGTCCCTTCAATTCTGATTTTAATTAGATTTAGAGCAGAAAGAAAACCACTTATTTGACAAAAACATAATTTAGTAATACTAATAGAAATAATCATTTGTTGTAACAGCATCAATAAACAATGTGAGATACAGTTTCTAATCTAATACACATAACCAGACCAAATTTAATGGAGCAATATATGTACAGAATTTACATCCTCATACAATATAAACTTTTATTTAGAAGTCTTTTGCTTCTAAGCTGTTAAATTATCAGAATCAAGCTTACACATACTGGAATGTCAGAAGTGATATCCTGATATATTACTATATGGGTTGATTGACTAATAACAATTTAGGGAAAATATGCAAGGTAATTATTCTAATTGCCATGTTCTGTTTTAACACCTCGTTACATTCACCAATGGACAAAAAGTGCAAATAATTTTCTTTTGAAGTCTTAAGATATTTTCTCAGTCAGTTTTATTCTGACCATAAATACTCTGAATTCCCAAAAATATAAAAATCTGTATCTGTAATGTATAAGTAAATTTTATAACTAAATATTCATAATAAAAAGTCATGTCATGCTCACATTCAAAACATCAAATGCAAATACAACTCTTCTCAAATGAAATCAATTTATTTCTCACTCTTTATTACTTCCCTTTTCATTTAACAAAACATCAGTAATTTTTCAAGTACCTGGTTGGCTGAGGCTAAAGACCTCTTGACGACGCACAGAAGAATATTGAGAAAGAAACATCAGGTCCTGTAAAGCCAAAAACTACAGAGAAATTTTTTTTAGAAATAGTGCAAAGCTGGCTTAATTTGCTTTGTAATTTCCAGAGTTGAACCATAATCATACAAAGTTTCTTCAAAAAACTTTAAAATGGGCAATCAGAACATGTGGTTGGATTCACAAATTAAATTAAGACATAGTGTAGTTTGCTTGGCTTTGACAACAAACAAGTGCCAATCAAAGGGTAACTTACAGCTAATGTGATTTTGACACGCCAACTAATAAAAACTCGGTGTTGTTGCCAAATTCTCCTTGTAGTATTTCTATTATAATCACACACGTAATCATACCACCTGGCAGCCTCCACATCCAACCAGAGCCATACCTTTAAAAGGGGTGGGGGGTTGCTGTTTAAGATTTTAGGTAAACACTGTTCTGCTTCTTCTGCAAAAGTTGGCTGGACAGGAAAGTGATGTGCCTGAAAAAAGAACACATATACTGAAGCAAGAATAAGAATCCATCTTTTATTGATGTTGCTTAAGGCATAAAATACTCATTTGCAAGTCAAAGTAGCAAAATCAACAGATTGATGAGAATGCTAGTTATTCAATAATGCCATGATGCTGACTTTATCATAACATAAGTTGTATTAAACAGGGTTTTTTTTTTTAAATGAAAAGCTACTTTGAGAGCAGGGATAGTGTGTTTGAGTAGCAAGAGGCCTGTGGCACCCACCTCGGTTGAAAAAATTCTGAAGAGATGCCATGCAATGTACCAAGTCATGAGTAGAAACAGACCACATAACCAGCTATGATACAGAAGAGACAAATCCAGGAGACCAGCCACTGTGTCTAGAAGAGGAAGATTGCTGAAAGACAAATAAAAGAATAAAAATGAATTCCTTCCTACAATTTGATAGGTGTAATATAAATAAGCAATTTATCAAAAATACAATTTTCTGAGCCCTAAACACAGTAGAGCTAATCCTTGACTTACAACTGGTTGCTTAGCAACAATTCAAAGTTAGACCTCACCAAGGGAATTTATAATCCAGTCCCCATGGTCACATGACTGAATTTTGGCATATATGATGGTGTAAGCATTGGACTTTTTCCCTTCAACCAAAAAGAATGAACTTCTGAAAACCATGGGTTTCAAAAGGAATCCTTTATTGAAAGGGATTTTATCTCAACACTAGGCAAAGCAGAGTCTAAGATATCCCCAGGCATACAGTCATAGATAAAGGAAGTTAGAACCTCTCCCCTTATTTAGGTGTGGATTTAGTCAAACAAAGAACCAACATGTTAACTGCCCCCTTCCCTTCTCTGGGAAGGTATCTTAGCAGAGTTCCCAGGAGTGTCTTCCAGAGCTGGAATTTTTATGGTTCCTTCTCATCGTTATCTCTTCAAGAGGTGATAAGTTTCTGGACATCTGGCTCCACTCCTCCAGTTGTATATCATATGCAAGTTATACAGAATCAATATAGGATTTAATATATTCAGATTACATCAAAAAGGATTACTTGTACCAACTCCCCCCCTTTCTTCTTCCATTGAAGAATGGCAGATACACGGATCTCACAGATGGTTTGCAGTTCTCACAGTCACATGAATATGTATGAGGGGTTGTTTTTTACTGAAAACTGGCACTGCCAATATCTTGCAGAACTAGTCAATAGCAAACAATTGGTTCACCTAAAGAACTGTGGTGTTTAACAACCGCCATTGTAAAATCAGGTTGGTCACAAGAGTAATCTGCTTTACGATTGTCACAACTTATAGTTATAGTGAATAAGCTTCCTTACAATCGAGAACTACCTACAAGTTATGTAAGTGAAAAAAACGAATATTCAAAGCTGTGTTTTCAGTAAATTTGGTTGATGGTTGCTCAATATATTGTTATTGTGATATCATCACCAATATTTTAGAATATGTATATGCTGTTTTTTAGGAAAACATTTTTAAGGAATTTACTTATTAAAGTTATCAAACAAATGTTTCACAAAAATAGTTTATAGCTCTATTAGATTCATGCTATCACCTGCAATTATGTCCCTTGAAACCATTGTACAGAATCCTTTCAATTTACAGATACATTCTTGGAATATAATCCCTTCTTAGAAGCATTACGTCCTCACCAATAATACTTAAAAAGCAAACTTTATCCTACACTTCATTACAACCTGTGATCTTAACTGGAAGCACTTATTGTCATGCCCCTGGTGGAGACTAACTCTGAGGGAGAGGAGGATCAGCCGACAGGGAGTGGAAGCATGGCTCTGGAGGTTGTGGAGGAGGCTGGGGAAGGGCAGAGGCCAACTGAGCAGTCAGAGGAGGACCCAGGCCCATCCCCTATCCATCCTAGGGCATGCAGGGAGGAGAGGATAAGGTAAAGACGTGGTCTACATGGGAGGAGAGGGCCTTGATCCTCTTCATGGGCTGCAGTTGTGACAACTGAGTAAGAGGACGGACCTGAGTACAGGCAAACACTGGAAACTAAAGCGGGAAAATATCTCCAGTTTATAGTTCCTCTCTGTTTGGCATCCTTCCCAGTGTGTATTCTGTTATCTGTGGACGTCCTGCAGCCCTTATGTTGCTTGGTTTGTGTTGCTTTTTTCCTTCTTCTTGTAGGAGTTTTTTGTCTTCCATCAAGGATATTTGGAGCTTGGAAGCAAAGTGAAGAAATAAAAGGGGCTTCACCTGTTTTCTGTGACTGTGTTTGTTTTGTATTCCACCCTGGGTCATCATACTTATATCACTTTTTATAGTTTACAGAGCAGGGAAGATACAATTCAACATAAATACATGTTTATAGGTACTAACCTATCAGCACGAAAGTTCATTGTGGTCATTATCCATGTCCTTGGAATATAACCTGAGAAATCATAAACAGGACAATCAAGGGGAAACATCACAGGGATATATTGCTTTGGTAAATTATGCAGAACTTTCAACAAAAAATTATACTGCCAATACAAAACCCAAAGAGTTTGTTTTTTAATATGCTGATTTGGATCCAAATTTAATTAGAATCATCTGAGCACCATCAGGGCATGGTTGGTTATAATAAACCTGTTCCACTGATTTCAAAGTCTCATTATGTCAAGATCACAACCCAATATAAATACCTTCTTGTATCTATAGATTGCTCCAGGTATAGAGAAAAAATTTGAACCCTAGAGAGAAAGACACATCTTCCTTCTGTGACATCTTAAGGGTGCTACCAATACTATCAAAATGCAAACAGAAGTATCAGTATGGAGGGGAAGAGAGAGCGATCCTTGTTTCTCGAGTAGATTCAGATCACCATTTATACACAGACTCACATTTTACATTACTCACAACACACAAAGAAATGTTTCTTGCATCTTATAACAAAACATGTTTTTCTATGCTCTACTAACTTGGACTTCTGAAATCACAGTAATGGGCTTAATCTGGTGGAGTTGCCGAAAACTAGCTGCTATACTTGGCAAAAATAATATCACACAGAACAATCTTGCTGTGTTCCCCCAAATGGCCAGTTTTTCTAGGGAGCCAGAATGATATAATAGTCAAGGCAATCAGATCCAGACTTGGGAGAACTAGGTTCAAGTCCATTCTCAGTCATTAGCAGAATCTATCACTCTCTCATCCATCATATTTCACAGGGTTGTGGTGTGAGAAACAATGAGAGGGAGTGTTATGGACATAATCTTGAATGTTTGAAAGAGGGCACCATATACAGTAAATGCAATAAATAGGCTCCTCTCACAGTTATATTGCCCATATGGATGTACAGGGGGGAAAAAAGGAACAGCTGCAGTAACTCCTTTTCCATTGATCCCAGGACCAAAAGTTAGATTCATTCTGCCTTAAAACCAACTCCAGTGCCTCACCTCTTTCTATCATTTCGCAGAACAGGAAAGGAAGGGATAGAGAAGGAACTCTTACCAAAGAAGTAATAAGCAGCACAGAAGTTTCTAACCATATAAAATGATTCCACACAACTATGTTTTGCCAGCAGTGGAAGAGATCTTCTGAAGCGCAGATACTTGTACTGCTGAAAAAATTATATACATATATTTTTGCATGGAAATCATACTGAACGTGATGACTTTTTCATGCTTTAAATTGGACAATCTTCCAATCCTGCCACATTATAGGAGCTTACCTGATAAAGTTTCAGGTTAAAGTTTTATTTCTTTTCCTTCTTTAATACAGTAAAACATTTATTAGCTATAATTTATGCACTGCAACTACACATCAATATACTTGTTTAGTTGCATTATTGCTTTGTGACATATCCCATGACAGGCATTCAGTACAAGGAGGTTGCACTAGGTGTATTTTGATAAAATCATTTTTTTTCATATATTTTGACAGTAAAATATAGGGTTCCATGTTCTATCATAAGTATATGCAGTATAAAGTTAAGACTATGCTAAGATCTGTCCTTCGTCAAAGAAACAAAGATGTATTTTGCACACAGCAGCATATTTGGTAGTGGAAATGATAAATATCAGATATATTTGTCCAAGTTTAGTGCTCACTTCTCCCCCATATTATTGATCAGTCACTTTTCTCAACCACTATACATAGAACCATTTTTTCTCTATAATTTTAAACTGCACTAACATTCTTGCAACTTTATGTGAATTCATGCAGCTATAGGTCTGGTTCCAAATTTTTTTAAAAAGAGCCTGATCACATTGTATAACTGGTCTTCCATTTCTGGTTTTCCTGATGACTAAGCAGGTCTTCCAAAATAAATAAACCTGATCTAGACGAATGAGAATAGCCATTTTTTTTCAATGGGTAAAACAATTTTAACAATGTGAAAAAATACAAAAGTTGAAATTCAATGAAACTGGTTCAAGATCTAAAATTTTCTGATATAAGTCATAGATTAAGTAAAAGGAACCAAATATACTTAACCCAAGTTAGATAAAGATTTTCCACATCAATCAAGAGATTGCTAAAACTGACCTGGAGAGTCATTGTTGAGGGAAAATAAAGATATATATCAAATAAATAAATACTCTTGCTAGCTATATATAAATACATAATATTCTTGTCCTAACTTGACATGTTCTTTTAGGTACTATTCTCTAGGTAACACACAGAGATTCTGCTATCTTCATAACAAAAAAGTTTACAAAACATAAGTAAAGTTGTACAACAATCTTATTGTTGTCTTAAGGTTGTAGCTGTTTTATACTTGCCTTTTCAATCAGTGCATAGGAATTAATTGGAGTGGCTTATAAATAATGAAAATAAATGATAACTCCCAAGTAGCCAGTTGCAAAGTTTCCTAACAATCTTGAGATGGACAGGTTTCACAGAAAAAGGGACAGAAAACATATTTTTCTGCTTAACAAGTCACACAGATATAAAATTGTCCTCGTTAAATTGTATCTCCCTACATGCAGCATTCCCAACTTTCATCCTAAGAGTTGAAACATCATAACAAGCCATTATATGACTTGATTGTATTGGTTTTCAAGGTAACATATGAATGTATCCTATAAAAAAACCCACAGCATAAAGCCACAGGGTGGAAGGTTTTCTCCATCACATTAAAAATCCAAGCCTGCATTGGCTTAGCTTAATGTGTGAATATTGTAGGTATTTTTCCTGGGCATATCCTGGCCACTATTGCAAGAGCAGATATAAGGTCCTCATACACTTGTATTTTACCAACTTACTTGTATGGCAGGAAATGAGAGGTAGTTCAAATTGTTGACAAGATATCGGAGACTGTAACTGTAACCCATAAAAGCTCCAAGGAGTAAAAGGAAGAGATGGTATTCATTCAGGCATGTGTGAAGGGTAGCTTCAGCAGCACTGCAGCAAAACAGCAATTTTAGTTTTTGCATGCAGTCACGCAGAACTCTATTCTTTGCTTCAGTTTCAAAAATATAGGATCTGATTTTGAACTTCTTAAAAAGAGATATATGGAATGTTACGAACTTTCAGAACTCCAGGAACTTCCATTTGATAAATGTTCAAAAAAAATCTGGAGATCATGAGAATGGAGAAGATTGGTTCAAATACATGATGATTTGGTACTTTTGGAAGGGATAGGAATCCTCTTTTTTGTAAACTATTTCCCCTTATTTTATAAACAAACAGCAAAGTTTCACACAAGTTCTTTCCCACAGCACAAGTGTCTTAATACTATCTAACAGGAATGTAAAAATATTCCAGGACTGTAATTAGCTGCTGTGAAAATAGTTTTTTTCTGACTGATTAATGCCTCAGAAGCAAGAAGCCTCAACGTGACTTCTACTCAGAGGTAGCCCAAAAGAATATACTCCTGCTTACTGGTGCCAATGATTTCTTACAGCGATTTAATCCTTAAAGAAGCAATTGGTCTGAACAAAATTATTTGTGTGATTTCTTCATTTGAAATGGAGGGCGGGAGGAGAGAAAGATTACTATTGGTTTGTTTGTACAACATACATGAATACCTAAGTCATTAAGGCAAAAAACATGGTGTCCAAACCCAAAATCTGCACTCTCTCTTTGCAGTGGGGAAAGATTACGAACACACCCACCAGTCTGCTATGCCATCTACTATGGCTTGTCTGTTGCTGGTACACAAAAATCAATGAACTGACCGGAGAAGATCCCCAGACAAGCCAAGGGGTATAAACAGTATTTTAAAAAATCTGGTAATGCTGTTTTTATTCATTTTTACGTGTTATGTATAAATGGAAAGCTTCGGGATTATACCTTTCTGTAGTTGTAGCTGTGCAGGGCATGGACAAAAAAAGGAACTTCCCCTTGGTCATAACTGCAGCACACCAAGCCACCAGCATCCCCATCACAGCATGGGCAATTGAATGGATCACCTGCTGCGGGTGGATAATCTTGCTTATTAGGGCTAATCGGGAGCAGTGAATAGAAGGCACAACTGCAAAGTAAAGAAAACAAAATTAACCATCTCCTCCTTAAAGCACACCCTTAGATTTCCTTCCTATTGCATCATGTTCCATACTAAGGCATTCCAACCACCACCATTTATTTTACTATTAGATAGCTCTTAATAGGAAAGGTATTGATATTCAAACCATCCCACCCATCAAACCACCTTCAGAGATGTTGTTCAATGATAAAGGTCAGCTTTCTGAGAATTCTTAGATATTGAGGATTCAAGGAACAATTAGGAGAATAACTCAATTTCTCTTTGGATTATAGAATAAGAGAGATGTCAAAATGAAGCTTAAAAGTAAGGATATATTCAAGACACTAATCAGGGCCAAGGTGTACATCTTAATCGATGTCTTTCAGTACCCACCTGTGTGAAATTGAACATTGAAGATATTTATTATCAATATCACTACAGACAGCAGTAGTATGCAAAAGATCACATAGGATGTATACAAATCATTGAAAGAATCTGGAACAGAAAAAAGTGAATTCCTTTTGAGAAAAGACTATTAAGCAGCTATAACTGAAACAACAGTTTCGGACCTGTAAGCCTGAATAATGCCCAAAGAGTCTCCGCACTGAGGATATTACCTAATTGTATAATGAAATGTCTATAAGAAAACAACCAAGCTCAGAGAGCACCAGAGATTCCATAGTCTCCAGCACAATTCTCAATTCAGTGTCCATGGTTGCATGTACAAACCATGCTTGCCGAGAAAATTTTAGCTGCCTTTCCCCGAATCTTAGTTTTATCTAACTTTAGTAAAAGCAAAAGGCAACTAAATTATTCTGGCAGTGTTTTATGTTGACAAGATTTTGTCAGATGGCTTTTTTAGTTAACCAAACCTCTAATTAAATTAATCAGAAGTTATCATAAACCATGATCAGAGATGTGACAATCTGAAATGCTGTATAAGCGTTATCAACATAGGTACAAAGCAGCGTGATTAAAATACAACAAAGTACTATGCAGCAGTATTATTCTGTAGCATGGTTATCCAACATTGGGTGAATTTTGTACATACTTGTGATCCACTGAATAGGATGGAAGAGGTCAATACTGGTAATGCTGATAAACACTGCCACACAGAGAGGAAGCAATAGCACAGACCAAGCAATGCTTGTTGCTGCTCTCCATCTTAAGATCTAGAGAGAAAAAATGCACTTTGTTTCCATACTTCAACACACAAATTACCAAATAATATTTAGATCAAACATCTGCAATTCTGATGGTTGGGGAAAGATAAATGTGACGTTTAAAAATAAAAATTCTGGCCACATTTGACTACACATACTCAGTTTTATATAAAATATGTCACATAAATCCAAACAGAGATCACAGTGGAATAACTGAAACAGTTTTTAATCTGAGATTGTTACAGGTCACCAGAACAAGGGGAGTTAATTTGAAATTAAGATGATCCCATCCCTCTAGCATCCAGGAATGGGAACTGGAAGCAGAAACAGGGATAAAATAAGGCAATTTCAGCATCATTTCTTTTAGTTTTTTTTTTAAACACATCTACAAACTCCCACCCTTTCTCACACCATGGGTAGGATGATCTAGACCCCTACCATGCTTCCACAGACTTTATTTTAATCTTTTGTATTTCAATAATAAAAGAGGCATGAATTTGCCAAATAGTGTAACTTGACTTGGGTACTGGCCAAAAGGCTTGCTCCCTAGCAAACAAGGGTGGCCCTCAAATTATTCCATTAAAAACCCTTGTATCATACCAAACTAGATACAATATGGTGCACGAACACACCCCTAAAGTACGAGTGGCAAATTCACTAAAATTATCCAGAGGCTGTGGGAAAGAGGGTACTTTTATAATCACAGATTTCAATCTTGGAAGTCAGTGATCTCACAGTTTATACAGGCAGAGTGAAGCACGCAAGAGTTATGAAAAATTCTGATTCTAAAGCTCCATTCACACAGCTGAACGTTTACAGTTCAAGTTCCAGTAAGCTGCCAGCCTTGCTAGCACGTGGGATTATTGTGTAAGTAGCTCTCAAAGGCATGTACAGTTGTCCAATCCACAAAAAAAAAAACTGTACTTGCTCAGGCCAATTGTATCTGAAACATACAGTACTTGGACAGCATTTTGTTTAAAAGTACTATTGACATGAAAAAGATGGGGAAAGGGAGCTCAGTCCATCACTTTTATTGAGACTGGTTAGATTTAACTTTTTCTCTCCCTGACCTGCTAGCTAGCCTGATCACTGATGCCCTTAATGTTGTGTAATTTACTTTGGGATTATTTTGGAGGATATTTTTAATGATCTTAATAGCTAAACACTAATAGATAAGCTTTTTCAATGGTTACAGAATGAACAATTATTGCATACTGATATAAAGTATGCAAATGCAGCATTGACCTTACTGAGGATGAATGGGATAAAAATATAATTAAATATGCCATAATCCTTAGCCTTCTGGTTCCCAACTTCCTGCTTTTCAGGTGTGTTATAATTCTTAACCAACTTGGCCAAAGATTGGTTGGGACTTCTGAAAGTTGTAATTCCAAAATATCTGGATGACACTAGATTGGGAAAGACTACAAGTTATTTTCCTTTTAAAGTGACAAGCAACAGAATCTCCATTTCCCATGCTCAATTTCCTAAAAGGAGAAATCTTCCTGCACTAGCAATTCAGCAAAATTTCTTTTTAGTTTATTCCCTTCTGACAAGATTACAAAAAAAAAAGCAAAAGCTTCAGGATTTAACAGACTACCGTAGCTGGTTTCATACATAAGTTTAGTGATAAAGTTATGGTTTATTTTAATTGTTGAATGAAAGACAATGCAGGCTTCACAGATAAACACAAAGCCATATTTTGTATATCACAATTACTGGATTTACACATATTTACGTGCAAAGCAACTGCTTTAGGGCTTAGCTTCCCACGTGAACCCAGCCATTGAAACCTGCTGATAGCATTACGGCTCCTTTCATCGTTAAAAGCAAACGATCTGCCAGTGGCAATTTCAGAATTTTTTATGGAGGAAAAAAAGATGTCCAGCTTAATAGAAATTTTAAATTTAAAAAGAGTGGCGTCTTTGTATTTTCATCATCTACGTTGAGCCATTGCAGGCGCGTGTTGACATGAATCCCCCAAATGCATATAGCAATTGCAGATTCTCATGCGAGTATCAAGCAAGCATCCTTTAGACACTTTTGTATCACGAATCATTATTCATCGCAGTCACGAATATGTTGATAACCGGCGTGCACGCTTAGTCATTAGGCGCGTTTAATACGAGCGTGGAATTATACATACACCGAGCTGTTCCCGCGTTGAAACATCTCCCATCGTGCAAAAAAAACAATGAACAGTATCGGTTCCCGGATGTACTCCCAGCAGCCATCGCTCTCCTGCCAGTAGTTGGTCAATGGCTTCAGTGACGTTTTTGAACCCGCCCAGAATGTCTAATCTACGAATCCCTTTCCGAAAAGTGGAGAATGGGACGAGAAATAGTGGGAAAAGAAAACAAAGCCCAGACCATATATTACAGTCGTGGGGGGAAAACCACGCCTTTAAGCTGGAATCCATCAAAGCAGCAAAAAGTGAGTGGGGGGTGGGGGGGAATGAAAAGCACATTTTGCAAAACTGGGCCAATAACTTCTGTATAAAATTCCTGACTTTTTCACTTTCGAAGTCGGACGTTTAAAAACATTGACCATCCACTTTTTGTCTCTCGTGGGAGAATGCAAAAGATGTTTGCATCTTTGACTAATTAATGCTTATTGGAAGATCTTAGGAAGATTGCAGTATCTGAATATTGCTGCAGTTCATGTTTACTGCAGAAGAGCCTCCACCGTTAAATGGGTTTTGCTTCCTAGCCGGAATTATTATATAAGTAAGGAAAATGAAATCTCCGAGAGATTTCTTGGTCACTTCTCAAGTTATATTCATGCAGTGTGTTTTGGCAACGATATAGAAGTTATTTGCTATCACTCTTTTGCATTTCGACTTCCCAGTTTTGCTCAGCATTTCTCAATCTGCAACTTTTAAAATATTTGGATTTCAGCCCCAAGAATTTCCCAGCCAGCAAGCCCAAATAGCTTAAAAGTTACTGAGGTTGAGAAACCCGGGGCCTGACTGACGGTTCTGGGATTGCGGAGTGGCCTCCTATCCGATTTCTGTCCAAATCCGACTCGGCTGAAACTCCTCAGGGCATCCACGGTTGGCTACCTGCTGACACCGTTATAGCCCATTCAGGAAATAGATTTTCTGGGCTGCTTTTTTTTTCTTTAAGGTGACTCTGCGACCTGAAAGGTTAACATATCCACTATAGCTTAAACTGCCGGAAAAGCTTTCCCATTTAAGTTAGTCTGGGCTGCAACTGTTCCTGTAATTAAAACATCATTTGAGCACATTTTAAGGGTACCAAGGTAGGGAAAAATGCATTTGCAATTGATTGTTGCTGTCTCTTTAAAGGGAGGAGTGGGAGGAAGGGGGAGAGCAACGTTGATTGGTCAAGATGCCACAAGAGACTTCTGTCTCTTTTAAGAACGAGAGACAGCGAGAAAGGGGTGGGGTTTCCTTCGTGCCTGATGTTTCCGGCAATACAGGTTGGTTCTCGGCGTCTTCAGTCGTTGTATTGCCCCGAGGAGGTAGCGACGGCGCCGCCTGGTGGTGTGGTTGGGTAGGACTCTTGACTGCGGCCTGTCTTCAGGGAGAGGGATAAAATCCGTGTTGGGCTAGTAACACCCCATTCCACCCCCACCCCAACTCCCAAGAGATTTCAGATGTGAATGTCAACATAATGTGCCTTGTAAAATCTGTTCAAGAAATTGAGGGTGGTTGGATCAAACCCATTTCCCCAACATAAGAGCGATGCATTATTATCTGCTTTTCTTTAAATGACCCTAACTATTTAGAAACATGTTTCTGTAACTGTCGATCTGCAATTTTATTTCTTCTTTATTGTAATTTTGCAATCATGGGCAAAGGGAGGATGGAGGTTACGTTTAAATATGGCCAGATGATAAGTTTTCTTTGAGGGTACTGTACTCCGTGGGTAACAGCAGTGTATAAGGTGTGCTTGGAAAGAAAAGAACCCCAAATACAGATTTCTGTGTAAAAATTTTTTAAAGCATACTGCAGTAAAAACAATTACATTTCACAGTGCTGCTGCAAAATCCCTTAAGCATTATGTTTTCTAGTATAATGTAGTACAGTCCTGTGGAAATTATAAACTGATTTTTTTTTTTACTTGGAAAAGTACATGCTTTTGCTTCATATTTTTCATAGAATGACCAGAATATATAAGCGAAAGTCGAAATCTGTTGGGCTACAAATACTGCTAAGATGATTTTTTTTCAACGTCTGCTAGAAATATAGATTTTTATTAGCCAATACAACTTTCCCACTTCTTCTCTGACTGAATGCCAGCCAGAGTATTCTTTTCCTTGCATTAAAGTTGTTTTTTTTTTTAATTCTTCCATTTTTAATCCCTTTCATTCTGAAGCTTAAGGAAGTAAACATAGCATTCTCTCCTCTCTTCTCTCTCCCCCCCTCCCCCCAGTCAAGAGAGTGACAAGTGCAAAGTACTCAGTGAGTTTCCAGTATTGGTGGTAGGAAGTTTAACCGTGTGCACACATACTGCTTGCCAAAGCAACACATAATGGGATCTCAAGCAAACAATGGATAATGACTTCTCTGTACAGTTTGACTGTCAGACTTTTTTTCTTTTTATCCAGCTAAATTGAGATATATAAAGGTATTTTTCTCAAGTCAAATTGGGTGAATCAATGATATTAATAGAAGATGACATAGAAGAGATAATTTCCTTTATACAGTGATGCCTAATTGGTTTGGAGTTATTTGCATTTTTCCCTATCCAAGCATTTCTGCCCACTAGGTTAATGTATCCTCTCAATGCTTGTGGCAAATTTGTATTCTAAATTATATGAACTGATCTGGAGAATCTGTTGCATGATGTTGACTAGCTGCAAGAGCTCTGGAAATCTGTTTCACCAATGAAGAATAGAATTATGGATTTCAGTTTAAGACAATATTTGTTCTCTTTATATTTTTCAGAATTTTGCTCAATTCCTGTTAATAAACTAAGGATATCATTGCATGAATGGCAGCTGTGGATGACTTCAAGTTCCAAGGTACATTTCAAGAAGGGGTTTCCAAAACTTTTAGATTGTTTTGTGTCATTGCTTTGCATTGAGAATTTAATCTGTCTCATTTATAGTGAATGATGCGGCCACTTATTTTTAACAAGCAGTGTTATCATTGTGGAACTGAATACAATTATCCTTTCCTAATGGGAATTAGCTCAAGGTGTAATTATTTTTAATTCACCAAGGAATTCAAATGACATATCCACTTCATTCTTTGTATCTTCTCCATAAAATATTCTGCTTAAACCTAATGTCAGCTTCTCCTTTGGCATTTAATTGTTCCTTGACCAAAACAGGAGATGCAGTAGATGGGCCTTTGGTTTCATTCAAAGCATATTTGTTACAGCTATATACAATAAGATTAACTCAAGTAACTGAGAAGGTGTAATAAGCCAGAAATCTTCCTGATGTTAGGTAAGTATTGTTTGTTGCTATTTGTTACAAATCTCCCTGTTGGGTTTCTGCTTTGTGGTGCTTCTTTTTATATTCAATTTCAGAACACAGTATAATGGAAAACAGCATTTTTAATAAATAACAATTCTGGTGAACTCAGTTCTAGGGCATGGATCCAAAGCTTTGTTTAACTGAGTAAACAAATGTCTTGGTAATTTGACAATATATTTACTTTAGAATACGATACAAGAGTTAATACCATATAACTGTATGCCTTGAGAGGAAACGCTAAGAAAAATAAAGTCTTCTGCAGGAAATGTTTGTTTTTCAGAATTTGATGATGCAGCTAACTTGTTGGCAGCCAACCCAGATGCCGTCACTATAAGTATTGATGAACCTACTGAAAAACCAAAGAAAAAACATGGACGCCTGCAAGAATCTGGAAGAGAAGAAGACGATGAACTTCTGGGGACAGATGATTCTGATAAAACTGAGGTTTGATGAAAACATACTGATTCTATCCGACAAACTGCTGTTCTTCCTCATATTGTTAATAAACACTGCACATGTTGTGTATAAAAAAGCAGTAGAAACTATTAAGGACAACTCTCTGCAGGAAAGAGACACGCTAGAATAGTCTTGGGATGATTTATATACTATAAATTTAGATCACAGCTAGAAACCATCTAATGGGATGAGGGATTTCCCCCCTTAATATAGTGTTATTGCCTTGAATCATCCATTAGCATTGTGCTGATATTCTGTACACAGATGTTCTTGCCATTGTTACAATCTTGGTTTGAGTTTCTGGTTCAATAAGTCAATATTAAAGGGATCCACTTATGTGTAAACAGATTAGATTAACTTTAGGATATTCTGCATGGCTTTTTTCACTTCTAATATCAATGCAAACTGGATATAAATGTCCACTCCAAGAACTTTAAAAGGGAATTTTGTTCCTGTCAATAGACAAAAATTTAGTGACACTACTTGATTGCCTTTAATATTAAATCTGAACTCCTATACAAACTTTGAAATAGGTTGAGTAAATTCACAGCTATCTAGCCTAGAAATGGAAAGAATATATGTGCATATATGACTGGGAATAAGAAATGGGTAAAAACTGGGTTTGGGTCAAACCATGAATCAAATAATTTCATCATTCCCAGTCATGCATACGTATATATTCTTATAGTGCACTAGAGCGTGGTCTAAATGATTGGGCTTTGGCCAGGTTGATGCCAGGTTGTCTCTCTTTCTTACAAGAGACTTGGCAAAACTACATGCATGTGCTTTCAGTGAGACGAGTTTGTAGATTTAACATAATGTAAGTAACCCTAACATAAAATATATGGCATAGATTTTCCTGAAAGTTCTGATTTTCAGCACAAATGTCAAATTCAACTTTCTCTGGAGAGGTTCCTGATTCTAACATAAGTGATATGTGTAAATAATATAGTTGAACAAGAAAGAAACCTATACTTTCTTCTTAAAAATCCTATCTTCCAGTTGCTTGCTGGGCAGAAGAAAAGTGCTCCTTTCTGGACATTTGAATATTATCAGACATTTTTCGATGTGGATACATACCAGGTTTGTCATTTCCACATATGTGTTTGGTGTACCATGTGCATAATGTGTTTACTTTAATGAAATAGTTTTCTTTTTTTCTTCTTCTTGTTTCCGTGAGACAATCCTGCATAGCAGATCCTGCTCTATATTTATTTTGCTACTTCCTTGTCCATATGTGACTTAACAAAAAGGTATACACGACCATTCCTTTTGAAAATCTTCCAAATTTCCATTGCTTCTCTCTGAAAATTTAAATAGTTGGAATAGAACTTTATGGGTATGATCATCATTTTTGCACTTTTTCATGAACATATATTATTGTTTAAGATTTTTCTTATTCGTCATACAGATAGTCCTCAACTTATGACCATAATTGAGCCCAAAATTTCTGTTATTAAATGAAACATTTGTTAAGTGAGTTTTGCCCCATTTTATGACATTTCTTGCTACAATTGGAAGAGAATCACTGCAGTTAATAAGTTAGTAACCTGTTTGTTAAGTGAATCTGGCTTCCCCATTGAATTTGCCTGTCAGAAGGTCACAAAAGGTGATCACACGACCCCAGGGGACACTGCAACCTTCATAACATTTCATGTTTTTTTGTCCTTTTTAAAAACCATTTTGAACATTTGGCATTTCTTTTTTTAATGTAGGACTCCAGTCTGCATTGTGTGACCTATTACTTTGCCAGCATGTGAAATTAAGGATATTGTACAATAGTTTCCATGTTCCAATAAGTCACCTGTTTTAGTATTGGAATGTAGATTGACTTCTTCCATTCTTTTGGCTACTTCACAGATTGTAAATTTTTGGCATGGTTTTCCAGATTTGCTGCCGTAGCTTGGTTAGAACCATATTTCTGTGGGTATTCCATGACTTTCTGTAGCTAACTTCTAACTTCTTCTAGTACTAGATGTGGAGATATTTCCTAAGGAATCTTGGATGTTGACATTTCTATTATACAGTAATCTTGTCTGATCTTTGAATCAGTTCTAACTGTCCATTGGTATACCTCACCATGCATGTAGTGTTGATCTAATAAACCGTTATTTACTGCTCGGGGTTGAAAAGACCTCTATTGTTTTCTCTCATTTATAGCCATCACCACATTGTGCTATTTTTTAAATAGTGTTGTGTGGTTTTTTTTTTTTTCAGAATTCAAAGCGACCAGGCTTACACCTAACATTAAACTACAAGGGCTGACTTCATTAAATGCTCAAAGCAAGCAGTACCAATTTACGAGTTAGCTTATTTGCAAACCAAACCTATGATTAAGGGAACTAACAAGGCTTTTTAAAAAAAAAATAGAAGGAAAATGGCTGGATTTAATTATCCAAATCATGTAATTTGTTTGCTTTTGGTTTCTTGATGTATGAATGCAAGCAATATGTTGCACGTTGTTTATTTCTGTCTGAATAAACCATACTTAATTTGCCCAAGATCCTGATTTCCAATGGGGCAATGTATAGATGGTTTTGTTAAATCCAAAATGTGTTCAGTATTTCTTTAATTTAAACAGTTTATTTATCTTTAGCCATATGATCTATGTTGTTTTAATTATTATCAGGTTTTGGACAGAATCAAAGGATCTGTATTTCCAGTGCCAGGGAAAAACTTTGTGAGACTTCATATTCGGAGTAATCCTGATCTTTATGGTATGTGCAAATAATACAATTTTGAAAAAGGGATTTTCTCCCGCTTTCATGCTGAATACAAATAAGTCAATCAAACTAAAATGGGAATTTGCTTTTGTCTCAAATTAAGGTCCATTTTGGATATGTGCCACACTAGTCTTTGCTGTTGCAATTAGCGGTAACCTTTCAAAATTCTTCATCAATCTGGGTAAACGTGATTTTCACTACGTGCCAGATTTCCGCAAAGGTTCGTAAAATTGTTTCAAACGGTTCATATCTGTCTGGTTTTTATCCAGTGAAAGAGTACAGTAGCGGGGATTGCGGTGAAACAGTTTGAAGAAGGTTGCAGCTTTCTTTGCAGCCAGAATGTTGAAAGGCAGTCAGAAACTCTGATTCTCAGGGAAGGCTGAGGAAGGAATCTAGACCAGGGGTCTCCAACCTTGGCAACTCTAAGACTTGTGCACTTCAACTCCCAGAGTTCCTCAGCCAGCCAGGAACTCTGGGAGTTGAAGTCCACAAGTCTTAATGTTGCCAAGGTTGGAGACCCCTGATCTAGACCATGTTCTGACAGAGAGGAGAAGCACCACTCCTTCTAGAGATATCATTCAGGACAGAAAACAAACTTGATGGGCTGAGCTCAAGCAAACTACCCACAGGAGGCTCGGCATTGCAGCCAACCCTTGAAATCAGTGCCTCTCGCTCTAGGTAGCCAAAGGTGCAAGGTAGGTGGGCAGGAAGTACAGCATCTGTACAGCTTTGACTTCAGAAAAAGGCAAGAGGGGATCTCACAAACATTCACACAAAGGCTGAAGAGAGACCCAATTCCTATGATGGGGTCCAGGAAGAGGAAACGATGCCAAGCTCACCAACATGAGTAATCCCTGGTAAAAGAGATACATTTGCTTGGCTGCTTCCGCTAACGGTGCCAGGATGTATTCTCAACCAGACTGGAGCAGGTGGTTCCTGGATCTATCCCAGGCACGTGTCGTCGTCCACCTTGTAAACCACGGCAGTAACCAGAATGGATGGGTTCAGTACTTGTAAGAAAAGCAACAAGGTGATAGGTCACCCCTCACATAAACTAAGAAACAAATAACTTGTCAAATTAGATATTTATCCCAGAGTTACATTGCCATAGACTCTTAACTCTAACTGCTCAATTCTTTAATTAACAGCTCTGTCCTGAATTGCTCACTTGTCCAAGGGGCTTCCATTTTAAAAGATGTGTAGCAAGGAGAGAAAGATAAATGAGTAAGATACATGCACATCTTAAGGTCCCCAAAACAGCTTTCTATTCCTAATGGGCACATGAAGAGGCTCTCTCAGAATCCACACATTCCTTGGCAAATCAGTATATTATTTATTACTTAACACATGCCCTACTTTCAACTCTGGCGAGTAGTCAAAGCAGCAAATAGAATTGAAAAGCAGAGTTCTAAATATATGAATATTAAAGTGTATGAGCCAGAGGCTTAGGGTTGATTTCAGTCACTGATTTCAACACTTGATTCCTTCCCCCCACCCCAAGTGATGGGAGAAATTGTCACTTTCCAAGGTTTGGTATATAGCATGAAGGTTCCTCGTTTAGATTACTAAGTTTTAAAGAAAATCTGGAGGGATATCACTGTAAACTCTTGCATAGTTTACTCTGCAGTTCATGAAGCTGAATATATTATGATGCAAATGGCTGTTAATCTTGAAGTGAATCGTAATCCTAAAATAAATCTCTTTATAGTCTCCATAGCTGCAACAGCCATCTATGCTTATGCCTGGCTAATTCCTCTTGCTCTCTGGGGATTCCTTATGTGGAGAAACAACAAAGTTGTGAACATTGTCTCCTACTCATTTCTTGAGATTGTGTGTGTTTATGGCTATTCACTCTTCATTTATATACCAACAGCGGTAAGTATTGTACAATTAAGTATTTTAGGAAGAACAGGTGACAATAATGTGGAATAGCTAAATAGATCAGTATCAGTTTTTGATACTCCATGCCCAGAGTTTAACTGACAGATCTGTATTATATGATGTAGGACATAATTGTTTAGTCTATTATTTCTTGATTTATTAATGGCAGCTGAGAACCCTAGGGATTGTAGTTCCTACCTACCTACTGGGGAGGGCATCAAGTTGGAGAAAGGTTTCCAAATGTCTGGAAGGTGACAGCCGTTCTTCTCACAAATGTGTGTTGATAGAGAGGCTACAACTGTTTGACTGGACAAAGATATAGGGCTCCCATGTGTGATTCCACGGAGTTCCTTGTCATGTGATGAGGTGCTGATAGGATGAGACAAATGTGCTACTCCTGCATGGCAGGTTTCTCCATCACAGCTGATGCTGATGATGTACCTGGATGATTTTTAGATAGATAGCGGATTAAAATGTTTTACTTTGCAGTCAGTAAAGGACTTTATTTCTTGCCTTTTCTCTTTGTAGATTTTATGGATCATTCCACAGAAAATTCTCCGATGGGTTTTGATGGCATTTGCTCTGTGCCTTTCAGGATCTGTCCTAGTGATGACATTTTGGCCTGCTGTTCGAGATGACAACCGGAGAATCGCATTGGCTACAGTTGTGACAGTTGTTCTTCTTCATGCCTTACTAGCTGTTGGTTGTTTGGTATGACCACCCTCAACTTGTCAAGAATTACCTTCAGTTAATCAATTTTTATTTTTCAATATTGCTTTTATTTAGATTTGATTAGCTGTTGTAGAATTAGACAATGATATGTCTAATTAACCCATTCAAAATAGTTGGAAACTTATAGTATATATTCTATATACGTGTGTATCCATATGTATTTAAGTGTACCATGCCACTGAAATATCTCTAGAAGCTTGTTGGAGGGAACCCCAGAAGGCTTGTTAGAGAGAGAATTAACAGAGTTTTCAATTACTAAGTAACTTTTGGCTTATTTCCTATTTACTATAGGTTGTCCTTGACTTAATGACCACAATTGATCCCAAAATTTTTGCTGTTAAGTGAGACATTTGTTAAGTGAATTTTGCCCCATTTTATGATCTTTCTTGCCACGATTGTTAAATGAATCAGTTGATAAGTTGGTAACACGATTGTTAAGTGAATCTGGCTTTCCCGTTGATTTTGCTTGTCAAAAGGGTTGCAAAAGGTGATCGCATGACTTTGGTAAACAGATATGGTCATAAGTATGAACCAGTAGCCAAGCACCTGAATTTTGATCACGTGATTATGGAGATACTTACAAAGGTTATAAGTGTGAAAAATGGTGATAAGTCACTTTTTCAGTTTCATTGTAACTTTTAATGGTCACTAAATGAACTGTTGTACGTTGAGGACTTCCTGTATTATACTTTTCAGATAGGATCACCTATAAATAGTGTTTTGGTATTGGTTTCCCATATCTGACACTCTGAATCTTCTATCTTGGTCATCTTTGAATATTTTGTTATTTCTATGTTGACTGTTCCCTGCCCAAGTACATTACAAGTAATCCTTGATTTACAACTGTAACTGAATATGGAATTACACTCATAAGTCATGCCAGTCATGAAGCAATTCATCCCATGGCTGTACCTGATTTCATAATCTTTTTTGTGGTAGTCATTAAATGAATGCTGTGGTTGCTAAGCACAATCCATTGTCCACAATGGGCATTTTTGCTAACAACTAGAAGGACATGGGAAAGTTGTAAATCGTGATCACTTATCTGTGGGACACCTCCATAAATGTGGACCTGTTGCCGAATACGCAAAACATGATCATGTGATTATGGAGTGATGCCCAACCATCACAACTTCAAATCCGGATTGCAAATACCTTTGGGGTGGGGTGTTGTCATAGCTTTGAGTGATCGCTAAGCAAACAGTTATACATTGAGGACTCCCTATACAAATCTAAGGGATTGTGATATTCGTGATGTTCTGATATCTCCCTCTTGCTCCCCATTAATATAGGCATACTTTTTTGATGCCCCTGAACTGGAAGTCATTTCATTGACTACAGTGCTTCCACCTAATGGAACAATAGAAGGAACAAAGGCTCAGTAAATAAGGTAAGATGTTACCTTCGTAGAAAAACTTTTCACTGTTACAGGACCTACTGCAAGTAGTATATCAGTTTAAGCAGTGATACATGCAGTTAAAATGTGCTTCTATTCTTACGTGGTTATTTCAAGCACATTTTTCCTAGCTGTTGCAGAAGGTTTTTGTTGCACAACAGCTCAGGAGCATCTTGCACAAAGCAATGATTGGGGGAGGTGGTGACATGCCAACAGAATCATGTTAGGCACTTTTAAATTTTTGACATACCGAGGCCAAAAGGTTCGCCATCACTGTTCTGTTACTCTAGTAAGCCCTCTCTGCAATTTGTTGTAGAGAAAGAAGAAGGTACAACAGTATACTGAATATTCCCATGTGTGCTTGAAGCCTGAACTTCCAGCTCAAATTAAAAACTGGCCCAGTAAATAACATTTTAATCATAAAATTCCAGTCTGTCTTCCATCTGTTTCAATCTCTGTATGACCCTGCTGGAACTGATCACCAAATATTTGATGACAAGGTTCTTACCTTGCAGACAATATCCAACTTTTTTTTTCTTCTCTTCTGAGCCAAGAGCGTGTGTGCTTGATCAGTCTGGAGGCAATAATGTGTTGAATGATGGCCAAGCAATTTAAATCTGACAAGATGGAGGTCCTGCTAAGTGGGGGGTTTCTCATAATCTGAAAGAGGATAGGAAGCTTCTTCTGAAGAAGGTCTACATGCTACAGAAGGGGTGTCAAACTCAAGGCCCGCAGGCCAGATCCAGCCTGTGGGATGCTTAGATCTGTCCTGCGGGGCTGCCCAGGAAACAGCAAAGAACTTGCCCGTAGTGCCTCTGCCAGCAAAAATGGAGCTCAGGAGGCTGCGATGGCCTCCTGCAACCCTCTGCGCACAGCCCTCCCAAGCACCATTTTTTCTGGCAGAGCACTCGGGCCATTACAGGCGCCCCCGACACGAGTGATGTTGATCTGGTCATGCCCACCTTGGCCATGCCCACCCAGCCCCTAAGGTCAAACACAACCCGGATATATGAAATTGAGTTTGACACCCTTGTGCTAAAGGAATCATCCTTGACTCAGTTTTATCAATGGAGGCCTGACACTATGGAGTCTGCCCAGCATTGGCCAAACACACGGATTAGGGTTGAACCTAGATTTAGGGTGCCTATCCTTATTTATTGATCCTCTTGCAATCTTTCATTTGGACCAATGCAGTGCATTTTATACGGAGGAAGTAGTTGATAACAATCCAGAAATACTTTTGTTACATAACATAGCTAATAGCAACAGTAGAGTTGAAAGAACTGTAACAGTTGCCAACTTGATTCTGAGCCAAATCCATAGTGCTATTAAGATTGATCTCAAGTCTATTAGTCATTTGATGTTGCTTATTTGAAGTACTGTCTTAGCCTTCTTGGGTTTTTTTGATTTAGGAATTGGGAAAACATCCCTATTTGTTCCACTGTTGGGCAAAATATTGACTGGTCTCTGATTATGAACTACTTTCCTACAAATCTGTATGTGGCACCAGTTCTTAAAAGGTTTTGGTAGTGATCTAAGATAATGGCTAATAGTGTAATCCATGTGGGTGAATTCTATGCCTTTTTAATATCTGTTCATTATAACTAACTTTAGAATTTCTGTTTATCACCTAGGAGATTCCTATGAAGTTCTGAATCAGCTGAATTGGTCTGCCTGAGAGTGATTTTGCTGCTGCACAAAGAGAAGCAACCCAAAATGAAACCTGGACCATGAAGAAACTTTGAGTGGGACTTTGGGTCCCTAGATATCATTTGAATGTAAACACACTGTCTATAAAAACGTATATAGTGTGCTTTTCTGCAAAATGCCACAGAAAGAAATAGAGAGTTATTTCAAAACTTTCCAAATTAAAATAATTACTGTTGAACATTTCTTGTCTTTAGGAACCATGTTTTTTTTAAAATATTAAATCAGCTGTACTTAGTCTTTACAGTTTTGTGGGGAATGGCTTCCTTCCTATGCTATAATACTCATTTAGCAATGATATGACAGAAGAATTCTCCAGTGTGGGGCTACTACAGGTAATCCTCGACTTACAACCAAAATTGAACCCAAAATGTCTGTTGCTAAGTGAGACAATTGTTAAGTGAATTTTGCCCCATTTTGCCATTTTTTGTTGTAAAGTGAATCATTGTACTTATTAAAAAACATGGTGGTTAAGTGAATCTAGCTTCCTCATTGACTTTGCTTGTCAGAAGGTCACAAAAGGGGATTGCATGACCCCGGGAGATTGCAAACCATCATAAGTATGAGCCAGTTGCCAAGCTTCTAACTTTTGATCACATGACCACAGGGATGCTGCAATGGTTGTTGTTAGGGATAACATTGTTTACCCTAACTGGTTTAGGTAAAATAATAAATATGTTATCATGGTTTGTTAGTTAAAGTGTCTGTAACTTTAACTGTAGGAATGTAATTAAGGGAGTGGTTGTAAAAGCACCATAGTAGAAGCAAGACAACGGCAGCTTGCTCTCTCTGGCTTTATGATCCCTAATTACTGGATAGATTGAAGACTACGTTTTTCCCCTACTGGAACGGGAGAGAGAAAGGACTGATTTATTTGTAAGTGAACTGACATTGGATATTCTACACGGACTTTGCTAATTGAATATCCTTGAATGGACTGACTAAAACAATACATGACTAATGGACTGTTATTTTGACTATGCTATAACTCTAAATGGAATAAACTATATTTTTGATAGCACAAGCGTATCTGTTATTTTTACTGTATATTAACTAACATACAAACTTATCTCACACATTTATCTGTATGCCTATCTGACTAACGCTGCACATTCTGTTTAGCTTGTCTCCTTAACCCTGGTTGGGGAACACAGGCATAACACTTGTTATGGGCCCAGAGGCTGCAAAGTCAGTTTAACTAGGATAAAACAGATTTATGTAAAAAGTGAGAGTTTGTGTTGTTACACGTTACAGTAAACAGACAGCTGTGTTTTATTAATTATAGTTTTATATCCATATAAGAAAACATGGCACAAGTCAATCTACAAAGTTTGTCCCTTATATCCAAGTTGGATGGAACAAACTATGTATCATGGTCTATGAAATGTAGTCTACTTCTACGAAGAGAAGGTCTGTGGAACATAATTAAAAATCCACCAAACGTAGAGGAATGGGATCCAGAGATTGAGGAAGATAGACAAAAGATAAAAGACTTTATGCAGAAGAATGAACAAGCTCTTTGCATAATAGGACTAACACTATCTGACCAGCAACTTGTTCATATCCGCGGAAAGCAAACGGCTGTTGGGTGTTGGCAGAAGCTGAAGAGGATTTATGTCCGAGATAACATTGGTGCTCACATAAATCTAACATGGAAGCTTTTCAGGACGCATCTCCAAATGAATGGTGATATGCTGAGTCATTTGAATACTATGAAAAGCATTTTTCAAGAACTGCACGAGAAAGAACTTATTTTCTCTGAACTACACCAAGTCTACATAAATCTATCTTCACTAGACGAAAATTTTGAAAACTACGTCACTTCCCTTGAAATTTTGCCTAAGGAAAGTTTAACTTTAACTGATATAACTGGCAGATTGATTGAAAAGGCAAGAAAAAGACTTGAAAGAGATCAGTTAAGGAGGGAGCAACCTCAAAAAGAAGATATTGAATCTCCTACTGCATACACAAATAAAAAGTTTTTTAATTGTGGAGGAAGAGGACATTTGGCAAGATTTTGTAAAAAAGCAAAGTGCCAGAACGCTGGCCAGAATACTAAAAGTCATCAAAAGATAAATAAAAATTTAGAGTTAGCCATGTATATTAACGGAGCTGTAAAAAATTAATTTATGGGTGGTTGACAGTGGAGCATCCCACTGTATAACAAATGATAACAAAAATTTTATTAAAATGTCCCAGAGTACACAGCAGATATCGTTAGCCAATGGCTGGAAACTGAAAGCTAAAGGTCAAGGTATAGCATATTGTTCTTTCATAAAAGAGAATGTAAAAATGTTATATGTACCACAACTTAAGTTTAATTTAATTTCAGTTAGAATTTTGGTTAAACTAGGATATGTAGTTACCTTTAGGGGAGATAACTGCATAATTGAAAAAGAAGATAAGAAAATTACTGCATCTTTAAGAGGTGAATTATATGTGTTAAATGATAATAGTTTAGAAGTGGCTAACACGGTTTATGATAATAAGAAACCTCATGATGAATGTATTCACTTGTCACACCAAGGGCTAGGGCATTTAAATTTTAAAATGCTTAAGAGAACTGTTCAACTATCTAAAGGAACAAGTTTGAAACCTTATAATAAGTATTTGCAATGTTTTGCTTGTAATCAAAGCAAAAGCAAGGTCATACCAGCAAATAGAGTTGATGGATTTACTACCAAAGAGCCTTTAGAGGTAGTATTTGCCGATTTAATAGGTTCGAAAAAACCAAGTGTAGGAGGAGCTCGATACATATTAAGTATAATGGACCACTATTCTAGATATGGGTTTTGCAATTTAATGAAGAGCAAAACTGAATCGTATCTAAATCTATTTAATTGGATTAAATTTGCAGAAAGAAAAACTAAAAAGAAATTAGTAACTCTTATAACAGATAATGGTGCGGAATTTACAAATAATAAATTCCAAAATAGACTTAGAATGTTAGGTATTCAACATAAAAAGTCTGCACCATATAGGCCACAACATAATGCCTTTATAGAGAGATGAGGCCAAACACTACAATCAATGGCACGTACTATGTTGTCTGTTTCAGGACTACCTGACAATTTATGGGGAGAAGCAATAATGTGTGGTAATCATATATTAAATAATGTTGTTAATTCAACAACAGGTGAATTACCATTCACACTGTGGCATGGTACAAAACCTGATTTAAGTTACATGCACACATTTGGAGCACCATCATGGGTGCATATCCCTTCACAACTCAGACACAAAGGACAGCATAGAGCTAAAAGATTATTTTTTATAGGATATGAATCTAATCACAGATCTTATAGATTCTGGGAGCCAGGTACATCTAGAGTTTACACCAGTGCTAGTGCTAAATTCCTAGAACATGTAGGATGGAATAGATTAGAGCAAGATTTAAATAACAAAGTAATTATTGAACCCTACAAAAGGTAAAAAGATCAGACTAGTTATAAGAAGAGTCCAATTAAAGAAGAAGTCCACGAAGAGCAAATAGGACCAGAACAAGAGGAAACAGTTGATCAGGAAGAGTTAGATAATCAAGAAGAGTTAATAAATGAAAGTCCACCTGTAAGTCCTGTAATACCTAGACGTACTACATGTGTACCTAGACCACCTGATAGGTATCAAGCAAGTATAGTTTGCCAAGTAACTAAAGTTCCAACTAGTGTAGATGAACTTAGGATGTATCCTGGTAAGGATCAGGAGAATTGGCAAAAGGCAATGGAAAAAGAACTAAATTCATTAAAGATAATGAAAGTATATGAAGATGCTAAATTACCTCCAGGAGAAAAATCCATTGGGTGAAAATGGACATTTAAAGTAAAAACTGGAAATGATGGAACTGTTTCCCATAAAGCTAGGTTGGTAGCTCAAGGATTTAATCAAACTGCATCTGATTACGTTGAAGTTTTCGCACCAAGTCTTAAAGCAACATCTTTGAGAGCAGCTTTAGTGTGGGCAGCTGAGAAAAACTATGTCATTAACCATTTAGATGTAGAAACTGCTTATTTGCATGCACCATTGCAGCACACTATATATTTGAAAAAGCCAGTTATTATAAAAGACAATAAAGTAAATAGTAATGATTGTTGGAAACTCAAAAAGAGTCTTTATGGGTTGAAACAATCTGGCTTTGAGTGGAACCAATATATCGTGAAAGAATTAAACAATATAGGATTTAAATCTGGTTTAGCAGATCCATTTGTGTTTAAAAGAGAAAATAATGGAACGGTGTCATTATTGTTATTATTTACAGATGATATTGCTTTGATAACTAAGACTAATAATGAAGCTAATGAGATTATATCATTATTAGCTAAAAAGATAAAATTAAAGCATTTAGGTGAAATTAAAAAGTATTTAGGATTGACAATTAACAAAACAAAAAATGGATTTAAGATATCTCAAGAAGATAAAATCTGCCAATTAATTAAAATGTATAAAATGGAACTTTGTAAACTGGCAAAGACTCCAGTGAGTCAGGAAGTTTGCCAAACTAATGATCAAAGTCCCAAATTTGATAAGTCTATATATCAATCTTTGATTGGTAGCTTATCATATATAAGCAATTGATCAAGGCCAGATATAGCTTATAGTGTTAATCAGCTGGCACGTTTTAATTCAGATCCACATCAATGTCATTGGCAATCATTAAAGAGAATTTTAAGATATCTTAAAGGAACAATAAACCATGAATTGTATATAGAACCAAAGGGTGATTTGAGTCTTAGTGCCTATGCAGATGCAAGTTTTGCAACTGACATAAACACTAGAAAATCAACATCTGGGATGACTATATTATTTGGTAAGACACTAATAGGGTGGAGGTCAATCAGACAACAGCATATCAGCTTGTCCATAATGGAAGTGGGATTTTCATGTCTGTCATTACTATGCACTGACTTAATTTTGTACAAACAGTTATTATTAGACATGGGTGTAACTGTTAAAGATTCCATTATTGTGTACGAGGACAACCAAGCAGCCATAAAGTTAGCTACTAATATTGCTGTAAAAACTAGATCAAAGCATACTGATTTAAGATACTTAAATGTTAGAGAATCTGTAAAGAATGGGCTAATTAAATTGGAATACTGCATGACAGAAGAAAACATTGCAGACCAATTTACAAAAGCTCAAGGAGTAATTAAGTTTAAAGAGAGTTGTAACAAATATGATTTAAAGATGTAAATAGTTATAATATTATTATTACCTAAAAGGGGAGAATGTTAGGGATAACATTGTTTACCCTAACTGGTTTAGGTAAAATAATAAATATGTTATCATGGTTTGTTAGTTAAAGTGTCTGTAACTTTAACTGTAAGAATGTAATTAAGGGAGTGGTTGTAAAAGCACCATAATAGAAGCAAGGAACGTCAGCTTGCTCTCTCTGGCTTTATGATCCCTAATTACTGGATAGACTGAAGACTACGTTTTTCCCCTACTGGAACGGGAGAGAGAAAGGACTGTTGATTTATCAACTGTGAGAGGACTGATTTATTGTAAGTGAACTGACATTGGATATTCTACACGGACTTTGCTAATTGAATATCCTTGAATGGACTGACTAAAACGATACATGACTAATGGACTGTTATTTTGACTATGCTATAACTCTAAATGGAATAAACTATATTTTTGATAACACAAGCGTATCAGTTATTTTTACTGTATGTTAAATTACATACAAACTTATCTCACACATTTATCTGTATGCCTATCTGACTAACGCTGCACATTCTGTTTAGCTTGTCTCCTTAACCCTGGTTGGGGAACACAGGCTTAACAGTTGTAAGTGTTAAAAAATAGTCATTAGTCACTTTTTTCAATGCAGTTACTAAATGAACTATTGTAAGTCATGGACTATCTATATGTGAAATTATCTCACACTGAAATTGGGCAGGTTCCCACTTTGTCAACAATGACCTTTTTGATCAGGCACTTCTACTATTTCTTCAATTTAGCTACATCAAGAATAGTTGAATTCCTTGGCTTTCATTTTGTAATGAACTTATTTCACTGTATTTTATTGTTTTTTTGATCATTTTATTGTAAATCTAATGTGTTTTTAATAAAATGGAAAGCTCCATATACAATTTTAAATACTTACATCTTTTCCATTTCAAAGTCTACAATTTGGCAGAATTTTCCCCCTCCAGACAGCAACTTCGCTTCATTTCACATGGCCAAGAATTACAGACACTTTCCATTAAGTATACTTCTGCATATAGATACAGTAAGAATATATAAAACTTTAGATGGCCATCCTACACTTGAGAGGGTGTAAATCATTTCTAGAAGTTTAGGCTTTTCTGCTGCCCCATGGTGCAGTACCTTCCAATCTCACCATGCTGGCTAGGGGTAAATAGCTAGAAGGAAGATCAATAGACTTTCTGAAATGCATTTTGGATTTGGTAAAACCAAAGAGTACAAGTAAATAACCTTCAAAGATTTTTATAGATCATTGGTTTTAAACAGTTGTGCAACAACAGCATATATTGGCTTTTTTGCCTGGAACTGATATTCATTGCCTGCCAAATAGATTAGGCAGAAGTAAAGGGTTCCCTGTCCATCGGATCCAACTCGAAGGCATATGGTGCTCATCTCCATTTCCTGGCCGAAGGAGTTAGTGTCCTCCAAAGACAATTTCCGTGGTCATGTGGCCAGCATAGCTACATGCCAAAGGTGCACAGAACTCAGAAGTAACCTTGTTGAACTTAGAGGAATTACCTGTATAGATTTTTATATTGGTTTTCTGCCTCACCTTTTAACCAAAGACTTATCTTTCTTCCCAGTCCTTATCTGAATACCATTATCTGGATTTAAAACAGTAATAAAACCAGTGCAATAAAAACAGGTTTTTCTGTCCTTGAACTATAGTTGTCTCAGCCATTTTTGTAATTTGGTTACATCATAGGTAAGAAATGTGAAGACTCTGCTTTGTGAACTTTGGATGAAAAACTTATTTTAAATTCTTGAACATCATATATATGTAACAAATACAGGAAGAGCAGGCAGGATGAGCTACTGAGAAAATTCCCCCTTTCTTTTCAAAGAAAATCCACAGTGGGGACCTGATATTCTTATCCCTGGAAACCCAGAAGTGATATTTGGTTTGGTTACTATCAGTATTTTGTGAGATATGGTGTAGATTAGAAGAATTGTATACTGTAGAGATATGCACTTCTCAAGGCACTTCCAGCAAGGTACAAAGTTCACAGATTTATTTAAGAAAACTTATTGTCAAATTTAAGAATATGGTACATAATCCTAGAAAATTTGGTAGTTGTTCAGTCTTATCTCTTGGTGGTTTACTGTCAGCATTCCTTCCGTTTTTGCACCATCTCTTACAGCACTGCTTTTCAAATTTGACAACTTCAAGATGTGTGGGTTCCAATTTTCAGAATTTCCCAGAGTGGCTACTAGCTTGTCTGGTTTCAAAAAAAATTGTTTGGCTGGGGAATTCTGGGAATTGAAGTCCACACATCTTAAAGTTGCCCAGTTTGAAAAACACTATCTCACAGTACTGATGGAACACCAGTATGTATAAATAAAGGAGGGTATTTCTACACTTGTGAAAAAGCATTATCTGAATATGCAGGCCACACCCTGCATATTTCAGAAAACAGTTGCCCCTCAAAAACAAAAAGAGTAGACCATTCATTGCTAAAACAAACTCTGGGAATTCAAACTTGATCAAAATAGAGGGCTTTGAGCATGTGTCTTTTCAGCAGGCTGTTCAAGAAACTGGCACTGAATACAAGATGCAGCTGTTCCATATGGAAATAGAGAGCTATTTGTGAGAAAATGTCCTTACAAGAGTTTTTGAGTATAGGGAGTGATCAAAATATTTGATGAAAATGAGAAGGCTGGTAAAGACATTCTGTGTGACTTTAAGTAGCATACTGTACCTTAGCTACCTCAGTTGTATGAATAGCCTTAACCTTTCAACCTTTTAGTGTCAAAACATCCTCATTTTTAGCATGAAGCATATGATTTCAGCTTTTCTTCACAAGTCTGAATTTTGGTGCAAATGTGTTGACCAACAAAAAAATACCTCCTCCTCCATTATTGATTATTTTCTCCAATTTTCAGTGGAAGAAATTTATTTAGTGTTACTAAGATCATTCCAAACATGCTTCCATGATGTGATTAATGAACACTGTTCAAGAACTGGACATAGTCAAATAATCAATTAAGAATTCATTTGCTGCTCTCTCTTTTTTTTTTTTTTCCTGCTGTCACTTTAGGAAGGAGAGTAGAACAAGGAAAAAACTTTCCCTTTTACAGTATTCACAGCTTATAACTCTCTCAAGGAACAATATATACTTAGCAGCCTTCCAGGTTCCAAGTCACTTTCTCCCATCTTGTCCCGGTTAGAAGCAGCTTTCACTTTTCTTCTAGCTTTCTCCCTCCTGCACCTGCTTACCCGGCTGCAGCTTTCTTCGTGGCGGCCATTGCTGACCGCCGTTCCTCCGCCTCGGGAAAAGGGGGTTTAGCCGGCTGGGGAGGGGGTTTGCAACACCCCCAAACCCCTTGCCAGATCCCCCGTCTTCAACTGCCTCCACGGGGCAGCTATATCCCCCAAATCCAGATGGATCGGGGGAACCTTGGCGGCGAACGCAGCAGGGATCGCGTGGTCGCGAATCCCTGCCGCCACCGAAAGCTTGCAAACCGGAAGGCCAACCTTTTGGTTGTGAGTGAAGAGAGAGAGAGTGAAAAAAATAAGAGCCAAATTTGAAAATAAGGAGAAGATTGCCTAGAATTGCAAAGAGTTTAAAAACTTCCAAAAATATATATTTGAAAAGGATTTGTGACTACTTTAACCCCAGAAAGAGAAAGTGAAGAAGAAGAAGGTATCTAAAAGAAACAGTCTGTTTGGATTGTTTGGTGATTTTGGAACCTTTGGAAATTACTTCTGATTAAATCATCTGGGCGGTTGTTTGGGAAAACTTTTTCTCTACACAATGGCATCATCTATGGATGAATTGAAATTTATATATCAAAAATATGAAAGAGAAAAACAAGGAGGGGAAGATGGTCTTGGCACTATTTTTCAATACTTAGAAATGGCAGTTTATATTTATGTGAAGCAGAATGAGGATGATGGGGACAAAGAAGAAGGAGCCATCTTTGATGAACAAGTGACTTTGACTGGAGAAGGGAAAAAGCAAGAGAAAAAGGAAAAAAGGTCTTTGAGATCTGGAAAAACAGCCCAAAAAGAGAAGAATAAGGTGAAAAGGGGACACAACAGAAAGGGGGAAAGCAGAACAAAAGGCAAGTGGAGAGACAAGGGGTTAAAGAGGACAAGGAGAAGAAGAAGCAAGGGAGGAAGGAAGGGATGAGAAGTCTTAATGGTGGGGAGCAAGATGTTAAGAAGCAAAAGTTTTTTAAAGATAATGGATAAATTTTATTGTTAAAGGGATTCTAGAAAGGTACATAAGACTGCATTCTTAAACTTGTATTTAGAAGTAATCATAGAAAATTAGAAATAATATGTAACTTAAAATGTGATAAAATATTTAACATAAATTAGTGAATTTTTTGGTTAAGAAAAGGGAGTATATGATTTAAGATTGTGATGTGTGTGGGGGTAATAATCTTTGGAAAGCATAAGTGTTCCCACAAAGGTATGATATCTTACTGAAATGGATAAAATGTTCAAGATATAAATGATTGTTAATATTAATGATTAGCAAAATCTTCGTGAAATGAGATTTGAAGTAGAAGAAGGAGGAACATTTTAATGAAATATAGCTATAATATGTGATGTGGGGGGGGGAATAATTATGGAAAATAGGGCTCCCATAAGAGTATGTGATTTAATTGAAAACCAATGAGTTAAATGTTTAAGATATGAATGAATATCAATATTAATGAATAGATTTGTATTATTCTTGATAATATAGTATAATTTTAAAATGTACCAGACGGAATCCCAATGTATGTTATGTGTTTTATATTAAGTATTATAAATATAGGGGAAAGAGATAAAGGCATCATACTCCATATAGTGAAAGGAGAAATACTTCTTTTTTTTTTAAAGAAGAAAAATAAATGGCTGGCTGGAATAGAACAGACAAAGAATAATAAATATTATGATATGAATCGAGAGGAGATAAATAAAATAAAATAAAATTGAGAAAATTTAAAGGAGAGAAGAAGTTATATAGAAAATTGAAAATGTTAATAAGATATGAAATGGTATGTAAAATGAATATGAATTTGAATTTGTGTCCGTATCAAGAGTTTTAACCCGGGACTAAGCAACTTTCAGAAGAGATTTTTTATGCTTTTATGTTTTGTGTTTATGTCTATTTATGTATTGTTTGTTTTGAAAATAAAACTTGTTAAAAAAAAAAAAAGAATTCATTTGCTGCTGTTGCTCAGCATCTTTCAAAACCTAAGTATCTGAGTGTGATATGCTATGAAAGTGGTCTTTGCGAGAAGAACTTCCCATATTATCAACATAGATGCCATACTTGCTGCCACTCCTGATGACTAAAAGTAAGTTTGGGTTTGCAATTCTGGTGAAAGTGTGAAGTTAAAAAAAAAAAGCATGCAGAATCTGAACTATGCCTTGAACTAATATCCTCTTATCCTGGTTATTATTTTTGTAATAATATTTCACACCAGTTTAATAATGTAAGAGAAGAAATAGCATCATCATGTTTTGGCCTTCAGTCTTCTAATCATCTTTGCTGCTCTTCCCTGAAATCTTTCTAGAGTCTCCATATCTTTTTGTATCGCGGTGACCAAAGTTGGATGCAGTATTCCAGGTGTGGGCTTGGGAGTCTCTTCCAACTTAGTCTATTGTAAAAGAGTTTTATAATGATAAAATAGAAAGTCCTAAATATCCCACATTTGAACCTTGAACCACTCCTTTATTGGGGATGTCTTGCTAACTGCCTATGCTTTCCACCTGCTGTCTATTCCATTTGCACAACAGCATGTGAAATTGATCGTCCACCAGTGTTGCGACCTAAGTGGACAGTTTGATTTCACAGAAGTGTGATTGACTTGGAGTTGCATTGTGTTGTTAAAGTGCTCCCTTTATTTTTTTGAGCAGTGTGTTATGGTTAAACCCTCTGAGGAGTAGGGTCATTGATTTTGCATGGAAGAAATCTAGTATTATTTCTAGGAAAGATTTCTCTGGATTTCAATTCCTAAATAGATTATATGATCCTTGTTTTGAACATGTTGAACCTGACAACATTATTTATTTTAACCAACATTCAGTTAAAGGCTTTGGGTTTTTTTTTCAAGGTAGAGAACTGATAACTGTTATGTTGGTCATTTGAGGCAGCTAACCACCCTAACAATTATTAACTTTAGCTCAGGCTCTCCTTCTTTCCCCCTTTCACTTTGCTCCACACTGAATTCTACTTTGCAGAATGTAGCAGCCTCTCCTTCTGCCAAGATGTTCAGAATGAAGAGATTTATGCAGAGGTTCTGGATTCTTCTGCATGTGTGCCTATCTACTATCATTGGTAAAATCTGCATGTTCTTCTTCCCAGGTACTGTGAAGAGCTATCTCCTGAAGCACAGAGGAAAGAGTGGCATGAGAGACAACAACCCAACATTCATCTATGAAAATTGGGGTCCAACTTTCTTCAGCTTCTCCTACTTACTCTTTGTCTTGAAAGTCAAATGGAAAAGGCTGGAAGATGAAGCCTTTCAGGGCTCCTCTGCTCCTAATACTCCCGTAGCAGATCTCAAAGGCAATATGCATCGCATTCTGGATTTCATGCAAGGTAAGTAAACACCAGGATAATGCTTTTGAGAAATATGGCATTTGCTAATAGCACAAGTGAAATAGAATTGCATTTTAAAATCAGGATACTAACTCTGTTCTATTTATTAAACAGAGAATTCATTTTTTTTTCATGTAGTTGGAATTGACATAAAACATGTTAAAATAATTGGGGGGAAATGTTAAGGTGGCATTAGAATTGTTGAGCTAAGTAGTTTAATTCTGACATATTAGCAAGAAATAATTTAACTTTATATATGTATGATTGACACAGTCAAAATGACTTTTATAAGTAACATATGCTACTGTATATACTGTACCTAAAATTACATACAGCATACTAATATACAAGTTTATGCATATGCATGTATTACTGGGTCCAAGGATACACACATTCAAATACACGCGTGCAATCTATGCTTCAGATTTTTTCCTCTTAAAAACTATAACAAATGCCTTCACAGAAAAGAAACGGAGCATGATCAATCTTGAACAGATACATATTGCTAGCACAAACACAAACTGCACTTTGCCTCTCTCCTAACATATTCATAAGTTATCGGCTTTTATTTCATAGTAACTAATTAACTGCACTGCTTTGGAAATTAAGATAAAGCTCAACTTTTATACAACTTATTCTGCATATTCGAATAGTTGCCATAGGTAATTGAATATTTTAGAGAAACAAAAATACATTTGATGGGAAATTGATAAAGGGTGATGTGAAGAACAGAGATAATTTTATAATTTTAAATTTCTGCTTAATTGTAATGTGAATCAAGCTACTTAAGTTTCTTCAAAAAATCCTGGCTTAGTTTTATTGTGAACAAACTCATGGCTGTCATCAGTTAGATCAAGAGAGATTGTATAGATACTCGAATAAAAATCAGAACATTATAATATAAAATTCTATCGCAAGTACAAACATAAGTTAAAAAACAAAAATAGCTAACCATATCATAAAGTTTCTTCAAACAGAGGCAATGTTGAAAAGATCATTTTAATTAGAGGATTTTTATTGGTGATGCCAATAAGGTTCTAAATCTTTGTTCTGCTTGCGATTATTGTTGGGTTTAGAAAAAATGGAAAAGGGACATTTTAAAATGAAATACATGCTGCTGAATCCATGCAACATTCCTGCTGAATCCATGCAACATTTTTATATAATGTGCAGATGCTGATTATTAAAAACAAAATATGTTGTTCTTTATCCCATAATGCTTATTGAGAATTAGAATTGTACCTTCATAAAATATTATTGGCAAAAAAATTTATGTGACATTAGCAGGGTCTTAATAAAGATTTCATGTGCTGGATTGAATACACGAAGACTTCTAGACCAGGGATGGCATTCAAACTGTATTACCACCAGTTCGGTGAGTGTAGCTTGGTGAGCATGCTTTGTCTAACGCTGGCATGCAGCTTTCCCCACACCAGCTGAGACCTGCAGTGGCAATCAGCTGAGAGCATAAAGAAAAGTGTAGGGACGGATGGGAAGGCCGATCCTGCGCTTTTCTCTTCTTTTTCCTCTCAGATGATTGGAGGATTTTTTTCCTCCTCTTAGCTGATCGTGGGCTTTTGTTACTACCGATTTGGCCCAACCAATCCTAACTGGTAACATACCACCACTGTTCTAGACCAATATTTCTCAACCTCAGCACCTTTAAGATGTGTGGATTTTAAGTCCCAGAATTCCCCAGCTAGATTGGGAACTTGTTCGAAATGGCACCAATAAAAGTCTATTAAAGCATATTGCCCTTTCAAATCTCTCAAATGTTATATTAAGCAGCCATGTTAGGTGTCTCACATACACAAGAATGTGACCAAATTCTTAACATTACTGTACATGTAGCATTTTAATTGTAAATAATCCCGAATAAATATGAGAACTATAACAATTCTTATTCTTATCTTTACCCCTCAAGACTGATCTGTGTTTTTTTGCAGGTAACAGGCCTTTGGTCCTAACATTTGGAAGTTGTACCTGACCTTCATTCATAATTAGATTCAGCGAGTTTAATAAACTTGTTGAAGATTTCAAATCTGCAGCAGACTTTCTTGTAATCTACATTGAAGAAGCTCATGCCTCAGGTAAGGCAAACGTGCTGAAAATCTAGTCACTAGATTGTAAAGGATTGTATTCTAGGTTACCAACCTGGATGCATTTCTTCTTAAATATAAATTATAGAGCTTAATGAAACAGATTTAACATTACATGACAGAAGAAGCTAATTTAACTTGGAAACAATTATAGTATATCTAATGCTGTAAGTATAATCTCCAAAAATATCAATATTTGATTTCTAAGTCAAGTGTAATTTAATAAAGATTGCTATTGAAACCCAACAGCTAAGAGGCTGCATCCTCACTGCTTTCTTTGACATTTTATCTGCATGAATAGAAGCAAAAATTTAATAAAATTAATAGTATCAAAGCCATACTTTCACTGTGTATTTATCAGCCAGCAGACTCTGGAAGATGATAAGACAATTGTAGAGTCATTTAGGCATAATAGCCCATGAGACTGGTTTTATCATGGTTTTGTACTTCTGGAAGAAAAACAGGAATACAAGCGGAATTGTTACAATACAAAAACCAAGAAACTCTGGGCTCTTACATAGCCCGCTTCTATTACTAAATGTAAGGATGAATATATCCAGTATCAATAGTCTAATTTGTTTTAGAATTATTCTTTGTTTTAGATGGATGGGCCTTTAAGAACAATATTGTTATTAAAAGTCACCAAACCCTTCAAGATCGTATAATGGCTGCACAGATGCTCCTAAAACAGCTACCCTTATGTCCAGTGGTGGTAGACACAATGGAAAACCTGAGCACTAACAAATATGCAGCTCTGCCAGAGAGACTGTATGTGCTTCAAAAGGGAAAAGTTGTGTATAAGGTAAAAAAAGAAAAGTTATTACATATTTATGTAAAGTGCAAGTTTGCAAAGCTAAACATGTATTTGAAACCTTGTGGGAGAGTCAAGTTAGCTTCGGGGAGACTGCTACCTAGAGTTTTTTTTTCTAAAACAGGTAAACTGTTTTAAATATTATTATTTTTATTATTATTTTTATTATTATTATTTTCATGTAACATCTTATGTTTTGCTGATAATTTGCTGAAAGAAAATAGTGGCATCTAATTCAATGTGAAAATGTAATCTTGTCTATCCAATTCTGAAATATCCTATTATTACTGCCACATGCTCATATTCTTACACCATATGCTTTCATGAAAAACTTAATCTTTTAATCTATTTATTTTATAATTATTAATCTCTTTATATTACTTTATATCCCTTGACTACACTTTATATTACTGTCCTTAGAAATTATCACTGGATTTTTTTTTTCTTTTACAGGGTAAACCAGGACCTTGGAATTATTGCCCGCAAGAAGTACGTGAATTTTTGGAACAACTTTACATGTAAAAGAACACCTCAAAGCAACCTGTTTCTGAGCAGCACTTATACTCCATTGCCTGATTATATTTTTAAAACATATTTTTATTTACAAAGGGCTCTATTTATTTGAAAAGATAATGGTGAAAACCTTACGTCATTATTCAGCAGTCATAAACTCTCAATTAAAAAATAACATAAGATCTATTTATTCTGTTTACCCCGGATTATCTGCCAATGCTAATCTTCATTCTTGTAATTGCCAGTGGTAGATACACAAACTGCTTTATAAATTTGAAATATATCTTTGTGCTGAATTTTTTAATGAAGCAAGCCATTCAATTGATAATATGATGGGTTGCTTTATATATAACAGCCCCTAGATCAGGGGTGTCAAATTCATATTGTTACATCATCATCATGTGGCATAATGTGACATTTTCCCCTTCACTAAACTGAGGGGAGGTGTGGCCAGCATGTGACACGTCTGGCCCGTGAGCTGCGAGTTTCACACCCCTGCCTAAGATAGTCAAACAGAGCAGTGCAACAGTGTAATTTCTCAATTATATTTCTTCTATAAGAGCGTATTTGGAATTGTTAGTCTGTGGATCTGAACAGAAGCAGTCTTTGTATAGAATCAAATTTCTGGAGAACATTGGTGCAGAACCAACTGACATTTGGAACAGACAAACATGCATGATTGTTCTCATGGAACTCCTAGCATGTGCAGTTGCATTGGATCCTTTGAACTCAAACCACTTAAGGACAGAAGCACAATCACATCCAGTTTTAAATGTGTCTGCAAAGAAAAACTTTCTGAATGGAATAGCTGTAATAATTTTCTTACGTTTCTATTAATATTTGTTTATGATAGTCATAGTTTAAAACGTAGAGAACTATGACCTGATATGGAAAATATTTATAGAAACAAGATGCAATATTAAACTTGGTCCAAAAATCTTTGTCAGCTTGAACTTGTTTTCTTTAAATATTGTATCATCTTATAATACAGATAAAATGGTAGAGTGGAACCTGGTGGTCTAAAAGGAAAGATTGCTTCAGACTAAATTAACTCTATTTCTTATAAATTCAGATGCACTGAATATATTGGACAACATAACAGAGGGATTGAGGAATGAACATTCTTGTGTATTGCTTTATTTCAGCTATAATATACTGTACATCATCATATAAATAATTATCAGTTTAAATAATGTTCATTGTTGAAATTTTTTTTACAATTTTAGTTGAAAAGATTAAATACCAACTGCAGTTAGTATACTTAGTCATTAATGCCCGCTACATTTTTAAAAAGGTTTAATGTTTAATATATTATAATCTGAATATTGCATTTAACTTTCATGCGACAATCCTTCTGCTATCACCCTATGAACTGACACAAAAGCATCAGAAGCAGATAAAATGATGATTCGAAGATATGTTGCTTGGATCTCAGGAAACTATCAAAGAGAAAAAAAAATTAATAGCAATAAACTATAGGTATGATGTAATGAAATATAGCATTTTAAAACACCATTAACTCCCATAGGAAAGTTTCAGTGTAAGCAAATAAACATATTCAGTGCATTTAAACATTTGCTGTAAAAAGCTGAAATGGAATATATGAAGTACTGCATTCTTGTGACTTTATAAAATATTATTATATTCTGATTCCCCAGCCATGATTTGCTGCCAGATGTTTTGGATACTTTAAAAGTTTGTTAGGAACAGAATGTCCGTACATTATTACCATTTTGCTTGACATTTATCTGTAGAAAATGATCAACCTTGGAGAATGAATAACTACATATCTTGAAGTTAAATATTTGTATGTAATTACAACTACAGTTCCCTATTTACACACAAAACTACAATTACAATAACATCCAAAATGCTAAAATGTCACCATTCATGAACCATCTTAACAGTTCTATACATAATACAATATAGAGCCTACAATATTAAAAAGAAAAAAAAACATGGAACGGACAGTTCCATTAGCACAGTGGAACTTGCTTCTCAGTAAATATGCTTACATGAGCATCATGTAAATAAGTAATTAATGTTAGCAAGCTTTTAAAAATATTTCTCAATATTTGCTAGCATTAACTCAGTAATTTCAGATATGTGCGATTGGCTGCTATTTGTGTATTTTAGTTTTTCATACAGATCATGCCATAATAATAATTGTTAAAAATCCCTCGTTGCATTTAACTTCTGGTAAAAACAGGAAGATGTAATTTCATTTCCAGCAATATGAAGAGTGGTTTGCTATTCTCTCCATTTGTTCAGTTTTAAGTTACCTGACCAGAGTATAGTGGTCCTTGTAATTCTTGGAATTCTCCCATCTAAGAAGTAATCATATTTAACCATGTTTGGGATTATCCAGGGTTGCTTAATGCTGCCAATTGAATAATGGGCTTATATAATAGTGTAAAAATAAAAATATTCTTCAGATTTTTCTGAAACTCTTCTTCAGATTACATTGTAAATCTAATAAATATTTTCAAACTTCTATTTTTTAAAAAAAAATGCAATCGTTTACTCAGGTTAAAAACTGATTATATTTTATATTGTGTTAATACTAAATGAAAGATACTTACAGAAAAATCTTCTGTTTGTAGCTCCCCATCTTTACACTGCAGCTCTGAAAATAAAAATCATATAATTTAACTATAAAAATAATTAAAATATAAATATAAAATATATATCTTACATGTTTACCAGAACTAATACTTAAGCCAGTTAAAAAATTCAGAAGTCAACTAATCCTATCTCTAACAATTTACCCATATCTTGATGTTAGTCTTCAGTTCGATCATGATCAACATAAAACAAAAGCAGTCAAGAAAAGAATTACAAAACAAAATTGATATTTATATTATATATAAATATAAAATATTGGGCTATGTATTAGCAGTATTAAAACTTTTATCCTAAATCTCATCAGAGTTTAATATTAATATTACCAAGTTCAAAATATTATTTAAAACTAAAACTTTAACCCTAAAATTAAAATAATCACAAGAACTGCAATTCTTGAGTTAGTCTTGGTAATACCTCAATTTTAAATTAAAACAGCTGCATATGTGGCATATACACAACTACAGAATCATTTATTCAATTATTAATCAATGTTTTTATTTTAGTCAGCAAGTAACAATCATTTGAGATGTTAGAAGTAATAAAGGTAAAGGTTTCCTCTGCCCAGTCGTGCCTGACACTATGAGGTGGTACTCATCTCCATTTTCTAGCCAAGAAGCCAGCATTGTCTAAAAACAATTCCATTGTCATGTGGTCATTATGACTATACGCTGAGGCACATGGAACATTGTTACCTTCCTACCAAAGTGGTACCTATTTATCTATTGCATTTGCTTACTTTTAAACTGCTAGTTGGCAGGAACCGGGGCAAGAATGGGAGCTGTCATCTGGTACATGGGTCTCGAACTGCCAACTTTCCATCAAAAAGTCCAGCATTTTAACTGCTAGGCCACTGTACCCCTATATTAGAAGTAATACTATATAGCAAAACTTAGCAATACGGAGAGATGGAATCTCATTGGCCAAATAAAAGAATGCTGGTATATAAGAGATAGCAATAGCAATAGCACTTAGACTTATATGCCATTTCACAGCCCTCTCTAAGCTGTTTACAGAATCAGCATATTGCCCCCAACAATTTGGGTCCTCATTTTACCCACTTCGGAAGGATGGAAGGGGCTGAGTCAACCTTGAGCCTGTGAGATTTGAACTGCCAAATTGCAGTCAGCTGGCAGTCAGCACAAGTAGTCTGCAATACTACACTCTAACCAGTGCACCACCATTTGTTCAGGATATCTTACTATCTGAAGATATATAAAGCAGGCTAACAGATCTCTGTAAAACCTCCAGTATAATGGGCAGTGGATTCTTAATACCTCCTGTCCATGTACTGACCCCTGTAGGAAATTTTCTTATATCTAACAGCTGATGGCAAGGCATTAAAGTAATCTAGTATTAAAGGGTTTCCAAATTAGTGCATTGCAGGGCTGAAAAGGGAGACTGTTTACTTAAAAATACAACACTGGGCAAATCGGACTGATCTAATTGTCCAGAACTTATTGCATCAATACTGTTAGTCTGCTTGTGTCCCAGAGAGAATTCATACAAATGCAGGGAATTTTTTTCTGACATCTCCTCCATCTAGTATTAAAATTATCTTCTAATGTTAGTGGAGTTAAGCCAGTGGGTAAAAATATTCATGTTAACCAAGAAGAAAAGAAAATGATTCATATCTTAGATATTATCTGAATTAACTCCAACCCCCAAAGTAGATGAACACTAAAACAGGATATGGGATACAGTATGAAAGATGAAATTTTGAATGTACAGGTTTCTAATTTTGAGTTATTATCATAAGGCCTAAGCTACATGCTATTCAAAAGCTAGGAGCAGCCATTGGCAGAAAATAGCTTTAAGGCAGCAGGTATCCCTTCATCAAAATATGTTCCAATTGCCAAAGCTGATTTTTGAGTTTTCTAGACAACATAATCCAGATTAGCACATCTCCTATTGGAGAACAAAAACCTTTTCCAATATATTTAAAAATCTTGACCTATTTGATTTGATGGCCATTTAAATTGCTACTTCTGGATTCTAACTTGTTTAGCCAATATCAATATTTTTGCCTTTACACAGTCCCTACAGTACATAGTTGATGATCTTAGGGTATGTTTTAGTCCAATGAAAGTCTGAGATAAAACTACATATCTGGCTTATTGAAACATATGACCTACTGCTGTCAGGGGGAGTAAGGATATTCAGATAGATGGTTAGAGTTTATGAAAAAAGTAAATAATAGTGATGCCAATATACAATCCTATCTATCTTCCCAAACCAAGGTAATTGCTTTAGTTGTGTAATTTTGTGAAGTAAATTAGATTTTTCGACAAGCTTTTTCATGAAGCTCAAGCAGCAATAATAATAGACATCTATCAATAATGGAATTGATGAGTTTATCTGCTTTCCAAGGCTTAGAAATCAAGTAGAAGGCAAACTTAAAATCAACAGAAGCAGCATATGGGCAAATCCTACTTTAGCCATAGACTTTTCTACCAGGTATTGTAAAATAAAGGCAAGATCAAGGGACGTTGGGTCTAACATCAGCCTATTTCTCTGCACTTGTTCTATTTCCATTCAATTCACTATTTTTTGTATTTAAATATTTGGCATAAATATTGCTAATAATGCTTAGTAGATTATTAGGGTGCCATTCTTTCTTTTTATAAAAAGGACTATTCCTGCTGTACCCCAGTCTTTTGAAATCATTGCAGTCTGGAGCAATCAGTGAAAAAGAAGTGGGTGGTTGAAACTGGGATTCACCATTCTAAGTTGTTACATATGCATTTTGCCATTAAGAAATCATTACCTTGTGGGTTTGTTGGTTTAAGTTGGTTAACCCATTTTTTAATTTCTAAGCACTAACTGTCAGCCAGTGAAGAAGTAAGTCAACATTCATATCTTGATGTATGTATGTTTCTCAGAATCATAGTCATATAACTATATGGAAGGGACCACAAGAATCATCTAGTTCAACTCTGCAATGTGCAGGAACAGCAATTAAATCATTTCTGAGAGAAGGCTGTGCAGCCTCCACTTAAAAACCTCAGAGGTAGAGATACCATATAGCCCTTATTGGTATATTATTCTAATACTGTGTTTGTCTCTCTATATCTGTCTGCCTATCTATCTATTTATTTCATAATGATACATATCATGAAAAAGAAACAGAGTTTGAAGTATCACCCACTGTTGCGGACTATTCTTCCCCAACAAGGAGAAGAAGAATTCGAGGACTGATTTTTACCTACAATCACAGTAGGTAATGTCACAGAAAAGGTCAGGTTCAATTCAGAGCATACCTGAAATTGATAATTGGATAATGCATTACAAAGAATCAACTGCTATTTTCTAGGTGCAACAACTCAACTTGTAAAATATATTGAAATAGCCTTTGTTTCTGCAGATTACAAATACTGGAATTAAAAAAAATCACAATACCTCCTTTGAACTTTTAATTGTATATTATTAATCTAACGTTATACAAAAAATGAGATCAACAGAATTTACTTATAATAACCATAGCCCTCAGTCTTGATGAAATTCAGTAGATTATGAGCATTCACTGAATCATAACAATATTAAGTATAATTACCTTTTACAATGCATTTTTCAAAATCAACCGGATCTTTAGATATACTTTTTTCAATGCGTAACCTCTTCACTGAAGAAAATATTTTTAAAAATCTTATTAATTGTAAGAATACTAGTTCCACCTTAATATTTCAAAATTATTAATAAAATAATTCTTAGCTTTAACACAAGGGCACTAGTAAGACTTATTGCATTTTTACAATTCACCAAAGAAAATTATCAGATACAGAACCATTAAAATACAATAGAAAGCTAGGCTACGTCAAATGTGAGGAGTGTGAGAAATATGTGATCAATATACTCCATGTACAAAAATAATTTGTTATGGTCACCTTTTGCGGATAGAGGATTGAGATATATAAAGAGGATAATACTATAAAATATTGGGACCATGATAATTTGGATTTGAAAATGGCTTATCCTTTCTTTAATTGTGTTCACCTTATTTTAGGGCATAGAGCAATTTTAGGCATTTTTTCTCCCAAAACAATGAGAAACTAGGCCACAATTTTCGGAAACATGCAATCAAATGGGTTCTAGGGATCACACAATCAAAAGAAAATCACACACATTTCTTATCTCCCACATAGCTGCACAGACTTACAGAATCATACAAAGGTCGTAAAATTGGGTAAAACTCACTTTATAAATTTCTCATTTAGCAACAGAAATTTGAGGTTCAATTGTGATTATAAGTCAAAGACTACCTGTAACTTGGTTTAATGATATTAGCATGTTTGTGTCACCAAACACAAATCTTATTATAAAAACCCTATTACAGGATGGTTTCATATTACGGTAATCAGAAATTAAAGGTATTCATCCTAGGATACAAATATGGGAAACTTCTAATATCTCATTTTACATTCAAAGATGTGTTTAGTTACAGATGTATCAAAAAATAAATTATTCAGGAAAAAACACAAACACATCCACAAAGAATTATAATTATAAAGAGAATTATAATTATAAAGAGAATTGCCTGTGCAACTCATATTAATAATAACCAATACTTTCTTATAAATATAATATGTAAAAATTATTATGAGCCATGGCCCAATTTTCTACAGTGAAAATGTCTATACAGTATTCCCAAGTATAAATGCATGACTATTTTTCATTATAGGAAGTATACAACTATATTATGGAACAGTATATTAAAATAAGTATATAAAATTGCAGAAAAGATACATCAGTTGAAAACATAGGTATTATAACTTACCTAAGTAACACTGAATTGTCAGTTTGCTAATGGTCACACATTTATGAAAGGAAATAATAAATTCCTGAGGAAACATCCCTGTTGTGGTCCAAAAAGTTTCAGATCGCCTATCAGGAGAGAATAAAATGCAATTATTCATCATAGGCTATGTATGAAACTATGGTTTCAACATAGTTAAGCAATCCACAGCTTAGCACAATATTCAATCATATGTCTGAACCTACTCTTATTTCTTAGCCTAGCCTATTTCAAAATATTGCTGTGGGGATAAACCAAGAAACAGAAAAATATACTTTCCTTTGAGCTTTCTGGGGAAAAGGTAAGCTATATTATTGCAAGCTGCTTCAGGTAGCCCCAAGGAATAGACAGCAAATAAATTTAACAAATAAATAAACGGTTAATACTGTACATATAATGTAACAAACAGATTTTTCAAATCTTGAATTCTTGTCCCCGTTCTTGAGTCTTGGCCTTTTCTGAAGCCAGTGTTTTTCCACCTTGTTTTTCCACAGTCAGTGTTTTTTCCACCTTCCACTTTCCCACAAATAGCGTTTCTCCATCCTCCGCCTTTCCACAGGCAGTGTTTTTTTCCACCTTGGCAAGATGACTTTAACATGCGCAACGTTTAAAAAAAAAAGTGTTTCTCCACTTTCCACTCAACTCCCCAATTTGGGGAGTCGAAGTCCATTCATCTTAAAAGTCGTCAGGATGGAAAAGGAGAGTCTCCCGAGGTCCCGAGTGAATCCCTTCAACACTCAACACGACCCCGACGGCTCAAGGCTCACCCGTCAATGATGTTTTCCGCCGGGTACATTTCATCACTGGATGTTGCTAAAATAACCTCAGCTCCCTCGGAGCTGAGGCAACAATCTGTAAACTTCATCCCTGCTCAAAGCCTCGCAAACAGCCGCTTCAAAGCGTCCCTTCTTTTCCCTCCTACCGGCCGAGCGCCTCAGTTGCCTAGCAGCACCTCGCTTGGAAGCACGGAAGTAGCGTCCTAAAATCTGGTTTAGATAATTTGTAGTTCAGGGCATAGACGGCAGGGATCATCTAATCCCGGGATTTGTGGACTTCAACTCCAAGAATTCCCACGCCAACCGTGCTCGCTGGAGAATTCTTGGAGTTGAAATCCGCAGTGTACTTGACTTCTGTCTAGTCCAATTCTCTGCATAGTCCAACTCTTCTGCAACGTGCTGGAAACCAATTCGCGAGCAGTGAATCTTTCAATTATATTGTGCATGAACCCAAAGAGCTAGGTAAATTAGGCAAGGGTATAGCGATGTGGTGCCCTTCAAAACATTGCACGTGAACTTTCAAAGGCCTTCAACCACTCTCGTTCTCAGGAAACGGCTTCACATTTTTATCTCTAGAGTCTCCGGCCACGCACGCATGCGCGTTGCTTCCCCCCCCCCCAATCGCTAATCTCGCGGTCTAAAGCGGGGGCAAGTGATTTTATATGTTTGTATTTTCTGAAGTGGATTCACAGAAACCTCCCGCGTTGGGAGGCGACGGATTGGGGTTGGATTCACAACTGCGCACCTCAGAGTGGCTTTGGGGAGGCTGCTGGTTGTTTCCAATGTTCCCCTGCAGAAACAGAAACAAACCCTGGCTATATTGCATGTAAATTGAAAGGATTTGCTAAAATACTGGCAGTGGATGAAGTTTGACTGCTCCTTTACAGTCATACGAATACGCTGTAGGCGTCTTCAGAAGTTCCTCCGGATGGCAGGTATATACTTTTTTTCTTTTTAAGTTTCCTGGATTGGATTAATCTTGCCTTACAGACTGGTGTTTCTCAACCTTGGCAACTTTTAAAGATGTGTGGACTTCAACTCCCAGAATTCCACAGACAGCAAGCAAACGAGCAAGCTGGCTGTGGAATTCTGGGAATTGAAGTCCACTCAAAGTTGCAGGGTTGAGAAATACGTACTGCTTTAGATTATGAATTTTAAAATAAGGATAGCTGTTATATGGATTTTTTTTTCTCCTGCAAGGACATAAAGACACACAATCACCTCTCTGCTTTTGGGAAACTCCTTCAGCTTAGGTGTTTAATATTAAAATATTTATGTATAAAAATACTCCGTATGAGTGAAAAAAAGCCAAAAGTGGAATAAATTTGGAAATTTATTCTGCTTCTTTAATGCTTTACCTTGTTCATTTTGACTTTTGCTTCCAGAAATCTGAAAGCAGAATGTCATGCTATCTTGATGCCGAAAATGGTCCAGAAGGAGAACCTGTATATGTTCGAGAGAATGGTCAGCTCTTTATGATAAATCAGGATTCAGGAAGAGGAGTTAATTATACTCCAAATTCAAGGCCTTCAAGATTGTTCTCCAAAGAATTCTCTGTTGAGCTTTGTGTCAACAAGGAAAATGACAATGGAAGGACAGATAATTTTATCTTCACTTACACAAAGGAGGGAAGTCTTCGTTATTCTTCCAAGTCTCTTTTCTGCCTAGTCCTGAGCTATATTGCTGACAATATTAATCATGTTGATTCACTTAATGACTTTCCAGAACAGATAGCAGAAAAGCTTTTCTATGCTGCAGATGCTAGGCAGAAATTCATGGAATCAAAAACAGGGCTCTGTGCTTTGCAGACATTCACTAATGCTTATGGATGCTTAGTGCTTCAGAAGCTATGCTTGAGAAATGGGTAAGCACAAACCGTTTGCTAAATAGTAGTATGTTTGTAAGATAATATATAATATATTTAGTAATATATAAATATATTGATTTTCAAGAAAGTGTAAAATTGGAGTGCTCTCTGAAATTAAGCAAATAGATCAGTGCAAATAGATTGAACTGCCTACTTTATTTTTTGAACTGTTATATACTGGAAACTGAAATATCGCTTCATTTTCAGTTGAAGGATATTAAATCTGAATTTAATCTTTCTGGCTTAATATTTATAAGCTAATCTTATTAGTTTATCATTATAGCATTTTTAATTTGTGCTGTTGTAGCTGTTTTGTATGAGAAATAATGTTGTGAATGTATAAATAACTACAAAAGATACAGGGTAACCTTCTTTAAGTTAATTTACCCCACAAATGTGTTAAGACTTCATGCTCATTGAGATTTATAGAAGTTGAAGTATTCCCCCCCCCCAAATAAAATACCTATTTTCTATAGTATTACTGTAGGTTTTAAATGTATAGGAATACTTGCAACCTTCTCAAACAGTTATCTGAAAATAAACTGTATTGAGAAACTAAAGAAAGTGACTTAAGGCTTATTCTTTTCAGTTTTGCACTTGCACTATATTTTGATTATTTGTTGAGATGCGTTGTAAATTGTAAATGAAAGAAAATTGGTTTTATTGTAGTTGTGCTTTGGACAATAAGCATAATCCTTGCTTTAATAGAACATGCACAAGCAGGGAGTTCAACAGATTACTTTTGAGATCCTGACTATTGTATGATTTTACTAGCACATTTCTCCATTACTTCTTTTCAATGCTATATTGAAATGGAATTGAGCATAAATAAAAGTGGCTTAGGCTGGGCATTAACAAAATCTGTGATTGCTTTTTCCAAAATATATGGGACCCAAGCTACTTTCCAAAACAAATAAAATATTGTAAGAAAATAATCTTGTTTGTAAAGATTAGTAATATTAATTTTTCAGCAATAGAAGACAGTGCCCAAGACAGTACTAAGTTGTAGGAGCTTACTTTTTTTTAATTCTTTACAGTTCTCTAATTATCTCTGAAAAACTTGAAGAAATTAAATCTTTCCGAGGTCTGACATATTTGGATTTGTCTTGTTGTAAACTTGGGGATGGCCATGAGCTGCTAGAGCATGTCACAAATGAAAGTCTGTCCAGGTACAGTAATAATAATTGTGAGAGAAATTAGCATTCTCATTTGTTTGTTTATTGCTCAGGGAACTATGGCAACTGAAATCAGTTCCAGTTTTAATTATAACAAGCTTGAAATACATTTATCTTACAAATGGAATAAATTATTACATATTTCACTTGTTGGAAAAATTTTATTCGAATGGTTGATTTTGTATGTGCTAGCTGAAAGTACATGCTAAATTCTACTATTTATTTATTTGTTACACTTATATCCCAACTTCCATTCAGGAATTTAAAGTGGCATGCATAACCCTCCTTTCTCCTCTTTTTTCCGTCAAAGCAACAACCCTGTAAAATAGATTGGGCTAAGAGAGAGACAGAGTCACTGGCCCAAAGACTTTCTAAGGATCATGCCAGATTTGATACTGGATCTTTCTGGTGACATCCTACACCTTACCAATTACAGGTAGTCCTTGACTTACAACCATTCATTTAGTGACCGTTCAAAGTTACAGCACCACAGAAACAAGTGACTTATGATTGTTTTTCACACTTAATGACAGTTCCAGCATCCCTATGGTTACATACTCAAAATTTGGATGCTTGGCAACTGGTTCATATTTATGACAGTTGCAGTGTCCAAAGTCAGGCAACCACTTTTTGCAACCTTCTGAAAAATAAAGTCATTGTGGAGGCCAGATTCATTGAACAACCGTGTGATTAGCTTAACAACTGCAGTGATTCAGTTAGCAAGTGTGGTAAGAAAAATAAAATGGAACAAAACTCTCTTAACAACTTCTTGCTTAGCCACAGAAATTTTGGGCTCATTTGTGGTCGTAAGTTGAGGCCTACTGTACATTACCTTGGCTCTCTCTATACAGGTAATTATAAGTAAGGGCTTTCTTCCTTCACAAGGATGCATTTCATGGCAGAAAAAATGTAGAAGGAATAACCAAAGGTGCTTTTTCCAAAAGGCAACTACATTTTCTTGACCCCCCCCAAATAATAATAATAATAATAATAATGTTTTGCTTCTCATCCAAGAAGCTTCTTTAATTCTAACGGGTTGGTTGAAAATTTCCATAGACACTACCTTTCATAGAAGGAAGTTCTTAAATTTTTCTGGTTTTACAATTATAGATTAAGGAGAAAAATCAGGAAAAAATGTGTGTCTGTGTATGTATGAGTTATAATGAAACCTGTTTGATTTATGATTTGGGATATTGTATCAATTCAGCAATTACAGGTTGCTCCACTTACCACATTAATCAAAACATGATTTAGTGCTGTATCTAAATCCAGTCTATATTTATTAATCTAACAACAGACAACAACTGTTTCTGTAGACATGTTCACCATCTTCTTCACTAATAGTCCAGCAGCAATGTTGTCTGGACATGCATATGCATATGTATAGCACATGGACTGAGGACAGCTTTTGAAGCAGAAAGTCTGAAAAGGATATGACTGCTTAAATATTTCAAAGAAAGAAAGGGACTTTTTCATGCTAATGTCATACTTGTACTATAATTCATGTAATACAAAAAGACCTATTTCTTTTAAATGCCTTTTTACAGCCTTGTTTAAACAATTAAGTCATAAATCTAGATGAATAGTGTCATACCTATTTAATTTACAATTCTTTGCAGTTTGTTCAAATTTGCAATTGCAGACATATACAACAAATTGGGTTAGATTAATAAATTAACTAGGTTTATTATTTATATACACTTTTGAGACAAACTTTAAGGCACTAGAATATGTTTCTTGAATCAGTTTTTTTCCCTGAACATTATTGATAAGTGTGATTAGATAAAGAGTTAATGCCAGTCTTAAAATGAGAAAGGAAACCTGAAATAATAATTGATACTTTTCAGGAAATACTCTTTAACAATTAACAATTGTTTCTGTAAAAACTGCAATTTTTACCTCTTACTTCAGTCTAACTCACCTTCTCCTGAAAGATAACTGCTTATCAGATATTGGGCTTCGCAAAATGACAGCACGAGTTCAAGTGATGAAAAGAGGCCTTGAAAATCTCTCAGCATTGGATTTGTCTTGTAAGTATAAATTAAGATTAGAGAGCAGGTACAGGTAGTCCTCAACTTACAACCGTAATTGTTAACCGCTAATCTGGTGTTGGACCATAATATAATATAATATCTAACTCTGGAGAAGATGTAATGAATTGAAACTGAATGTAGACAAGAAAGATCTCTGTGTACTGAACAAAATATCACCCTTCCAAAAGAAGCAGAAACTTAGTGTGGGGGTGCGTCTGGATCTATCTTTTTTTTTTCTGACCCTTTTCCTGCGCATTCTTCTAGCTCCAACTTGACTAATATAAATACCCTACATGGCAATGTCTCTATGTCTTGTTCAGAAATTTAAATACAGCATGTGGCTTTGTCAAAGACATCCCATTATGCAAATGATAATATCATTATACTGGCTGCCAATTTGTTTCCGGGCAAAAGACTAATAATGCCACTTTATAGTCTCACTGGGATATGTCCAGCTTATATGAGTGTATATCCCTTTCTATTTGATCCTCTTAGTTAATTAAGGAGATTTGCTTACAGTTTCTCAAGGTTATCTTGCAAATGACTCGTGGTTGATCTTTCTTCTAAACTGTTCTGCTTCTTTAGAATGCATTCAGTGCTAAATTCATTGTTTATGTTTGCTTTAAGAAAACAAAGGCATATTTTAAACAGAGTTTAAATTCTAGATTTTTACTATTTTTAATTTAAATTTTGGCTTTATGTTCTGTTGTAAATTGCTGAAACACTTCAGTGGCCAAGTTAAATAAATGATTTGTTGCTAATTTAATTCAATTTGATGTATTAAGCTTATATGCTCCCAACTCCCTTGAGCAATGGTTCCTAGTTTGAATACAGCAAACAAGATGGTAAAATATCCTGGTTTTCTGAAGTTCTATGGAACAGAAGTATTTGATAGCAAATATCTTATTTTATTCATATATAAGTAATCCTTTGCTTACAGTTGTTCATTTAGTGACCATTCAAAGTTACAATGGCAATGAAAAAAGTGACTTATGACTGTTTTTCACACTTACAATTGCTGTAGCATCCCCATGGTCATATGATCAAAATTCAGAAGCTTGACAACTAATTCATATTTATGACAGTCGTAGAGTCTCAGGGTCATATAATCACCCTTTGTAACCTGACAAGCAAAGTTAATGGAAAAGCCAGATTCACTTAACAACCATGTTACTAACTTAACCACTGTAATATTCACTTAACAACTGTGGCAAGAAAGGACAAAAAAAGAGAGCAAAGTTCACTTAACAAATGTCTCAATTAGCAACATAAATTTTGGGCTCAATTGTGGTCGTAAGTCAAGGACTACTTGTAGTGGGAAAGAAAAAGTGCATATGTCTGTCCTGAAATTTGATATTTCTGTTTTTGTATCAGGTTTATATGCTCTATAATCCCACAGGACTCTGAGTGATTTATATTCCTTTCTTACAATAAGAATATTAAAACAATAAGACTATATAACAAAATAATAATTTCAATAGCAAAAACAATATTACATAGAGCTTAAAGCCACCCAGAACAATAACATCCAGGTCCTCTTCCAAGCTTTTCTAGAAAAGTTAGATTTTATGGCTTTCCTAAAATGTAACAAAATTTAGGCTAATTTAACCACAATATTTCTAAGAAGAGGAGCTGCAGTCAAGAAGGTAGTCCCTTTGGTCAAGAAAATGCAGCTTTCTGAATCCCTTTCAGTTAAGTAACAATAATAGCTTAAGTAGTGTAATGTTTAGCATTTCTAACAAGTATCAAGTTAAGAAACATTTAAGTAGCTTTGACTTACTTTATCTCTTGTATGCCCTTTAGCATATATAACAGGTTTAATTTTAATGTGATATTGCTTTTTATATAGATAATCCAGGAATCACAAATAAAGGAGTTAGGTATCTGCGTCCTTTCAAGAAGTTGAACTATTTGGATCTCTCTGGAACTGGCCTCAGGGTAAAAAGAAGTGTTTACTTTGTTTAGCATCTAAATCAGTGGTGGGATTCAAATTTTTTTACTACCGGTTCCGTGGGTATGGTTTGGTGGGCCTGGCATGGCTTGGTGGGTGTGGCAGGGGAAGGATCCTGTAAAATCCCCATTCCCTCACTGCTTCTGAGGGAAGGATACTGCAAAATCCCACTCCCTCCCCATCCCACTAACCTGCTTCCCAGCTCTGTTCTCCTGTGCAGGTCAACAAAAGAAGACCCAGCCAATCAGCTGGGACTTAGGAGGCAGAGAACAGATGGGGACGGGGCCAGTCAGAGGTGATGTTTGCCAGTTCTCCAAACTACTCAAATTTTCCACTACCAGTTCTCCAGAACTGGTCAGAACCACCTTTGATCTAGATTGAGGCACATATATATTTATACACACACACATGCACACCATATACACTCACATATAAAAAGGTCAATATTTCTGTCTTGTCAAAAGACTTGTCATTGACGTTGTTTTATAGAATGGGCGGGTTCACATATTAATCTTAAACCATGATTTTTTTAAACATTGCAAGGAAACATGCTAATAAGATATGAAAGAGTCAATATGCTTTGAGTCCTTTCTGTAAATCAGTGTCTTCTGTTGGGGCCTCTTTAGTCATGGCACACAGGCACTGGAATGATATTATCTGGAGACTGTGTAATCCACCCTGATTATACTCCATGAGGTAGTAAAATTCTTATTCTAGGCCAGAGGTCTCCAAATTTGGCAACTTTAAGACTTGTAGACTTCAACTCCCAAAATTCCTCAGCTAGCATAACTATGCTGGCTGAAGAATTCTGGGAGTTGAAGTTCACAAGTCTTAAAATTGCCAAGTTTGGGAACTCCTGTTCTAGGCCTTGGGACAGAGTAGTATGAGAGCCCCTGTAAGATTTTGCTTGCTATGATTTTGTGATTTTGTTTTGTTTTACTGATATGTATGTATGTATGGCATTCAGCTTTGTTCGGGTATTTTCCCACATCATTGTAGTTGTTCTTTTAAAGTTGTAGCAACGTTTCAGCAGAAACTCATCTGCCATCATCAGGCTCCTGTATTGTGTTCATCTGTGAGTCACAGATTTAAAAGAACCCGAATAACCAAAGATTCACATTCAAATACCCGTGAGAACCTCAGAAAACATACACACACACACACACACACACACACACACATATAAATATATATTTGTTTTCTTAAGTTTTCGCAGGTACTTACATGTATGTTATTCAGCTTTGTTCGGGTATTTTCCCACATCATAGTAGTGGTGCTTTTAAAGTTGTAGCAATGTTTCAGCAGAATCTCATCTGCCATCATCAGGCTTCTGTATTGTGTTCGTTGACACAGACGAACACAATACAGAAGCCTGATGATGGCAGATGAGATTCTGCCGAAACGTTGCTACAACTTTTTTTTTTTTTTGAAACAAGTTTTTATTAATTTTAAAGATAAAACAACACATCATTAACCATTAAATACATAAACACATAAAACCTCTTAACATTGTAAATCCTTACAAGTCAAACAAAACATTATTTTTATACAGCATAATTCCAATTTATCCCATCTCCATATGGACACACAAACATCTTTCAGCAAGTTTCTCATTTTTTCTCTTTACTCCTATTCAATTTCATTTCTCTTCCATATTTATCCATTTTATAGTCATCATATTCTTTTCTTTCTGGCTTGTATAAATTATTCTCGTCTAGCATTCCTCCAAGGTTTTATTGATTCTTTCCTTTTTTTTTTTTTATAAAAAACAAATTTTGTTAGTTTTATCATAAGCACAGTACACAAACATACAAACACAAAACATAAACAAAACTAAAAGATCTTTTCTGAAGGTTGTCTGTTCCCAGGTTAAAACTCTTTACACAAACACAAATTCAAACATCATATTCAACCCATATCTCCTTCCAAATCTTATTATCATTTTCTTTTTTATATATATATATAAAAACCATTTTTATCAGTTTTATAAAAACAATGCACAAAAAATCAAGGCATAGCAGCTTATAAATTCTTTTCTAAGAAAAAATAATAATAATAAACCAATAAAGCATAACATTTCCAGATTATAATATCAATATTTCATATAATATTAACTTCATATCTTGTCCCTACTTCTCTTTTCCATCCAAATTATTTATTAATTAAAATTTTATTGCTTTTTATCAATACACAAAATCCAAAAAGAAAAAGTATATATATCCTTCCATATCTTATTACCATTTTCAATAACATTCTTTGTCTGTTCTATTTCCAATTATCCATTCATCTTTTTTTTCTTTTACTATACTTCTCCTGTACACCAATTGGAGTAACATCTATAACTCATTACCCTAACTTAGAAATACTACATATAGCAATCTTTCTTGGGATTCTGTTTAAAAAAAAAAATTCTAAAATTACATAATAAATTTTATATTCTAAATATACATATAAAAACACACTCTTATATACCCTCCAGAATCCCTCTTTTAATCTAAATTAAATTCACCCATTATCTCTAAATAAACTTTTTTTCCTTAGGTCTTGCTTCCCCACATTAAGGCTTCTCCTCCCCCCCTTTCTCTCTTGCTTATTCTTCTCCTTGCCCTTTCTACCCCTTTGTTTTTTCTCTTCGCTTTTCTTGCTCCTTTTCCTTTGCTTTCTAACCTTGCCTCCATCTTTTCGCTCATTTTTCTCTCTTTTGGTTGTTTTTATAATTCTTAAAATCCCCTTTTTCTTATCCTTTTTGTCCTCCTTTCCAGAAGGGACCCATTGTTCATCAAAGATGGCTTCTTCTTCTTCCTCTTCTTCCTTGTCCCAGTCCTTCTGCCGCGTAATCAACTTTTCAAAGGAACATAACGCCATTTCTAAGAATTGAAACAAAGCGCCCAAAGTATCTTCTTTTTTATATTTTTGATATTCAATCTCTAGTTCATCCACAGACGATGCCATTATGAAAAGGGAAACTTTTTCCAAAACAACCACAAGAATTTTTAATCAAAGACAATCAAAAGCAATTAAAAAAAAAAAAAGTTCCAAAAGTTAATACTTTTCTTCCTTCTTCTCTTTCTCTTTCTGAATTAATTTTTAATCAAAGAGGTCCAATTACCATATATCTTCTTTTGGGATCCACAAAGACGTTCTAATCAATCTCCTCCTTTTTCAGCTTCTGCTCCAATTTTTTTTTTTCTCCCTTCCCACTTGCAATGAGAATTTTAATAATCAAAAATCCATACCTCCAGCAGAGATTTTCCAATTTCTCACATTTTTCAATGTCCAAAAATCCCTTTGTCTCTTATCTTAGCTTTCAAAACAATCCACTTTCAATGTCTAATATATCCAAATATTTCTGCTTTTTCCGTGGGGTGGGAGAGTAAAAAAAAAAAAAAAAATTCCCTTTAACAGCTTCTCCGCCGCTTTTCGCTCTTCTTAGGGATACAATGTATCCTCCAGCAACAAACAGCTCAATTCCAGGCAATTTAAAAGGTGTTACTTGACCCGGCTCAGACAGAACTTTCACTCTTCACATTTCCTCCAGCACAGTTCTTACCCGGTTGCTGGCTTCTTCGTGGCGGCCATTGCTGACCGCCGCTCCACCGCCTTGGGAAAAAGGGGTTTTCCCGGAGAAAGGGGAGGTCTGCGATGCCCCCACCTCCCTTTCCGACTCCCCTCTTTCTTCAGCTGTCCCTACAGGGCAGCCATATCCCCCTGACCCATCTGGATCGGGGGTACCTCGACGGCTAGCCCAGCAGGAATCGCGAGCTGTCGCGAATTCCTGCTGCCCCGAAGCCACGCAAACCGGAAGTCCGAAACGTTGCTACAACTTTAAATGCACAACTATAATGACGTGGGAAAATTCCCGAACAAAGCTGAATGCCATACATATTTTTTTTTTATTTATACACACACACACACACACGGATCCTTGGTTATTCTGGTTTTCTTCTGCGTAAAATTGGAAGTATCTAGGCAACGTTTCGATGAAGTCTCATTCATCATCTTCAGGCTTGTATCTTCGGCTTTGTGCTTCTCAGAGTAATGTGAGCTTGCAGCTGCTTCTTCCTTTTAACTGCTAGTGGGGGTGTGATTTGATTGGGTGGGGGCTTGGCTGTGTTCTCATTGGCTGGGGGTGTGTTCTCATTGGTTGGGGGTTTGGCTGTGTTCTCATTGGCTGGGGGTATGTTCTGTTCAGGTGGGGGCTTGGTTGTGCTCAGGTTAGTCTTAGTTGCTGGGGGATTTGAGCTGGTGATATGTGATCCTGCTGTTTGGCTTTGTGGTCGTGCCACATCGTTATGGTGAGCGTCAGTTCGCTTCATGTATGGGTTGGAGGGGTTTGAAGTGGGTAGTGATGCAGCTGTGGTACGGCTTCTGGTCCGTGGTCATGTCTCATCTTCTGTGTGGGTGTGAGTCTGCACCGCCTGCCGCACCACATACATCGGATAAACAGAAGAATAAGTGCACGCATTGAAGAACACAACTCAGTCAAAAAAGAAGAACCAACCTCTTCCCTGGTCCAACACCTCAAAGCCACAGGAAATGAGATTGACTTTAAAAATACCAGATCTATCGCCAAAACTGAACACTTCAACAACAGAATAATCAGAGAAGCAATAGAGATAGAAAAATGCCCACACAGCATGAATAAACGAGATGATACCTCCCGCCTACCAGCCATTTGGAAACCCGCCCTCATGAACAAAGGAGTACCTAACATGTACCCACACGCACGAGGGCCACACAAGATGCTACCACTACACTTCAACATAGAAAGCAGACTCACACCCACACAGATGAGACACGACTATGGACCAGAAGCCGTACCACAGGTGCATCACTACCCACTTAAAACCCCTCCGACCCATGCATGAAGCGAACTGACGCCCACCATGACGATGTGGCACGACCATGAACGCGAAACCAAACAGCAGGATCACAGCTCACCAGCTCAAATCCCCCAGCAACTAAGACTAACCTGAGCACAACCAAGCCCCCACCTGAACAGAACACACCCCCAGCCAATGAGAACACAGCCAAACCCCCAACCAATGAGAACACACCCCCAGCCAATGAGAACACAGCCAAGCCCCCACCCAATCAAGTCATACCCCCACTAGCAGTTAAAAGGAAGAAGCAGCTGCAAGCTCACATTACTCCGAGAAGCACAAAGCCAAAGACACAAGCCTGAAGATGAATGAGACTTCATCGAAACATTGCCTAGATACTTCCAATTTTACGTGGGAGAAAACCCGAATACCACCTCATTGCACTAAGCTATAAAGCATTGCTTATAAACAAAAAGGCTAAATTTAAACAATTTGCAAAGCCAAGCCATTAGACATTACTTTATGACATGAATATAGCCAATCTAGTTTGGTTTCTCTTTATTGCCAGGGCACAAAAGAAGTCATTGATCAAATCCACATGCTCATAGACCTAGTCCATTCAAAGATTCCTTTGAAAGAATTTGATCATAGCAGCTGCAAAACAGAAGGATGGGCAGATCAGGTACTTCCTAAATTATCAGTATCCATTTTTAATAGCCGAAAGATGAGCTTGTAAGTCTGAATGTTTTAAAATGTCAGGCATAAATAATAAATATTTTCTTTTTTAATGCTTAAATATTTTATTCATAAAATATAACTGCAAGAAGATAGGATGAAGTACAAACAAAATGTAACATTGCTTATATAGTAAAAAAGAATATACAAAACTAATTAAATTAGTAACATTTGAAGAAACATATACATATTAATGTAGAACTAGCTCAGTCCTTTAACGTGTTATTAAATCTATCTAAGTAGATCATGTTGTTCTATCTTCTCAATTTTTATACAGTATATTATTTCAGCATGACAGTTATATAATAGATTATTAATATTCTATTTTAAATGCATTAAAGTATATATTTATGAAGTATTCATAAAATAAAGTATAAAATATATAACTGGATATTCATTCTATCAATATAGTTATGCTAATATGACAAGTATTATATATTATAGAGCCCTACTTTGATTTAGGTTTAGAAATATAAATAAATAATTATAAACAATAAATGTATTTTTAAATGAATTATTACTTTGGCTTAAGACTGTAAAAAGGATAGCTGTTACAGATATTATAATATTCTTTCAATTCACTTAACTATCACTTAGTTTTTGACATTAATGACACTTGTTCATCCTAAGTATCATAATTTGTACACAATTAAGTAATATTATATTTTGCATTTAGGTTGATTGTCTTACAAAATTAACTTTTTCAGGTTATCTTGCAGTGGAAACATGCAGTCCTAGCAGTAGTTAACTCCAAAGAAAGTATAAAATCTAAACTAGCAGCTCAACGTTTCTGTAAGTAATTGAATAAAGACAGTCTTCAAGCTAAAACTGCTTTTAAAAAATTGAGGTATATTTTTGCTCACTGAAGCTATGAGCTAAAGAGGTTATACATGCACAGATGTTAACAGTTAACTTGAAGTGGGTTTTTTTAAAAACTTCTCTCTCATGAAATACGATTCCTCCTTTACTCAGGCTTCATTTAAAATGACTGGAAGAATTAAAATAATCCTTTGAAACATTTGGAAGCCTTCAAAATGCTTTATCTATATAAGTTAATGTTCTTTTTTTGATACTGCTAGCCAAAACATAAAAATGCAGCTGTGGCCACTTCATGAGTGGGTTGTTGTTGTGGTTGTTGTTTGCAGATGGAAAAAGACCTAGAGCAGAAGGATCTCAAGAATCATTGTTAGGAGAAAAGCAAAAAGAAAATTATGAGAACTTGCAGTTCTACAAAGAAAGAAGAGAGACATCAGATAATCTTTTACCACAGAGAGATATGGAAATGATTGAAGAATTCCCAAAGAGAAGGAGAACTGCAGCTGAGCAAAAAAACCACCACCTTCAATCAGAACTCTTTAGCTTTTCACAGACAGAATGGGACCTGCTAAACTCTTATTGAATAAAGTGAACGTTTTAAACTAATTGGATAATGTTCAGCTTTGTTTCTCTTGGAAAATAAATGGTGCATTCTATTTTTGCAGTTGATGGACTGGAAAGAAATCAACTTGAAGCCACTGTAAAGAAAATGAAACATTTGCTGTACTTCTATACATACAATAAATGAGCACTTTACCATGTTTGGGTAAACATAAAGGGGATTCACTGAGAAATTGCTGGGAGTGATACTAGCTATGGTTCATTTTTGCCCCGGATATTGATTTTTGTTGGGCGTCTTTAATTCATGCAAGTAATTCTTGCATGATGTAACCTCTTTGTATGTAGTATCTGAAGAAACGGCAAGACTTGACCACAAGGAATTAAATATAATACAGTAAACACAATGGCTGAAAAGTGTTATGGTTGAACTGTTTGTGTAAATTGTGATGTTCAAAAATATATATTTGTATTTTTGGGGAGAAAAAATACAACTGCTTGTGCAGTTTTGGGTTTCAAAATTTGGAGCTCGCCAACTAAGTTTGACCTTTCCACATTATAAACTCTCCTGTCCCAGGCGAAGCACATATCCAAATACACGAAGGGGTGTGTTTATTCTCTTCATTAAATGAGGTGTGCAAACAGAGACTCTTGCAGTGTAGAGATAGGCTCCCTGCCAAAGTTTAGCAAGTTTGGCTTGCAGATGAAGAAAAGCAACACAGAGAACAGTAGTCAGGTGGAGCCTTGAGGATGAAAGCTTATAGCAACACGATAGTTAAGTGCATCTGGTCTTCCCATTGATTTTTCTTGTTAGAAGTTTGCAAAAGCTGACCACGTGACCCCCTGGGCATGGCAACTGTCATAAATAACCAGTTTCCAAGCAATCTGGATTTTTATCATGTGACCATGGCAATGCTACAACAGTCGTAAGTGTGAAATATGGTGGTCACTTTTTTCAGTACTGTTGTAACTTTGAACAGTAACTGAGCTGTAAGTTCAGCTACTGTAAGTTGAGCTGTTTTAAAGTAAAATGCTCTGAAGAGAATCTCAAATATTTAGGGATGTGGGAGGAGGCATTCATAAACTTGGCAAAGCCTTTTCTTTATATAATTATGTGGTTTCTTTCCCTGTCTTTCTCTAGCTAACTTGGCTCCTGGCCTGCCATTTAATTATCAGATGTGGATCTTCTGTATATTTATAAACTCATAAACTGAAACTGATACAAGGTGAAAGTTCATAACCTCTGGTTTACAAATAAGAAGGTGCTTTATTGTTACGTCAGCATCCTGTGCAAAATTTGAAGATGATAAAGACTGAATTTAAGCCAGTCGCTGATCCGGAAACAGCAGTGTCAGGTTCTGCAACAAACTGAATGAAAACCAAAATCCCCTTGTCTGTCATGGATGAATGGCTTCACTGTGAGAACTAGGTGAATGCGGAGCAAAACAAACGGCCCCTGAAACCAAGCAGGGCAAATGCTGTGAAGAGCAACTACACTGAATGAAACATCCTTTGTGAAGTCCCTTTAAAATTATCTGCAGTTTCACAACAGTCTGGTTCTTAGTGGGTTGTTTTTTAGTTTTTGCAAGGTTATGGTCATCACATCATCTTATCTTGTACAGAGATATTCATCAGACCAGTCAAAGCAATGTTGTATTCCATCTCGGCAAAAACTTCTAGGAATGCAGGTACAATATTCATGGAAAACCACCAGGGTACAACTCCAAGACTGAGATCCACAAGGAGGGCAGTTGGCTTCTACAAGATTGAAAAAAAAAAACCCCACACATGAACCCAATTCATAAGTTTTTTCCCAAAAACCATACAGTAGTTAGTACTGTACCTAAGTGTCCCAGAATTGTGAAACATTGGCTGTGGGCAGTGCTTACTTAGACTTATAAGAACTCTAGCCCTAGCACATCTGAAAGGATCAAGACTAGAGAAATCACATGCTAAAGAAAATTCTGAGTCTTAATATAGGTCAATGTAATCTCTTGATCTTATTTATGAGGATATTTCGGAGGGAAATCTTGTTGCTCAGCAAATAACATAGCAACCTGCAGCACTTTACATTCCATTGTGCTTCTTAGTTAAGCATGATCTGCCAGTTTTGTATTACCCCTTGAATACATTAGGCCTGTATGGTATGGCAGAGCATGTACAGAAAAGAAAGCAATGCATAGACAGACCATAATCATAAAACAGGTATTTTTAAAAACCCTTAGTGGGACCTGATCAATTTATAATTACAGGTAGTCTTCAACTTATGACTACAATTGAACCCAGAATTTATGTTGCTAAGTGAGAAAATAATTGAGTTTTGCCCCATTTTATGACTTTTGTTAAGTGAATCACTGCAATTGTTTAATAACACGGTTGTTAAGTAAGTCTGCCTTCCTCATTGGCTTTGCTTGTCAGAAGGTCACAAAAGATGATCACATGACCCCAGGATATTGCAACTGTCATAATTATGAATGAGTTGTTAAGAATCCGACTGTAATTCACATGACTGGGGATGCTGCAACAGCCATAAGTGTTGTAAGTCACTTTTTTCAATGCCATTGTAACTTTGAGTGGTCACTAAATGAACTATTGTAAGTCAAGGACTAACTGTTTGGCCATCCATAAACTCTGCCTTATGGCCTTGAAATGGAGATGAGCATCCAATCCCCGCCCATCCCTGCAGAGTTGGCAATAACTAGCAGAGTAATATTCACAGATACTCCTTTTCTTCTGGAGTGAATGCTTTTCTCATCCATTGGCCAGAAAGTCAAAAGGACCTGCATAAGGAAGAACATCAGCAAAACAGGGGAAAAAAAAATAGCCAGAACTGCAGAGTTCTATACTGAGTTACACTTAATTCCTTTGCTCTGGACTTGAATAACCAGTCTTCTGTTTCCCCTTTGTTGTGTGTGTGTGTTGAGGGCAAGGTCAACTAAAGCAAAACACTTTGGGAGGCAACAAAAGCCTTAAAACATTCATTTATATTTAAAACTTTAATTTTATTTTTCCAGCAAATAAAGGACTCACGTGACCCTATTTCATCAGAACAATCTCCACAATCGTTAAATCCATTACACCTTTTGTCTGCATAGATCCAAAGCCTGCGATTCTTGCAATAAAATATCAAGTGTCCAGGAAGGCTTTTTGGAAAATCACCTACCAAAAACAGCAAATAAATGTAAGCTTACACTGTTGTTAAAAAAAAAAGTTTCCTTAAAATATGACCTGTCAAGAAAAAAAAAAATTTATACTAATAAACCCAGACCTGTCAAGTATAAAAACTTGAGTACGGGAGGAAATATAAGGAATATCCTGGCAATGTCAATAGAACACTGATTTTTTTTTTAGAAATGCAAGCTGTTGGGGGTTGAAATCTTTACTGCAGAATAAACGTAATGATTTTTTAAAAATGTATTTCAGTAGCTGTTTTTGGTTTAAACCTTTCGGATGCCAAGTTTAAATATTTTCATATACGGATTGTAGTTCTAAAGTGTATCTAGAAAAAATCCAGTTTTCCTTAAACTGTCCTGTTTTGGAACAAAAATAAGTTGCTCTCCATCACTGGAGATTTTAAAGAAGAGATTGGATAATTATTTGTCCAGAATGGTATAGGACAAGGGGTGTCAAACTCACCTCATCATGGCGTCACGTGACGTATTGCAACTTTCCCACCTTCACTAAACCTGGGGTGGGCGTGGCCAGTGCATGATGCATCTGGCTTGCAGGCTGTGAGTTTGACACCCCTGATATAGGACATCTTCCACTCGAGAAGATTAGTCAGAAGACTTCCAAGGTCATTTCCAACTATGTTATTCTATATTCTGTATACTGAGTACCAAGAAGTCCTGTATTTGTACAACAGTAAAGGTATTTTTGCCACAACCTGAGTTAGTTAACTAGTTCATTTTTCACCCATGAGTATGACCTTTTAGAACAGGCTGGCTGAGGAACTCTGGGAGTTGAAGTCCACAAGTCTTAAAGTGGCCAAGGTTGGAGATTCCTGTTTTAGAGAGTACCGTACAAAACAGAGATTCCTGGTAAAATGAGCTTGCATGCCAAAATAGGATGCATTGATCAAATGTGCAGTTTGTGCAATGGTTTATTAAATAATCCATAACTGTCTGTATTCACACAATATACTAAACCAAAACCAAACAAATCACACTAGGTGAATACCCATAGCATGTTCAACTCTAAAAAGACTTTACTGTCAGAAGAATATTCAAATTTCAGTTGGGATTGTGTAACAGTGACATAGGATTCAGCTGCTTGAAGAGAAAGAAATGTATTCAAGAACATAGAAGCAGCACTTGAGGTAGCTACAATTTGGGATACAGAGATTAGGAATATTTATAGGAGAGACGGTCCTTTGTGAGGTGTGTGTGAATGTGTCCTTGTGGTGTTTAATTTGGTAGGTGTGCAGGTCTAATGAAAAAGTTCTTATCTTACTTTGCTTAGTGTGTCTGTGTAGATTTGGTGTGTGCCTACGTGTTGATTTTGGATGCCATTTCTGTGTAAGCAGGGAAATTCTGTATTGATAAAGGTTTTTCCCTGTCTGCTATTATTTGCCAGATTAATTAGTTTATCCTGGTCATTGTATCAGTGGAGGAAGTGGATTAGAAATCTTTGCAACATTTTATTGACTTTGTTTACAACATAGTATTTTAGTTTCAGTTACTGGGGGGTCAAGTTAATGATCAAAAGGAGGGTTAGAGACAATATAGAAATAAATCTAATATGGAATTAAAATTCTTTCCACATTACAAACATAATTGCTCAGACATGTTAAGACAAAGACTGACTTCCCATAACCTCCTGAATCATAAACTACAAATTCCAGTTCAGCCTAAACTAAGATGTCAAGCCAGTATGCCTTAGTGCAACGTATGAATCTAGCTTCTGAAAAAAAAAATAGAAATAAAGAAAGTGTGAAGTGGGACAATGATCAAGACTTATTAATACCTTTCATTTAGAATCCATTTCTCAGATCAGATCTGTTAATTGTAATGTTAAGACAAAATGGACCAATTTTTCAAAAAGGCACATCCAGAGCTTGCAGTAGTGAGGTTAAAGAAATGCAGAATATTTGAATCTTGTCTTTGACCATAACCTAATTCTAATTTAAAACATTATGTTCTGGAAAATTCAAATATGATGTAAGCCATTCAAAGTCAATGAGAAGTCCTTTTAGCTTCTCATTTCCTACTGTCCTTTGTTGTATTTTCCTGAACTATGTGAGCAGATTTTTTTAAAAAATCCCAATGGGCTCATCCTCAAATAATTACATAGAAAAATCTGGTTGACCATATGCATTGGGAATAAGATGGGGAAAAATGAATTAGGCCAGAGGATGAATGCAAACAAGATTTGACACCAAAGGAAAAACTTCCATATTGTTAGCAAAAAAATGCAACTGTATGAAAACTATTTGCTGAAATGAGAAATATGCAGAGATACATCAGAAGAAATCAAAGAGATCTGAGATCATTTTATTCTTAGTTCATTTCTGGTGGTTATTATTGTATTTCTATTTCAAAAAGTACTGCAACTTATGCTATTATAGATAGTTGTCAACTTACAATCACAATTGAGCCCAACATTTTGTTACTAAGCAAGAGAGTTGCTAATTGAGTTTTTTCCTATTTTGTGACCTTTTTTTGCCACAACAGTTAAGTGAATCACTGCAGTTGTTAAGTTAGTAACATGTGAATCTGGCTTCCCCATTGACTTTATTAGTCAGAAGGTCGAAAAAGATGATCACATGACCCTGGACCTCTGCAACTGGCATAAACATATGCCAATTGGCAAGCATCCGAATTTTGATCATGTGACCATGGGGATTTTAGAATGTGCTCATAAGTCACATTTTTTCAGTGCCGTTGTAACTTCGAATGATCACTATATATATTCTGCTTTTCAATAATACGGTGCTTACCCTGATATTATAGGCTCTCTCTTCAAGCTTAGGTAGTGTTTATATTATTTGCTAGAGCAATGGAATAAAGGGGTCTTGTTTAGAAAAAGAATATTAGATTCAATTGAAATCCACAAATATTCAAATGCAGATGTTATTGGGGAGGAATTACTCACAATATTATGCAACTTACTATGCAGGCTATATAAGTGTTCCTAAAGCCATATAGAAAATTAATATACAAATGAGCTAACATATTTGCATATTAATTTCTATATTGCTTTAAGAACATTTGTACATCTCCGCCCCTGGTCGGTCCCAACGGGCCTAAACCGTCCCGTAGAGACGATGATCGTGAAGGGCATACCCTGTGGATCCCAGAGACATTGCAAAGTCCCTGGTTGATCCGGGAGAAATCCTTTTGCCAACGGCAGAGAGGCAGCCCCCATAGCTGCTGAAGTCGGGACAGCTCCGGAAAGGAAGAGGCTGAAAATGAAAGTGTGACGGCTGGGTAAGAATTTTCTTTTTTTTACTAATTTGCTGAGACTTGAAAGGACACTCTGAATATGAGAAGAAACCTGTGAGATTTTTTGACAAAACTGTATGAGCGGCGTTTTTTAAAGGGACGTCAAATTGAGGCTTGGTTTTTTTTTTCTTTCTCTTACTTTTTTTTTTACTGGACTTTAGCATGATTTTGCAGTTAACCGGACTGAATTTTCTTTCATATATATATTTACTTCTTATGCTCCTTTTTGATTTCTTAATTTTTTTTTTAGGCTAGAGGCTCCCTTTGGGTTTTTATATATATATATATATATATATATATATATATATATATATATATATATATGTTTTCTTAAGTTTTCGCGGGTACTTACATGTCTGGCATTCAGCTTTGTTCGGGTATTTTCCCACGTGGTGCTTTTAAAGTTGTAGCAACGTTTCAGCAGAATCTCATCTGCCATCATCAGGCTTCTGTATGGTGTGTATATATACACACACACACACACACACACACACACACACACATATATGCATGTATATGTAAATATTTTTTCTTTTTTCTCAACCTAAACTATGTTTTTCTGGCCGGGGGGGGGGAAGTGTATGAAGAAATTTTGTAACACTGCCAACTAGAGCCTTGAAAATATTTTATCTGAATTGGAGAGAACTGTGAAAGACTCCTTCTCAAGGACATTTTAATTTGATAAGATAGAGGGAAGAGCGCAGCAGAATATTATTACAGGTGTTCTTCTGGACTTCTATCAACATCTTAACACTTGAGGCTTGGCTTTGAAGCTTGTGGAGAAGAGAGTCATAATAAGGGCCTTGGACAACTGAACAAAGTGCAGTGTGTTTTCTTATCTTTTTTCAGTTGTGTTACCCCTTCTTACCAGCTTCTCTGTAAACTTTAATTTTAGTAATATTCTTATTTTTGCTTTTTATTTTAAAAGGAAAGCCTCAGAATTTTTTATTTTATTTTTCTTTTATTTTCCTTCTCTCTACTGGGATTTTTTGCTTTTTCCATTCATGTTTTTGGACTATTCTGCTTTTTCTTTTTTATTATTGAGATTTCCTAACTGGATTAAGGTGTGAAGAACCTGAAGAAATTTTTCTTTTCCTTTCTTTTGTTCTTTTTTTTATTATCTTTGTTCTTTTTTCTTCTTTCTATTTTTAATTTTTTCTTGTGGATTACTTCATAATTGGATTAGGGTCTAGAAGAACCTGAAGAATTTTCTTTTTCTCTTTTTCCTTTTTACCATTGGGCTTTTTACTATTGGATTTTTCCATTTTGGATTATAATTAGCTATTCTATCAGTTGGATTAAAATTTAAAAAGAATTTGAAGGTCTTGAATCGTCTAAAATGAGCAGGAAACTCATACCTTCTGGCATTTCTACCTCTACTTCTGCCTCCCCACCATCTGGAGGACAACGTTTAATTCAGACAATGTTGAAGCAAGATAAAGAACAAGAAAAAGTGACCTTACAGATGATTATGCAAGGAATCCAAGATCTCAAGATAAAATCAGATACTATTGAACAAAGAACAGAGAAGACTAATGAAAAAGTGGAAAATATTCAACAAATGATGGTGAAGTATGATGAGAGATTCCAAAAAAATTGAAGAAGAAGGTAAACAAAGAGAGGAGAAGATTGGAAATATTGACAGCAGATTAACAGTGGTTGAACAAGATAAATGCTGAGGTGGGAGATGGAGAGGTCAGAATTCTATCTCAGATTTCAAAATATAGAAGAAGAAAAAAGACAAAATTTGGCTGTGATAATGAGAAATTTTGGCGGATGCTTTGGAAATTACAGAGGAAAAGATGATGGATGGAGTAGATGAGGTATACCGAGTTTTTACAAAATATGCGATGAGAAATAACTTACCAAGGGAAGTCCATGTCAGATTTACCAAAAAATCCATCAAAACACAAATATTACAAGCGGTAAGAGAGAAGACGTTGAAATACAAAGGCAAAGAGATCGTGGTTTTAAAACAAATACCCAGAAGAGTGAGAGAGATGAGAAGAGAATATTGATTCCTGACCAAAATGCTATTGAAAAAGGAGGTGAATTATAGATGGCTGATTCCAGAAGGATTAATGTTTACGTGGCAAGAACAGAGACATAGAATTGATTCCATTGAGAAAGCAGAACTTTTCTATGCAGAATATTTTGGAAGGAGAGAAGAAGAGGCAGAGAAAGAGGTCTCATTAACTGAGTTTCAAGAGGAACAACTGGGGACTGAAAAAGAAGAAGGCGCAGTAGGTGGACAGGTGGATATCAAAGAACAGCGTGAAGTAAGATCCATGAGAGCTGTTAGACCTAAATCCAAAGCATGGAAGAAAAAAAATTGATTACAATGAATATAAATGGACTCAATTCAGCTGTTAAAAGAAGGAAAACCTTTCATAAATTAGGGAAATTAAAATTTGATATAATTTGTCTAAAAGAAGTACAAATTAAAAAACATGAACAATTGTTAGTACAGCCAAAATTAGGGAAAATATTTACTTCTTTGACTCAATGTAAGAAAAGAGGAGTGGTTCTATACATTAAAGAGGCTATCCCAGCAAAATTGATTTATACTCATGAAGATGGAAGAGTATTAATGGTGGAAATAATGGACAACAATATAAAAATACTCTTGATTGCAATTTATGCTCCGAATGATAAACAAGAAGAATTCTATAAAAAACTACACATGAAAATAACTGGACTGGACTATGTTAATATAATTATGATGAGAGACTTTAATGGAATTGTGGACAATAAACTGGACTATATAGCAACAACAACAAAGCAAAATAGAAAGATTCTCCCTATATCCTTTTTTAAAATGACAGACGAATTAACCTTAAAAGACATTTGGAGAGAAAGAAATGTTAAAACTAAACAATACACTTTCTATTCAAATAGACATTTATCATGGTCCAGATTGGATATGATTTGGATCTCAACAGAATTAATATCCAATATTCAAGAAACAAATATTGAAACAAGTACTTGGGCAGATCATAGTCCAATGACAATTAAATGGAAGGGACAAAAAAAAAAGATCGAGATGGACATTAAACAATACTATCTTAAAGGAAAAAAGATTTTACACAATGGATGGGGAAAGAATTGGCTTTTTTCTTTAGAGAAAATAAAAAAGAAGATACTTCAATGCAGAATGTTTGGGATACAATGAAGGCATATGCTAGAGGTTTGATAATAGATTATATAAGAAAAAAGAATATTAGGAAAAGGCAAACTTCTAAGGCCTTGGAAGATGAGTATAAAAGACTTGAAAAAGAATTACAGAAAATGCCACAGAAAAAGGATATTAAATTGAAATTGGACATAACTAAACATAAAATGAAATTAATAGAGAAAGAAGAACTGGCACAGAAAATCAGAAATGCTAAACAGAATTATTTTGAAGATGCAAATAAACCAGGCAGATGGCTAGCATATAAATTGAGAAAGGAGAAAGAATCAAGAAAAATATTGCAGTTAATAGATGACCAAGGCCAAGTTTATGGTAATAATGAGAAAAAGGAAATTATCTGAGACTTCTATGGGCAACTATATGAACAAGAGAATATTGATGAGAAAAAGTCAAACAGTATCTACAGAATGCTAACCTACCTAAAATATCTAAAGAGACTGAAGAAATGCTAGAAAGCAATATAACAATGATGAAATTAACTGAAGCACTTCAGAAACAAAATAATGGGAAAGCACCAAGTCCAGATGGGCTTCAGGCAGAATTCTATAAAACATTACAAGAATCATTGAGCATTCCATTGTTAGAAGTTATGAATGAAGCTATGTCAAAGAAGATGATACCCAAAACAGGGTCAGAGGCTTATATTACACTTATTCCAAAAGAAGAGGCTGATCCACTGCAAATTAAGAACTATAGACCTATTTCTTTATTAAATGCAGACTATAAAATCTTTGCTTCAATTTTAGCAGAAAGACTTAAAAATATTTAAATAATTTCATTCATCCAGACCAAAATGGATTTCTGCCAAAGAGACAAATTAGAGACAATATGAGAGTAATCCTGGATACTTTGGAATACTATGAGGCACATCCTGAAAAGCAAATGGCTTTGATATTCCTAGATGCTCAAAAGGCATTTGATAATGTGAACTGGAGATTTATGTTATTACAATTGGAACAAATGGGTTTTGCTAGAAAATGTATTCAAGCAATAGAAGCCATATACAATAAGCAGACAGCAAAGGTAATGATGGAGGGAGAACTTACAGACTTTCTTAATATAAGAAAAGGCACAAGACAAGGATATCCCTTATCTCCTTTGCTATTTGTATTGACTTTGGAAGTGTTGAATAGAAATATTAGAGATGATAAAAGTATAAAAGGAATGAAAATTAAAAAGGAAGAATTTAAACTGCAAGCCTTCGCTGATGACTTAGCCTTTATTTTGGAAGATTCTTTAGAAACAGCTCCAAGGTTATTGGAAAAGATAGAGATATATGGTGAGGTGGCTGGTTTGAAAATAAATAAAGACAAAACAAAGATCTTGACAAAGAACATGCTACTAAGACAAAGAGAAGAACTGGCAGACCTGTTGAAAATCCAAGTCATGAATATTCAGGTCAAGTATCTGGGGATATACTTGACATCAAGATGTAGTACATTAAAAGAGAATAATTATATTAAACTTAAACAACAGATAGCTTTAGATTTGAAGAAATGGGAAAATTTACAATTGTCATTAATAGGGAGAATTTCAACAATCAATATGAATCTTATTTTTGTTTCAAACCCAGAATCTTATTTTTGTTTCAAACAATACCAATTAGGCTCAGAAAAGACTATTTCGAAGACTTAAATAAAATTATGCTGAAGTATATATGGCAAGGTAAGAAAGCGAGAATAAAGCTAAAGCTTTTGCAAGATGCTAGAATTAGAGGAGGTTTTGGCCTGCCTAATTGGGAACTGTATTATCAAGCTGCAAATTTGATGTGGGTCAAGGAATGGATAACATAAGAAAGACTAGATTGTTGACACTAGAAGGTCATGATTTGCTGTTGGGTTGGCACGCTCTTTTATGGTATAAGGGAACTAAAACACAGGGTTATTTTAGAAGACATTATATACGGGAGTCTTTGTGGTTAAACTGGGAGAAGATAAAAAGACAATGTTATTTGAAAATTCCAGTTTGGTTATCGACTATTGAAGCATTTTCCTATCCTATAATTTATAAGAAGGAACAAACAGTTAGATATGGGGAACTATTGGATGAAAAGGGTGAACTTAAATCGATACAAAATTTAGAGGAACAAGGTATAAAGATGAATTGGTTTTCATATGCGCAAATACATTCAAGGTATGATGAAGATTCTAAAAAGGAGGGATTCTATGATAAACAGACTAATCTAGATAAGATCTTGACAGGAACTGATGAGAAGGTGATTAAAAAATTATATGGTTATTTACTGGGAATTAAGCTAGAGGAAGAACAAGTTAAAGAAACTATGATTGTTTGGGGGAAGAATTTTGGATTAGGGATTGATTTAGAGAAATGGCAAAAATTATGGTCGCAAAATTATAAAATGACAATGTCAACAGCTTATAAAGAAAATTTGTATGTTTTACAAGTGGCACTTTCCCCCGACGAGGATAGCAAGAATGTTCAAGAATAAATCTGAAAAATGCTGGAAATGTCATCAGATACCTGGCTCATATTACCATATGTGGTGGACTTGTGAGGATGCTAGAAAATATTGGACTAAAATTCGCATGTGGTTGGAAAAAATGAAAAAAAAAAACATAAAAATTTGAAACTGGAGTTTTTTTTAATTGGGAATCTTACCAGATATATACAGTAAAGACTTGAAATATCTGATTGTAAATGTATTAACAGCGGCTAGGATTGTATTTGCTAAAAATTGGAAGAATGAGAAAATACCATCACAGGAAGAAATTATTAAGAAAATATTGGAATGTGCTGAGATGAGTAGATTGACATTTGAAATTAGAGAGCAAGAGGATAAACAATTTTATGAAATTTGGGACTTTTTCTATCAATGGTTGGATGACAAAATACAATAATAGAATATTTAGAATGTTAGATAGCAAGGAATATCTTTGTTTTTTCTTTCTCTTTTGTTATTTGACATCATATCTATAAAGTGTTTTCAGGATAGATTTGGTATGATTATATGATTTGTTATAGAATAAACCATTTAAAGTATTATCTCATAAAGTATGAATGAATAAAATTATAGTCAAATGATTTTCTAATAGCGATACTAGGATATATAAGTTTGGATTGACAATATGAGTTATTATGTAATATAACTGTAATTGAGACTACGAAATGAATGCACAAAACTGATGAACCAACCGACACACTGTATGTATATATGGAAGAGAGCTGATGTTTTTATGTTTTGTTTGTTTTGTTTGTTTTTTAAAAAATCAATAAAATTGTTTAAAAAAAAAAAAGAACACTTGTACAGTAGATTTGAACCTTAAGATCTTGTAGCCCTATATTAAGCCAGTTGTTTGCTTTAAGATATAGCATAAATAACCAAACATTCCCTTCTAAATAAAAATAATAACATGATACATTAAAACTGTAGAATATATAATCACATATTCTTTATAAGGAGCCTAAGATATTTTATTTTTATTTATTTATTTGATTTGTCAATTGCTTACAAGATATTAAGCATAAGTATAAACATAGTTATGAATACATGAAATAGAAAAATAAAAAGAAACAATAGGACAGGGACGGTAGGCACTTTGGTGCGCTTATGCACGCACCCTACAGACCTCTTAGGAAAGGGATGAGGTCAATAGTAGACAGTCAAAGGTTAAAGTTTTTGAAAAACGTTGTAATATGAAGAGGGCAAGAAGAAGGGCACATCATAAGGCTCTTACTACATAATGCTTCTTGCTCATCTTCCCCATTGGGACAATTTTGTCTTGTGTCACAAACTTCACTGGCTGGAATGCAGGTCTCTCTGTTATCACATAAAAAGCCTGTTTGCTTACTGGTAGTCACACATAAACGGTTAACTGAAAAATAAAACCAAGAGCAAACTAATTATAAATACTGACACTCAATAATATAGTATATACCTCTATGAAATTTGATGCAATTCAAATTTAATTACAGATCTAAAAACTTTAATTTTCAATTCAAATTAAGGTTTTAGATATACAGGTATCATTAATCTTCAGATACTATAATTCCTTCTTTCCACTTTTCTAATAAAACTGAATTGAACATAATTTCTACAGAACTGTCACAGAGCAACTTACTAATACTCTGGACAGTATACAAAGTTAAAACCACAAAGAACAGTACTGTACAACAAATAATCAAAAATTAAAAGCAGTAAAACCATTAAAACCATAAAGCATCATTTGCAGGAAAACATAGTCAGTTTCCCTAACACTATAATTGCCTTACAGATTCCATCCCCATATTACTGGATCTCCAGATTTGATGGCTAACCCCATCCTTCATCCCCTTCTGGCCAATAATTGGAATTATGTGAATTCGAATATCAAAAGATTTATGCCTTTATCATGTCACATATCCTGTCACATAATACTATGTGTCAAATATTAATTGCAGTGTATGCAAGTATTCTTTGATTTATGACCAATGGGACCATTCAAAGTTATGATGGACTTTCCCAGGAGTTCTCACAACCCAGTTCTGAAGTTCCAATGGTTGACTCCCTCTGCAGTCATGTGACTGTGTGTTAGGAGTTTAGCAACTGGCCTACATTTGCAGTTTTTTACAGCGTCCTGTGGTCAAGTGACCAGGTTTTACAATGTTTTTGCCCAAAACCAGCATTTACTTCTGGTTTTCGGCAAATCCAGCCATAGTGAACAATTGGTTTGTTAAATGACTGAATCATTTAATGACTGCTGCAACAGTTGTCAAATCAGGTTGGTCACATGGGTGATCCATTTCAAGACCATTATGGCTGTAATGGACAAGTTCCATTACTGTTGCTAATCAAGGACTAACTATAAAAAGTCAGTTATATAATATTGTAACAAACATCATGTTAATTATATCATGGTAAAAACAACTTTGAACTTAGAGCAGCATGAGAATTAAAGGAAAATTGGTCTACTTGAAAAAAATTAGATATATCTACATATATTTCATATTGTGTCCAACAAAACATAGAGCACTTGGTGTTTTGACTGCTACAAGATTAATCTTATTAGATCATATACCTTTTAGTGGCACTCAAATTCATCTTCAAAAGGTATGGAACTTGTTGCAAATTGCAAACTGACAGTGTATATCAAAGTAGAGTTATTAACACTCATTTCGGTAAATGTTGGCTAATTATAAGCTATATTATGGATGTTGCAGCATCTGACTCAAAAAAGCAGTTTGGATAATTATATCGCTGACATACAATTAAGAGATTTGCCCTATCTCTCATCTAATAAGTCCCTTTTATACTTTACTACATCATGTATAAGCAGAGAAAGGTTATGTAAGGTGACTCTGCCACCTTCACCCTGATCTTCACAATTTGAGCAGGGAAATCTGAAGGAAAGTTGCAACTATATCCAACTGATGTATTGATAACCTTAGAATCTCATTTTAGACCTTCCCATTTAAATGGGTAAATGAGAGATGGAGTGGAATAAAAATAGTATATGAGGCTTCACTATCTTCACTGTTTATGACATACTGTCCTGCGTAATATAAATGTGGTATTCCATAAAATTAATTTTTTAAAGAAATAGATGCATTTTTATTAAGAGGGAAATAATAATTATTTAGATGTATCATTTAGCTTCCCTAGATTTAGTGGACCTAAATCCACCATAACAATGTTGCCATACTCACATGAGTTGGACCTAGAAAGAGGTGATCAAATTATTCATTTATGGGTTGTATGTTGATTTACCTGAGTATAGATAGTAGTATCTGGCTGACCTAGCTTTGCCCCAGAAACTAAACAGGATCAGAGCTAATTTGTTAGACTAGGAAGCACTAAAAGATGGCATGACAAAACATATCCATCCTATTGCCAAGAAAACTGCATGGTTATGTTTGTCATGACTCAAAAGAGACTTACTGATGCTAGATCATAAGGCTAGAATAGTCATTTCTAGCATATAGCTGCAATCATGGCAACGCCGTTTCGAGATCAGAGTATCTGAATCAGTCCATAGACAGCTATTTATGGAAGATACGTATAATAGTAAATAAAAAACATCCACTATGTAAATGTTAAAAACAAGAGAAATTTCCCTGACAATGAAACTTTACAAAGAACACAGAAGGTCTACGTGTCCCTCTGAAGTGGTTACCAATGACAAATCAAACTGTGCTTTTAAAATGTCCATTATTAGTTATATTGATAAACAATTAAGTTTTCCTCTTTTCTAACTCTTGATATTTCAGACAATACTCTCACCATCTGACATACTGAAAGAGCCATGACTATTCTTCCTGTGGTGTAGATGTCAGACTAAAACTGAAATTTGCAAATAACTGACCTGGGCTAGGAGGAGGAATGCCGACAGTCACAGCCAATGTGATGATGGCAATGATTATCCCAAGTATAATAAGACTAATGGCAGATACACAGATGCATCGTCGAGTGCAAAGGGTCCATGAAAAACACTTTCTGCAGCAGTCTGGTTGGTCATGAGTGGTACCGGCTGTTGAAATAAAACTACTGCAGAATTCATGCATGTATTATTGGCTTCTGCCAGCTCCCAACAATTAATTTATTTCTAAAAGACCTACATAAGACCATTGGAGTGGCATGGGGGAAATACATGGATTCTAAGCATCATTAAAGTTTACTCCATACAGTGAGCAGCGCTTGCCTGGCCGTGGCAGATCACAAAAATGTAAGCAACTTGGACCTGATTGGAATCTGCAAGGGAGATTACTAGGAATACCAGGACTGTAGCTCAATAGAAAATTAAAAAAAAAAAAAAAAGACATCCTGAAGATGTCAGTGTCAAAGCACTTCTGTATCATTACCAGGAAAACAACAGAGAAGTTAGCCATCATCTGATCCCGATTTGCAGGAGACTTTACTTTTTCCTTCATATAAAATATTTGTATGCTTAAAAGTCTTTGTTCTTGTCCTGGACCGTATGATCTATTCTCATTAAAAATAAAGCCTGTATAGCTGCGTGAATTTTGTAGTGTTTTCATTTCTCCAAATCTCTTAAAGTCAAATCTAATGCAGTGTTTCTCAGTTTCAAGGAACTTTAAGATGGGTGGACATCACACTGGCTGGGAAATTCTAGGAATTCAAGTCCACCCATCTTGAAGTTATTGAAATTGAGAAACACTCATCTAATGGACATACTGTTGTCTTAATGCCACTGAACACCAAGACTATTTTGTCCACCAGGAACTCCAAATTGGTCTTCATTAAATGATATAGTAATATCTAATAAACAAATACATTTGTCTTTTACAATGTTTATTTTAGAAATTTAGGGTCCTTATTCAGCCAATATTCTTTAGGTTGTGATTTTTTTTAAACCTCCTGGATGTAATGTTCTTTCCTAAATGGACAGATTGAAGACTGAATCTGATTCTTCTGCAGGTAAAAGTTGTGTTCCAAACTACGCCTTTTGTTCAGTGAACGCTACAAGAAAACTGAGGAATTAAACAGGATTTCAAGCTCAAGAGAAATATATTTATCACATTTTGGGTTTTATCTTTCCAACCTTTAAGTAGCTTAACAGAAAATAAATTTCTCAATATTTCTACTGTTATTCTGTACCGATGAGTGATACCCGATCCTTCCATTGATGCTATTTCAGAATAAAATCATGCCATTTATTTTTCCCACTTCCTTCTCAAGTGTATGTCTCCTTTTCTTTCAATTAGCATAGATATGGATGGACGTACCATCCTACAGACCTTTAGAAAGGCAGGGAAGTCCTGCTTCTTTTCTGTATGATGGATCTGGTATGGGGAGACTCACACTGAGAAATTATAGCATACTTCTGCCCCAATCCTCCCTTTTTATTTTTGTTTTATTAGCTTTTAATTATATATCCAGCTTTTGTATTCGTTGGTTATGATTTTTCCCCTTTTGTATGCCTTGTGTGAGTTGGGTGGCCACAGAAATGCTTTAGAAAAATTAAGTAAATAATAAGTGTTATCCTTTTATGATGTTGAGTCTATCTTGAAATTCTACAAAGTCTCTGCTAGTACATCCTTGTACAATTTCATGTCTTTCAGTTGTTTTGGACCATCACTCACAGAATCTCCAGCTAGTAGGACTGGGAATATACACACAGAAAGAAGTGAAAAATGAATAATAATGATTTAAAAATGCTACCCTGTTTTCCATTTGCACAGCCACATTTTTCATCCATCCATCCATTATTCTAGTATCTTGGAAAATGTAGTCCATTAAAAATCACAAATGTTATTAAATTAACATTTAATATGGAATTAGATCATGATAACTCTCTCTGTTCCCAGTTTCATAATATACATTTCCAAGCTGTAACCTCATGAGGTCATTTTTGAATGGGTAGCAATTTCTATTTCTAATAATTATACACCGTTAACAATTTTCTAATTCAAAACTATAAAAATTTCATATGGCAGCATTAACTGTGTATTTGTGTACTGTGACTGTGTATTTTCTACTCTCCCAAAAAATCATTTCAACATACATATTAAGCATCTAAGTACTTTGTCACTGAATAAGTATTCAGAACTTTTTACCTTTCTTATCAGTGAGATGGGATTTGGTTGAACCCAGTGAATCCGTATCAATATTCTATAATTAATAAAAATAAAATAAATATTGAGCCAAGATCTTTAAAGCAAGTAACTACTTTAGTAGCTACATCAGTTAAGGCAGTAGATAGATTTGGACCAGGAGGCCAAGTTCAAGAGCTCTGAAGATGCACAACCATGAAGCACATTGCAACACATCAGGGTCATTACACAGGGTATTATTGCTGGGATAAAATTAGAGAAAACCTCTAAGCAATCTTGAGGGATACAAGAAAAATAACTGAAGTAAATTAAAAAATACTACATCATATATCATTATGCACATATCGAAAATCATGTAAATATCAAAATATTCAATTATATTTAATTCAACTTTCTGTTACTAAAGTAACTGCACATGATATTCCAGCATTTGTAGTTTGTTTACAGAAAACAAAAATGGTTATTTTAATCCAGTAAGGGTAATTATAATTATCTTAAAGGGATGGCCGGTTACCTGTGGGTAAGTTCTGTTCATTTTCCTTCTTGAAGCCGAGCAGGATTATACTGACCATTCAAACATCGGTGTTAAAATGATGTTGCTAGTGCTACTCAAGACAGAAAGAGAAGCTAGTTTTTATTAAATGGCGTGTTGATTAGATCAAGCCACCAGATTACATACCTGGGGTTGGGTTACCTGGTTACTAAGAGAAACAAAAGAACAAAAGAGAATGACTCTTTTCTTCTTTTACTTACGACTTCATCCCCATCATATTGAAGAAAACGGAAGTAAGCACAAAGGGGGGAAAATGTTGTGCCTTTCAGCCTTCAAAGAAAATTACCAATAATGATTCAGCCACTACTAGAAACATAAATTTCACAAATAATACTAATAACGTATTTATGGGCAAGAACAAACTAATTGTAGGCAAGAATTATTTTACTTTGAGAACTCAGGAAATAAGCCAACTTGACTTTAAAATTATTTCTTTATATGTAAAGACAACCATTGTGAAACAAAGCCCCTTTGTAAAGCTACAATGATGTAAACACATATTATTGTAGCTTTACAAAGGGGCTTTGTTTCATAATGGTTGTCTTTATATACTGTATAAACACATGATGTGACCATACTTTTTTCAATCTTTGGTTTTTGTTCTTAATTAGCCAAACCTAGAACTCTGTTACTAAAATAGTTCAGAGCTGCAATTTTTAAATTAGATTTGTCTCTTTGACCAGTATCATTTATAATGTAATTGGTACAGGAAAACACCAGTTTACTTTTTAAATTTGGAATAACCTTTAATGGTGCTGAGTTGTTTTAAAAAATTAAAGAAGATACTTTTGAAACAGCATGGATATAGCTGTTTGAAATGGACAGAAATCTTATTTCTAGCAACTGATTTTCAACTGGATAGCCTTGAGAGCTACATACAGTATGTTAATAGCATCCATATGGTGTTCAGTTTGTATGTAATAGATTGCTATACAGACCATTGTCACAGTAACTGGAATTTTAGAAAAAAAATAATCTATTTAAATTTTGAGACAAGTATATGCTTGTTTTGCTGTGGAAAGAACAACCTTTAAACATTGCCTAATGATCTTTCTGCGTTTAAATTCAACCTCAGATTTACTTCAAGTAAGTCCAGAGGACTAATTTTACAGAGAATCTAAATAAAGCATACAGAATAGTGACAAAGCTAAGCTAGAGGCTGGAAAGCACAAGATCTGCCTGTGCCAACATCTTTCTTGAGTTCACATCAGTTTGATCTTCCTACCTTGGGAATAATGGCTCAGTACTTAGCAAACAAAATCATTTATTTTCTAGTGAGTGACTCACATGGTATCTTCCCTCCCCCGCCCACAATCATAATGGTCAGAGAAACATAAACTTGTCATCACCTGTGCTGTTTCTGTGATTAAAAGGGAAAAATGGAGAGGGGGAATGAAATAATTTCTATTGTTTAACCTCCTGGCCATATAGCTTATAAGCTTTTGGCTAGAAGATACAGCCCTTGCACCTCTCTTTGGGAGATAGACCAATTTCACAAGAAACAAATAAGATTAAAGTTTATTAAAGAAAAAGAAAAATATAAAATATTTTTACTTTAAAATCTTTTAGGCAAATGCTCAATAGTAAGGAGCTAAATAACAGAGCTATTCAAGGCAGAGAAATGCAACTTGTAACTTTTACTAAGACAAATGTTATGTTCTAACCTAGACCATAGAATGTTGCTTGTTCTCTCAACAGGAAACTTCATAAACAAGAGACTAGAGAAGTTTAAAAAAATGAATACAAATTACATTAACAAAATAATTTGGGGTCCAGATTGATAAGGACTAAACCTTAAATACCTAATTCTATAACTTATTTCTGCTTAAATATATAATTATATAATATATATAATATAATTAGGTGTTTAAGCCTCAGTCCTTATCAGTCTCCTTAAGACAAGAGAATTATCCACAATACAAAAGAGACTCATCTTATTGCTGATTCATGGCTAAGTTTATTCAAAACCAGAATTGTTTTTTTCATATTTCAATTATCTGGACATCCTTAGATTCCAGACACATCCATGCTGTAATGAGAAGTTCTGGGAAATCACAGCTATAACTTGCTTTAGTCCACAGATTATGAAGTTCTGCCAGAATTTAAAATGACTCCAAATGTTCTTTCTAGCAAAGAGGGAAAGGCCAGAATAATTCCCTATGTGTGAACATTTTCTGCCTTGTGAATGTGTAGATTGGGAATATTTACATTTTGCCTGAGATGATCTGTATTAGGAACTATGTTCACAAAAGATGTATTTTGTAAACCTCTATATAAAAGATTCAGATATCTCACTGTTGCTTAAGCACATTTTAGAGCACAACTAGATCAAACTAATTTTGAGGTATGGTGTAAATTGAAACACATATTTTCTTATTTAAGGTATATTTTGAAGCACATATAATTTTATACTTGTTTACATTAGGATCAAACTGATTTTGAAAAGTTGTGATCCAGAGTATTTTCATTTTTTTTAAAAAACACCAAGAAACCATATTCTCTATCAAGTTTTTTCAAACTTTATTCCTGGAGATTCCATGAGATGAAGGGCAAAAAATAAAGTTCATTCAAATCTAGATTTTCTCCCACCAGTTTTGTCTTTTGATCAAAGGTTCTGGGAATTGTTTTAATTAGCAGGTTTATTAGATAGAATCAATTTTGAAACTTCTGCACTTGTATTTCTTATAAAACATAGAATTGGCTTCATTTTTTAACAGGCTATGGTGATATATTGATAGCAGGGAATTAAGAGACTGCTTCTACTGTGAGATTATCTACATAGAAAGGCTTACTTCTGCCATCTCAGAATTGTTCTCAGAGCAGAACCTTAAGTTTTATATAATAACAAAATTGAAGTAGGCTTTGCCTACTAAAGAATAAAAGCAAAATATTATAAAAACTGAACTACGGGCTCTTTTAATGAATTTATCGTAGAATGACGATTATGTTTTGTTCATGTTTCTCATGCTGAACAAATTCATTGTAATGTATTGAAGAGCCTCCAACAGAGAACATACAACTTTCTATCAACCTACAAAGATATATTTAATGTAACCTATGTTTAGCATTAGATCTGCACTTGAGACCAGGCATGATATTCCCCTCTCAAAAAAAAAAATCGGGGCCGGCCAAAAGAGACGCCGTGCCGTGCGGCAAGAAATCGAACACACAACGCCAGTGCTACACACCCTTCCTTTCCAGCCGGTCAGGTATGCATCAGTTCCAGAGGTGGGCAGCCACTTCCCTGGTGGCAGGGCTGAGGCCGCCGCCCAGGGACTGCCCGCTGCTTTCCCTCACCAGGGTCGGGCGGTGGTGTTGCCCTGAGCCATGTGGCCCCTGCCTGGCAGTGCGCTTATCGGCACGAGGCAGCCGGGTTGTGCAAGGAGCCCAGCCGGCCAGGCGAGGGGAAGGCAGCGAGCGCCCTGCCGGGCTGGGGTGGAAAACCCGCTTGGCAAGGGGCCGGGGAAGCCTGCCGGCGGAGGACCAAGTGCGCTGGGAGCCAGAGATTTGGCTGAGGCCGTCAGACAGACGGCTGGTCTATGGCTGCCCAGCTCCCTTTTCTTGCCGCTCAGCGGCCTCCGGTCACACCGCCCAGGCTCCGCTCAGGTGTCCGGCTGGGGCTCTGCACGCCTCTGCGGCTGTCCGTTCAAGGGGTCGCGGTTCTCTTTAAGTATCCATGGACTGAAAGGTGCCAGGAGGAGGAAGAAGAGCCGCTGCGCCTGAGCCTCCGGTGCTGCTGCTGCCATTGCAAAGCGCTGCCACGGCTCTTCCTTTTTGCCTTTCCCTTCCCGAGGCAACGCGGGACTGGAGCCATGCGGAGCCACGCCGGCGGTAGCAACTCATGACTCAGGGGGCCTCCAAGGGGAAGGAAGAGAAGGGGGGGAAGGGGGGGGCAATTCCCCAAAAAATCGGAATTCTGATTTTAATCGGAGACAGAAACATCATAAAGAACTGGAATTCAAAAAGAAATAATGTAAAGCAATTCTAGTTGAAGTAATTAGAACTTAATCAATGCCTGCAAATTAAAATAAAAACAATTGATATAGTAGAAGTTATCATATATTTTAAAAGCTGAAGCTCAGAAGAGTTATATTTGTTTTTTAAAAACAGTCCAGAGACAATATTCAGCCTTTTGTTCAGGGCTATTTTTCAGAAATATTCTATTAACATGGAACAAAGATTCTAGAGCCTTCTTTTTAACACTAAATAAATTTCCACTGTAGCATGTATTAATGTATCAAATTTATTTTTAAAGGCAATAGCTTTCAATTGCATTTTCTAGAACATAAAAATATGGATAGGGAAAAAATTTTCGAGAGAGCTATAGGAAAACCATGTTTTCTACTTATGAGTCCATTAAGTTCACGGTAAATATTGCACAGATGAAGTCAAACAAGATTTCTACTCATATTCTTAATAAAGTTTTTGAAAAGTGGCACCATCAATCTAAGATACAAACTGTAGGAGAACCTTCATATAGAGAATGCTGTCTAATTTTAAAAGGCTTGTTATGGAATGCAATACAAAAGTGATTCTCTAATATGTAGAGGGATTTTATTAAAGTTTATTTGTGACCCACAATTATTTCAGCAGAGGAAACAGGCATAAGGTTAAACAAAAAATTATTTTTAGTTGTGGAAAAAGAGATGTTTGAAATGGTAAAGAGTTTGCAAGCTATGCTACAGCCATTTAATTTATCCACAGCTAAGATAACTTAAAGTGCCTTTGACTACCAAAAAGTTACACTTTTTGAAACAGATTCAAAATATATTTTCTGACATATGTTCATAATATACAAATGTCAATGCATAGACAAATACTTAGGACTTTTAGTAATCCAAGAAAACATAGACAAGTATAAATGCACTAGAAACTCCTTGTACCCCAGGTGATTTGCTTGACTGCTGAAAGAGGCTGAATTCCATTCCTTCTTTGATTCTGCAATTTGTTTGAATCTAAACACTAGCTAACATACTTCAAGGCCTCTTTAATTTTAAAAAACTACCAGAATTAACAGAAGTCAAAGAATTACATTAATAAATCTGGTTTTCGATTTTATATTGCTGATTGAGTTAAGTTAACTTTTGTAGGCAGAGGTCCCGCTTCTTGTTCATCAGCTTTACATTTTACTATCACGAGAGCAGAGGTTGGATATTGATTCAATTTTTGTTCATTCATATACTCCAAATCTCCATAGATACTCAGCTTCTAGAAAAAGATAACAAAATGGGATTAAAATGGGCCATTTAATTGCAGCTTTCACAGCAGATTATCTGTGGGGATATATATATGATAGGATATATGGGGGCCACTGATATGGCCATAAGCCTCTGAGAGATCACTGTGTTTTCATCAGTGGATTCCAAGGGGCACTTGATGAGGCCCCTTTCCTAATATTTTTTACATACCAAATAGATATTAAAGTTGCATGCTTATTTTATGACAGGAATGAATAATTTTATTTAGGAACAATTTTGGGTTATTTACAAGAGGTTTATTTGATCACGTTTCCTTCAGAAAGAACCTGAATGAAAGCAATAGCATAACATAATTTACCTCAGATGGAACATACTGTTCAACAGCAGTAGTAACAGTTGCACAACAAATCCACAGCAAAACAAGTATAGACAGGAGAAGAGTGGTTGTTAAAATCCAACCAGAATTTCTAGAAGGCAAGAAAACATAATATTCCTAAAACAATTGGAGGTATATTGAAAATATTTTCCATACATTATTTCCCTGTCTGAAAACTAATTTGCTCCTACACAATTAAACTCAACAACCTGAATGTAGTTTCAGAAGAGTATTACTACATTTGAGAATTCAGGATTTTCAAATAGCCTCCATTTTAGGTAAGGAATGATTACAGACAGCCAACATAAAGTCAAAAACTAATTGGCATAACTGTTCATTTAGAAAAAAAGAAGTAGAAGAGGTTACCTATTTTCCAACCCACCCAACTCCAAAGAATGACAGAATTGTTGTCAAATTGAATTCAAAACATAACCATGTTAATTAGTCCACTTCAATGTAGGTAACTAAAGATACTGTTCCTCTATTACTCCATATACCAAAAATACATACAGCGAAATACATTTGAAGAAACTCTCAGTTTCATCCTCATCAAAAGATCCTTTATGCACATGTGGACCTCCCAACTGTAAGTCTACTGAAAAAAATCAGAATAAAACTTTGTTGAGTTTTTAATCATGAAATCATAGGTATATAAAGCAAACCTTTGAACCTTTCAGTCTACGTGTTAAATTATTCTAGAATAAGTTAAGCAAAGTTTAACAAAAAGATAAACAGAAAGTATCAAATACCAAAGAAAACCTGTAATACCCTTTTTGAAATATTTTCAGAGCATTTGCAGATTGAACAAATCCATCAATATGTTGGAATGACTGAATATAATTAATTAAAGTATTATTTGCTATGACTGTATTTTATTCTCAGTGATTTGTATGGTAATTTTCATAATGCATTGTAGATATTTTAGATATGATCTTATCAACTTTCAAAACCAGCAGAATAGTTACAGGCTACATAAGCAAATAAATTGTGGAACATTACATTGGTTTGATTGATGTGGCTTACACACTGACACAGCCATACGTATGATGATATTGGAAAGCAGAAGCACTTAAAATCAATGAATTGGAAAATGAGAATTACCATTGCATCTCACATAATTTTGTTAGAATCAATGGAGTTCAGTTTGCTTTGGGTAAGAATAAATGGAATGACCTATTTCAAAATAGGATCCAGCTGCATGTTATAAAATTGTGCTTTTGTTTTTTTTAAATTGTAACTCCCCCCCCCCCCGGACATTTTGCATCTTTATGCTTTTTAAAAAAGGAAAAATATGACAAGTGTATATGCATACTCAGTTGCTTGACTATGCATATTTTTCAAGTTGTAAATTGAACATCAGATAAATTCAGTAAAATGACTAGAAACTTCATTATTTATACATAAGTGAAAACTCGCTATATCTGTGGCATGAATGAATTCTGCCCCTCCAGAGTTCTGGTAATTTACAAAGGCACTCATGGAAGTCTGTACTTCCTCAAGAAGAATTCCTTACTTGTAGACACACTGGTTAAGCATGTAGATGCCTTCCTAAATGTCACTCGTAAGATTTCAGAGGAAATTTTTCATTTATATTATGGCAGCTGAAGCATATTTTTAATGTACAATCACTGCCTTGGTGGCTTAATTCCAGCAAGACATAGTATGCTCACAAAATGTAAATATGCACATCTTTTTTAGATGCTGCTTTCTTTCAGGATTTTCTTCTAGAGAAAGACAAACCAACTTTTTTGTTTTATCTTATTAAAGAAAAAACTTATAATGTTTAGCACAGTGATTTTCCTAGAAGAAATAAGGCTGGACAATTAGTAACAGTAATATTCTATATTTTCTTATCATCAGTACAGAAAACAAATTAAAAGGTGATAAGAAAACTTAACTGTTAATTTAAAAAATACACCATTTTCATAAATGCACAGAAACATCTTTTTACAATCCACAATTACTGCTGTTGTAGTCCCCATTTTTTTTCAGATAACTTACAAGATGTCTTGGCTAGTGATGCTTTCAAATCTTGGTTTTCCTGATCAGGACTTTGTACATACTGGACGTCTGGTTTAGACTGAAAGTATAATAAAATCTTCAAATTAGAGAAGAAGATGTGTACAAAGCTAAAATCATGATACACAGGAGTTAATAATTTTAGTTTAAGCAGTCACATTTTTATTTTATTTATTTACAGGTAGTCCTTGACTTACAACAGTTCATTTAGTGATTGTTTGAAGTTACAACAAAACTGAAAAAAGTGACTTATGACTGTTTTCATATGTATGACCGTTATGGCATCCCCCTGGCCACGTGATTAAAATTCAGATGCTTGGCAACTGACTCATATTTATGATACTTGCAGTGTCCTGGAGTCCCGTGATCCGCTTTTTCGACAAGCGAAGTTAATGGGGAAACCGGATTTGCTTTACATATGACTAACTTAACTGAATTGATTCACATAACAACTATGGCAAGAAAGGTTGTAAAATGGGGCAAAGCTCACTTAACAAATATCTCATGTAATAACAGAAAATTGGGGCTCAATTGTAGTTCTAAGTTGAGATCTACCTGTATTTATTTAACCAAACAAAGAAATATTTATTGTTCTTCTTTCTGGGCTACCCATCTTCCTCAAAATACATTAGTTTGTAAGCATTTTAAAGTACAAACCTAATTCACTTAAGACTATAACAGTATAAAAAATAGGCAAGATTTTAATTTACAACCAAATTAGAAGCACCTTTTTACAAACCTGTTCATATTCTAGTGACACAAGTTAACAAGTACCTGAAATATCAGTATTTTGCCATCATCAGCTTGAAGATAGAAAGTCCAGGTAGAAGTAATGAAGCTGTGGGCAGTTTCCATCACATCACTCCAGAGGGATCTTACAAGGGTAAGTGGGAAGAGTCGATGAATTTTTGGCATTAAGGACATGAGCTACAAAAAAAAAAGGTTTATTTTAAAAAATAAGTTATTCACACATGCATGTAAATCAGCTGCAGAGTAGGAGCACAAGCAATGAATTTCAACTGCTTCTACTTTAACAGTTGAGATTACTTACTTGTTCGCGTCTCAGTTCAGCATAAGGTAACTGATTCTGGCATCCAAGATGGCAAGCATATTGTTCATCAGACTGGGAGCTATATGCCTCAGTACATGCTGCAAAATAACATCAATTTTCTCTATTTTAAGGATTGCACATTACTTAGCAATGATGAAACACAGATGAAACCACTGTTTAATACTATTGCAGTATTTTTGGACTCTACTTCTTGACACCCATCCTAAAGGAACATGCCAGTATTTAAAAATGAAAATTGAGGTGAAACTATTTTAAAATTCAATCTATAAACAAAATCCAAGATAACTAAATGACAGAACTATTAAAAAGAGACAAGGGGAAATAATTTGGTATAGCTTTCTGTAGATCCTTTGTTTGTAGAAGGCAGATCATTTCATTTTTTAAATGAATGAATGAGATGTAACTTACTATACATGATTACAGAAGGAAACAGGCAAGCATGTAATCAGAAAAACCATGTAAACAAATTACAAGGGAAAAATAGAGTTTTCCCATAAATGTGTACCAAACACATCAACTAAGGATCTATTCCTATGCATATTGACTTGGAAGGGAATTCTTGTCAAGTCAGTAGGATTTACAGTTGAATAAAGTACCACACTGTAACATACAAGATTTCAGAACAGTGTTATCAAAATAGAAAGCAAGCAAACCTTCACTGGGCTTATGTCCTAACCCAAATCAAACATTAGATTACTTTTTTGTGAAAAGGCAATAAGCAACATGTAGCTAATTTGAACTAACTTTTACATCTCTGAACTAAATAAATAAAAATAAATGGCTTCAGCATTATGGCTGAAAGCTTTCTAAAACAGAAGGCTGTCAGTGGCTCTAACCACTAATTGGTAAGTTGGGAAAGGCTTGGTAGAGCTCTGCATAGGAGCTGTTTTGCCTAGAGTATGTATTGTCTGTTTGAAAATGGGATAGCTACAGTATGTTTGTCTGTTAATTGGGATGGATATTCTAATTCTGATCACTTTTCCTTTTGTGAAATAATAGTTTGCTGTGATTTTGGGACTAATCTTTTCTTTGACACTTGGGGCTCAAATTCACATTCTGTCTTGTATTTCATTTGCATGAAGGCTTTATGTGTCCCTTGTGATTAGGCAATGCCCTAAGTTATTATGACATTCTCCTTGCAATTTACCAGATTACTAAAATGTTTCTACACTCCTCTAAACATTGGGATTTGTTTTTTATTATAACCTGAAAAAGTCACTACTTTGTATTATTACCAGAGTCACATTCCATCTTGGTCCGATTCAAATCAATTCCATCATCCACAAACTGACAAATTGAAAATAATCTGCAACCTCTTTGACATGCATAGAGCTCTTCTTCCTGATAATTAAATGTCAAGAAAGTCACCATAATAATTTTAATAACCTTACTGTAAAAATTCTCAATACAGTATATAACAAAATATAAAGTATATCCTAGACAATTTAACTTCTATATTTCAATCTATTGTTTCACGGTGTCATTTTCAACAAAAAGGCCAAATTTTGATAAGTTAGATATAACACTTGATGAATGCCATGGTTTAATAGACTGGTCTATAATAAACTATTACATACAAAATGTTTAAATATTAAGATATCAGAAAGGTGACAACTCCTCAGTGTTCCAATTTCATATTCCCATCACTATTTAACATACAAATAAAACTGCTAGAAAGATAAATAAGATGCCATGAATATGCAAAAACCACTCAATGTGATCCTTACCACCATAGATTAGGGAGGCAGCAGAGAACCTTATTCATAGCTTAATGAATTAATATAAACTAGAAACTAGAGTTTCACTCTGGGTAGATCAATTGGGCCCCATCTATCGGCCAAGAAAGGGACAATACAAAGGAAGAAATTTACTTCCTTTTCCTTTCTTACAAAAAGTTGTTCAACTGAATGTCTGTTCCATGCCAACAAATCAAAGGAGAAAAGTGCGCACGCACCTCTGAGTGGAGTTCATGTCCAATCCAATCTTTCAGAATATGGCACACTCCAGATGTGTAGCAACTCCTACATCTCACCTGAGTTGACAGTTACCTGAGCTGGGATTAGAAAACTCAACAGGTAGTCCTCGACTTAGTGACCATTCAAAGTTACAGCAGCACTGAAAAGTGACTGGCGACCATTTTTCACCCTTATGGACTTTTGTATCATCCCCATGATCATGTGATCAAAATTCAGATGCTTGGCAACTAGTTCATACTTATGCCCATTGCTATCTCCCAAGGTCATGTGATGTTCTGACCCACGCCCTTTCCTGACAAATCAAACACAATCCAAAAGGAACAAAAACCTTGTAATGCTTTTACAAAATAATTAGCTGTGATAAGCACAAGCCTTGCCAAACTATACAAGGCTTGCCAAAAGGTAACAGGCAAGAAATAATTTGCAAGACAAAAATGTTCAAATACAAACTCAGGATACTGTAATGTCCATTAGGCTGTAGTTTCAAAACCTCTTTTCCTTCTGCAAAGTACGTTTGTTTCACAATTGGCTTTTATCTTCTTGAAGGAGGGGCCATTACCTTGCAGCTTTACTCTCAAGTTGCCTGTGCTGTTGTAACTGCTCTTTCCGAGCAATCCTGCATGCACGTGCAACTTTGCACAGGCTACTTGGGAACTTCATCACTGCTGCCAGCCCCCACAATCTCTGAAGGCAGCAGTCCACTCTCTGATGGTCCTGGCCACTCATCTGAGTCCTCGCTCTCCTCAGCCCTCTGCACCTGCTGCCGGCTAACCACAACATGTGATCCTCTTTTGCAACCTTCTGACAAGCAAAACCAACAGGGGAAGCCAGATTCACTTAAAAACCATGTTACTAACTGATCTACTGCAGTGATTCATTTAACAAGAAGGAATTCACTTGGCAAGAAGGAATGTAAAATGGGGCAAAACTCCCTTAACAAATGTCTTACTTAACAGCGGATATTTGGGGCTCAATTGTGGTTGTAGGTCGAGAATTACTTGTATTCCACCGTTGATCTGCAAAGCACAGCACTGAGCCGGAGACCTTGGAGAAGGCATTGTTCAGAAGATCAGAGGCTCTTCTGCTAAAGGGGCTCATGGCCATCCAAAGCGGTGTTCCCCATGCCAGCATCCAGGAGGTGCTTTTCTCCGCCTTGCTCTGAAGTAAAGCCAGAGGTGGCTTCCACAGTGCAGGCAGTCCTCGAGTTACGATCACAACAGCCCCAAATTTATGTTGCTAAGTGAAACACTTGTTAAGTGAGCTTGCTCCATTTTAGGACCTTTCCTGCTACAGTGGCGAAGCGAATCATCTCATTCATTAAGTTAGTAACACGGTTGCTAAAAGCGAATCCGGATTCCCCATCAACTTTGCTTGTCAAGAGGATGCAAAAGCGGATCCTGTGGAACCCCCATCCGCCGGGGCCACTGCAACCGTCGTAAATAAACGTGAGCGTCTGAATTTCGATCCCCTGATTATGAGGACGCTTGCAAGGATCCTAAGGGTGAAAAAACAGTCATGAAGTCACTTTTTTTTTTTACAATGCCATTGTAACTTTGAATGGTCAGTCAACAAAGTGTTGTAAATTGAGGACTACCTGTATAACCAAACCTGCTTTCATTAACATTTTAGCACACGGGGGCCCCAAACTTGGCCCCTTTAAGATTAGTGGACTTCAACTCCCAGAATTCTCCAGCCAGCTGGCTGGAGAATTCTGGGAGTTGAAGTCCACAAATCTTAAAGGGGCCAAGTTTGGAGACCTCTGTTTTAGCATATTGTCTGCATGGCGTCCTTTCCCGTTTATAAATCTCTCCCCGATAAATTTTATTGTGGCGTGCGTATGTACACATACACACGCGGGGAAACAGTTGCACCTCCCTTCTCGGCTTCACCTTCCGGCAATACGCCCGTCCCCCCTCCCGCCACGGCCCCTGTTATCCAGGCCTCCGACAGGAGGAGGAGGAGCCCCGCAAACCATTTGCCCAGCGGCTGATTTAGGGACAAAGCTGCCCCCCCCCCCACCGCTTTCCCTATTTCTTACCTTGGGGTAGGTGTGGAGCGGGTAAGTGCTCTGGCACGTCCGTTGACATGGAAGCGTGTTTCCCAACGCCGGCTCAAAAGCTTCCGAAAGGGTATTCGGAGCGGGCTCCAGGTCAGCCCAAGCCGTCTGAGAGCCGAGAACGACCAGCAGCAGGAGAGACCCTAAACGGCTCTGCCGCGCCTCCGCCATCTTGTTAGTAACCGCCGCCCCCTCTCCCTTCCCTCGACTGTTTGTTTTTGTTACTCCCACCTTGAGCTTCTCGTTTACGAAAGCACGCAAGAACGCCAGAGAGCTACTAATGGTTAGAACTGTTTGGTTGACTCCCGGGTTTCTCCCCCACGATTTTTTTTTCTCCCGTGGGGGAGAAAAAGAGACCTCAGATCATCAGAGTACACTAATTCCAGTCCTACGTTTAATATAAAACACTAATAAAGGGGAAAAACACAAACAAAGAGAAAAGTTGATCTTTCTTCGCAACCCAGTTTTATTCCACTTATTTTATCAATCTCCATTGTTCATGGGCCATCTTCCCTTAACTACAAAGTTTCTCAATCTTGGCAACTTTTAAGATAGGTGGACTTCGACCTCCAGGAAACAAGGTGGGGCAGGATTCTGGGATTTGAAATCTTAAAAGTTGTCAAGGTTGAGAAACACTGACCAATTGGATGGCAGAGATAGATATGTTTACAGCAGAGGTCTCCAAACTTGGCAACTTTAAGACTTGTGGGAATTCCGGGAATTGAAGTCCACAAGTCTTAAAGTTGCCAAGTTTGGGGACTCCTGGTTTACAGGTAGCACCACACATCCATGTAACAGCGTGAAGACCATCGTTTGAAGGTTAACTTTCTGCCCAATCACAATTAAACTCTTAGACTTCCCCTCGCTTTCCTCGGCGAATGGTTTTTTCCTGTGGAATAGCAATAACAAAAATACCACCAGGCAGGATTGTGGTTATTCTACTTTTTATCTCTATGATCAAATCTGGAAGGGCCGGAAAGTAGATTGAAGCTGAAGCGTTGTAGGGAAATGTAGTTCTAGGTGGGGCGAGAAGCGGAAGGAGATGCAGTTCCGGCAATTATTAAGAGGCATCCTGGACAGATAATTTTATTTCCCAGGTGAGATGCAGCTCGTCTTCTATTATTTTTCTCTTTTACCAAATTAATTTATTCCTTAAAAAAAAAAAACAAGTGAAAAGTGCCGAGAACTGTGTTTCTCAACAATGATACAAATTCAACAGGTTTAGCTTGGTTCCCGATCTCACTTGGACCTCTTTTAATGATACCCAGTTCATGCTCACCGCAACACATTTTAAACCTCATATATATGTTGTATTATTTTTGAGCACAGACGTCTTTCCTACTTTTACATCATTTGTTTTGCAGGTCTTGTGCTTTTAGTTCAAACTGCAAGGTCACTGTTGGCCTCAGTTCATTTATGAAGACCGAGATCATCAGTACATCATTCTTCCCTCCTTTCATACAGAACTACCTTCTTGCTATAAACAATTATTTGTTCCTGTTTATGGATTATTGAATGATGGATAAATTTGTCATAAGAACACCCAGAACTAAAGCAGAATCAACAAAGAACGATCCTGGGGGAAAAGTTTATAAACAAGTTACAATAGAATCTCTAAAGGTAAGTTTCAGATAGTTTCCCAAATATATTACAATTACATTGTATTAATTTAGATTTCTTTCTTTGCCTTCAAACAACATGACCGTATTTCTGAGAGGATAAATTGTACATTTCCCAAATATATATTTAAAATCCAATAGGGCAATCAGATTACAAGAAAAACCTATTTTTTCATGCAAAGAAATATAATTAACAAAAATATCACAAGGTTCACTGTTAATTTTTCTTGAACCCTGTAATTTCAGTATATGACCCAAATGAAACGCCTCAAAAATAACTTCTTAAATTTTTTATCGGCCCAAGTAACCTTTGGAAAGAATAATGAATGGATTTTATTAAAGCTTTAATAAACATTTATACTTTAAGTGGATTGTACAACATTCTGGAGAAGGTTTGGCCAAAATGGAGGTTCGGTGAAGCTGCAAAAACATTGAGAACTGTAATAATGTCAAATGTAGCTTATACTCTTTAGAATGGAGGCAAGGAAATCAAATGAGACAGCTTCTCCTGCTATCCTTACCTTGGTTAGCAACTAACAATAACATTTATTGTTTGTCTCTCATAAAACTGGTTTTAAAATCTCTTACAAGCCAACAATGCCTAATAAAGTAAAATTATTCATTTGAAAAATTGAGCTATCAGATCAAAATGAAACAAATTCAAATTAATTTAAAATTAATGAGCATTTTAAAATGTTCTAATTTCACATTATTGTGATAGCGTTTTAAATTACCAGTATATAAATCCTGTATTTAGAAAGTATTTCCAATGAACACCAATTTTAGCAGTTTCTCTCAAAAGACAAAGTAATCTGGAGAAATATTGTGCTTTTAATTTTTTTCTCTTTTATTTTAAGAGTAATACTTACCAAAAAAAGAAAATTTAAGCATCTTAATTTATTCTATTTTTTAAAAAAAATCTTTTTTGGTAAGTTTTCCTCAGCATATCACATCCAGGTTCAAGAGAAATGGTTCAAGAGAAATCTTTTAATTATCTATGTGACTTGTTTATACTTCACCAGTTAAATGAAATGGGAAGAGTTTAAAAATTAACCAGAAGGAAAAAAAATCTTTAGGAAGAGAAAATAATATAATTTCATAAGGAAGAGAGCAGTGGAAAACTTCATTTTGTAGAGGAATAAATCAGAAGAATATGAATGATGTGAAACAGATACAGCAGTATAGAGGGTGGAAATGACAGTTACCATGTGTTTGGGGCCAAGAGGGTAACAGTGAAAATTGTGTAGTTGACAATATTATGTGGCCTTCTGAAATTTTTATGAGGAGTCTTCAGAATAGTAAGTGAATTGAAGATAGCAACCTAATGAGTTGATTTTGCTTTCTAGATTTTATTCACTTTACATCAGGGACTTGCTGTGAAATAAGTAGTCATCTGTGTGGATTATCCGATTTTCTGTATTTGACTATCCATCATCATCAATAATTTAGAGGGCATTACTGGCACTGTTCACTGACACAAAGCCCAGGAAATGAGTTTGCAGTAAATACATGTGTCTCATTCTAGCTCCTAATGATGGGTTTCTTTCCTAGAGAGTGGCAGTTGTAGAAGATATAAAAAGATGGAAATCCATACTAGAGCTTTCAATTCAACCTAAGGAGAACCTTATTGAGGCCTTGATGGAGTTAAGGAAGAAAATGCCCTCCAAGGAAATTTTGCTTTCCACAAAAATAGGTAACCGTTTGCTTTTTATATTCTGTCGGGAGAATACATTGGGACAGTTCAGTTATACAATGCTAAGCATTTAGCAGAGGTAGTCCTCGTCTCACAACTCCAGTTGAACCCAAAATGTATTTTGCTAAGTGACACATTTGTTAAGTATGTTTTGCCTCATTTTTACGATCCTTGCCACAGTGGTTAAGTGAATCTGGTCTCCCCATTGACTTTGCTTGTCAGAACATTGCAAAAGGTGATCACGTGACCCTGGGACACTGCAGCCGTCATAAATATGGGTCAGTTATCAAGCCACTTAATTTTGATCACGTGACCATGGGGATGCTGCAGTGGCTGTAAGTGTGAAAAATGGTTCTAAGTCACTTTTTTCAGTGCTGTTGTAAATGAACTGTTATAAATCGAGGACTATCTGTTCACATATCAGAGGCACTAATTTAAGATGCAGTTCTCTCAGAGTCCTTGGAGAAGTTGCACCTAAGATGTAGTTTGAAATGCTCAAAGGGGAAAAATTATACATGGAGAGTAATCATATTGATTTAATTAATACTTATTTGAATTCTGAGTCCAGTCAAGTTTAATATTGGTCCTGGTTCTGCCCTTTCTTTGATTATCGCCCCAGGATTTATTCAAATTACAAATATTGCCCTTTGTCAATCAAGCTGCACCTCTAAACACACACATGCACACACATATACCCCACAAACAAACAAACATAGAAACCATCAAACTTTCAGAACAATGCCTTCTTCATTTCCCCCTTCTGTGCTCATGGAGCTTATTTTAATTGCTCCTCCTGAGTTACATTCCCAAAATAGCTTTCAATTTATTTTAGATGTCACGAAGTAGATAATTTCTAGGAAAACCACATGACGCATTTGATTTTTTTTTCTGGTTTCACCCAATTCCTCTCTGTTACTAAATTTCCATGTCATAATGGGTCTCATAATAATAATAATAAATAATAACAATTGTACATTTTTTGAAAGCAAATATGCAAAAATGGAAAACAGTTCTAACAACAAATGGGGAGAATATTGGTGAAGTCACACTAATCAGATGAGGAATCTTCCAAGGGGACTCACTTTTGCCACTATTGTTCAATATTATATTAATTCCACTGACAATAATCCTACAAAATACAAAACTGGGATACCAAATCTCAAACCAACATGGCAAAATAAATAATCTACTATACATAAATTACTTAAAAATGTATGCAAAAAGCCCCACTGAACTTAAATCAATACTCAACACAGTTCAACTGTTTCGCAACAACATCAAAATGAACTTTGGACTTGAAAAATGTGCTATATTAACCATGCAGTGAGAAAAAATGGAAAAAAATGGAATAGAACTGGGAAATGGAAGCCTAGTGAAAGCATTAGTAAGGGATGAAAATTAAAATACCTGGGCATATTGGAGGCAGATAACATCTTGAATGGAAAAGTAAAAAAAAACAATGCAATAGGAATACATCAGGAGGTTCCACAAAATATTACAATCAAAGCTGAATGCTGGATACATAATTAAAGCCATTAATACATGAGCTGTTCCAAGTGATTCACTACCCAGCTGGAATCATCAACTGGACTTTGGCTGAACTGGAAAACCTGGACAGGAAAATGCACAAACTTTTGAATATGTATCACACTTTATATCCACAAAGTTACATTGAGAGGTTGTACCTGTCAAGGAGAATAAGGGGTAGAGGGCTATTGCAAATCCATCAAACTGTAGAAGAAGAAAAACAAAGTTTGAGTGACTGTATGAATCAACGTACACAAAAATTGCTGCAGGCTGTGAAAACTGAGAACATTACAAAAACAACAGAAAAAAAGCAGAATATAAGGAAAAACAGCTGGATGACAGATTAAATGGATGGAAAACCAAAGCTTTGCATGGACAGCACTTGAAAAACATTGAAGGAAAATGTGACAACTTGACATAGGCATGGCTTAAGATGTGAACCATCAAGAAAGAAATGGAAGATTTAGTACTTGCTGCTCAAGGAGAAACATTACAAACTAATGCTGTGAAAGCAAAGATACAAAAAACCACTGACAATCCAAACTGCCAACTTTGCAATGACAAAGTTGAAAGTTTCACATTTAATATGTGAGTGCAGCAAAATGGTGCAAACTGATTGCAAAGCTAGGCATGACTGAGTTGCTAAATTAATCCACTGGTCATTATGTAAAAAATATGACTTACCTGTATCCAAAAAGTCCTAGGAAAATAAAGTGGAAAAAAGTTGTCGAAAATGAGAAGGTAAAGATCTTGTGGGACTTTCGAATACAGATGGATTGCCATTTGGAACATAACATGCCAGATATTATAGTTGTTGAAGGCTGATGTGTACAGTTTATTGATATTGCTATACCAGAAGATGCCAGGGTCAAAGAAAAAGAATTGGAAAAAAAGTCATAAAATATCGCAACCTGGCCATCAATACTACGCGATTATGGATGAACAGTAACAGTGTAAGAGTAACAGTGTAACAGTGATACCCATGTCATCGGGGCACTTGATACCATGTCCAAGAATTTTATAAAATACATCAAAAATTTGCAGCTTCTTACAAACAACACCAGTGGAACTGCAAAAAAAAGCGCTACTTGGAACATCGTACATCTTAAGAAAATACTTGGTTGATACCTAGGATGCTGGCAGCAACCCGTATCAATCATCAATGCCACTCGATATTTGTGATACATTTTTAAATGTTCAGTTGACTGAGTTTCATGTTTAATGAATAAAATAGATGATGATGATGATGGCTTGGGAATAGATGCCACAACAACCAATTGCTCCTCATTGAGCAGGATTTCTAGATTGCAGTGGCAGATGTAAGAAGAAAAAAAGATATTTTTCAGCTTTGCCCCATTTTCCAACATCCGATTCAATGGTATCATGTACTCTATATTTACTCCTAGGTCATACAGTGAATAAGATGCGGAAACACCCGGACCAGGATGTGGCCACTCTTGCCAAAGAGGTGTACGCTGAGTGGAGAAGTTTTATTAAAAACCACTCAAATAGACCTTTAATTGAAGTCAGGAGTAATCCCAGAACAGAGAGTCTGAGACAGAATGCCCGGAAGCTACTAGCAGAAGCTCTAGAAGTTGAGGTAATATGTATGTCTTCATGATAAATTTCTAGGAAATAACTTTCCTTTGTAGCCTAATATTATTATTCCGTTATTTGTGGGACTGCTTTTCTCACATGATTTGTGCCCAACTGACATGCTCTAACGGGATAGGCATGATTCAGGCCCCTTCCCTGAAGCAGTGCTATATAGCGGGACCAAGGACCATTATGGGGCATCTACCCTTTGGAATCTCCACTCTTCCCCCAGCAAAATCTGGTTAATCCTGACCCTATTAGCTTTGTTGAGCCAGGGTGATATATAAGCCTATCTTTGAGAGGAGAAGGCTGTGTTGATGGGCCTTGACTATGTGTTGTTGTAGAGTTCCTTCATTGATGACGTTACCTAGTTTATTTATTTATCAAATTTATTTACATGACCCATTTCACTCTATAAGTGACTCTGGGCAGTTTACAATAATACTGAAAGCGTTCAATATCATACCAATATGTGTTGATATTGTTGGTTTTAACGGTCATTTGGGATTTTCATTTGGTTATTTTCCTGTACACCATCCAGAGTTACAATCATATAAGATGGGCAGCCGTACGCTGTAAATTTTGACAGCCATTCAGATGCAAATATTAATGATCTTGAAGACAAGTTGCTTTGCAGTTTGAAGGAACAGATGATAAATCCAACATTGGCTTAGTTTTGGCTTCCTTATATTTCAAAAAATTATCTCTTAAACCCCCCCCCCTCTGTTCATTCCTCCCCTTATCCTGGATTGCATTTTAAGAAAAGGACATCAGCTTTTGGATAGTTTCAGCTAATTTTGAAAACCTCAGGCAGACCTTATCCATTTAGATGAGGGAATGAAAGTAGCAATAAACATTCTACATAAATCACAAATTGATATTCAAAAGTTACTTATTGATAAGTAACTTGCTAATAGGACCCCCCCCCCCCAAAGATACTTTAGCTATGGTGATGATAGAAAATTGTATTTTTTGAATCTGGTTGCTGGTTGTTACTACGACATAACATGCCTCACTCTGGTGCATTTTGTCTTGATAACAGAACTTAATAAAAGAAGAAGAAATAGAGAACATAAATATGTAAATTTCAGGTAGTAGAGATAAAGTCTTGTGGATCATTGAGGAGACTGCAACTATATCTTTTACTTCTATAAGCTGCTCAGTCACAATAAATGAGTTGGGTGGCTATATAAATGTTCTTAATAAATAAATAAATTAGTAAAAAAAAAACCAGTTGTAGTATACTGTTGAGGGAAATGCATTCTTTATAATTTTTCCTTATTCCTGTTTACCTACCCGTAACATCCAGTCAAATATTTATTATTACTCGTTTTTAGTGAAGTGAATCCATAGGCATTTCTCTGGAGTAGCTGCAATCATAATTTCATTTAAAATGTTTTGTACTTTTGCTTCACACAACTCCCAAAGTTGCCCAGAAGGAACATAAAGAGAATATCAATGGCAATAAATTAAAATATAAAATCAGCTGAAACAACAAAAGCATGACAGAAGCCCAAAACCAGAAGAAGGAATAAAATATTTTAAAACCTACTTCAGTTATGTGCTGGAAGGCCTCAAGAAATAAACATCATTTTGGGCCTGTTGCTGAAGTGATATCAAAATTAACTTATTTACAGAAGAAACAGCTTTTCAACAGAAAAGATCCTTTATTTCACCACTGTAGCCTTATTTCAAGGGGCAGCACAACTATTGGTTTGGGACTGAGTTTACAAATCATGCTAGCCATAATTTGTTTTGGATTGGCATGTTGTGCAAATATATTGCTCTTTGTAAATCATGGTTTATAGCTTAGAATGTTACATAATTTCAGTTGACTATGATCAGTTCAGTGAAATTTAATTAAACAAATTATTACCCAGCATTGTCTAGGAAATAATTTGAAAGAAAAAAATGTAAATGTGTAGTTATTTTGTATGCAATATATAATAGTGGTCTCCTCTCCAGATGTTCTATATTTCAGGCAAACCTTATATCCGTAATTAAATGTTTGTAAATCAGAGTTTATTGTGAGACCCTACAGAGAGGGTCAATAGTGTACAAAGTGGTGGTAAATATAAGATCCCTATGGTACCCTTATGTAATGAACACAACAAGAATTCTCCCTGAGCTTAATGACCAGCTTGCTTGCTCTATTAAACTCCATAATAATTATCCTTTTAAATGAATTCATTAATTATCCTTTAAATGGCATGTCAAGGCACCCAAAGACCACAAAGCAAAATTTAGAAACGTGCTTTTATTCCTTATCAACTTTATTCAGAAAATTATGCCCTCCTGTTTTATTAAGAAGACAGCAGTAGATTCTGGAGCTAAGACGTCAGATGCTTGGTAGACCAAATTGTGAGTTGGAATCATTAGTTGTGGCCCACAGTTTTTTGGACAGATGTATAACATTACAGTGATTCTAGCCAGGTTTAGCTGGGGAACTAGTTTAACAGCGTTGTACCTATTATAAAGGTTTTATATATGAAAAAGTGAGTGCACAGATTTAGTGGCAGTAATTAGACAAATATCTACATTTCACTTTTAACCTGAGCTTTAAATTGTTTTTTACTCCAATTACTTTGTAAGACACTTTGTAAGATGGGCAGCCCGCTTTACGTATAATAGCAGCCCAAGTGCTAAGCAATCTGTGAGGAGAATCTGCTAAGCCATAAAATGATTTTTTAAAAAGTCATAATGATATACACCAGGGGTGTCAAACTTGCATCGTCATGGCATCATCACATGACGTATTGTGACTTTTTCCCCTCCGCTAAACTGGGCATGGGTATGGCCAGCACATGATGCATCCTGCCTGTGGGCCGTGAGTTTGACACCCCTGGTTTACACCATGCTAAACCAAAGTCAAAAGAATTTGCATTGTTATCACATACTGTAGAATATTTATTATTTTGTTAACAAGATTTGAAAGACCATCAACTCAAAACCATGCGACTCTGGACAGGGTGCAGCATAAAAAAACCCCCACAAGAAATCCTTCCCAAACCATATAATCTTAAACATATGCACTATGTAAATATAAAATGGTGATCAAGCAACACAACAGAACAACCAAGAGGAAATTTTCTCACTCAATTGGTCCTTAATGCCGAGGGGAAGAGCCAGATAGTTTTTCTAAAAGTGAGCTGAGTTGTGGCCTGTCATATGATTGACTGGAGATTGGAGACCATGCCAAAGAATAAGACAATCATAGAAAAGGCATGGTTCTCTACGGTTCCATGAGAAGGAAAATAAGAAATCTGGAGTATGCATTCCCTGTGGGAGTGTGTGGAGTAGGCAGATGTTCTTGGGAGAAGATGGTTTTTCAGGTAATTTGGTCCTGTGCCGTGTGGATCATTTAAGGTGCTAATCAGTATCTTGAATTGCACCTGGAAGCCTATTGGAAGTCAGTGCATCTCAAGGAGAAGCAGTGTTATATGGGAATAGTGAGATGTGTCCATAACTAGCTGTACCACTGCACTCTGATGCTTCCTGATGGTCTTTGGTGGCAACCTAAGAAGCCCAACAATTTTACCACTCCTGTGATTTTTGTGTAAACTGTTTATACTTACCGAACTATAAAACAGTGTTTCCATGTTATTCTTACCTGCTAACAAACCACAGTTATTTTTTTCACCTTTTAGCTTGATTTTATTATTGTAGTATTGTTTCTGTTTGAACAAAACAGTTTTATAGATTTTACTGAAGGAGCAGAAACAAATCTACTAAAATGAATACATAGCCATAGACTTTTGTCGCATGATACAATGGGAAATATTTATTCTCAGAGGGATAGCCAGCATCCTGACCTCCCTCCCTAGCCTTATAAAAAAAAAAAGTTTGTACTATACCAGATCAGTCTTTCCTGGCATTGCATATATTTTTGGTATCTTGGCTTTTTTAATGCACACGCACAAAATAGCTATAATTTAAAGAGGACGCATCTATTTAAGCAGCAAGACAAATATATTCAAAAGTCTAGAATAAGAAATGTTAAAAGCTTATTAGAGTAGGTAAAATTTTAATTAATTATGTACGCATATACTGTATGTTTGTAATAATTTAGATGGAATACATGATTCAGTTTATGCAAGCCGGTTTTACATTTTTTACATGTAATGAAATGAAGATTTATCTAATTTCCTACACCTTTAACTCTGGCATTGTTACACTGCAAAAAGGATACACTTGTCTTTACAGTATCTCCCTACCATTGAGAATGGGAACATATTTACACATGTAAAATACGGTGAGCTATGAACTCAAACTACAGGTGTATGGTTTGCTTAGGCTGGATCTCAGCAGTGTTAGAGTAAGTCATTTCATATCTGATCAGTTCTGGTCATTCATTTCTAAAGTGAACTTGAAGGTTGATAGTAAATGCAGCTTATTATTTGAATTTTCTCATGAGACATTGCTAAGAAGACAGAGATATAAATCAGCGGAGCAGTTAGAAAAAGCACTCGTATAAGTGGCAGTGATTTTAAAACCGACCAGATATTCTAAATAATTGAAAAAGTGAGTTTGGGAATATGCGCTTTAAACTCACAATTCTGCAAAGGCACTGTGATCCGTCATTCTCTCCAGTAGGAATAAGTTATTCAATGTAAATGAAAACTAACAGCATCATTCTGGGCATAACATGCAGTTGTGTGTGATGAGGTTATGCCCACAGTTGCTGTAAAATAATATAAAGAGGAATCTCCTAAGTTCTGTGATACCAGTAATCAAAATGAAATAAACACCACCACCACCCCCTTTTTTTTGTAGGTAGTAGCTGCTTTTATTTTATTTTTGATATTGCTTCTTTAGTTATCTCATTGGATATAGCTTGGCACATGCTGGAGCTGGACTTCAAAATTTATGCTTTTCTGTTTTCTTGATCATACCTGACACTTGTCCCAAAGGTGCTTTTTTCAGGAGGCAATGAACTTTCTTGTTTTTTTTCTTTGGAAGATATTTCACTTCTCATCCAAGAAGCTCCTTCAGCTCTGACAGGATAGTGGGAAACGTCTGCAAGGAATATAAATCTTTCCATTCCCCACTATCCTGTCAGAGTTGAAGAAGCTTCTTGGATGAGAAGTGAAACGTCTTTAAAAGAAAAAACATGAAAGTCCAGTTGCCTCATGAAAAAGCACCTTTGGGACAACCATGATCTGGATGACTGAGCATCTCTACAGACTTATACCTGACACTTGTGCACAGAGTCTCCATTTCCTTTTACAGCCTTGCCAGTCAGTTTTGTGAAGGATTCAGAACATTTAGGATTTGGTTTTGGAGTAGTCTAAAACCCCAGCAAAAATCGGTGTTATTGGAAATGGTACTCCTCCATTCATAATTGCTTTTGAGTTTGATACTCCAGGCTGACTACAGATTACTTTCCTGTTGGGGTGGGGATCAAATAAACACCAGGAACTGACCACACAGCCTTATTCTTTAATTGCTGCAGTGAAATGAAATTGTTCTTCCTGTTTAACTTGCCATGCGAAGTGAATTTCCTTCTTTGAGCTGATTAAGAAATCATCTCCTTTGCAAATGTTTAGTCTCCTTATTAAACATAAGGATCTCATTTCTTACTTTCTGTTTTCAGATTGGTCACCTGCTGGCAGAAAATATTGAGCAAGAAGCTTTTTATCTCTCTTCCCACCTCGTTAACACGTCCTACCGCAGGACCGTGCGGGCGCTCGTGTTCTCTTTGAAGCACAATCCCGAAACTCGCACACAAGTGCAAAGTGGGGTTTTGTCCGTGAAGATGCTTGTCCGAAGCCACAAAAAGTGATTCATATACCTCTTGAAGATTTTTAGAGGGCGTACAATAGCATACGTATTCTAAAACATGGGACTTATTTTTTTGGTGGACTGAGTATGTTTTGGATCAATGTGGAAACATATATTTAAGAAAGTTTGTTGCTGGCCCAGTCATCATTTGAAGCAAGTGGTTAATGTGCAAGATTGAGTAAGGGCCTTCTTCTATCTTATAACAACTTAGAAAGAAATCTCTTTTAGACAGCAGAGATTACTGCAACTTTTGTTGCAGAAACGTATAAGAACTGAAATAAAATGTACAAAATGAAAAGTGATCACAGTAGTTAATAACCCAACAACATCTGCTGTTCTTCACAACTGCATCAATTTTTAGCAATGTACTCCAATATATGGGGACCATCTCCAGGAAAGTCCATACTGTATATCTTTGTGCTTCCTCTCTCTTAATCTCATTAGGAATGGGAATCTTGATTAACCTTTCTTGGGAGGTTGGCAAATTCTGGTAAGGAGAAACAATCCTACAAATACAGAGATGCCAAGCCGTGTAGGGCTCCAGGCATATAAAATTGGACCCAGAAGTCCACCAACGCATCAACGTCAACATAGGTGTTACCCTGTTAATCCTGTTTCCTCTCTGCACTCTGCACTTAATAGCAATAACATGTAAACTTACATACTGCTTCACAGTGCTTTACAGCTCTCTAAGTGGTTTGCAGAGTCAGTATATTTCCCCCAACGATCTGGGTCCTCATTTTATCAACCTCGGAAGGATGGAAGGCTGAGTCAACCTTGTGCCAGTCAGGATCGAAGGAATCAAACTCCTGGCAAAATGAGCAAAGTCAGCCTGCAGTACTGCATTCTAACCACTGTGCCACCATGGCTCATATGGCTAGCTTAAGGCCAGCTTCCAGACAGTACAGGTAGTCCTTGACTTACAACAGTTAATTTAGTGACTATTTGGAGTTATAACGGCATCCCCATGGTCACATGATTTCCATTTCGATGCTTGACAACTGCTTCATATTGTGATGGTTGCAGTATCCCAGAGTCATGTGATCACCTTTTGAAACCTTCTGGCAAGCAAAGTCAATGGGGAAGCCAGATTTACTTAACAATCAAGTTACTAATTTTAACAACTGCAGTGATTCACTTAGCAAACGTAAGAAAAGTCATAAAATGGGGCAAAACTCACTTAACAAATTTCTCAATTACCAACATAAATTCTGGGCTCAATTGTGTTCATAAGTCGAGGACTACCTGTACTCTAAACCAACGTGATCACATCATTGCATCTTCTCTTCTACTTTTTAGACAGTTCTACCCTTGGTAGCCTAATGGAAATAATTCCTTCACTTTTTAAAGATTTTTTTAAACCTTGCTGAGTAAATAGCCTCTGGAACAACTTCATCTCAATCTACGTGATAAGCTCAAAAGAAAGCAAGCCCCTCGATAACTAGCCTGCCACCAGTTGGCTGTGGAACGTCTCATTTCAAGTCTGTTCATTTCACAGAGAAGTGATTAAATCATTGATTCTCTTCTGTTCCATCCAGTCTTTGATGTACGGCACATAGTTGAAGTGCGGTCCTTTTCCTTGTGGTGATACCATATGCCGCTTGGTGATAATTTACCTAGCTTGACAATGACTGTGGGGTTATTTGGAGCTGCTTTTTCCATGCCACTGCTCATGAAAGAGGATTCTTGTATTGTTCTACAAGAATTGCTCTCTGTTAGCAATTATGAAGGCAAAAATGGACAGCATACCAATTTATACACACAAATATTATTTCAGCGTAGCTACATGCTCAATGGAATTGATCCCCTTCAGATCAATGGGATATCCTGCAATGCTAGGCACTCTTATCTGAGAGAAGATTTACTTTGATTTGGCATGTATACAATTGCACTTCTCTGTAAACTTGGTAAACCAACATAAATATTAGTCAATTCATGCTTGTGCACTTATGTTCACAAATAGTTATTATGATCTTATAGCTCCATAAACTAGGTCTTCTGTGAGTACAATACAGGTTTGTGCAATTGGAATAGAGGTTCATGTATTTCTTTTTAATGATGTATTAAAAGTCTGTTGTTAAATTACATTAATTTCTTGCTTCAACAGGTAACAAAGCCCATAGACAGCTATTTCACTCAGTGTCAATAAAGCCTAGAAAATGTCTCAAACAGCAGCAGCACAAGGGAGCTACATTTTCCCAACCTTTTAAAAAACTGCACTTTTTGCTTCCAAATTAATAGTAAAGAAAAGATCACTCACATTGTTGTCCCTTAGAAACTTGAATGGAGAACAAGCATTTCAACTAACCTGTTATTGAAAATTATTTTTAATTGTTTTCATTGTATTAGAGGTACAATTAATATCAAAGTATTTACAGCATTTATTCAGTCTGGAATATATCTTAAGACCACAATTTTATTATGTTATTGCCAACTACCAACATCCCATGAGCAGCTTGTGAGGGAAATAAAATAATAAAGGGAGAAGTCTTCAAAATAACATTTTAAACTAAAAGCATCAATTTATATATATATATATTTTACAAAAGGGTGTGTTTTTAAGACTTTCCAAATACTAACAAGATAGTTGGTTCTCTTAATGTGAGACCAACATCCCAGAAAGAAGAAGTTAGAAGGGCATCAATCCCAAAGTGAATGTCATTAAGATTCCAGTAGATCTTGGGTGCCTTGGTGTGTTCTATGGGTTGGCCTGTGTGAAGCCCTAAAGCAGGGGTGTCAAACTGAAGGCCCGGAGCCAGATCTGACCCATGGGATGCTTAGATCTGGTTCACAGGGCTGCCCTAGAAACAGTATAGGACTGGCCCGCAGTGCCTCTGCCAGTGAAAATGGAGCTTGAGGGGGTCGCATACAACCCCCCCCAAACTCTGTTTTCACTGACAGAGAGAGACAGGAGGCTGTCATGACTGAAAATAAAGCTTGGGAGCCCATTTTCACTATCAGAGTGCTTGGGCCACCACAGATACCCCCAACACGAGTGATGTCAAGCTGGCCATGGCCCCCGAGCAGAGATGGTATTCAGCAGGTTCTGACCAGTTCTGGAGAACCAGCAAATAGCAGAAATTTTGAGTAGTTTGGAGAATACCACCTCTGACTGGCCCCACCCCCATTTATTCTCTGCCTCCCAAGTCCCAGCTGATTGGCTGGGTATTTTTTTGTTGCCCTGTACAGGAGAATGGAGCTGGAAAGCAGGTTAGTGGGTTGGGGAGGGAAAGGGATTTTCAGTAATTTTCCCCTGGAGTGGGGAGGGAATGGAGATTTTGCAGTATCCTTCCTCTGCCACGCCCACCAAGCCATGCCACAGAACTGGTAGTAAAAAATTCTGAATCCTACCACTGCCCCCGAGGTCAGCACAACCCTGATGCAGCCCTCAATGAAATCAAGTTTGATATCCCTGCCCTAAAGGGTTGATTCAGTTTAATCAAGACTCCATTGAAAGGCTCCACTGAGGGAGCTCTACAAAACAAATCCAAGAGTTTTAAAATGTGGCTGCTCTCACCTACATCACAATGACTGCTGGATCCCTCACTTCTGATAGTCATCTGGCTAGTTTGGTGTAGGAAAACCCCACTTATCCATGTCACGATACTGTCTTACTCTAGTGAGTGAAGCTGTTTGCTCAATCTTTATTTTTCATGCATTTTGCTATGTTTCCAGACAAGCTCCAGCAGATGTAAATGAGAGCTACATCCAAGCAGTCTCTCCAATTATCTGTAGTTCTTCCATTGCAGATTAATGACATTTTTCCCATTAAAACATTGTTTTTCCTACTTCAGTTTTGACTTGAATGGCATGTATATTTGATTTCAAAAAACCTTTTTATACTTTCAAAGGAGTCGTATGAAGATCCTCTGTATTAATCATATTTTATTCTGGTCTTTGATGAAACTGAAAAATACTTTTTAAAGAAAATCCTATTATTTAGGTATGCAAACTCCTTGCACAGAATGTCCTTCCTAAGACTTCAGTATACATTTGCTTAGGTAATTAGGCAGAAGAACATGATATGACTGTAAGCAATAAAACAGTAAGTAACTTTCACTAATGGCTTTTAAGTTCAAAGGTTATTTTTTATACTGGGATAAAAGTAAACAGGAGAACAAGAATTAAAATGCAGTGTCACTAGGACTGTTTGTCCTAGCTATTCAACAATAGGCCTAAAGGGGACATCAATGCTGTAAAGGTTAGAGTATGCCAATTCAACTAAACAAATGAGATCCAGAAACAAATGAGATCCAGAAACAAATGAGATCCAATCATGAGAGATTCTTAATTCTTTCAGGTTTTACTAGGATTTACTAGGATCTGGGGGCAGGATTCCTTAAGATACTAGTACTAGGTCATTTAGGTTCTAGGTAAATCTCTTTGTATTTTTTCTCCTCTTATCATTAAGGTTTGCTTGTATAATACAATCGAGAAGAATATTGATAATCTTTCTTCTAGTAATTCCAGGTGGGCTCCTAGCATTGCCAATAATTTCTGCTCCTTTATGAGCGTCTTCAAGGAATCCATATGATATATGTATGTTGATGCGTACTATCCACACACCCCTTCTCTCCAAATGTTTTACGTCAGTATTTTTGTTATCCCGTGTGTGTATCTTTTTGTATTACCGGTAGTACATTGTAGCTTTACTTCCAAATTAAATATGGTTAGGCCCCAGTGTGTTCCTACTACAATTATTTAGAATCTGAACGAGGAATTGTTTTTCTCAAACTTAGCCTTTAACTTTTTCCCCCCTTATCAGTGTCCCAAACTGCCTAGAAAAGTAAATAATTTTTATACATCTTGAGCCAATTTTACAACTCCTGTATATGAAAGGGTCCGTTTGATGCATGGTTTTCAATTATTTCAAAGACGAGAAGATTGCAAATGAATTGAATGATCATTTTGTTTGCCTCTTTTTTTCTCAACTTAAAAATATTTTTTGGTGCAGGTTCCAGAATGCCTGTGCTTCTGCCAGTTTGCCAAAAATTTTGAAATTATGTTTTAATTTTAACTTGAATTACAAAACTTGGAAACCTAGAACCAGGTCCTACACATACTTAGTCAAAACTCAACCCCATTTTGTGCACTGGGGTAATTTTCTGTGTTAACAAGATTGAGATACTGTGGGAAGAGGTAAGATTTATTTTATAGAACACACAGCAGTTTTGCAAATAAATTCACAGTACAGCAGGTCATGGGGGGAGGTGTAGAGATATCTTGGATATCTTGTACCTTTCTCAGGATTGATCATTTCCCTCATTTTATCTATGTAAATATGTTTACAGGCATTTATTTCACTTCTCATTCTTGTTGCTCAGTTTGGTTATAACTAAGAAGTAAAAATGTTGCAAAAACCTGTTCTTCCTTAATAGATTACTGAAACAGAACGGGTTAATTGCTCCAGTCATGACAAGGCCCAATGTTTCCATTGATTAACTGTATCATCTGCACCTCTATAACTGCTTTGGTTCTGCAACCTAACAGGACAGACACAGACTTCAGATAATTAGGACTGCAGAAAAAACAATTACTACCAACCTCCTTTCCATCGAGACTGCACGAGTCAAAAAGAGGGCTGTGAAAATATTTACAGACTCTTCACATTCTGGACATAAACTGTTTCAACTCCTTCCCTCAAAATGACACTATAGAGCACTGCACACAGAACAACTAGACACAAGAACAGTTTTTCCCAAACGCCATCACTCTGCTAAACAAATAATTCCCTCAACACTGTTCAACTATTTACAAAGTCTGCACTACTATTACTATTAACCTTTTCATCACTCCTTATCACTCATCCCCTCCCACTTGTGTCTATATGACTAACTTTGATCCTTACAATTTATATTGACTGTTTCCTAGTATGATTTGATTGCTTTTTGTACCCTATGACTATCATTAAGTGTTGTGCCTTATGATTCTTGACTCTTGATGAATGTATCTTTTATGTATACAGAGAGCATTTGCACCAAGACAAATTCCTTGTATGTCCAATCACACTTGGCCAATAAAGAATTGAATTCTATTCTATTCTGTTCTATTCTATTCTATTCTACCCAACTGGGAAAAAAAATCTCTTTGGAGAGAGAAAGATTAAAGGCTGTTTTTTAGAGTAGTTTGGCTTAGAAATGACATACTCATCCCTATTCAAGTGGATATACTCACACGTGCATGACTAATGTTGGATCAAGATTTGTCACTAAAAGTTCAGTCTCTGCTGCTGGGGTATGCTTGGTGTTTCAAGGGAAACAGCATGCAGTGCCTATGGATGCCACAAGATGGTACTATATACAACCAAACCTTCCATTGCTGCTACAGGGTGAAGCAAAGATGGCTGGAGACCAACTTTTAGTAGTACTAAAGAATGTGACCCTTCTGAGAATGAATCCAATGGCTTATTGTAAAACATGGAAAGCAATCCTTTGAACCATAAATCAAATGACCTAAAAATAATCTGAACTCTTGGGCAAATTTAATTTCACTATCTGGCCAGGTTAATCTTTCTCAACTTGATCTTCCAAGTTCAAAATTCCCAGCCAATTTACTTGGAGAATGAAAGGTTGGGGAATTACATATTTCAATTTTTATAAATCTATTTTTCTCTCATGTTCCTGAATTCTGTTTGCTTGAAGTGTTGGTACTTTTTGCTTTTGTGCTGTTTCTTTTAGAGTCAGGCACGCTCAGGCTTTGTTCACATGGAGTACTAAGTTATACCTTGGGTTGTTTAATTTTTGATTAGCATGGTGTATAATTCTAGCCACTGTGGTTTAACAACCATACCTTTTAGGGCTTAGTGATTTATATAAACCCAACTCTTGTGGCTTAATCAGATACCATTTTTAAATAATCGTTTAGTACGACTTGTGAACTCACTTGTAAGAGTTAACATCTGGGAAAGGGTTTTTTTGTTTTTTTGTTTTGTTTCAGGAATTATTAAGAGCTTCCCAAAGATTTTTCATATGCCATACCTGTAATACTGGATGAATCTTCGTCTTAGTTTCAGCCCTGCTTTCCCCAATCTAAGTATATTAGATCTAAGTATAGTACATACATTGCAATGTCCTACCTGTCAATGAATACTTCAGCTTCAACCTTAACAACACAAGAGCAAACAATAGATACAAACTCAAGATTAATCGCACCAAACTTGATTGAAGGATATACAAATTCAGCAACAGAATGGTCAATATCTGGAATACTCTACCTGACTCTGTGGTTTCTTCCCCAAAACCCAAAAAACTTTAACCTTAGACTGTCTACTATTGATCTACTGTCTTGAGAAAAAATCCTTCAGCCGTACTAATAGAAAGCCAATTAAGAGTGTGAGAACATGCTGCTCTCACACCTACAAAGCCTCCAAAACTACATGGAGAGCTACCTGAATCACTCCATGGATGATAATGAGTCAACACAGTGATAGTGAAGCACAAAAGGTCAATTCTATTTCAGGCAACATTAACACAATGCCCAGTCTTGGGAAGGAACAGTGCTGGGTTTTTTGTTTTGTTTTTTACTAAGTTCCAACCTGATTCATTCAGTCCCATTCAGTTCTAGTCATCAACAATTGAAGTCTGTGTTTGGTGGGACAGTAGATGAATGTTCTCAAAGGGATTGGACAGAAGGGAGTTCAAGACCAAACTTAGTCTGGAAGCTTGGCTGGATTTTGATTTCCGAAAAGAGTTGCCCAGACTGCCTTATATATATATTACAAATTTACCTGATATGTAATTCCTGATTTGTAAAAAAAAAAAAAAAAGATGGCTGGTTATTCTAAACGAATGCAATTTATGCATGCTTAGAGATGCTTTGCTGCACCATAGCTGTGTTTGAATGACCCATTGAAGTAGTTTACCACAATTTAGTCTAGAGGATTGTGTGAAATCAGACTTTGTTGTTCAAAACTTACGAAATAGGGTTAATAGAATGAACTATGGTTTACTTAACTATGCGTAAATATGGCATGCAAACATCTTATTAACTTAGGGATCTCCAAACATGGCTGGGCCATGCTGGTTGGGAATTCAGGGTGTTGGAAATCCACAAGTCTTAAAGTTGCCAAGTTTGGAAATCCCTGTATTGATTGATAAAAGACCGCTATATCTTTTTCATCAGAGAAATGGCTGGAGTAGCACCTTCCTTCAAGTCTTTACACAGTTCTAAACTTCACTGGGAGACCTTGGATCAGTAAATTTCTCTATATAAACTTGTTCTGAATGGTAATACGGGATAATGTAGTCAAAAGATAATAGCTAAGCATTCATGGTAAGCTATCTCAGGGCTAAGGGTATGTTGGGCTAGTAAATGACCCACCTTCAGTTTCTCAGCATCCTTTTTACTTTATTTTAATCATGAAAATAATTTATATTCTATACTTTCTAGGTCAGCAAACCTCAAGACAAAAATTCACATTATTCAATCCGAAGTGAAGAGAATCAAGTTTGGTGTAGTGGTTAAGCATCAGACTAGAAACCAGGAGACTGAACTGTAGTCCTGCCTTAGTCATGAAGCCAACTGGGTGATCTTGGACTAAGCACTTTCTTTCAGGCCTAGGAAGCAGCCAATGGCAACTCACTTCTGAAATCTTGCCAACTGAAGGGCAGGGATTCATATAGGCAGTCCCTAGGACTCAGTTCTGACTTGTAGGCCTACACACATGAACAAATCTAAGTAGAATGGTATTTCTTTATTCCACAGTATCTATTTATAATATGCTATTATTTCCTATTTATGTTGTCCTCCTGCTATCATAGCATGGAGGATTTTATAAATAAGATAGTCCTTTGTTCAAGAAAAGCAAATTTATTGTCTCAGTGGTTATTTATTCAGAAGTAATATGTCTGTAATTGCATGAAGAGGAGAGTAACCAACTATTCACCTTGCTTGGTATATTAGCATAAGATATTTAAAATAAAAGTCATTTGCTTGAATGTTGGGATGCATAATTTCTATATAATACTTGAAAAACTGTCCAGGGATGGTTCCAGTTTGAGGTATCATGGTACAGTTTACAGAGTTTAATCAAGAGTCTAGGAGGTGCATAATTCTCCCATTCCATCCCCACATCCCTGGGATTTCAGAGGAATCCATTTTGGGATAAAGTATGGAATAAATATAGAATGTCTTTTCAAGAGATAATGTGTCCCAAGTTGTACACATGGTGGAAATCAGCTGAAGAAGGCTGTTGTGATCACTAACTAGATGCTCAGTTTGTTCTGTACAGTCATTTACATTCTTGTAGACGCCGCGCTGTGATTGTTCAAAGCGCACAGGGATCCGATTGGTCAAACGAGCCGCTTGGATTGGCCCGCTGCGGATCTCCTGCGATTGGTGGAAACTAATCACGGGAGATTCAAAGCGGTGCCATTGGCCGCGGCGGCTTGGGAATAAAAAAACGCAGTTTTTCCCCCGGAACCCGAGCCGTTCTCAGGACCAATAAATGAGCTGAACCAAGTCACTGAGTCCTGGTCTCCTTGCCGCGCCGGACATAACACTGGTGACGAAGGTGGGATTCCAAGGCTAATTCCCCACCAACATGTGTCCGGAGGAAGCGAGACTGACGAGATGGCCAGCATCGCACTGCCCGCGCCCTTCAATCCCGCTACCAAGGACTGGGAATCATACACAGACAGATTCCTCATGTTCCTCAAATGTAGCAATATGAAGGATGCCGCCGGGCCGAAGAAAAGAGCTGTCTTCCTGACACACTGCGGGCCCGCAGTGTTCAAGATGGCAAAAGCTCTAGCGAAACCCGCGGACATCAAGGAGATGGACTGGGCCGACCTCGAACCATTGCTCCGGAACCACTATGCCCCCGCTGTGTCCACCCTCATCAGGCAGCACGATTTCTATCGGCGGGACCAGAAAGCGGGTGAGAACATCAGCGATTTTGTGGCTGAACTATGAAGCCTAGGGGGCATGTGCGGGTTCTCGGACATGGATGAGGCCTTACGGGACCCCGTCGTACTCGGACTCCGAGACCCAGTCCTACAGAGCCGACTGATGGCCAAAGGAGACATCGCCCTCGCCGACGCCATCACTGAAGCCACCGCAGCCGAGGCAACCCGGAAATTGGTGAACCGCATGCGGAGACCAGACACTGGAGACCGCACCATGACTACTGACCCAGGACGGGTGACTGAGGCCCACCTGGAAACAAGTCACCGCGAGACCACCACCCATCATGGCGAATTCCACTCCGCCTCTGACATCATGGGAGAGGAGGAGTAGATCCGCCGGCTCCAGATGGGACGTGACCAGTGAAATAGGCGGGGTCGTAACTCGGGGACCGCATGTGCTGGGTGCGGAGGTGACCACCCTTGAGCAGAGTGCCATTTCTTCGATGCAGTCTGCCGGCACTGTGACAAAAAGGGTCACATCGCTCGAGTCTGCCGATTGAGGAAGGCCTACAGCCCCAGACGGCGGGACCACAGCGAGCGGAGATGGGACAGCACACCCCCCAGAGCCAGAGATCGCCAAGCCGAGAGCCAATGGGACCAGAGCGGATGGAACCGACGAGGTGGTGAAACCTGACGGAAGGAGGAAACCCACCAGACGGTCATCATCGGCCACGCATCAACCACTGATGCCCGAAAAGTCTACGTGGAGGTAGGCATCGAAGGCGAGCCATGCAAAATGGAGGTGGACTCCGGGTCCTACCTCTCCGTGGTCGCCTGGCAAGAAATCAAACGCTTGGTGCCTACCATCCACAAGAAGGGGCTGGAGAACCAGAGACTAATAATCAAGGACTACCAGGGGAACCGCATCCCGGTAGTCGGAACCGGACAATTCAAGGTAACATTCAAGGGCCGCACTGCAAACCTTCCCCTGATGATTGTGGACCAAGACCGACCCAGCCTTTTGGGACTGCAATGGTTCGCACCACTCAGCATCGAAGTCACGGGCATCAACCATACTGCCGAGACCGATTGGGAACAGCAACTGGCACGGGACTTCCAGGAAGTGTTCAACTGCACCCTAGGCAAGTACCGAGGGCCCCCCATCTCCTTCAGCCTAGACCCCAACATTCCCCCAATACACCTAAAACCAAGGCGGATACCCTTTGCACTCAGGCCAAAAATAGACGAGCAAATTGACAAGCTCGTCAAGCAAGGGGTCCTACAACCAATTGACCACGCCCAGTGGGAGATTCCAGTAGTCACCCCAGTCAAGCCCGATGGGTCAGTAAGAATCTGCGGGAACTATAAGGCCTCCCTAAATTGCGCCTTACAACAAAGCGCCTACCCCGTCCCAGTAGTGCAGCACCTTCTACACTCACTGGGGGGAGGCAAGGTTTTTGCGAAGCTCGACCTGGCACAAGCATACCAACAGCTGCCGGTCGACGCAGAAACCGCTGAGGCGCAAACCATAGTCACCCACCAGGGAGCGTTTCGCTGTAACTGACTCCAGTTTGGAGTCAGCGTGGCGCCTGGAATTTTCCAGAACCTCATAGAGAGGCTTTTGCAAGGAATTAAGGGGGTGGTGCCCTACTTCGATGATGTGCTGGTGTCGGCAACCAACTAGCTAGAACTAGAGGGTCGGCTAAGGGAGGTACTAACAAAATTCAAGGAAACCGGGCTAAAAGTGAAGAGAGAAAAATGCCAGCTTTACACAGAGCGGATCGAGTTCCTGGGGTACCTCCTAGACCGGCATGGCATCCACCCAACCGCAAACAAAATCAGAGCCATTAAGGAGGCCCCCACACCCAGGAATAAAATGGAACTGCAGGCATTTCTGGGATTGCTTAATTTTTACAATGTTTTCCTGCTCCAAAAGGCGACCGCGGCAGAGCCTTTGCATAGGCTTTTGGACAAGGCGACCACCTGGACTTGGGGGAAATGCGAGGAGGCCGCCTTCAGGAAAACCAAGGACCTGCTCACCTCAGATGCCGTCCTCATCCAATACAATGAGACCCTACCACTTGCTGTCACATGCAACGCCTCACCCTTCAGCGTCGGCGCCGTCCTCAGCCACACACTCCCGGATGGAAGAGAAGCACCCATCGCTTTCTTCTCGAGGACACTCACCAAACCAGAGAGGAACTATAGCCAGCTGGACAAGGAGGCCCTAGCCATCGTCGCAGCAGTGAAGAGGTTCCATGAGTACCTCTACGGCCGCACGTTCACCATTATCACAGACCACAAGCTGCTGCTGAGCATCCTGGCAGGGAACCGGGCCACCCCAAACATCCTATCTCCCAGAATGACAAGGTGGTCTGAACTCCTTGCCGCCTGCAGCTACCGGCTCACACACCGACCCAGTAAGACTATCACCCACGCAGACACCTTGAGCCACTCGCCGTTACCCGACCTAAACACCGACCCAGCACCCCCGACGAGCACCCACAGCATAGAGACTCTGCCTGATCTATCCATAATCACGTCAGACATTGCCCGAGAAACTAATAAAGACAAATGTCTGACGCGGGTGTTACATTGGGTAGAAAAAGGGTGGCCGGAAAAAGACGACGATGAAGCATTCAAGACATTCCGGAACTGGCAAACAGAACTCTCGCTACAAAAAGGGTGTGTACTGTGGGGGGATAGGGTTGTTATTCTGGAAAAACTACAAGGGAAGGTATTGGGGTTGTTACATGAGGGGCACCCGGGCATAGTTAGAATGAAAGCCCTGGCCAGAAGTTACGCTTGGTGGCCAGGGATGGACAAGCAAATCGAGGCCTGGGTGGCAAGATGTGAACGCTGCCAAGAAACCAGACCGAGCCCTCCCGCGGCACCAATCCTGGAATGGGAAACCCCCAGGGGACCATGGTCCAGGATCCACATAGATTTTGCCGGGCCCACTAAGGGACATACATTCCTTGTAATGGTAGATGCTTACTCCAACTGGTTGGAGGTAAGCAACATGAAAACCACCACCACGGAGGCCGTGACCAAGGAACTTAGCAAGCTATTTGCAACCCATGGCCTCCCAGACGTCATCGTGTCGGACAACGGGCCCCAATTCACCTTGCTAGAATTTGAAAAATTCCTAGCGGAACGGGGTATATGACACGCATTGACAGCTCTGGCACATCCGGCGGTGAACGGAAGGGCGGAACGGATGGTTCAATTTACGAAAAAAACCATCCAAAAAATCGAACACAGGGAAATCCAAGAAAAAATAAATAAAATGCTCTTTATACAACATATAACCCCGAAACCACAACGAACAAAAGCCCGGCAGAGCTACTAATGGGGAGGAAAATAAGGTTCCCACTAGACAGGCTGCACCCCACATACAACCTGGAGAAACCCCCCAACTCCTCTAGCAAGCACTGGTCCTTTGTACCAGGCGACGCCGTCTACGCAAAGAACCTAACTGGAGACCCACTATGGGTACCAGCAACCATAACCCAACTGACAGGCCCCCGCTCGTACCGGCTGAAAACAACTGCCGGACGAGCCTGGAAACACCACATCGATCAACTAAGATCGAGAACAATCAAAGGAAACACAACCGATACTCAATCAAACACAGACAATCCCCTTAATACAAGCCAAGAGGGGAGGGAATACCCCGGGAACCAGAACCCAATAGAAAGAAACCAGCAACACTTACCGATGGACAGCCAGCTCGAAGCCTCACCAGGAAGAAGCAGCCAGGCCAGCTCAACCAGCCCAGAAAGACTAGGCGGGAGCGGCAGAAACCACAGCTCAACCAGCCCGGGTAGACCAGGAGGGAGCTGCGACAAGAGGCCCGGCGAGACCTTCCAGGCGGTTCCATCGACGAGGCCTAGAGCAACAGAGAACTCGACCGAACTGGCCAGGAGCCAAACAACAACTGACCTGCGCAGGTCCAGAAGGCAAGTACGGAGCCCCGCCTACTTATGGGACTACATCACGTACAACCGAACCAAGAGGGGAGGGGTGTACTGTACGGTCATTTACATTCTTGTAAACACCGCGCTGTGATTGGTCAAAGCGCGCAGGGATCCGATTGGTCGAGCGAGCCGCTCGGATTGGCCCGCTGCGGATCTCCCACAATTGGTGGAAACTAATCGTGGGAGATTCAAAGTGGTGCCATTGGCCGTGGCTGCGGCGGCTTGGGAATAAAAAACCGCAGTTTTTCCCCCGGAACCCGAGCCGTTCTCAGGACCAATAAATGAGCTGAACCAAGTCATTGAGTCCTGGTCTCCTTGCCGCGCTGGACATAACACAGTTCATGACAGAAGTTCACAGAGTGAAATATAGATGATTGTTAAAATGGTTGACACAAGAAAATCTGTTTCCCAGCAATTGTTAGGTATTCTAAGAGCATAGAGGCAACAATTTTCTAGCAAGAAGAGCTGTGAGATGACAACATCTAGGCTGAGAGTAAGGATGATATATTATGCCCAGGAAATTCATACCATCTGGAAAGATTGCAGAAGAAGGGGTCTGCAATTGTCCTGCCTAGAGCATGAATAGACTGTCAAGCAAGCACTCTTACATCCAAGTCCATCATGCAGAAAAATTGCAACTCAGAGCAGGGCAAGGAGCCAGGCCAAGGTTCATACAAGCAGGAGATGAACCATCCAACACAGACAGAGTCCAATGGCAGAGTTCAGGATCAGAGGAGAGCCCAGCTTTCAGAAAATAAGGGTAACTGTAGCAGAGTCAGAGGCTAAATGTGTGAGTCAGGTTTTTTTGCAAAATTCTTCCTCAAGGGTAGAATCATACTCATGTGAAGTTCTTTGCTCAGAATCAACTCTGCTTTTTTTTTTTTATTTACACTACTTGCAGGGATAATTCTATACTATACTCCATAAGGGGCTGAGCCTGCCATTTCAGATAACAGCATCCCACCTTCTCAGAATCAAAGGGCAAACACTCCATACCCTGTGTTATGTGTGGAGCATGGGCGAGAAAGAATGGAGACGAGTCCCTGGAACGGTGAACTTCAACTCTTTATTTACACAGTGACTGCTGCTCAAACTCCATGGCAGTTATAGCCCTCCTTATATAGGCAACCCAATAACTATTAACCAATAACAATCTAGGAGCGCTAGCTCTCTTAACCAATAAGAACGGTCCGTTAATGGCCAATCGGATTCCCCGGAACGGGCCAATCCGATCCTGCCGTTAACAGCCAATCAGAAGTGCAGGGCCAGAAATTTCGCTTGTTGGTTGGTGTACTGGAGCGCAGTTGCGGCGTAATTGTGCAGCTGACTTCCTGGTTGCTTCTGCTGCAGTAGCATCGGCGATGGCATCAGCAAGGCTGATGTCGCCTTTCGCCATCAGCTTGCTCTGCACGCCTGGTGCATCTAATCCCAGAACTATTCGATCTCTCAGTGCCTCTTCCAAATCGGCGAATCCACAGAGGCCTCCCAGGTTTCGGAGGTCTGCTATGAAGTTGGCAACGCTTTCTCCTTTTCGCTGGTTTCTCTGATAGAACTCGTGCCGTCTCACGAGCGTGGGCACGGTTGGTGCGTAATGAGCTCTTAGTAGGGGTTCGAGGTCGTCCCAATCCATCGTCTTCACTTCGGTAGGTTTGGCTAGTGCTTTAGCCATCTTAAATATGGTTGGACCGCAATGCGTTAGGAATACCGCCCGTTTCTTCCCGGCTGTGGCATCCTTTAAATTGTTAGTTTCCAAAAACATTTGGAAACGATCCATGTAGGACTCCCAGTCCTCTTGCACTGGATCGAACGGAGCGGGTGGTACGACGCCATCGGACATGGTTCCGTCGTGTAGTGCTTTCAGCCACGTGCTCGGTGTTTCTTCTTAGTTCAGTCGGCTCAGACGTCTCCAAATCCCATCCTTGTCGCCAGTGTTATGTATGGAGCATGGGCGAGAAAGAATGGAGACGAGCCTCTGGAACGGTGAAGTTCAACTCTTTATTTACATAGTGACTGCTCAAACTCAATGGCAGTTATAGCCCTCCTTATATAGGCAACTCAATAACTATTAACCAATAACAATCTAGGAGCGCTAGCTCCCTTAACCAATAAGAACGCTCCGTTAATGGCCAATCAGATTCCCCGGAACGGGCCAATCCGATCCTGCCGTTAACAGCCAATCAGAAGTGCAGGGTCAGAACCCTGCACTTGACTCCAAGCTTAAGATATCTTTATTAAGGCCTATGCATTCACAACACCCTGTCCTATTTCCTCCCAATCAGCTGCAACTTTCTTAAGTGAACATTGCTTGTTGTAGAGTTCTACAGAGTGGGTGGGCAGCCGGCCTACAATATTCATTTTGCAAAGGATACCGCTCCACCTATTCCAGTATGACTTTCTTAATGCAACAATAGGTTGCATAATGGCTTAATTTGTGAGTGAAGTGGTTCATAAAGTAGTTTAGGGTGTTGCATGGAAAAGGAGAGAGAGGAAAGGCTTTTCTCTTTCATTTCTTATAAGCTAGTCCTTAATGATGGTAATTGTAAATTGAAACATGCTGGATAAGGAGCCATCTGGATCTAAATCACTCTGACTTGGTCTCTCCCGGTCCAAACTTGGATAAGGAACTGCTTCCTCTTCAATTCTCCCCACTTGCCTATCTCTGACCCATTTCTGTTCTTTTGGCTGCCCACCTATTCCTTGCTGCTAGCTGCCTGAAACTAATCAAGGAGAGAACCAACCTGGAAGGGAGAAATTTCCTTTCTAGGTTCCTTTCTAAGAACAATTAATCAATGGAATGTCTTTCCTCCAGAAGTGGGGAGTGCTCCAACACTGGAGGTTTTTAAGAAGAGATTGCACAACCATTTCTTTGAAATGGAACAGGGTTTCGTGGACTTGAGTAGGGGGTTGGACTAGACATGTCCCCCAAGTCCCTTCCAACTCTGTTGTTATTCTGCCTCCGTCCAGTCCTAAATGCCAGCACACTGTGCATCACTTTTGCATCCCCTGTTCTGACCAAGGCTTCTGAGACCGTAATTATGCACATGCTTATTTTAAAAACAAGTGTCGTTTTATTGCAACACTGGGAATTATTTTCATTCCCAGCCTGTAATGAATTTCAAACCGTTCCTTGAGATAAGCACCCACCTTTCTTTCCTGTGAAGTGCTGCCAATAAGAGAAGTGTCAAATAAACTAAAACAAAAACCAACCGAAGTACAAGGAGCTTCAAGAATGAATCTGAACTGAATGAATGACTTTGCTTCCTGCAAAGGTTTCATCATCTTTGCCTGTCTTTTATACCTTATGGGAGGGGCAATCACCTCCCAGCCTTACTCCCGAATCAGCCCTTTCGTTTCAGCTGCTCTTGCCTTCTAGCAGCTCTGTGCACATGCGCACTGGGGACAGGCTCCTCTGCCTCACTACTGCCAGACTCCAGAGGCTCCACTCCCAGATGGTCCTGGCCCCATCTCTGCATTGGATGCAGGACCCTCATCCGAGTCCTCTCCAGACTCCCTGACTGATCCCCATTCTTCCCCACTGTCCGATTCCACTGCTGTCTGCACAGGCTGCCGGTGAACCACATCACCTTCTTCTGCATTTATGCAACTGGACTGGGGCCTCTTTTGCATCTTGCCCATCACCTCAATTTGTGCACTGCCCTCTATTTATATCCCTCCCACAAATTTCTATTAGTATAGCAAAGGCATGCAGTGTGGCAAGGAACCCAGGGCAGTCGGGATAGCTGCCCACTGTGGGCAAGCAGACAGCTCTCAATGGGGTGAGCCAAGTCTAGGCTGAGTGGGTGCGCAGCTTTCTTCATGTGACCATAGGGCAGTACAACAGCAGAAACTCTGAGGACCAATGATAAGTCCCTTTGTTCCGTGCATTGTGACTGAATGAATTTAAGCAAAAATTATTGTATTTCAGAAGAGAGAAAGAGAGAGAGAGAGAGATTTGGGGACAGTCTAGGAAACTCAGGAGGAGGGGGCATAAAGGAATCCAGGATTAATGTTGGCTGAGTACAGGTAAGAAGAATTTAGTTGTTTTGACCTTTTGGCTCTTTGGGAAGTGTAGAGGGCCAGGTTCCCTGTTGCAATCATGTTTATTCTTGCAAGTGACCCAGAAACTCCAACAGCAAGCCATAGGAGGGGAAGAAGATAAGAATACCTCAATTTGGGTAGATGAGGGAATGAACCCATTCAGTTAAAAATTCCTAGCCCAGAGGACCAATCAAAGTCAGAAGGAATGGTCTTCGGTGGAAACAGTATGCCTCAACCTTGGCAATTTTAGGATATGTGGACTTCAACTCCCAAAATTCTCCATGCCACCAGTTTCTAAGGGCCACCAGAAATTCTGGTAGAATCTCCCCTTCCCAAGAAATTTTGGAGTAGGAGTCACACCATAATTCATAAGATTCTTAAAGATAAAACCAGAGATGTTTCTTTTGGGTTTAATAGAGAAAGAACTTTTTTTTAAATTGGAACTTTGAAGTTATATATGCTGACAGCAGCAGCTGCAAGAACAAAAATGGAAGGCTACTTTGATCCCCCCCAATGGATGAATGGATGCAAAAGTTGATAGAGTTAGCAGTCAATTTAGTCATCTCTGCTTACACAATCACTACCTTTATTGTAATGTACCTTATAATATTCTGTTACTTTATTGAAAGGTAACAGAATCTTGCAAATCTGAAGGCATTTCTCTCTTTCTTTCCTTTCCTTTTCAAAAATATTAGAGGGGATCTTTTTTGAGGTGCTTTCTCCACCCCAATTCCTTTTGTGGGTTGGGACATCTCTTGTCTGAATGTCTACGGAGATTGTCAGTCATCCAGTCATGGTTATCCCAAAGGTGCTTTTTCAGGAGGCAAGTGGACTTTCTGGTTTTTCTTTGAAGATGTTTTGCTTCTCATCCAAGGAGCTTCTTTAACTCTGAAGTAGCTCCTTGGATGAGAAGCAAAATGTCTTCAAAGAAAAACCAGAAAGTCCACTTGCCTCCTGAAAAAGCACCTTTGGAACTCTTGTCTGAATATTGTCCTGATTGCAGCTATTCTTCCTATCTCCCAAAGTCATTCCTGCAGCCATTCGAGAAACAATGAAAGAGGAAGATGTCCATTATATCTTGCTTGTAAACCTCTTGGAAGCATTGAGATAGTTGCCCTTTAACACAGAAAACTGGACTAGCCAATTCAATCCAGCAAGTCTTTTTCCTTCTGTTTCTAGTGACTAATCAAGTGGAAAGCACTCACACGAGGGATTTCTTCACATTAGATGTCTTTTCTCAACAGAGATTTTAATAAGTATGTACTTGTATGTGTATAAGTGAAGTGCAGCTCAAGTATTTATTTTGCCATAAAAAGACCACAGATTAATTTCCTAACCAGTACACTTCAAGCAAATTAAAAATGCATTTAAAAAATGACTATGTGCATGATTTCCTCAGTAAGAAAAATGTCTGCATTTTTCTTTCTTTGATTTTATATTAAAATATATATCTTTGCAGACAAAATTATATTTTGCAGAATCTTAAGATATAAATATAGAAAAAAAAAACAGGAAAAAATCTACCAAAACAATGCCAACTAACATTAAACAAAAAGCATAAACTTTGACCAAAACTGTTCAATGTAAATTGATTCCTTCCTTCCTTCCTTCCTTCCTTCCTTCCTTCCTTCCTTCCTTCCTTCCTTCCTTCCTTCCTTCCTTCCTTCCTTCCTTCCTTCCTTTAAAACCTACATTTCTGGTCAGATAGGCATTCAAGGAAGCTAATATTTTTTAAAAATCAACAATTTGATACTAAATTACCAATACTAAATTAGTAGTATAGCTGAAGTATGGTTGTACATACTTCTGAAAATCATTCAAAATTAAGTGTTTCAAACTTTGGAGTGTGAGTACACAGGATTTATCTGATGTTTCTTAAAGCCATTCTTTTATCTATCTTCTGTGCAAGCCTGGGGAAAAAACTGCTTTAAGCATGACTGTCATGAGTTGACTCATAAAATCAGAGGCATCTTATTTGAAGCTCATACCAGTCTAAAAATTAGTGGCTGCTTTAATTAAATATATTAATTAATCTACTTTCTCATTTTATACACATATATACACATACATAATGAATATAAGTACATATATGTATATGTATAAATACACACACACACACACACACTCAAAACCAATTTGATTACTTCAGGCAGGAGGGGTTGAATAAGAAAGTAGCAGAATCTGCAGGGAAAAATTCTTTTTGTCTTCTTCCTCCACACCGCACAACTGAACAGGTATCAGATGAAGAATCAAAGGGCCTTAGAAGTGGATGAAATTCTTAGGCAGGCTCAATAGGAAACAAGGATTCCTGAGATACCTTAAGCTAGTCCCATTCAGTGTTCAGAATTAATCCAGATTTCCAAGCTACAGGCAGTAGATTTAATATTAGTCCCTCTGATCAGCCCATTTAATCACTTTATTGAATATTGAAAAAAAAGCATAATTCCAGAAGATATTAAAACCAGAAATGACAGCTGATCTTTTTACTGTTGCAGAACACAGGAATCAGACAGATTTCCCTAACCTGGCAGGCACTCTCCAGAAATGGTGGGAGTACAATGGAAAGAGTTGTTAAACCAATTTATCTAAACTTGAAGAGTATTTGGAAGCTTCAACACCTGCCCATCTCATTAGATCTGACAGAGAGGGCATTCTTCAGATCTCATCTGCTAGAGCAGGGGTCTCCAAATAGGACAACTTTAAGACTTATGGACTTCAACTCTCAGAATTCCCAGACATGGCTGGTGGGGAATTCTGGGAATTGAAGTCCAAAAGTTTAAAAATTGCCACATTTGGAGCCCCCTGTGCTAGAGGCTTACAATAGATGGCTCCCAGTAGGCAGATCTTCTCTTCTGTAGTGGTATGGAGCTGACTGGGAATAATGCAATTTAACCAATATTGAGTAAAAAGTGAGTAAAAATATTGACTGAGATGGTGGGATGGGGACATAATGTCTGATAACTATTAGACTAGAGGTGGTATTCGGCAGGTTCTGACCAGTTCTGGAGAAGCAGTCATGGAAATTTTGAGTAGTTTGGAGAACCAGCAAATACCACCTCTGACTGGAGATTTTACAGTATCCTTCCCCTGCTATGCCCAACCGCCTACTACTGGCCCACAGAACCGGTAGTAAAACAATTTAAATCCCACCACTGTATTAGACTGAAAATATTCAGGCAATCAGAAAATTGTAATGCTCCAGGTTGTTGAGAGTAAGGCAGCATACAATCTAAATAATAATAACAAAAACAACAATTCCAGGACTGTTCTGAGGGTGTACTATGCATGTTCACATATGACAGGAAGCAGCCACTGCACTTTGCTCTTTGTCACATGCCATTGTGGCACCTGAAACATGAAAGGAACTTCAGTGCAGATTTACGGTTTTGCCCTAGGCAAAACCATAAACTGGAACAAAAACCCTCAAAACACAAGCATGTTCTTTCAAGCCCTCCTTTACTTTAGAAATCAAATTGTAACCAGTGTCTTAATCAGAAAGTCAAGAGACTTTTTTTTTAAGAGAAAGAGGGGGTGTCCTTTATAATTTCTTGTTTTTAATTCTATAATACGTTCAAGATGTTTTAAGAAGAACTTATAAAAATTTAAAAACAGAGGTATTCAGTTGCAATAAGAATCTTCACTGTAAAGGTTTGATTCATTTGTTATATTCTATTCAAGACATGGAAAATTTATCTGGTCAACAAATTATCAGCATAGGTAAATTTGGTTAAAATTGATTAATAGCAGACTTTCTAGTCTGTCATTAATTCAAGACAATGCACATCCTTGAATATTGGTGAACAAAAAATACACATAGTTGTTAGATAAGAGTCAGTAAGATGTCTCAAGCAGGTAGCAACATTTCGCTAGCTTTGGGCTTTGAAGATCAGCAGAATTAGTTTTTGGGCGGGACAATTTCATAGATACTACAGCTGTGTTATCAACAAATTTGGAAACGAGTAAAGAAGCCTGATACAATTCAGGATCTTTCAAAGTGCATTCCATAGAACCTCAGAGTTCTACTACAGCTTTGCCTTTTAATCAGGGTTCTGGGATCTTTTTTCTTAAACTAATTGATTCTGCAGCTTGACTACCCCCAATTTAGTAGGCCAATAGTCCCATTTAACAACATCTGAACTTCCCAAAGTTCTATTAAGTGGGAAAGTATATTATTATGTCAATTTATATCATTTCTGTCAAACTATGGCACAATGCATGCACATTACAGTATCTGCACTATTATGTCATTTGCATCATGTCAACATCATGCAAATGGTATAAATTGCTGGAAGTGAGATAAATTTAAATTAAATTATATGTTATTTTAAGTATCTTATCCAGATTATTTTGGATACATTGGACTTGTTTATTAGTTCAGCGAGCATTTGATTGTTTGCATGTGTTGAATGAGATTCCATTCAAGTGAGATATTATTGTAACCGCACAGACATTTCCATGAAAGTTACCAGAAATCCATTCCAGTGAAAGAGATGTGGCTTTAAAAACTCATTATTAGCACCCATAGTAGCCTTGAATGTACTGGATCTATTGGGGCCTTTTCAAATGACTGAAAGTTTCAGTCATTGGAGTTACTACATAAAATTGTTATGTCTTTGCCCAAGATGCTACAACGATTACAGTAGAATACCCAAAATTACACTAAAATACCTTTGTTGCTATAAAAAGCAGCTCCAAAATCATGATAATCCTTTCCTCTCACCATAGACATGTAGTTAAATTGAGAATTATGTTAGTATGGAAGAACATCTGTTCAAGTATGAATATTATTTGTGATAGCAACCTATTGGGAACTCTGATAAATGCTCCAACAACAGCTGGACAAAGTGAGATTGGCAAATTTGGCTCAGATTCTTTCCAGATTATAAAATCATGAATATTTAGGGATTCCTTTGTTTTGTTTTTCTTCCTTTGAAAATGAGCTCATGCAGGGTTTCTTTTAATTAGTTCTCCTTACATTATGTTAGATGGCCGCTAGAGGTCCCTGTGTGCTGCATTCACAAGATGTTTGTGCTGTTGCTCTCTCTCCTCTTTTATGAAGTAGACAAAAGCTGGATTACAGGCGAGGTGAAAGTCTATTGATTTGTGTCTGTACTCTGCAGAGCTATTCCATATGTTGCTGCAGTGAATAGAAGAGGCCTGCCAGCTCCTGAGGCTGCAAAACAGAAATAGCAAAAGGACATGGCCTAATCATGGTGCTGCTCTTAGAGATGAATAATGATCCCCCCAAAAATAGCAAGCAGGATTTCTTGTTCCTAGCTAGGACATTCCCTCCACAAATGCTACATGGGATTCATGAGTTGTAGTGAAACTGGATTGTTCTACCATGCTTTTGGAAAGATAGAGTAGCTGAGAGGTTTAATAATAAGGTAAAGGTTCCCCTTGCACATACGTGCTAGTCATTTCCGGCTCTAGGGGGAGGTGCTCATCTCCATTACAAAGCCGAAGAGCCAGCGCTGTCCAAAGACGTCTCCGTGTCATGTGGCCGGTATGACTAAGCACTGAAGGCGCATGGAACACTGTTACTGTTGTGAATGCATAAGGTTTAATAAAGAGAACTTGAGCTTGGAGTAAAGTGCAGGGTTCTGGCCCTGCACTTCTGATTGGCTGTTAACAGCAGGATCGGATTGGCCCATTCCGGGGAATCCGATTGGCCATTAACAGAGAGTTCCTATTGGTTAAGGGAGCTAGCGCTCCTCGATTGTTATTGGTTGATAGTTATTGGGGCTACCTATATAAGGAGGGTTATAACTGCCATTGAGTGGAGAAGCCACTATGTAAATAAAGAGTTGAAGTTCACCGTTCCAGAGGCTTGTCTCCATTCTTTCTCGCCCATGCTCCAAACATAACACTGGCGACGAGGGTGGGATGTGGAGACATCTGAACTGACGGAACTAAGAAGAAACACTGAGCACGTGGCTGACGACGCTACACGACGGAACCATGTCCGGCGTCGTCGTACCACCCGCTCCGTTCGATCCAGTGCAGGAAGACTGGGAGTCCCACATGGATCACTTCCAAATGTTCTTAGAAACTAACAACTTAAAGGACGCCACAGCCGGGAAGAAACGGGCGGTGTTCCTAACGCATTGCGGTCCAACCGTATTTAAGATGGCTAAAGCACTAGCAAAACCTAGAGAAGTGAAGGCGATGGATTGGGATAACCTCGAACCTCTACTAAGAGATCGCTACGCGCCGACCGTGCCTACGCTCGTGAGACGGCACGAGTTCTATCAGAGAAACCAGCGAAAAGGAGAAAGCGTCGCCGACTTCATAGCAGACTCCGAAACCTGGGAGGCCTCTGTGGATTCGCCGATTTGGAAGAGGCACTGAGAGATCGAATAGTTCTGGGATTAGATGCACCAGGCGTGCAGAGCAAGCTGATGGCAAAAGGCGACATCAGCCTTGCTGATGCCATCGCCAATGCTACTGCAGCAGAAGCAACCAGGAAGTCGGCTGCACAATTACACCGCAACCGCGCTCCAGTACACCAACTGACAAGCGAAATTTTATCCAAGTCAGAAGGGCAGCTTTCAATGACACACCACGAGGACCTCTCTTCGTCATCAGACAGCAACGAAGAAGAGGTCCATCGACTGCGGTCCAACCGGGACTACCACCCGAAGTCCCTACGCCCTTGCACTGGCTGTGGAGCCAACCATGCCAGGTCTGAATGCAAATTCCGTGACGTGCTCTGCCATGAGTGCGGAAAGAGAGGCCACATCGGACGGGTCTGCCGAAGTTTACAAGGACCCGGCCAGGCCTCAAAAAGGGCTAACTATCGCCAATCGACAGGAAACTGTCCTGTAAGGCGAGAACCAGCAAGCCACTCCTACAGAAACCGAGCTTTACAGTGAGAAGAGGCTCACCATACTATCACTATCGGTCACCCCTCTGCCTTGGATGCCAAGAAAATCCGAATCACAGTAGCCATCGAGAACCAGCCTTGCCACATGGAAGTCGACTCAGGATCGTCCCTCTCGATGGTGTCCTGGAAGATCCTCAAGCAACTCATCCCCACGATTCAGTGCCAAGACCTCCGTTACCAAAAACTCATTCTTAAGGACTATCAAGGGAATCGAATCCCTGTCGTTGGTTCCTGCCGAGTCCGGGTCTCCTTCAAGAAGCACACAGCGTACTTACCACTAACTGTGATCGACAAAGATCGGCCTAGTCTGCTAGGTCTCCAATGGTTCGCGCCACTTGGCATTGAAGTGGCAGGCATAAACCGAATCAGCGGAAATGACTGGGAGGAGGACCTCATCCATGAGTTCAAGGAGGTTTTCGTGGAAAGTTTAGGCGAGTACAAGGGGACCTCAATTTCATTCAGCCTTGATCCAAAGATAGCTCCCATCCGCCTTAAGCCCCGTTGAGTTCCGTTTGCCTTAAAGCCGAAAATTGATGAACAACTCGACAAACTAATTGCTCAGGGGGTGCTAGAACCTACCGATCACTCCCCCTGGGAAACCCCAATCGTAACACCCATTAAGCCAGACGGGTCGATCCGAATTTGTGGGGACTATCGGGCCACCCTGAACCACGCCCTACAGCAGAATGCATATCCGGTGCCGGTGGTACAGCATCTCCTCCACTCCCTGGGAGGCGGAAAGGTCTTCGCTAAATTAGACTTAGCTCAGGCACATCAGCAACTACCTGTTGATGAAAAGACGGCACAGGCACAAACAATTGTGATGCACCGAGGTGCCTTCAAATGCACTCGGCTCCAATTCGGAGTCAGTGTAGCCCCAGGGATTTTTCAGAGCCTGATGGAGAGGCTACTACAAGGGATTAAAGGCGTGGTCCCCCTACTTTGACGATGTATTAATTGCTGCACCTACAAAAAAAATCTTACGGGATCGTTTAAAGTTAGTCCTACAAAAATTCCAAAACGCCGGTCTTAAGGTAAAAAAGAATAAGTGTAAATTGTGTACAGATAGTGTTGAGTTTTTAGGGTACCTAACTGACAGTCAGGGTATTCACCCTACCAACAGTAAACTAAGAGCAATAAAAAACGCTCCCAGACCTCAGAACAAGGCCGATCTCCAGGCGTTCCTAGGCCTCATCAACTTTTATAATGTATTTCTACCGCATAAAGCAACGGTCGCTGAACCATTACACCGGTTGTTAGACAAGAAAGCAAACTGGTTATGGGGTCATAGAGAAGAACAGGTGTTCCGTAATGTGAAAAAACTACTGACTTCTGACTCTGTACTCATGCAATACAATGAGACTTTGCCGTTAAATATCACATGTGATGCTTCGCCTTTCGGAGTGGGCGCCATTCTGAGCCATGTACTGCCTAATGGTAACGAAGCCCCTGTTGCATATTTCTCAAAGACACTTTCAAAAACTGAGCGAAATTATGGCCAAATCGATAAAGAAGCCCTCGCAATTGTATCGGCCATTAAAAAAATTCCACGAGTATGTGTATGGCCGGGCTTTTACTATCGTGACTGACCACAAACCGTTATTGGGGATAATAGCTGGAGATAAGCCGCCTCCCTACATATTATCCCCCAGGATAACTTGCTGGTCAGAATTCTTGGCTGCTTATAATTATCGGCTGCAATACCGCCCGGGGAAAGCCATTCCCCATGCCGACGCATTGAGCCGAACACCGCTTCCAGAGACTCTCGACGATCCTGCACCAACGGTAACCACGTTGCAAATTGAAACACTCAACTCGCCGCCATTGACTGCCTGAGATATCGTGAGAGAAACCAAATGTGACCCCACCTTAGCGCGAGTTCTAGGCTGGGTAGAGCGCGGATGGCCATTGGACCAATTATCAGATGACTTCACACCATTCAAGTCTCGACAAACGGAGTTGTTCTCTCAAAAAGGTTGCGTCATCTGGGGCAATAGAGTCGTTATCCCAGAACGACTCCAAAAAGCGCTGCTGAGAACCTTGCACGATGCCCACCCCCGTATCGTGCGAATGAAAGTCCTCACACGAAGCTATGCATGGTGGCCGGGCATCGACAAGCAAATCAAAAATTGGGTTAAAGTTTGTCATAAATGCCAGGAAGTGAGCAACGCCCCACCAAAAGCCATCCCTACCGAATGGGAGAAACCATGGGGACCCTGGTCCCGTATTCACTTGGACTTTGCCGGGCCGACCAAAGGCCACACCTTTCTGCTAACCATCGACGCCTACTCGAATTGGCTCGAGATTCACCGCATGACAAACACAACCACTGAAGCGGTTATCAAAAACTTGGAAAGACTATTTGCAACCTACGGATTACCAGATGTCCTGGTATCTGACAACGGGCCCCAATTTACAGCGCTGTTGTTCGAGCAATACCTGGCTGACCGCGGCATCCAACATGCGCTCACCTTGCCTGCGCACCCTGCGACCAATGGCAAAGCAGAGCGCATGGTGCAATTTGTTAAGAAAACCTTGCAGAAGGTAGACTATGATAACATTGACGACAAGATCAATCGAATCCTTTTTCTACAACACATCACACCTCATAGCGTCAGCAACAAAACTCCCGCCGAACTGCTAATGGGACAAAAACTCTGCTCCCACCTCGACCTGTTACACCCAGCTTATGAACCGGAAAAACCACTAGGATCCAGCGGCCGCTGTCGTGCCTTCTAGGTAGGCGATTTGGTATACGCTAAAAACCTATCGGGCAATCCGCTGTGGGTGGAGGCGACAGTAGTTTGTGTAACCAGGCCGAGATCCTACCTTGTACAATGCCTTGACGATAGACTATGGAAACGCCATATCGATCAGTTACGATCGTGGCTCCCGTTGGGCATTCCTGAACTCCCTTACGACCAAACTGAGGGGGGGGGGAGATACGGAAGAAGATGAATTCCAAGTAGAAGAAAACCCGTTTGAAGGGAACAACGGCGTAATAGAGATACAGGAAGTGGAACCAGAGAGGGAAACAGATGCACCTCAGGGAATTACTGAGAATAATGGCAACGACGAAGAAATGAACTCTGAACCAGAGGCGACCCCGTTGCCAAACAATGATCTACCTCAGCGTGATTGCAGCCCAATGACACAGTGAAAATCAAAAAGACTAATAAAGCAACCATCCTAACTAAAGGACTATGTAACTGCACCCTGCAAACAGAAGCCAGGAGGAAGGGGTGTTGTGAATGCATAAGGTTTAATAAAGAGAACTTGAGCTTGGAGTAAAGTGCAGGGTTCTGGCCCTGCACTTCTGATTGGCTGTTAACAGCAGGATCGGATTGGCCCATTCCGGGGAATCCGATTGGCCATTAACAGAGAGTTCCTATTGGTTAAGGGAGCTAGCGCTCCTCGATTGCTATTGGTTAATAGTTATTGGGGTTGCCTATATAAGGAGGGTTATAACTGCCATTGAGTGGAGAAGTCACTATGAAAATAAAGAATTGAAGTTCACCATTCCAGAGGCTTGTCTCCATTTTTTCTCGCCCATGCTCCAAACATAACAGTTACCTTCCCACCAAAGTGGTCCCTATTTTTCTATTTGCATTTTTACATGCTTTTGAATGGCTAGGTTGGCAGAAGTTGGGACAAGTAACAGAAGCGCACTCTGTTACGCAGTGCTAGGGATTCGAACTGCCAAACTGCCAACCTTTCTAATTGACCAGCTTTGCGTCCCTATATATTGCCCCATCCATAGTGTTTTACAGCGTAGTGGTTTAAAATGTCAGCATTATTTGCATATTTCCTCCAACTATCTGGCTACTCATTTTGCGAGCCTGGGAAGGATGGAAAGCTGAGTTAACATTAAAGAATAATGTTGTTCCTTAGAATAAATAGAGATGCAGGCCTGACATCAACACATGACATGTTGGGACATTTAAGGAGATTAATCTGGTAGGATTAACTCTTGGAGGTTTCTTGGCTTGGGCTTGTGGCCAGTGCTATAGAACTAAGCATTGATCCTTTAAGTAGTCATCATCTTCTACCTTGTAGACTTCCTTATGGATTTGGCACGGCCAGGAGTTGAGAAGTAAGCGTGTGTTTTCCTAGCATTATCAGATGAGCTTGAAAAGGCAAGTCCCATCTCATAGAAAAGAGTTTTTGACCAATAGCAATGTTGCGATGGTGTCAAGCAGAGGTGGTATTCACCAGGTGCTGACCAGTTCTGGAGAACCGGTAGCGGAAATTTTGAGTAGTTCAGAGAACCAGCAAATATCATCTCTGACTGGCCCCACCCGCCCCCATCTATTCTCTGCTTCCTGAGCCCCAGCTGATCAGCTGGGTCTTCTTTTGTTGCCCTGCACAGGAGAACAGAGCTGGAAAGCAGGTTAGCAGGGTGGGGAGGGAATGGGGATTTTGCAGTATTCTTCCTCTGCCACGCCAACCAAGCCACGCCATGCCCACAGAACCGGAAGTAAAAAAAATTGATCCCACCACTGAAGGAAAGGTTGTAACATGGGGCAAAACTCACATAACCAACATCTCACATAAGAACAGAAATTTTGGGCTCAATTGTGGTCATAAGTCAAGGACTAGCTGTATTGGACTGAAAATCTAGCTTAGCCTTTTGCAAGATTGCAACGAAGAGGCTATTTCAATCGGTACATCTGTGCTATAGTGGTGGGATTCAAATTTTTTTTACTATCGGTTCTGTGGGCGTGGCTTGGAGGGCATGGCAGTGGAAGGTTACTGCAAAATCCCATTCCCTCCTCACCCCCATTTAACTTGCTTTCTAGTTCCGTTCTCCTGTGCAGAAACAAGACCCAGCCAATCGGCTGGGACTTGGGAGGCAGAGAATAGATGGGGGCGTGGCCAGTCAGAGGCGGTATTGGCCGGTTCTCCGAACTACTCAAAATTTTTGCTACCAGTTCTCCAGAACCAGTCAGAACCTGCTAAATACCACCTCTGCTGTGCTATCATGTTACCATAAGAACTTTGCAAAGCTGCTTATGGTAGGATTTCACTTTCTGTACCACTGCAAAAAGGAGTTTAGTTTTCAACACGTGATGAATCCAGCAAAACCCACCTGTGAAATTGGGTAATGGGGGCAGTTTTGTGAACTGTGTGCATTTTATACCAAAATTCTGGAACCAAAAAGGGCATCCCTTCATGTCAAAGGGATTGAACTAATTCCAGTTGCGATCTAGCCCAGAGTTAATTGGTCAAAAGGTTGAAAAGGCTCCTAGATGTGTTGTCTCAACAGTTGTTTCAGATTATGCGCAGGTACTTTGCAAGTGTAATGAGTCGCTCTTTTACATTCATTTCTGTAGACAGTATTCATGCCTGCAAGTCTCTGTGAAGGTTTTCTGGATGGATCTTTGACAAATGCAGAATGGCATTTCTGCTATTAGCTTCCTAAGTAAGGGTGGTGAGGTGAATTATTGTGATTACACTGAGCGCATTAGAGTAACTGGAAGAAAGAGAACAAGTTGATAAAGCTCCTTTAGAGTTAAAAATATGAAGCCTACATTCATTAACTAAGAAAGGGGTCTTTACGGCAGGTCATGAAGGAAGAGGCAAACAAAATGTGGAAAGGAAGTGGGAAAATTGATACAAATTGGGGTAGCTGGTTACTAGTCAGGGCAA